>CM044981.1:25206969-25806969 GCA_024586325.1 Stellera chamaejasme
CAAATGAAGTGATATATGAATACCATCCCCGAGACTCTATAACACACAAAACATGTTTAACATGTTAAAAAAATCAAGTCCCGGTCTTCACAAAATTCTCTCAATCCCGGTTTAGCACTAAATCACACAATTAGCTCACTCGCTTACCGGGTGTTGGTAACAGCAGATCACCATCTCTAACTCACGAACCACGTCAATCGCACTCGATTACTCCTTCAAACATCTGAGAATGCAACCCGCTTAGGAACGAAATTATCACTAACAAAGGAGTAAATTGGAATCATTATATTGTACAACCAGGACCAATCCAAGGCATGTAGGAATAATTTAGAAATTACACGATACTTCAACTATAGCATGAATAATCGGGTTGGGGACAAGATGCAGCTTCTTCCACTAATTCAACCAACAAGCAAAAAGTCAAATTCACAAATCATTCAATCTAGTTATTGAATAAAAATAGAAATCACTCCCCTATCCGATAGAGTGGCCTCTCTACTTTCAAAATTTCTTCCAACCGGCTCAACTCAAGTAGCAATTAGTGTCTCTAGCTTCACTGATCGATTTGCAAGTGATGAACAGCCTCGTCGATGGCATAGTGATCCCCTATTAATTTCCCAACTCAGGTCTCCATTGTTAGGGGTGTGCACGGGGCGGGGCGGGGTGGATAGTGAGAAAAATAGTATTCGTCCCACCGAGTGCGGGTACCCTAAATGCGGGTACCCGATTTTCACGGTTTTTTACGGTTCGGATCGCGGGTATCCGCGGGTATTCCTAAGTATAATTATTCTATAAAAATTTTCAATTTACTTGGAGATATTCTAAAATTTTGCATCATAAATGTACATATCTAGAGCATCAAAATGAAGAAAAGTAGTTTGCATAAATAGAACAATAATATAATATTGCAAATCATGTATTATTATTGTATGAAATGAGTTTTCACACATAATATAAAAGAAATTTAAAGGAAAATTGAGATGAAGTAAGCAATTTTAGATAATTTATTTGTAAATAGGCATATGCGGATCGATTCGGGTATCCGCGGGTTTCTAAAATTAGAACCCGCGGGTTATCGGTTTCTTCGGTTCACGGGTTTTTTCGGTTTCGGATCATGCGGTTCGGTTCCAAGTTGAGGCCGAAACTCCTTGGAAGAGGGCTGACTTTGGCGCCTCCTTAAGGGCGAGATTAAGGTTACTAAAAACCTTAATATAAAACCCACCTACAATGCTCTAGAGAATAGCCAACTATTTCGGCTAGAGAGGGAGAGAAGAGAGAGGACAATGCTGCCAAGGGATGAGAGAAATGGTCAGCCCCTCACCCCTATTTATAGAATGCGAAGGGTGGCCAAGAGAGGGGACACAACCCCTCTTCATTGCTGAAAATGTGCCTCCAAAGAGGACACAACTTTTCGGCCATGAAGGCCTCTCTCACAAGCCGAAATCTTGTGTCTTCTCCTCACACCAATTCGGCCATTAATGCCGAATCAACACTTCCCTTGGCCAATGGTCATGTGCCTTGGCCAAGAGTTGTTGCCCTTGGTGAGGAGACACATCCCTACACAAGAGACATGTCTTTTGGCTCAAAAGTCAACTTTTGGCCAAAATGTGTCACACACATATTTCAGCTAGGAATACTATGAGCTAGTACAAAACTAACTCAACTTGCCACATATTGAGCTTCATTGAGCTCAAATTCAGCTCACAATGAGCTAAATGTTGCTCCTCTACTCATTTAGCTCAAATGAGCTGGAGTTAGCTACATATAGCTAACATGAGCTAAAGTCCAGCTGACTACAGCTACTTCTAGCTGGATTGAGTTGACTTGAGCTGAGTCCAGTTACTTCTAGATGGAGTGAGCTCAAGTTGAGCTGGGTCCAGCTACTTTTAGCTAGAAGTCTAGCTGCACCCAGCTCCCATGAGCTGGAGTGAGCTAACTTGAGCTGACTTGAGCTGCCTCCAGCTGGAGTTGAGCTAAGGTGAGCTACTTCTAGCTGAAATTGAGCTGGGGTGAGCTAAGTTCAGCTACTTCTAACTGAGGTGAGCTACATCTAGCTACCTTTAAGCTCTGACTTAGCTCCATGAGCTCAAGTAACACCTTAAAAGGTCTTGGTGTGCCAAGAATTCCAACACCAACTTCAAAAATTCAGACCCTTAGGCTGAATCGGTTTCAGCACCTCACTCCCGAACCAAAATGCGTGTCTATTTACCACATATATATATATATAAAAACACACACCACGCAAATGTCTAGTTTATCCTCTTAATAAATGTCTACGAAGGGTGTTTTAGTCTTTTAGTTTATTAATTAGTTATTTGAGTTGGTTAATTAATACTCCCTCCGTCCCTGAATAATTGTACACTTTGTTTTTACTGTTTTACAGTATTTAATCTATGATTTTTTTTTCATGAACTTTTAGACTTTAAAGTTAATAATTTATATGCATGTCATAATTTGAAGTATAAACTTTCTAAATATATTTTTTCTGAATTTTTTAAAACTTGCTATCTTTGTTAAAATTTGAGTCAAACATTGAATCTTGAAACAGCAAATTCAAAGTGTATAATCTTTCAGGGACGGAGGTAGTAGTATATTTAGGTATATGTTTTTTCATATATGTGGTAAATAAAAGGACTCCGAACCAAATCGAGCCTTGTAACTCCGGCGACACCAACACCAAGCCACCTCCTATTTCTGGCCTCTCCACTCATCCGCCCAAGAACTCCAGTCTCTCTCTCGCTCTTCCTCTCCTCCCTCCCACCGAATTCAAACCCGGGTTCCCGTTTGAAGAAATCATACCCTCTCCATTCCTTCCCCTTCACCTCAAAATATCTCACATCCGTGTAAATTTTTCTCAGGTGTTTGTCTTCCCCCAAATCAACCCCGTGTGTGTGGTCGTGTCAATTTTACAGTAAGATTAGTGTCAAACTTAGAGAAATTACATTTTAGGTCCTTAGATATTTTTAAGTTGGATCAATTTTACTCTATTTCAATTATTTAGTTTCAATTAGGCCTATTTCAGTCATAATTTTTCTATTTCTTCCAAATTAGTTCTTAACTTATAAAGTAATTACAATTTTTACTTACAAGTTTCTATTAACTTACCGTTTAATTTTTATTTTTTTATTTTTTCCAATTATGACACTCACATGGGTGGGTTATAACATTTAATGTAGTTCGATCTCGACGAACGGCTTACCCCTAGCGACATGGAATGAATGGTGTAGATTTGCCCTTAAGTTCTTTATTTAATGACGAAAATACCACTCAAGGCACCTCTTAGTTACTCCTGAGCGGAGGCGTTTTCCTCTGAGCACCGTTGGCGATTATTCGGAAAATGGATGTCAATCCAGATTCAGAACTCTCGCGCCTGTCGAGCTTGGTCGGCGATCTCCTCCTTCCGTTTACAGTTCGTTCTGAAACTCACTCTTTCCCTAATTTGAAATTATAACTTCTTTGGCTCGTTGAATTCTTCTTGTTCTCTGTGAATTTCACTTTCGATCCAGGATTCGGATGCTGTTTCAGTAACCCAAGAAAGAGAGAAAGACCTTTTGCTTGCTCTCTCTAAGGTATTCTTCCATGAATTCCCTATTTTAATTTTCTTTAGACTCTATATTCTTTAGAATCAGTGTTTTTTTATTGTTTTTGTTTCCTTTCTTTTAGGTGTTGAGAGAAGTCCAAGCTTCCACTTGTAATAATACGACTAGCTCTCGGCATCAGGAGGACTATCAGAATTTAGTTAATATAACTTCCCATTTGGTAAGTTCTCTTTTCTGTAATCATGATTCTTGGACTCACTTCTAATTGCAATATGGAAAACTGATCTTTTTTTTTGTTATTTGCTTGACAGATCATTTTGTTGACCTTCAGTAACCAATATGTTCGAAACTTGACTTCTACTGTTCTTGTATCCATTTCTCAGTTCCTGGTCGATTCTGTGAGTTGATCCTAACCATTTTGTTTTGCCTGTCTTTATGGCCATATTCGTGCCTTTATCATGTTTTTAATTATGTTTATGAATTATGATTCGTTTACAGGAACATTGCTGGGAGTTTTTCATTGGTTTGTTATGTATCTGTGTGGAATTGAGCATCAAACACATGTTCCATTCACATTCACCGCCTTCAAAAATTGGATTTCAAGGTTTAGATTGCGAGTCCCAAAGCATTGGGGTCCTTTTGAAGCCTAAGCTAGGAAATGCCAACTGGTTCACAGTGTCGTCACTTGTACAAACTTTACGCAATGTATTGAAGTATCTGAAAGAAGATAACAATCATGATGACCTTGTTGAGTCTTATTTAAAAACAATTCATAGTCTTCTTTCAAAATTTTCATTGGATGTTATTGACAGCTATCTTCGTGGTCCTGGAAATGATCAGGACTGCGGTCTTCAAAATGCTGTCATGGAGGGGCAGATAACTGTTTTCATGGGAAACCTTCTTCAGTTTCTATGTTCAGTGATTGATCAGCTTGCTTCTGCTGAAGCCTTCAATGACTATCCTGAAGAGCAAGCAATTATCTGCATAACTGTCAGTTTGGTGCCTAAAATTCTGGGCTGGTCCCTTGTCAAGAACAGGGATACTGAAAAATCGTACATCTCTCAATATTTCAGACATAAGTTACTGGTATGAATTTCTCTATGAATCACACATATTTCAATGCATGTCTTATCTTCATTCGTATATTGAAAATTATCTCATTTAAGCTTTAGCTGTTTGCAGGTACTTATGACCAGACTTAGCTTCCAAAGTTGTCTGGATTGTTCAGTTTTAGTATCCTGGTTGCAACATCTCCATAACTACTTTGAAGAGCTTTTGTATCTACCTATGAATTCATTGGAATATCAAAGTAATTGTCTGGAAGACAGTCCATTTTTGTTAAGTAATATTGATGGGGATGTCAGTTCTGTAAGATCCTGTCATCTTCAAAGGCAAGCCATATTTCTCTTCTTAAGATGTTCTTTGAGTTTGATAAATATGAAAGAAGACACTAATATGTGTAGTTTTAATGGAACTGCTTGCTCTTCTTTGGTCTGGGAGGCAGCTTTAGATGGTGCTTGTTGCAGTAAACAAAACGGTTTATTGCAACTTTATGCTTGGCTTTGCCATTGTCTTGAACTAGAGAAGTATGTGAACCATGAGGTCCATGTTGAGAAGCTCATAAGTTTTGTTACATCCTTGCTTAAGCTCTATATTCATGAGGTCAGTTCACTGCAATCTTGAGAATTATGTTTGAAAGAATTCTTCTTTGAAGTTCATAGCATATTAATATTCAGCTTTTTTTTTAAAGGAGGGCCATCACCTCCTAATTTCCATTAATATTGAAGCAAAGCAGCACTTACAAAAGTATGAGAGACAGTGCCTACAAAGAAAAATGGTTACCTGCCTAAAAAAAAAGTTCCTAAGAGACACAAAGCTCCCTGCTGCACAGAAAAATGGGAGCAATACATGAACCATTAGCTATACCAACAAAGTAACCCTATATCTAACTAAAAACATCCTCAAATCTGATCCCATTCCGAGCTTGCACCAACTGAGCTGCACGATCACTAATTGCATCAGCCTGCCTCTACTTCCTCCTGAAATGTCGCCAGTTCCTCTCCTCCCAAATAGTTTATACCACCGCTGCTACCAAACTCCTCCTCAGCTGTGCCTTCAGACCCCTGCCCTTGGCCAGACTCAGCATCCAAGAAAAAAACTCCGTCCACCCAAATGGAAAATATCTAAGCTTTACCTTCTCTAAACTAGCCATCAAAAATCTCGTTGAAAACGAGCACCTAAAAAATAAATGGTCCCTACTTTCATCATGCCAACCACAAAGAGCAATATTCAGCCTTTTCAATTTGGTAATAATATATACTCATTGTGAATATTTTTGGTTCCTTTAGAAGCAACTATACGAGCCTGTTTTTTAAGTTGTAATGGCTTCACAGAAAAGTGTCTAATATGGAATGATATGTTTGAGGTTAGGGAACAAAATGAAACAATTGGTTGATGTTAGGCTAGTATTAAAATTTGATGGTTTGAGGCTAGAGACCAATATGAAACAAAAAAAAAAAGTGAGTCTCCTCAGATGGATAAACCTCAAGAAAGACCTTTGTTTTTCTTTGTTGTTTAGTTTAATTTCCATATTTTTAAAAACTTCATGGATTCCAGGAGACATGTATATAACTTTTGGTGGAGGAACACTCAATTTAGCTGGGTCATAATATGTGCTAACTAAGCTCTAATTATTATAGATTATAATGCTCAGTCATAACAGTTTGACCCCATCCTCAAATAATGGTGATGATAAAGACGGTTATGTTGCTTGGTAACTCAAAATAATCTTGTTGTGGCAGAAAGGTCTCCAAGCATGAACGACATCTGGGAAATATTTTTCATTCTACTCCTGGCATGTTCACTTAAATTCCAATTTCGCATTGATCCAACCTGTATTTTAAACTTGTAAGACCAAACTAGTCTTATCCACTGTGTCATCCTCAACTCATTTTCTCATATAATCTGCAGGATGATCTGTTATTCAGACTGCTGTTGCTACTCCTTTCTGTACCATTCTGCGAAAGAAAGTAAGGACTAGCTATTCTATTATCTTTATTTTTTAGTATAAAATATCAGATTTTAACTGCTTTATTTGCCTGTATCCAGGTTCAATAGAGGATATCTTGCATCTCATGGTTTCCGTGAAAACATTCTCATGCTTGTTTCAAATGTTTTCAACCCCATACGCCTTTTTATTCTATTCCTTGCAGAGGTGAGTCTTGTCCTAAACTACCAATTGTTATTAGATTGTTGCCTTTTTGTGCACTGCTGGCTCAAAGAAATATTTTTCCATCCCATTCTCATCGCTATTTTATAGTAACTTCAACAACAAATATAATAATAATAATATAATTTGTACAAGGGGAATCCTTTCATGACTGCTCTCATACTTGTCCTTCATGTGTGCGTTCTCTCATGGCATTAACATCATCGGTGTATCTCTCTTACCATCTTCACACACATTGTCATACTTACTCCCAAGTTTTTGGAGAGGAATTTGACCAATGAACTGAAATGGTAAGTGAAACTAATGAGCTTTCTTGGATTGTCGTGGTGGTTCCCTTTCTAGTTGGGTTGGGCCTGTAGGGGAAAACCAATAGATTATTTGTATAATATTGTAACATATGTCTTGTTGGTTGGGACAGAGACAAATTTTCTGCGAATTCTAATTAACCATCCCATTCCTTCTCTCAGTTTCTTCTCCCTATTTCATCATTTTACTTGTATGCGATATGTCCTAAACTCCCTTGAACTTTGTTTTCTCCCTATAAAATGCATCCACTTGTATTTGGGCTTGATTTATCTTGTCAGAATTAGTGATCGCATTTCCTCTTAATTTTACTTTTCAGCTCCATTATGATCATCAAGTTCTTCTTGATTACCTTATCTCAAGAGACACTGGAATTAGTTGTGCCAGTATCTCTTAAGGTATTATACTGTCAATTTTCTTACTTTGTCTTGGCAGAAGTTTTTCTAACCTGCAAATGATAATTTTGATAATCTGGATTTTCATTTATATAATACTTCTAGATAGTTATATGCTTCTTTTCTCTTTTCCTCACAATCAAAAGTTTAATGTGTTGGCAGATATGGGGCGGCAACCATCTATAGACAATAAGGCACTTTTGATAAGTTGAGCTGTTATAATGTTGCATGTCTGATACAACTTATTAATTACAGGTGTCTACGCACTGTGTGCGATTCCTGGCAAGAGTTTCTCATATTGTCAGGGAAATTGAAGTAATAATTAAGTCATTTAGCAAGAGAAGGAAAACTTCAGCAGATAGCTCCAATTTTGAATCAGTTTTACTCTGCAGACCCATAAATAGTTTCCAGCTAAAGCAATCGAAGGATGAGTCTGGTGATGGCTCTAAGCACACAGGAAGTGAAGGAGGAGGAAATGTGGGTATCAAAGATTGTTTACTTTCATTGAAGAAGTCTCTGGAAAATCTTCATTGCAAGCAATTATTTCCATATAATCCTGGGGTGCTACTGAAGAGGTCCGTTCATTTCTCTGTAGTAGTTTATTTTTCACTTCTAATTATGTTCGATTGTTGCCCTGGGTTCTCCAAACAATGCTAATTGTAAAATGCTGTACAAAAAAAAAGAGCTTATCATTCTCATAAAAAACCCCATCACTAACAGTCTTTTCTTTTAGTTAAAACTTCACTGGGTGGTCTAGGGTTTTAGAAACGTGTCAGTCTTCTTTATGTTTTCTTTACTGCAAGCATGGTTACTTTAAATATTTTTTGTATCTGTGGAACCTTGTTTTGTAAATGGATAGGAGAACTTATTTAATGAACTAGGATTCGGTTTTCTATGTTTTTATTGATTTCAAGGAATTTAGGAAAAGGGTATTCAAACTGTAAAATCTGATCCCCTACCATCCTTTATTATATATTGACTAAAGAAAAGTAGGAAACAGATTTTGAAAATTGTTTCCAATATCATGATCGAAACTTTGGTAATGCAGGAAATTATTCTCATTTTCTTTAAATGCAGTAGTTAACTGCAAACTGTTACCATTTTTTTAATAAGAACTGTTGTACACCATCAATCTGTACCATTATCCGTTTTGTTTGGATAATTTTTCCTATTTTAATTTTTCCCATCTCGTTGATTGATTGATTAATTGATGGACCTTTGCTAAAAGTTTGTGTGTATAGCCTGTTGCAAGGCATGAAGTCCCATGTTCCCTGAACTTTACAAGACCAGTGTGTTAGTTTTTGAAAAAAGTTGAGTTTGCCTTTTTAATTTCCGTTTATAGAAGTTTAAGTACTCGTTTCATAGCAAACCTTGTTTTCACAATTTGTTGAGGGACAAATTATTAATAGAAAAAAATTGTCTAGAATAACACAGGCAATACTGCCTCCGGCCTTAAATAATTGTAGCATTTGAGTTTCAAACTTGTATTTGACCCAAATTATTGATAGAAAAAATTTGTCATTTTTTTCATAGAAAACCTTGTTTTCACAAATTTTTTAAAAGATTGTCCATCCTCAAAATATAGTTTTTCTTTTAAAAAAATGACAATTTCACCCATCTTTTCCATTAAAAAATTTCACATCAATTTCAGAAACTTCCAAATTTCTTTCCAAATTATTTTCTGTTTTAACTAAATGAACACACCCTGAAATTTGTTATTTCAGGAAAAACGATTCTTGCACCTTCTTTAGATTGTGTAAGTCTTAGATCTTCATGTGATGCCTAGGTATCCTTGGGTATGGTGTCCATGGTCTTCAATCTTTCTTTTCTCTTAGTTTTATTTATTCCCAGCAGTTCACGACCCTAGCCAGGCTTGGAAACCCTCAATTTCCAAACCTCATTATTGAAACTTTTGCATGAGTAACTTATGGCATTCTTGTGTGTAAAGCGTTTAAGATTAATGTCATAATTTTTAAGCAGTTGTCATAGTCTCATAGCTTTTCCAAACCTCTAGTGTGAAAAGTTATTGTTGGATAACATTTCCAACAGTTTACACTGAATGCTGATTCTATTCCAGACAGAGCGTTGCTATATATCCATCTTCTTTAAAGGGAGGTTGCCGGAAATTGTTGAAAGAGTACATTAATGTCTACTATGTTCCCCAGACCAGTGAATCCTGTGTCAAATTCTGGTCAATGTTTCATCCATGATGCAGCTGAAGCTGTGTTGGATTTTGATATGCCAGCTTGAATTTGGAGATGTCCGTTCTTTTGTCTCATTTTCCCCTTACCAACAAGGTCTAGGCTTGTCCCGGAGTTAATTTTATCATTATTAGCATTATATATCTTACAATTACAAACTTGAGCTACAATAATGACAGTTAAAGGAAATTAGGCTATGGTGTGGTTCGGTGCATCAAATTAGGTGGTGCACCCAACTTGATTTTTTTTGTTTTTGATTTTATTTTTATTTTTTCCCAATTAAATTAACCATCCTACAATTTACAAACTCACATGAATAGGGTTTAATGGTTATTTTAGTTTTTTTGCAAGATGTGGCAGGGTGTAATTTGGAATGTGCGAGCTCATTTGTATTTTCTTCTTATTTTTTTATCAATTAAATTAAATTAACCATCATATCCTACAATTAATTAATTAATTCATAATTCCTACCTCTTATATATTGTTTTTTTCACATTAAATTAAATTAAACATCCAATTAG
Source organism: Stellera chamaejasme (assembly GCA_024586325.1). Taxonomy (NCBI): domain Eukaryota; kingdom Viridiplantae; phylum Streptophyta; class Magnoliopsida; order Malvales; family Thymelaeaceae; genus Stellera; species Stellera chamaejasme. Next base: position 25,217,158 of record CM044981.1, read on the forward strand.
AAACTTTAAATTAATAGAGATTAATAGTTATTTGAGTGTTTTGTAAGGTGTGGTAGTATATAGGTTTGAGTGTCTTTCAATCTTCTTATTTGAACACTTGAATATTTTGTATTTTTCTTAATTTTATCTCACTTTCATTTGTTAAATGGACAATTTACTTCTTACCTCTTATTTTTTGTTTTTTTAATTCATAAAGTTTTCCATGTAAAATTTCGATCTGTCTTCGATTTTTCCATAACTACATGTGTTTTTTCTTTTCAGCATCTATTTTTATGGTTATACCTTCTTTTTTTTAGTAAGGGTTATACCTCATTTCTCATATACTTTATTTTCTCTTTTTTAAATTTTCTATTAATTTCTGATTGTGTTGTGATGAAATTGAATAAAAAATTATTCTCAATCCTTACTTGCTATTACCTACAATTCATCTTTCATTCTTTATCTTTTGTTAGTTAAAGAGATAAAATCCATTATTCTTACCTCTTATTTTCATTTATTTAACACATCAGTTTTAAAAGTTTAGAATCTTTTAATTTCGACATTTTATCTTTTCATATTTTTTTAATATATATAACAATATAAATAGATTACAAATTAGGCTATGGTGTGGTTGGGTGCACCAAATTAGGTTGTGCACCCAACTTTGTTGTTTTGTTTTTTTATTTTTTCCTAATGAAATTAAATTAACCATCTTACAATTTACAAACTTCACATGAATAGGGTTTAATGGTTATTTTAGTTTTTTTTGCAAGATGTGGTAGGGTGCAAGTTGGAATGTGCAAGCTTATTCCACTTTCATTTGTTAATGGACAATTTACTTCTTACCTCTTATTTTTTGTTTTTTTTTTAATTCATAAATTTTTCCATGTAAAATTTCAGTCTGTTTTTTGATTTTTCCATAACTACATGTGTTTTTTCTTTTCAGCATCTATTTTTATGGTTATACCTTTTTTTTTTTGAGTAAGGGTTATACCTCATTTCTCATATACTTTATTTTCTCTTTTTTAAATTTTCTATTAATTTCTGATTGTGTTGTGATGAAATTGAATAAAAAATTATTCTCAATCCTTACTTGCTATTACCTACTATGCATCTTTCATTCTTTATCTTTTGTTAGTTAAAGGGATGAAATCCATTATTTTTAGATCTTATTTTCATTTATTTAACACATCAGTTTTAAAGGTTTGAATATTTTAATTTCGACATTTTATCTTTTCATATTTTTTTCAATATATATAACAATATAAATAGATTACAACTTAACCAAGGCTCTACAACCCATGGCGGAGCACGGGTTGTACAACACCTCATTAAAATACATTAGAAACCAGCCATCACAATCTCGGTGATGGTCTCTACAGCTGACTGTTAGAATCCTACAATCTGGGTCTTGACCATTCCAAATGCAAGTTGAGTTGTTGGGTCCGGATCAGATTGCTATTTTAACAACTATGGTTTGTTCTTAGTGAATCATGTCCGAGTCTGAGGTCACATTTCATTCACATTTTAACAACTATGCTTGTTCTTGCCGCTTATGAATTGAGACTCATCAGATCTTATTCTAGGGAATCTTGTGCTGCTCTTTAATGAATTATAGGGAAAAAAAGTAGAGGATTTCTTGTATGTTACCTTCCTCTTCTCTGGTATTGCAGATTAACAACTTTTCAGAAACTTTGCGGGAAGTAGGAAGACACGTTTGTTTCCACAGAAGGAAACACTCAGGTATAATGATGGGTTTTTGTTCCCCGGTAAGCCAAAACCCTAAAACTTGGAATGGGGTTGTCTCTTATAATTCCTCCTGATATCGCTAATTCTTATATCAATGATTATTTAGTTTCTATCAATAAAGAGGTTTTTTTTTTTTTGAAACAGGACGCGTATATTATTAAGAATCATAATACAAACCTTGCTAACCTTAAGAGCAGCAGGGTAGAAAAAGGAAAACGAAAGAAACCCATGCAAGAGGACTAGCAAAAACTAAAGATAGCTAAGAAACAACGAAACAATAGTAATAGAGAAATAAAAGTCACGTAAAAATAATTATTGTCCTGTTTTGGTCATATTTTAAAAATTTGTCCTGTTCTGGTCATATCTAAGGATTTACTGTCCTATTTTGGTTCTTTCTGTCCATTGATGCTGTTACTCTTGACGGATCTCTGTGAAAGTATCATTTTGTCCTCTGATTAACTGACGTGGCGTTCACGTGGACCAATTTGTCACGACCACCCCGCTCGGTTGCGGAGGCGGAGCCGGCCGCGACGTCGAAAGTGGAAGCTACGGCGAAACGCTCGGTAATGGTACTACCGAAACCTGCTACGTGCAGTGGTCCCATGATCCGGTCCACAAAATCTAGTTCTCGAAGGCCCGGTGTCTGGGAACACTTTGCTCCCCAAATAGAATGGTCGTATCATGACTCGTAACCTACCAAACACATACATGGTAAGTATAAAAAATATCTTAACTATCCATGGTGAGCCCCGCCCCACTGAAATAGGCGAGCACTCAATTATCACCAAACATGCAATTCATGGAATAACAATCATTACTCATAACAACAGAGCACATAAATCCATTCTACATACATGTGCAAGTCTCGGGCTCCACCCTCGACTTAGAAGGGAGCACAGAATCAGAATATATTTCAGAATATACACCAGTATAAGTACTGTATATCCTTATACAGACAACAGAGATGCTAACTACATACATGCGTGTTATTTACATACATAGCTAACCAGAAAGATAGGAACACCTACGAGACGCGGGAATAGAAGTCCTCAACTTCTCGAAGGGTCCTCGCGTAGCTAACTGCTGCTACTACAACATAATAGTACAACCGTTAGTAATACCCGACATGCTAAACAGCACCACAGAAAAACAGAACTCAGAACTATACTCAGATTGCAGACATAGCTCAGAAAACACCTATCACCCAGACTTCAGACACAGACTCACATTCAACTTCAGATTCAAACTATAGCTACTCAAATTGAATCTGATTCAAAATTGATTGATTCAAACCCAGATACTGAGATAAAGATTCGGACCACGATTCACATACTGATTTTAGATCAGTAGTTACTCAAAGAGACTTCCCCTTACAGACAAAATCGAGACAAAGCGAAGTGTTACGGTCACCACGAGCGGGTTGCGATTCGGGTGACTTGGGGCTTCGGTTTTGGCTGCGTAACGGCTTTTGGCGTTCAGACGACTCCCGAGCCTTATCCGAGTATCATTTTGGCAAACCCTTTCATATTTGAGGTCGTGTGGGTCCCCCGAACATTTCCGCCGAACATATTTTTCGGGGCCGGGGGTTGTCGGGGTTGTCTCGGGACGTACAGCGGGCTCGGTAGCACTCCCGGGACCTTGGAATGGGAAACCGTTTGCATATTTGGAATCGTGAGAACGTCCCGGATCTTTTTACGGAGTATAATTTTTGGGTGGGGACGTTCGGTCTGGGCGACTCCGGGGCTCGGACGGAATCCCGGGGCTCGGGATAGAATTTCTCCGGCGGCTCCAGGGTACGTTATGTTATATTTTAAGAAGGATTTTATGGTTATTTTTGTGGAATTTTGGCGTGACGGGATTGTTGTCCAGGTCGATGTGTACGTACGTCGGGATTCGGTTGGGTTCAGCGAGCTCGGTAGGACACTCTGGAGTTGTAAATAAATATTTGAAACATGTTTTATGAATGTTATGATATTCCGAGGATTGTGTCCAAGTTTCGTTCCAATTGGAGTCCGATAGTTGCGGTTGGGCCAAAATTGTAACTTTTGGAAGAGTTGGGGATTAAAGTTGTAATTTGGCCACAAAACTGCAATAATCAAAAAGGAAGGGAGGCTGAAGTCGGCAGGAAGGGAAGAGGATAGGGGACACTTGGCTTATTCTCATTAAAGATGGAAAAAGAGATGGAAAAAGGAAGAAATATATAAAGGGATATTAATTCTAATTTCATCACTTTTCTTCTTCTTCTTCTTCTTCTTCTTCTTCTTCTTCTTCTTCTTCCTCCTCTTGATGCGCCATTGTTACTTACCAGCAGAAGGTTGCACCCATCCACTAGCCTCTGGCTGGCTGTAGGAAGGTTGGGTTGCCTCCCAGCATCTTGTCCTCGCAGAGGTCTGCGCCACCAACGCCCCCTCCGCAGGGGCCTCGCTATCAGAAGAAGCCTCCTGAATGCTCAAGACCTCTTGCCCATTCGCCGCAGAGGCCTCCTCCCCTGAAGGAATCGCCACAGAGGCCTCCTCCCCTGCAGGAATGGCCATCGTCTCCTCCCCTGCAGGAGTAACCACTGCCTCCTCCCCCGCAGGAGTGGCCACCACCTCCTGCGGCCCAGAACTGCTGCTTGCCTTAGCAGCCAGTTTGCTCCTCCTCCTCATGGATAGCAGGAGTTCCCCTGCTGACATCCTCCCCCTGTGGGGGACGGTTCCCTGGCAGTAATCTCTGCCGCAACCACGTGCCCAGGCAGGTCTTCGCTTTGCGATTGAGGAGGGCTCGCAAAGAGCCCAGACACGAAGGCCTCAAGGTTGGCAGGATCCTCGAGGAGGCGGCTTCACTCTTATCACAGGCACGGCCTCATGGGAGCGACGGTGTCGCCCGCACCCTCTCTAAGCCCTCTGCAACGGGCATGGCCTCTTCAGAAGTAGAAGGGACCTCCACTTCCGGTCCCCTTGCCTCCTCGACAGGCTCTGCGGCCTCTTCTACAGCGGCGGGGACCTCTTCCTCAACAGGCCCTACTGCCTCAACAAGTTCCACCCCTTGGGGAGCTCAACTCTCTTCAGGCTGCGCATCACTAGCAGCCACCTTCCTCCTTTTCTCCCCCAGCCCTTGTAAGGGTGCCGCCATACTGGTAGTCCCCCTCTTCTTCTTCAGGGCCAATGGGGCCGGCGCCCTTAGCGGCAACATGGGCGTCCTTTCCAAAAGCACGAGGCCAAGTGCACACGGTGCGCGGCTATCATGGATGCTCTCTTAGCTTTGCCTCGCCGGACTCGGGGAGACATCTGCAAACAGAGGACTTCGAGACCGAGTTCAACTAAATATACGTATATATAAGTACACATATATGCAACATACCTCAAGGTGGCCTCATCCAGTGTGTCGCAGTGAAGGGGAACAACTCGTCACAGTGCACTCTGGCGAACACTTCCTCCAGCCACCTCAAAGAATTGGACATATGCCTCGCCAACGCTGCCTCTCGTGGGACAACTCGGGCCTTCGCGAAATACTTTGCACTGCTGCTTTGGTCCTCGCCACCGGAAGTTCGGGCATTGTCGCGAGGCACGAGGAAGAAAGATCTGCGCCACGAGTGGTAGGATGCAGGCGCGGCAGTGAAGGAGATAGAATTGTTTCCCCAACGCTTATGGGGTCACGTGAAAGAATGCGCTCCCATCGCGCAATTCCGGCCAGTAGAACCATTTGGAAGACGTCGGCAAACGGTTTTACACGGCCATCCGGCAGCAACGGTGAAGCCTGCAATGTTTAGAAATGTGTTGGGCGCCAAGCTGCGATGGTGGCAGCCCAGCTCCGAGCACGAGATCTTGTACCGGCGGAAGAGGAAACCGCAGCCAGCGAGCTGCGCCGTGTATAGACACAACACCTCGCTCTCCAAATTTTCCTCGGTCATGGGCAGACCCAACGCCCGGCAGGCACCCGAACGGGCGGTATACACCAAAACCTTCTCCACTGGGAAGAAGGCTTTCACCATTTCCTAGTGAATCTTGTCAATACTCACCGCGGTCTTCTCCACGGGAGAAATCACCGGATGAACGGCTTCTTTGGACTCCATTACTACAAAAGTTGGGCAACAGACGTATAAATCGCAAAAACCTAACAGACATTTCATCGAACACCCACTACGCACAGTGTAAAAATCGTACCTGTTTTGCGTACCAGTGAGGAGGACGAAAGGGCAAAAAACGATACACTCCAAAGGAATCACAGGCTCAGCGGACTTGGCTCCACGGAACAAATACTCAAGGCAGTTGCAAGGAAGCTAAAGCGCGAAGCTCTGGAAAGCGAAAGCAGAAATGCGAACCGAAAGATGAACGGTTCTCATCTTCTCAGACACGCTTTTATAAGCCAGCGGAAATGAAAAAGCGCTTTTTTAGCATAATCGACTCCTGAGGCGCCACGTGCCAGAGCGTCCTAACGGTTAGTAAACCTTTCGCCTTCCGTTATTATCTCTCCTGCTTTAAAACACTGGGGAACCTCTCCTCCTCCGTTACACAATTACATGGTCCACAAATGGCATAACGTCCCCGCCAACTCCAAGGACTTTGCTGGATTACAACAAAGTACAGGACCTTGCCCATACTCTGCCTTCAGGAGGAGGCATCTTGGTACACTACCCAAGCAAATGCCCCCTCAAAAGCTCAAAAGGATCGTGAAGGATCCAACATACGGAATATCAGATCTTGAAAGATCATCGCGCTCCACACAAACCCACTCAGTCTTGTGGCTACTACCCCTCTCAACACAGAATTTTCAACACACGGAGTACAGGACCCTGCCCATACTCCGCTCTCAGGAGGAGGCATCTTAATACACTACCCAAAAAAATGTGTCCTCGCATCACACAAGAATCTGACAAGGCCCCGCAGGTCTCGCCATCGCGGTCTCAAGTCTCGCCTGCGTGAGGACTCGCCCTCACGGTTTCACAGTTCGCCTTCGCGAGGTCTCACCCTCACGGTCTCAAGTCTCGCCTGCGCGAGATCTCGCCCTCGCGGTCTCCCAGCTCACCTTCGCGAGGTCTCACCCTCCCGGTTCTCTAATCGCCTGCGCGAGGTCTTGCCTCGCGGTCTCTCAAGTCTCGCCTGCGCGAGGTCTCGCCCTCGCAGGTCTCAAGTCTCGCCTATGCGAGGTCTCGCCCTCGCAGTCTCAAGTCTCGCCTCCGCAGTCTCGCCCTTGCGGTCTCACACTCACCTTCGTGAGTCCCTTAAGCCTTCGTGGATCTTGCCTCGCGGTCTCAACTCGCCTTCGCGAGGTCTCTCATGCCTATACTTGGCTCCGCTGTGCAAGGCCCTGCACTCACGGTTCGTGCGACCCTTACCTTTATTGGCTTTGCTCTTATCTCGGGCCTTCGCCCCTTGCGCCTTCGCCACGCATACTCAACTAAGGAAAGCCCACTTGGTCATCTGACATTAAGCAACCAATAATGAGGTCAACACGAGCCTGAGTAATCTTCTCTACATTCACACGCCAGATATCTTCTCTAGAAAACAAATTGACAAAGGCGGTTTAACTGATATTCATCATTACAGCCGCCTTATCTCCAAAAGTCTGACAGACTTTTCTCACAGCCTGGCTAAGGCTTCAACTGGGGGAGGCTCCTCCTGGCATCACCCTATAAATAGGGTGATGTCCACCTTAAATTGGTTAAGCTACTTCACGCCCCCCCACTCCTCTCTTGCTACTCATGAGTGTTCTCTTTATCTTTCTACAGATCACTCTGAACAGCAAGCTTGGAATCTTCAAGAACAACACCATCAACCATTCAACTGAGAGTTCGCACCTGCCTCATGAACGCGACTATCAAAGGGAGATCATCATAGTGGAAAGGGAGAAACATCACTCTCGTCACTAAGCGCATCATTTTGAAAGGTTAAAGAAAACAACTACAACATTAAGTGATCAGAACAAGGGCATCATATTTGTAAGGGAGAGCATCATCATGCAATAGGAGTGCATCGTAATGGCCACCAAAGACATCATTTTGGGGGGTTGAAGAAAATGAGCGCATCATTAAATCATCAGAACAAGTGCATCATGTTTGTAAGATAGCGCATCATACTTGAAACCTAGAGCATTATTCTGGTCACCAAGCGCATCCTTTTTAGAAAGGTTGAAGAAAATGAGCGCATCATTAAGTCACCAGGACGAGTGCATCATGTTGTTATGGGAGAATATCATTATGCATCATGAATACATCATTGTGGTAATCAAGCACATCACTTGTAGAACAAAATGTATTAGTAAGTCATCAAAATGAGTGCATTATGTTATGGGAGAGCATCATAATGCATCGAGAATGCATCATTGTGGTGTCGAAGGACATCATTTTGGGCAGTCGAACAAATACGCTAGAGTCGGTGGTTGTTTTCACTAGAAAAACGGGGCAGGTGATTTTTGTTCATGATTTTGTTGATTTTGCGAGAAAGGAAGAGGAAGCTGTTGAATTCTAGTCTAATTTTGTTGCTCCATGTGGAAGGAAGGACGAATCCGTGAAGGTTAGACGATTCTGATTTCGTCACCGAGAAACACGACAACGAGCCGTGTTCCTTCCTTCTTAGTTACTATAAGGGACTCTTAACATAAGCCGGCTCAACGTATAGCTACTCCTAAATCAACAGTAAAGAATGTTTGTTTGGATTGTTTCTTATAAAATAATGCATAACAAAATGCATTACATTAACATTGTAAAAAGGTATTGTTTTAGATTTTTTAAAAAAATAAGCATATGAAGAAAACAACTAATTATCATGCATATATAACTAATGGAAGATGCATAAAAAATGGAGAAAAATTTATTCTTTTTCGATTGTTCTTAAAAAAACAATGCATAAGAAGAAAATAATTAACTATCATGCATATATAACTAATGGAATATGCATGAAAAATGAAGAGTTATATAACTAATGAAAGATAAATGAAAAATGAAGAGTTTAAAAAATAAAAAGTATACTTAAAAATATGTGGCATGCAGACGAAAGAGAAACAACATGTGCTTGGAGTGAAACACCTGTTTACCCTCGTCCGTTTCCAGAGCCGCCCTCGTTGAGCTGCGTTCTCTCCTCCGCTTCCACCTCTTGTTAGTGGTGTTAAACCTTCCTACTTCTCCTCCCCTTCTTCGACCTTCTCTCGAATAGGCCTCTGGGTCGTTTTTTCCCATTCTTCTTACACCTCTACTTGTTTCTTGGTGCTTTACTTCTCCTCCACGCTTTCGACTTGTTCAACAAGTTCCAAAATCCTTCTCCTAGTTTTCGGCCATGGATGATTTTGGTGCCAATCTGGTCGGCCTCCAACTTTCTCTTGAGGAAGAGGAACCGCTATAGCCATCGGAAGAGGCTCTCGCACAGATCACGACGCCAACGTTGATGGTGAAGGTTTTGTCGCCCAGAACGTTTAAGGCTGAACAACCTGTTGCGAGTTTCCAATGTGCGTGACCGTGAACCATATCCTTCCCAATTAAACAAGTCATGTCGCAGGCCTCGGACAATGTTTTCAAGCTGGAGTTTCAATCAACGGACCATGCACAGTTGATCCTTGCCGCATCCCTTGGTCTTTTTTCAACAGATCTATAGTCATGGTTTTCTTAAATGCGTTCGTCTTCTGTGAGTTTTACTCATCAATCATTATGGGTTCATATTGTGGATGCACCGTTCTGTTGATATACCCAAACCATGGGGCAAATTTTAGGTCAAAAGATTGGCACGGTTACGCCGTGGATCATGGTGGTCCTTCACTGTGTGCGAGTAAATATTGATATCACAAAATCTTTGTAATGCTTGATCAAAGTCCAAGTGGGATGGATAAATCTTATATCCTGCAATATGAAAGTCTTCCAGAGTTCGGTAGACCACGTTGACCGGAAATGCTTCTCATATGTTGCTGTAGTGGGAGGTGCCCCACAGTTCGGTGATTGGATGTGATTCAAAGGTCCACGCTATGAGGAAACAGGTAGTTATTTTCCAATGTAGGCTCCCAGAGGTCCTGATGAAGAGGAGAACGGGCCGATGAGAGAGCTAGCGACTGGTCCAGGACTGAGGCCGTGACACAAAGGTTAGAGAAGCTGGTCGTGTTGGCTTTACTAGCTGCAACCACTTATCTTGATATGCCACTTGCTTCGTTGGTGACTCGCACCTCTAGCTCTCGAGTCATTGACAATGCAGAAAGGAATATCAGATTAGGAATATCCTCAACTGGTGACACAAAGAAGAAGCTGAAGATTTCTAGTTCGGCAACAGCGGTGGTGGAACAAGCCCTCCTAGGGTTGGGGGAATCTCAGCCTGCGGGCGATCCTCGATGGAGTGCCCGCTAAATTTAATAAATGATAGGGCCACCAAAACTTTATTGTTTCAGCTGTGTTGGACCCTATTAAGCTTGTTAGTTAAGTTAGTTCTAGGAATGGTTTTTGTTGGTTGCTTGGAGCTTGCTAGTCATTTGCAAGTATCTCTCTTTATTCCTCCATCTGAGCACTATCGTTATGCGTTGGTACCATTTTGCTCAGAAGCATGTCAGGGGTACTGGGAGCTCACACTAGACATCTTTCAATCCGTCATGGCGATAATGGTGCTAGGTGACCATTTTAAGTGGAGATGGAGCAGTGAGAATTTGTTTTGTCTTCATGATTTTAGTAGGTTGCCGGGTAACTTTGTCAGCAATTTTCCTCAGGCAATTTTCTACTTTTGTTAGGCGGTGCCAATTTTTGTCCTCGGCTTGTTTTATTTGGTGTTTCATATGATAAAGTAAGTCTTCATGTTTCAAAAAACAATGTGGCATGCTAAAAGAAATACTCTCTCCGTCCGCTAAAAATTGAAACGTTTTAACTTTCATATTTCAAGGTTCAATGTCTGACTCAAATTTTAACGAAGATAAATATTGAAAAACAATCCACAAAAATGATATTTAGAAAAAGAATGTTGCAAATTATGATATGCATATTAATTGTTTAACTTAAAATATTTGAAAAGTCATGAAAAAATTATCGATTAAATATTATGAAACAGTGAAAATAAATGATTCAATTATTCGGATGGATGTAGATGGGAAAAAGAAAGCCCGTACATGAAAGATTTGCATGCTAAGGTTCACAAGCAACTTGAGAAAGTTAATGAGTCTTATGCAAGAAGAGTTAATAAGGGTAGGAAGTTTAGAAGTTTCCAAGTTGGGGATTGGGTGTGGTTAAACTTACGGAAGGACCGTTTTCCCAAGCCGGGAAAAACAAACTCGCGCCAAGAGGCGATGGCCCTTTTCAAATCACTAAGAAAATCGGTGAAAATGCATATGTACTTGACTTACCTTGCGATGGCTCTTATAATGTACATGCAACATTTAACGTATGTGATTTGGTTCCTTTTGAAGGACAAGAAGATTTTGAGAATCCGCAGACGGATTCTTTCGAAGAGGGAGAGTATGATGCGGACATCACCCCAAAGGATCCGCAAGCCCAAGATGGTCCGCAACCTCAAGCGCGCGCACCCCCAAATCTACTCCAAGGCCTTTGCGGACCCATGACCAGGTCCAGGCTGAAACAAGTTCAAGCGAGCCTCAACGCTTTCATGAGGCTTACAGCTTCGCCACCTCGGCATTGCGTTGGACGAAGAATATGCGAAGCCCTTTGGAGCCTTGAGCATAAGCATTCTTGAGGAAGGGAGCAGCGAGGCTTTGGTGCGCGGACACTTGACACAGGCGAAGGCCCCAGACTCAAGTAGTGAACAGAGTCAAGAATCTGATAACGGCTGTGATTCTAAATGCCAATGTGATTCATGTGATATCCAGAAGGCTTTTGGAAAATTAGAATTAAATATGATTCAAATAAATGCTATAACGGAAGAGGATGAGAGAATTCTGGAAATAGCAAGAAATATAGAAGATCCAGATACAAGAAAAAAAATTCTCTTAAAGTATCTAGAAAAAATAAACAGTCAAGAACAAGATGCCCCAAAGTGGCAAAAGAAAGAGACAGATTGGAAAGAAAAGAGTAAACCTCGGATTTTCAGCTTTAATAAGATATTAAATAGAGTTGGCCAAGCACAGATAAGTTGAAGAGAACCTACAGTCAAAGATTTAAAAACTGAGCTTCATCAAGTTAAAGATGAAGTGAAAGATCTCAGAAGAAGAATTGAGATTTTAGAATTACAAGGGATAGAAAATTATTCCCAAGAAGATGGAAATGTCATTGAAGACTTAAATAAATTTTGAGAATCAAAAGAAAAAAGACAAGGGTATAATGCTTGAGGAAGAAGAAACAGTTATTGAATTACCCCTCAGAATAAACCACTTCAGATAAATGAGATTGAATATGTTCCTAATCAAAGGTACACTAGTTTAATCACCCTGAGAGTTGAAAAACAATTTGAAATCACGACTGTCGTATTAATTGATTCAGGGGCGGATAGAAATGTGATTAAGGAAAGATCAATTCCTTATAAATATTTAGAAAAAACTTTTGGATACATAATGGCATCTAACAAGCAAATAATGCCAATGAGATTTAAATTGACTCATGTTGATGTTTACAATGAGGAGATTTGTATCTCACAACATTTACTGATGCTTGCCCAAATGAACCAAGATGTAATCCTAGGACCGATTTACTTGAATAACTTACTGCTGATTTGAATAATAAGCAGAAAACATTAATGATTCTTCATGAAGACATTAGACACAAGAGTGTCGAGGAGAAAATAAAAACTCAAGAAGTAGAGAAGCAGAATCAGACTTTTAAAGAAGTTCTGAATATGAAAATTTGTGCAGATATTCCCATTGCATTTTGGGAAAGGAAAAAACATAATGTTAATCTAGCTTATGAGACATAATTTGAAAAGAAAAATATATCCACTAGATCACGTGCTATTCAAATGAACGAAGAACTAACAATCCATTGTGAAAAGGAAATACAAGACCTTCTTGATAAATGATTAATAAGAAAAAGTTCTTCACCATGGAGTTGCTCAGCTTTTTATGTCAATAAGAATGTAGAAATAGAAAGGGGAGTTCCAAGGTTGGTGATCAATTATAAACCTCTAAACAAAGTGTTAAGATGGATTAGGTATCCAATACCTAATAAAAAAGTCCTCTTGTCAAGATTATACAATTCCACTGTATTCTCAAAATTTGACATGAAATCTGGGTATTGGTAGATCCAGATTACAGAAAATGATAAATATAAAATAGGATTTAATGTTTCGTTTGGGCACTATGAATAGAATCTTTAATCCTTAAATGCACATTCAGAATTCCAGAGAATTATGAATGAAATCTTAATCCTTATAGCTCTTTCACTATTGTTTACATTGATGATGTGTTAGTGTTTTCACAATCTGATGATCAACATTGGAAATAGTTACATAAATTTATGAAAATAGTTGAAGAAGCGGGATTAGTGGTATCAACAAAGAAAATGGAACTTTTTTAGACAAATGTTCGATTTCTCGGACATATGATATAAAGAAGTACTACCTATTGACAGGTCAATAAGTTTTACAGAAAAATTTCCTGATGAAATCAAGGAAAATAAAAAATTACATAGGTTCTTGGAAGCTTGAATTATGTTTCAAAATTCTATAAAGATTGAGGAAATCTCATGTGTCACTCTTCCTATTCTTGAAGCTTTCAAAATTGTTGAAACAGATGCTAGTGAAATAGGATATGGAGGAATTCTAAAACAAAAAATGGATGAGAAAGAAAAATGAGTGAGATTCACATCATGAGTTTGGAATTAAACCTAACAGAATTATGCTAGAATAAAGAAAAAAATATTGGCGATAGTCCTTTGTGTCAAAAAATTCGAAGAAGACTTGTTAAATAAGAGGTTTCTGATTAGAACTGATTGTAAAGAAGCAAAAAGTGTACTGCTTAAAGATGTTAAAAATCTCGCGTCTAAACAAATATTTGCTCGATGACAATCAATTCTGGCTGTTTTTTATTTTGATATTGAGCATATTGATGGTTCAAAGAATTCTTTGCCTGACTTTCTGACCCGAGAATTTTTGCATGGATGACATGGGGAAATCCAATGATAAGATCAAAAGAAAAATATAAGATTTATTGGAGACTTTGTTTCATGGGAGTAATCCTATGGACATAGAAATTCAATCTTCTCAGGAAGAAAACCAGTTTGCTCCCTATCTTTAAATAGGAGCCCAGGAACCAAATCCAGAGGAATTTTATGAATTACCTACTGGACAGAAAATAAGAATTGAAAGAGGAGAATCCTCTCAGAAAACCGAAAGAGAAGAACCCTCTCAGAATAACAAAAGAGCAAAGGAACATGTTCCAATAATAACTTTTTCACCTAGAGAGGTGAAAAGAGGAAGAGCTTTCCCTTACCCTTATCCTCATGCATATTGCAGAGATAATAAATACTTTGAAGGAACCTTGGTTCCCAGAACTACAGTGAAAAAGCAAGAAATCACTTTCTTCTCCTTAGGAATACCACCAGAAATGAGGGAGATGGAAAGAGAACCCCTATTTCTAGTAGAAGAAAAAGATCTTAAGGTCATGATTCTGATAGAATTGGCAAAGAAATACTGGCCTAAACATAGGTATCCTGTATGAGAATTTAACCCTATCAGGTCATATGAGTATTTTTCTTTAATTCTGCAAGAAACAGGTTCTGCAGAAATAGAACATAAGGATAGAAATACCAAATCTGAAGGAAGGTATTTCAAAGAAGTATCTCAAATTTAGGTGTCATGAAAGTCTGGACACTAGAAGAATGGGGGGCTCCACAATCCCGAAGAAGGTTGATGTTTGGAAAATTTAACCATTATCCTTACTCCTACTGGGATTATATCCAGGCTTGGGAAGAAATTTTCAATATCCGGAATACAGAAATAAGGCACTCCTGGATGATAATTTACAAAACAAATCAAAAGAGGTTCCCTAATTGGTTCCATCATTGATTTGAGAAAAGCGGATTAGTCTCAAATCAATTCCCGAAGCTTGATCAAGGAATATTTTTGACAAGTTCGTAGAATTCAACAACCAAAAGTCCCAAAGAGATTTAGTTCATTTCAGTGAATTCCATGGATTGTTAGGTGGCATTATGAGATTGATCAAGAAAAGTATGTCCCCATCTTAGAAAGAGTCTTGGTCTCGCTTTGGGGGGACAAATGTGTGATAAACTTCTATCTTACAGAATATATCACACTAAAAAATCGGTCTAGCTGAACTTGTGAAGGAAGAAAATATAGATTCGGTTCTAGAACAATTGTACTCCGTACCAAAAATTGCAGACATCCCTTTAGAAAAAATGAAGGAGAAGCTGATGAAGCTAGCCTTTGAATCTGCCAAAGAACAACTATCAAAGGGATCAGGCCATGGGTCATCATCTAGTGGACCACCGTAATGGCATGCCAAACATTGCCATGTGAAAAAAAAGAAAAAAAAGCATTTGTGGTATAGACATCATTTGTCCACTTCTGTAAAGAAAGACCACTCAGCAATAATGCTTGACAGCTGTAGCAATAATGCATATCAACTGTAAGAAAGAAGAGGACCACCCTCAAGGAGTTTGCCTATATAAGGAGACTTCAGCAAACTAAAAAGGCATCCATCAATTTCTGCTTACATTTTCTCTTTGCTTTTCTAGTTCATGTGTTGAACATCTTTCTACTACTTTCAATATTCTTCTAATTTCAAGTTTGATTTGTACGTGTGTAGTTGTTGTTGGAAGCTTGATGTGCTTAGTGTGTTTATCCAACAACCACTGTTTACTCTAACCATCTGGAACTCACCAGATTACTGTAAGTGTTAAGTTTGGAATATTATAATATCAGTTGTGTGATTATCAATATTAATCAAGTCTTTTATTATTGCTTCATAAGCCATCATCATTTTCAAAGTATTAATATCTGGGTCAAATTTGGTATCAGAGCCAAGTGATATCGAGCCAGGTTGTGCATGAAAACAAACATTAAGAAATAGTAAGGACTTCTTTGAATGTTATTAAAAATTGTAGTGACTTAAACTCTTTTATAATGGTTGAATCCAGGGTGCTAGTTCTCGGACTACTTTTATCGTTTTCAGAATGGCGCTCTACTGACTGCTCAGAGTACAAACTTGACCAACAGACTTGTAAGCAATAGGAGGATTCACGACTAAACGGAGCCTTAGGAGATCACAACCGAAACAAGCTTGCGAGGGAAACAGTGTTTACGATCTTGTGTCACAATACACCCCTAAACGAGCCACATATCTGTAACAAATCAGAGATCAGAACAAATAATTCGTCTGAAAAGCTTGCCATTAGATCCAGCTGCTTCAGCAGTAAACGATACAAAAGAAAGTTCTGCAACTTGAAAAGGATAACATTATGACTTTGTGGTTGCATCAGTGTGGATGCATGTCCAAAACGTGTTCGACAAATTCAACCGTGCTACTGCCAACTCAGTTGATCGAGATCAAGGGAAACTAAAAACTGCAATGTGCCCCTTCTATACAAAAGGATACTGTAACAATTGGTTTAACTAAACTACGATCAAGTCTTCCACTAGGGCATCTGAAACCTAATGCAGTAAATGCTGTAGAATAGGGATCTCCTTGTCCTAATGCTGCAGCTTTCGGATAGTGATTTGCACCACAGTTACTGGTATTCAGTACTCAATCGAATAACTGGATGTTCATTGATAAAGGGCTGGAAATTAATTCAGAACGGTCACAAACATCAGTCCCTTGGAAGCATACTTGTGCTTTCAGTTGCAGATGCCTTCTTCCGATCATATCGCTGGCGGAAGACATGAAAAGAGTCAACCATGTTAGCTAAAGTCTTTTGGAAACAAAAATAGAAGTGCAGTAAGGACACCAGTGATAGTTGCTAAAGGTAGAAAAAAGGTTGTGTAGAAACATACCTGCTTTCCAAATGTGAAAGGAACGTATCTATACTTGATCATGTGCGATATCTGCTTTCTCATTGTTAGAATAAACAACATCAACCAGTAAAAAAGCAGTATAGGCCAAAACACAGGAACGTCAAAAAAGTCAAAGAATGTCATCACAAAAGCAATACAGAAGGCCTTTGTGATCAGTACCTGCAAATACACAAAATTTAAAAGGTTCAAAGGTTCTGGCAACATAAGTTTCTAAGGAACAAATGGTAAGAGCACAATTCTAAAAAGATAATTTAAAGAAGTTCCACCTGTTCCAATTCCAGTTTAACTCCACAAGAGAAAATAAGAAAACGGTATGCTTTTAGAGCAGGAATGTTTCATACATTTCTCAACACATTGATAAATAAATTTAGTTGCTTTCAAGGAAAGAAAGCGGAAACAAACAACAGGAGAGTCAGCCCTTGTGATTCGGCCATAGAAGAATCAAAACTGTAATTATTAACCTGCAAGTCTTGCTAATAATCCAATTGTTTCAAATATTGAATTGATAGGACATACATGTTTCCAGGTAATGAGTTTCCCAGGGACTTCAAACATATATCATGATTCATGAAACAGCAATTGGATGCTTCTTTCTGTACCCACAAGAGTAATGCATATCAATTTAGGACATTACAGACTGCAAAACTACCCAGAAGTAGAAACCCTCTTCTTACCAGATTCAATATACTTAGTTGCTCTAATGCTGTATTAAGAACACTTAAGTTAGTGAAACTGACCTATGCATTTGGGGACCATGGCCCTCAAACACAAACCTGATCAACCAAAGCCTCTGCAGTGGAATCTTAGAACCCTACTCTATATGATATTAATTATTAACCAATCCTCAAATCACCCGGACCGAATTCCCCCCTTCAGACAAAAAACCAACAGTAAAATTAATCCTAAAACATATAAACCCATCGAAAGAGAATCTTATAGAAAGCAGCATATCAAGCGCACCAGAACTTGAACTCCGGAAGCCGGCGGACGAAAGGGCGGAACTCGTCGGATCCACGAGTAGGAAGTGACGGTCCGTCTTGGAACTCTGGATCGACCTGAGGCGAGAGAAATCCGATCAGAAGATTCAACATGTAGATGCCGAGGCCGTAGGTGATGATGTAGAACCCCTGGATGAAGTAGACGCGAAGAGCGTAGATGAAGGCGACAGCCAGGCAGCCGATCCAACGGTACAAAATGTGCGGGACGGACTTGTCCAGCAGATGTTGGAAACGCTGGGAGACGGCGTGGTTCCACCGCGCTACGTCGGCGGCCGGTGTAGAGGTAGCGAGATCTTCGCCACCGGACAAGGAGGTTTTCGCCGGCTCGGTATCCATTTGGGTCCGAGTGTTTATCTCCTCGAGTTAGGCGGAAGGAGTAAACTATAATGCTTTCTATTCTCAAGGGTCAAGGGTTTTCCTTTGGCTTAATAACGAATTTCTCAGCCAAAATTTTGAAAACCGCATTGTTCTCACCTTATTTTTTTTAATGTTTAAATTTCTCACGTATAGTTTTAGGCTGCGTTTAGATGATGAAAATTTTCCCATTTTCTAGTCAATGTTAGGAAAATAGAAAAAAAAGTGTTTAGTTGATCTTTTTCTACTTTTTCTATTTTATGGATAAATATTTTTGCAATACACTTAAAACCTAGGAACTCATTTACAGAGTTCCTAGTTAGAGAACTCCTCCCGACTCTCGACTCCCGACCTCCCCACCACACTCCTCTTGTCGTAATGTGATAGAAATGACATTTGGTGTATTGAAGAAAATATTTCCAACATTGAAGCATATATATAGTTATATGCTTCTTTTACGTGATTGATCCCATCGCTTGTTTTGTATTGCACAACTTCATCTGTAAGCAAGATGAAGAAGATAGAAATATTTACCAAGTTCAAGAGAGAGGACATGATAGTGGAGGGTGAAGATGGTTTAGTGTTGAGCAAGTGGTCGAGGTTTGATTTTTCTCTAACAGCTTGAATGAGAAGTATGAGAGAGGAGTTATCCATAAAGATGTGGAACAACTACGAGCCAGAAAGAATCGTCGATGTACTTAATATACATGTATTTCTCTATTCTCAACTAAACGCGTTTTTCAAAATTAATTTTTAGAAAATTGTTTTTCATATGAAACAACTAAACACGTTTCCTAAAAACTGAATTGGAAAATTACACATAGAGAATGAAAAATGATAGGGGAAAGGAAAATGAAAACTATTTTCCACAACTAAATGGGACATTAACATGTCTAAATTCGCCTTCTAACCTTTGCAAGAGCCTTTTGTAGAAACTTCTAGCTAGGGAAGAAAATCAGTTTGGGTATCTCGAAATTTCGATCAATCTAACCCAAATATATACGTAGATCTCACTCTTATGCTAATTCGAAACTAACCCTAATTTTAATTTAGGTCAAACTGATGAAAAAGTTTAAGGAATTCGGAATTCGTTGGTTGTCTTGATAGTGAAGGGAAATGGCAGCAAAGTTTTCTAAATAACTGAACTTAAAAACAAAAATCTCTCCCCCATTAGCATCCCTGAAGGTTTCAAACCACTAATGTGGTTTAAACTTTTTCGATTTCTGAGTTGCTTAGCGGAAAGTAGTTGTGATCAGTGGCAGGCGTAGGAATTTTGTTTATAGGGGCACAATTATATATATATATAAGTTATGAAATTTAAATATGTAATCTTACACAAATCCATATCCTAATAAAAATGTGTCACAAATATAACGAAATGCATATACTTATCCTATAACCGTTCTCTACGAGATCTCATATTCTAGAAGCTTTTGAATATTGTTTCATTATCCACCGTATTAAGTAAATCTTTTTCAATGTAGGTGACTAATAAGTTATTGATCCAATCATCTCCCATTCAGTTCCGCATGCTCTTCTTGACAATCTTCATTGCTGAAAATACTCTCCATTGATGTTGCAGCAACAGGTAGGGTTAAAGCCAACTTCACAAGTTTATAAACAAAGGATACACACGATTTCTTCCAGTATCGACAAGCTTTTTAGAAACATTCCAAACACTTGATAAATTCGAAAACTCATCTATAGACCTCGTGTCAACAATATAATTCTCAAGCTGGTTTTCTAGAGCAATAAGCTCACAATTCGAAAAATCTGCATCATAAAGCTCGTAAGATGAATCAAATTCTCAAATATTACTCATTCGGGAAGCACCTTCAAAAGCTCGAACCATAATGGTTCAAGAGATCAAAAGAGGGGCAAAATCTCGAACGATAATGGTTCCAAAGATAAAAAGGGGGCAAAATCAATCCCCCGAACATTGAAAATCTCGAACCATATATGTTCTAGAGGTCAAAAAAACAGGGGGATAAAATGGAAAGTTCCGAACATGCACAAAACCTTGATGACATAGATCTTCGGACTCCTTGATTGCCCGAGCGACTAGGGGAATTTGATGGCCTCCAAGTCCAATCAACCAGATACTAATGCTCAAAAGGCTCAGTAAGGCCTAGCAAAAGGCCAAGTCACTAGCCCAACATAAAGGTCCCATTAAAACCCAAACAATCCTCTACCCGAAGAGCCTAAGGGACTCTCCTGAACCATGCATGATCGGGAACCATCGCCACGTGTCCTTTAACACACGATGCCTCTCTATATTGAAATATTACAATAATGCCATTCTATTAGAAGCTACTATAAAAGCACTTGTCATACACTCATTTCAAGGTAACTAGTCACTCACATTCCTTTGGTTTTGTCAAATCTCTTTCCAAATATACTCATATAGACTTTGATCACTTTCCATCGATTGAATGGTCACAACAACATCCATCGATTGAATGATCACTTTCCTTTCTTGTGATGATCCGACTTTGATTCTTCCTTTTATGTTTCAAATCTTCTTGATTTCTTCTGATTTGATGTCCAGCTTGTTCCTTGCAGCCTAATTCGAAATATAACTTTGAAATTAGCTAAGAAATAAATCCACATTAATCTTGAAGTGGAATCAAAATGCATATCATCGAAATTCAATATAGAACTAGAAATAAGTTTAAACAACTTGTCCTTGATGTTTGCAAAACTTTGCACTTAAGCACTTATATTTTGAAATCACAAAACACACTGAGTGTCTGCAGAGTCAACAGTGACCCTGTCTTTCGTTTTTGCCACAACTCGAAGGAATAAGTAATGAAAGGACTGGATTGAAAACTTCAAAGAAATATTGAACTTGATTAGGAATTAAGAGACTTACTGAATTAGAACTGAGTTATCTTCAATAAGAAATAAGGGAGTAATTTGAACAAGTGAGAAAGTTAGAAGGTTAAAGTTGTAAAGAATAAATATGACTTAGAATAGAAGGATGATCAAAATGAAAATTACTTATTAAATTATTCTAAGGGCTGAATTGTTATTACCTATATGGAGTATTAGACATTAACTACGTTTCTTTTCTTGACACGAAATTGAGAGAGGTTGTGATGTGGACATCAGCCCCATTTTTGTGACAAGGCGCGACCATTCATCCAGAGGGTCTAGAAGGCCCTTGGCGAAGACACGGATGAAGAAGAAGTGGCATTCTAGGCACCGGCGAAGCCCCGAGGCCGAGCCGCGTTCGCAAGGATCTTGGCCAACCCATGCCCCATTGGCGAACCCTTGGCCTTTGGCGAGGCCAAGTCTCAACGGCGAACCCGTGGCTATTGGCGAGCCCATTGACCCTGGCGAACCCATGGTCCTTTTGGGCGAACTCAAGGCCATTTGCGAAGCAATGGCTCTTTGCGACCCCGTAGTGGTTGGCGAAGACCTTGTGCCTCATTCCCGAAACAAGCGAAGCCAGGTGTTCGCCAAACGAAGAGGCTTCCATACACAAGTCGGGCGAACCCCTTCAACTTGTGCGGAGGCCCTCTTCTTCCCTTTTCCCGCCTTGGCAGTTCATGGGGGAATTGGGAGCCACAAAGCAGGTATCCTACAATGTCAAATCACCTGCCACCCCACGCTTTGCCTACCATATTTCGAGGAAGATGTTCCCTTAGTAAAATCATTCTTTATTATTTCCTTCTTTCTTTTCCCTTCTATAAAAGGAAGCTGTAACCTAAGTATTAGGCGAACCCATATATTGAGAGAATTCATATATTGTAAGAACACGGTTTGTTCTTCTTAGGGTCTCAAATCTTGCTCCATCAATCCTTTAGTGATCCATGCGAGAGGATCCAATATAATACCTAGCATTGTCGATCTAGTAATCGAAGGTTCTAGGTTCCATTTTCCTTTCCCAGGCATCTTCAAGGGCATTGCCTCACCTCGTAGTGCGGAGGTTCCCTTGGCCGACTTTGTTTCCTTTCTGTTCTTCCCCTGTTTCGTTTCCATTCTTGCTGGAAACCGCCTCCCTCGAGCTAGATCCGAGCTCGTGACCGTTCACTCCTCTGTAACCACTTCAGCTGGGTTCGGAGCGTGACCGTGATCACATCAGTTGGTATCAGAGCCAAAGCGCTTGTTGGAGGTATCATACCGTATCAGTTGTTTGTTTTCTTCAAGTAAAATCATTGCATTCTTTCTTACACTTGAAGAAAAACGTTTTGTTGTTGAAGAGAAACCGAAAATATTTGTGCGTGGTTCATGTGATTCGAGCAAAGCTCATATTTGGATGTTGTTTATTGAAGTTGAGTAAAGAAAGAAACATTTTTGGATTGGAAGTTGAAAAGAGAAGAAAAGTTGTTGTGGTTGTGCACAAAAAGAACATTTAAAGAAAGAAAAAGTTTGAGTGTTCTTGAGTGTTCTTGAGTGTTCATATCAAAACACATCCGAACAGTGATTTGATCCGAAAATATTTGAGGAACTTGAACAAAAGTGTTTGTGTGGATAAAAGAGCCTTCTCTCACACATACCTTACTTCTTTCAACCCCATCTCACCTTAAACTCTCAAAGCTAGTTTCAAGTAACTAGAACTTTGTGCTTTACTTGTTTTGGATATTGCTAAGATTTCATTGGATATTCTTTGCATGTTCGCATTTGATCTTAATCGAGATTGGTGGTAAGTTTTGAGGCTTGAAAGAACCGTTGTGTTCTAAACACGAGAGAGAAGTGGTACTGAGTGTGTCCCTAAACACAAACGAGAGGCCAACCATACACGTGAGGAAATGAGTGATACTGACATTATTGTCTAAGTGTGTAGGTATACAATGGCGCGAACCCTTAAGTTTCGAGGGAATGATGACCTTTTCGGGTTTGAATCATGGGAACACCACCTTGAGGCATTCTTTGCTAAGAGAGGTGTTCACGAACTTGAAAAGCTTGACATAGCGCTCGAGCTGCTAAGAGGCGAAGCCTGGTATTGGTGGTGTGAATACGCCACAAAGAGAAGTGATCGAGGTTAGAGTTCATACCCTTTTGGGACCGCTTGAAAAGCGTGATGAGGCGGCGGTATGGCATCCAAACCCCCATCGCCCACTTGGCCCCCGCCCCTACCCACAGATCGCGACCCCCCACCACTCATAGCTCATTTCGGTGTCCCACATCCGACCCCACTATCACACCCGAAGGGACTGCCACACCTTCAAGAGCCTGCTCACCCCCTTCTCCAAAAGCGTACCCAAACCCTCCTTGTGAACCAATCCCTTTGAGAAATCTCACTCAAGAAATTAGAGCAGATTTCGAGGAGATGGAAAAAGATTTAAAGGAGATAAGAAAGGAAGTCTCACAAGTGGGAGATCTTATGAAGGAATGGTGTGAGAGTGAGAGGAAAAGAGAGAAAGAGAAAAGAAAGAAAAAGGCTCTTCAAAACTGAGAGTGAAGCACCCCAACTTTCAACCGAAATCAATGAAGGACTAACGCTTGAATCTTCTAATGATTGTAGTTCTTCTTTGAATATGCCAGGAAATGATGACAACGAAACTTTGGGGTGTTTACAAGAGGAAGAAGACGCCTCGGTGTCGGAGCAGGAGCCTCCCTCCCCTAACTTGGGGAGAGGTAACACACCATTTCCTCCTAGTGATGAGACTTTGCAACTTTGTGACCATGAAATAATTTATGCTAAAGCTGTCATGTGCATGCCTACTTTAGCTAGGAAGCACTCATACATTTGTTATGTGAATGTTGATGGAACCATGGTCATGCGCTGCGCTAAAATGGATGAACCCACCCGAGTCTATGCGATGCAAATGGATGGGTTATGCATGTTGCGAATGATAGGGAAACTTGCCAGGATAAGGTTCATACATGAACCCTGCACATGTAATTATAATTTGTTTGTAAATGAGCATGCCATGAATCCTAGTTTTGAAAATCATTTTGAAATTTCATGCTATTTTTTTAAATTATTTTCGGCCATAAGGAAGACTTTGGACATAAGGCCCTTATGCGCTTTCAAGGCACGGGAGCAAGAAAGAACGGATTGTTCATCTTGCCCCAACTTGGTGCTTCCTTGTTTGCTACCCATGAGCTAGGTACCATATGTTTGAGTATAAGAATGCCCATCACCTAGCCATGTATATAGTAAGTCGAGGGCATCTCCACGTTATGCCCCTTTGTCTAAATGATTGGAAGTATATCATAAATTCATTTAGACTTTTGTCGCTGCACATAATACATATTAGGATCTTTACAATCCCATTTTTGATATGGGCACATCCACTTGATTTTAGTTCACTAACCCTTGATGCTTCTTCAAGTTTGTTGTGGTGTCTTAAGATTTGTAGGGACAATTTCCTTATGAATCCGAGGACGGATTCTTCTAAAGAGGGAGGGTATGATGTGGACATCAGCCCCATTTTTGAGATAAGGGACACCCATTCATCCAGAGGGTCTAGAAGGCCCTTGGCGAAGACACGGATGAAGAAGAAGTGGCATTCTAGGCACCGGCGAAGCCCCGAGGCCGAGCCGCGCTCGCAAGGATCTTGGCCAACCCATGCCCCATTGGCGAACCCTTGGCCTTTGGCGAGGCCAAGCCTCAACGGCGAACCCGTGGCTATTGGCGAGCCCATTGACCCTGGCGAACCCATGGTCCTTTTGGGCGAACTCAAGGCCATTTGCGAAGCAATGGCTCTTTGCGACCCCCCCATGGTCGTTGGCGAAGACCTTGTGCCTCATTCCCAGAAACAAGCGAAGCCCAGGTGTTCGCCAAGCAGAAGAGGCTTCCATACACAAGTCAGGCGAACCCTTCAACTTGTGCAGAGGCCCTCTTCTTCCCTTTTCCCGCCGAAAGCAGTTCATGGGGAATTGGGGAGACGCAAAAGCAGGTAGACTACAATGTCAAATCACCTGCCACCCCACGATTTGCCTACCATATTTCGAGGAAGATGTTCCCTTAGTAAAATCATTCTTTATTATTTCCTTCTTTCTTTTCCCTTCTATAAAAGGAAGCTGTAACCTAAGTATTAGGCAGAACCCATATATTGAGAGAATTCATATATTGTAAGAACACGGTTTGTTCTTCTTAGGGTCTCAAATCTTGCTCCATCAATCCTTTAGTGATCCATGCGAGAGGATCCAATATAATACCTAGCATTGTCTGATCTAGTAATCAGAAGGTTCTAGGTTCCATTTTCCTTTCCCAGGCATTTTCAAGGGCATTGCCTCACCTCGTAGTGCGGAGGTTCCCTTGGCCGACTTTGTTCCTTTGTGTTCTTCCCCTGTTTCGTTTCCATTCTTGCTGGAAACCGCCTCCTTCGAGCTAGATCCGAGCTCGTGACCGTTCACTCCTCTGTAACCACTTCAGCTGGGTTCGGAGCGTGACCGTGATCACATCAGGTTGGTTTTAAAGCTGAGGTTCGATGAATAAGGGGAAGTGGTATATGGGGCCCAACCTGCTAAGCAGGTCGCCTGGTCAAGGCCCAACACACCGGCCCAAAGCTCTAAGCGCTCGACAGATTTGCTGAGGCACTCTCAACCGCGAGGAGGTCTCCCACGAAACCACCCCTCGACACAACCAATCGTCGGGGGGTTCTCCCCTTCCTTTTCACCCAGCTTCCACCTGCATGATGGTTAAAACATGAATGTCTTAATCTATAAGGAGGGCCTCCACCCGAGACCCCTAGCCCCCTGTACGAGGCCTCATCACTTAGCAACTCGAGCCCTTCCTAAAGACTCCTCACACGATCTAGCCAAATCATCCGCGATCTTAGAGAGCGTCCTCCATTTTCCATAACTTCTCCTACGATCTCAGGGAGTGTCTTCACCTTCCATAAACATGCCCACGATCAACAAAGACCAAGGAGGAAACCGCCCTCCTCCAACTTCTATAAAAAGAAGACTTGGGAAATGGACACCCTATCTACATACACCCACTCTTTTTTCTGCACATGAAATCTCCATATCTCTCTTGCAAATTATGTCTTCTACAACAGATCACTCCTCCAAGCATTTGAGAGCTCGACTAATGTGATCATGGGATCCCCAAGCAACAACAAAGTGTACCAGACGAAGAGGCATGAGAATGAAGCTCGGAGCAACTCCGTGGCAAGGAGGATCATAGGCTCAGGCGGCCTAATCCTTGGTTCAAGTGATCACCTGACCAGGAGAAGGCAACGCCTCTACGCGAGGACTCGACAAGAGGCCTCAAGGCGAAGGAAAGGCTTCTTCAAGCGAAGGCATCCGGGCAATGGCGAAGCCCCTCAGGCGAAGCCATCTCTTCGGATCCTCAAGGCAAAGGCTGGACTTCATCATGCGAAGGCACCCAGGCGTGGCGAGGCCCTTTGGCGAAGCCGTCCACATGCAGCCTCAAGGCGAGGCTAGGCCTCTTAAGCGAAGGCATCTCGGCGATGACAAAAACCCTCAAGTGAAGCCATCTCTGAGAAGCCTCAAGGCGAAACCCTCAAGCAAGAATCTCTAACGTGAAGTCTTCACAGTGAAGGCAAGACCTCCAGGCGAGGCTTCCTGGCGAAGGCGAAGCCCTGAAGCGAAGTCACCTAGGCTCGATAATTTGGCCAACCACTCTCAACCACTCCCATCCCATCCGGAACACTCCCTCCTTTCAAGCAGACACTTGGGAGTATTATATTACTTTAGCTTTTACCTTTTTACCTTTTTAGGATGGCATGCATGTTAAAGTACTTTATGCTTTTGGCATGCATGCACATATGTAAGAGTCTGTTTCCTTCTTCCCTATAAAAGGAACAACAGACTCCTAGAATAGATAGAACATATGTAAAGCTTAAGAAGGACAATTCCTTAAGCCCGGTTCTCACCCCCTTGCTATATTCCGCCATCCCCCTTGATAGATTGTTTATCATCAAGTTTAATATCTAGTATTGCTTAATCTCGTAGTTAAGAGGTGCTAGATCTTCCATACTCCCCAGGCTTATCGCAGATATTGCCCAACCTCGTAGTTGGGAGGTGTCTGTGGCCGAATCTATCCTTCTTTGTTCGTCGACTCCTTCAAGCTAGATCTGCGCTTCCGTACGATCTCGCGGCTTCGCGTCAAGTGTACCCGTGATCGTATCATCGACCCTCTTAAAAACGAGACTATCAGATCACTCCTCCATGCATTCTTTCCCACGATCATCTCTCTAGCTACATCCATGGCCAGAACCAGAAACACTCGACGTGACAACCTGTGCCAGATTGGTCGAAATTACCACTCTCATCTCCATGAGAATGAGGTGTCGGTCCATTCCACCAATGACACCAACCATGATGATCACCAGGATCCTCCTCCTGTCAGCGAGCCCCTGGCTCCCATTCCCATTGTGGGGCAAGGAACAGGTGCTCCCCTCATGATACGAATCCACTCCAAAGAGATGGATTGTTCACCTTGGCGGATCTAGCTTGTTGTAAGTGACAAAGTTAAAATGAAACCGGGTCGGCTCCTAACCACCTCAATCCTCAAATGGAGAGCAATGGAAAGGTTAATTGCCTAGGAGTGAGGGATCTAGTACCTCACTTCTCAAATGAAGAGCAACACTAGATGTCAAGCTTGAATCCATTTCAATGGAAGCAAGGGGGATGATGGAGATAAAAGGCAGAGTTCAAAGTTGAACCGAATACTCTCACAATGGGAGATAATTTTCTGATATGCAAAAACTGTCTTACAATGTGTGAAAAACTAGCTTAAATGGGGAGGGGTGATGCGTGAGAAGGCAAAGCGGCGCCTCCTTCCTGGCATGCATGTGAAAAGCATAAAGTACTTTTGCATGCATTGTCAGGCCCAAAAGCTTCCGAAAAGGTAAAAGTTATCCTAAAGTAGACTTCTGTCTTTAGCATGTAAAAATTGACAATTGTCTTCCCGAGTAGCTTCGTGAGAAAAGGGGGGTCTTCGCGGGAGGCCTAGGTAACCGAAGTCTGCGGGATGCGAAGGCTTTACAGGGCAGTCTTGGCCGGGAGAGGGCCTTTGCTGAGGCTTCGCAGAAACGACTTCGCGTATATCTGGTAATCTCTCCCAGGGTTCCCGCCGAGAGGCTTCGCGTTTCCAGGGTCTTCGCCGAGAGGCTTCGCATTTCCTGGGTCTCCGCCGAGAGGCTTCGCATTTCCTGGGTCCCCGCCAAGAGGCTTCGCACTGATGACTTCGCTGCCGAGAGGCTTCGCATCTCCAGGGTCCCCGCCAAGAGGCTTCGCATTGATGACTTCGCTTTGGGGCTTCGCCCGTCTGTGGCAAGTTTGCACGTGGCCTTCGCCATTGCCCTCTCCTTCAAGCATACTTATATTCAAGGACCCAAAGGCCTTCACATTGTCATCCTCCATGGTGATGCCGAGTTGGCGAAGCCGTGAGTCCGCTCTCGAGCTTCCTCCTGATCGTCCTGGGCCATGAGTCTCATGAAAGTGTTGAGACTTGCGTGAACTTGTTTCGATCGGGATCTTGTCATAGGTCTGCTAATGCCTTCTAGAGGGTTGGGAGGCTTGCACGCTTGATCTGGGGCGTCTTCATGTTCCTCGTTTGGCCTGTTAGGTTGATTTATGGCGATGTCCTCATCATACTCCCCCTCTTGAAAAGAATCCGTCCTCGGATTCTTACCTTGAAGATCACCTGCATAGGGAATCAGATCACACACATTAAAAGTGCCATGGACACCATAAGACCCATCACAAGGTAGGTCAAGCACGTAGGCATTATCACCAATTTTCTTTACAATTTGGAAAGGGTCATCCCCTCTAGGTGCAAGCTTATTCTTTCTGGCTTGGGGGAATCTCTCCTTTCTCAAATGCAACTACACCCAGTCTCCTACTTCAAAACTCCTAAAGTTTCTCCCCTTATTGGCCCTCCTCGCATACGACTCACTAGCGTTTTCTAACTGTTTTTGGACCTTTTCATGCAATTCCTTCATGTTATGAGCTTTCTTCTTTCCTTCTACATCTAGTTGGTCCGCCTAAGTTAATGCAACTAAATCCAAGGGGGTGATAGGGTTAAAACCATACACAACCTCAAATGGACTATAAGATGTAGATGAATGGTATGCCCGATTATATGCAAACTCAACATGAGGTAGGCACTTCTCCCATTCTTTTAAGTTCTTTCTTAGTATGGTTCTCAGGATAACGATGAGTGTCCTATTAGTCACCTCAGTTTGACCATCTGTTTGGGGGTGACTTGAAGTGGAGAATACTAAGCTAGTACCCAACCGTGACCACAGAGTCCTCCAAAAGTGACCCAAGAATCTAGACTCTCTATCGCTCACTATGGTCCTAGGGATGCCATGGTATTTTACAATGTTATTGTAAAACAACTCAGCTACATGTGATGCATCTTCAGTCTTATGGCATGGAATGAAATGAGCCATTTTTGAGAATCTATCTACCGCAACAAAGATAGCATCATGTCCATGAGATGTTCTAGGCAAACCACTAATAAAGTCCATACTAATATCAACCCATGGAAGAGAAGGAATTGGAAGAGGAGAATACTTCCCTTTCGATTGCAGGAGTGCCTTGGCTTTGTGGCAGGTCACGCATCACGCACACACCTTCGCCACATCTTTTTAGAGATTCGGCCAAAAGAAGTTCTCCTTACGGTTCTCATAAGTCTTGGCGACGCCGAAGTGTCCCATGAGGCCTCCACCATGTGCTTCCTTGATAATCACCTCTCGAATGGACCCCTTGGGCACACACAACCTTTTCATTTTAAACAGAAAACCGTCAAATACATAATAGCCCTCGCGGCTACCCTTTGTACAGTCCGCATATATATTCCTGAAATCGTCATCACCTTGATACATATCGTGAATGCATTCAAACCCCACAATTTTAGCATCAAAAGTTACAAGCAAAGCATACCTTCTGGACAAAGCATCAGCAACAATGTTTTCCTTGCCTTTCTTTTATTTTATCCCATAAGAAAATGATTCTATAAATTCTACCCACTTAGCATGCCTCCTATTCAAATTCCCTTGCCCTTGTAGGTATTTCAATGATTGATGGTCGGTATGGATAACAAATTCTTTGGGGAGCAAGTAGTGGGACCACACTTGCAATGACCTTACAAGAGCGTAAAGCTCTTTGTCATAGGTAGAGTAGTTAAGTGTGGCTCCACTTAACTTCTCACTGAAGTATGCGATGGGGCGACTCTCCTGGTGCACCAATACCCACTCCACTGGCATCGCATTCAACTTCGAACACCTTTTCGAAATTGGGCAAGCATAGCAGGGGTGCGCTAATCAACCGAGACTTCAACTCAACAAATGCATTTTCCTGGGCTTCGCCCCACTCAAAGGTATTGTTCTTTTTAGTTAGTTCATGCAAAGGTGATGGTATTGTCGAAAAATCCTTCACAAACCTCCTATAGAATCCGGTCAGTCCTAGGAATGACCTTACTTCAGTTAAGGTCTTGGGATTTTGCCATTCTTTAATGGCATTTACCTTTCTTTCGTCCACTTTTATCCCATCCTTCCCCACAACATAACCCAGAAAATTCACTTCATCTGTGGCGAACACACACTTCTCCATTTTAGCATATAATTTCTCTAACCTAAGTGTGTCAAGCACTTGTTTCAAATGATCTACATGCTCGTCATGGGACTTGGAATAGACAAGGATATCATCAAAATATACGACAACAAACTTCCCAATCAATTTTCTTAAGATGTGATTCATTAACCTCGTGAATGTGCTAGGTGCGTTAGACAAACCGAAAGGCATGACATTCCATTCATATAATCCAATTTTAGTTTTGAATGCCGTTTTCCATTCATCTCCTTCCTTCATCCTAATCTGATGATACCCGCTTTTCAAATCGATTTTAGAGAATACGCATGCACCACATAATTCATCAAGCATATCATCTAATCTAGGAATGGGATGTCGATACTTTATAATGATTTTGTTGATTGGACGGCAGTCCATGCACATCCGCCATGTCTCATCGCTCTTGGGCACCAACAAAACCGGCACCGCACATGGGGAGAGGCTCTCCTTGATGTATCCTTTGGATATCAACTCCTGCACTTGTGCTTGAATTTCTTTGGACTCTTCAGGATTGGTCCTATAGGCGGCTCTGTTTGGCAAAGGGGCGCCCGGCACCAAGTCTATCTGGTGTTCGATGCCGCGATAGGGTGGAAGTCCTCGAGGTTCCTCGAACACATCACTGTATTCTTAGAGTACCTATTGCACATGCAAAGGAAGAGAAGAATTATTGTCAAGTGTTAGCATGCAGTTAAAGGGAACCATGAGAAAACAAATTTTATTCCCGAGCAAAGCCTTTTTGATGTCTCTCTCTTTGGCGATGGGGGGTATCCTTTCTGGTTTTCTCTCATGTCCTCTCCCAGTGTTTCCCTTTGATGCACTCTCATTTTTTTCACTCAAGGCCCCTTGGGCCCCTTCTCCGGATCCAATCTTCTCACTTCCCTCTTTCCCCTTGTGTTTGCCGTCCTGGGTGGCCAAATGGATTTGGTCTTGCAGAGCCTGTGCGGGAGTTAAAGGGAGTAGAGTGTAGGGTCGAGTTTGGTGAATGAGGGTGTACTTGTTGGTCCTCCCATAGTGCACCGCCTCCTTATCGTACTGCCATGGGCGGCCTAGGAGAATGTGGGTGGCTTGCATCTTCACGATGTCACATAACACTTCATCTTCATATTTTCCAATCTTAATGGGTACAACGGTTTGGTACTCCACCTTGACACATGAGTTGTCATCCACCCATTGAAATTGGTAAGGCTTTGGGTGGGGGGTGGATTTGAGCTTCAGCTTCTTAACCATGCTGTGGTTGGCGACATTCACACAGCTTCCACTTTCCACGATAAGACTACAGAGATGCCCATTGACCAATGCGCGGGTTTGGAAGAGATTTTCCCTTTGCGAGGTGTCAATGATTTTGGGCGTAGTCTGCAAGACTCTCTTGGAAACTAAAAGCATCCCCTCAGGGGGTGCTTCCCCTTCTTCTTCTTCCTCCTCCGAGGGCATCGCTAAAGCTTCGATGCCTTCATCTTCTTCGCTAGAGATACTCCCGTTGGGTCTCACAACCATGGTCCTCTTGTTTGGACAGTCCCTGGCATAATGGCCTTTACCCAAACATTTGAAGCACTCTATACTCCTTGTGCAGCGTGAGGCGTCAAAAGGTTTGGAGGTTGCGGGGTCTCGCGGCTGAAGATGGGATGGCTTCGCCACGGGAAAGTTTGGCGAGGGTAGATCGCGCGTCGGGGTAGTTACGTGATATGATCACACAAGGGTTGTATGATCATGAGCTTTGATCTAGCTTGAGTGAGGAAGAACTCCAAGAAATGGAGCAACAATTTCGGCAATGGGGGAATGAGAATGGAACCTAGAACCTTTTGACTACTTGATCAAACAATGCTAGGTATTTAATTGGACCCTCTTGCATGGATCACTAATGGATTGATGAAGCAAGATTTGAGAACAAATGAAGAACAATTGGCCTTGATATTTTCGGCTGAAATATGTTCTTACAAAGTGAGTTCTAACTTCCAAATGGTCTCCAAGCCTAACTAAAATGGTGAGGGAAGGGAGGAGAGAGGAGGCTTAGGGACAAGCTTCCTAGGATTAAGGTGGGTGAGGTGAGGGTGTAAGAGATGGATGGGAAGGGTTGAAAACCCTTTTCTCTAATTTCCATAAATCATATAACTCATGTTTATGAAGTTATATGGTTTATAGAAACCAAAGAAATTACAAAAGGGGCTGAAAATAGGAATTAATATTACAAATAGTGATAGTCAACAAAAATGGCTAGGTTTCAAAAGGTGGAGGGAAGCTGATTTCGGGGAGCCAGGCGATCGCCTGATCCAGGGTTTTGGTCGCCTGGTTCTCGCCTGGTCACCTGCCCATCACTTGTTGACAAGCCCTCCTGGGCTGGGCGATCGCCTGACCCAGGGGCTGGCTCGCCTGGTCCTCGCCCAACCGCCTTTGCCTATCACTTTGTTCTTTGGGGGTCGGGCGACCGCTGGATGGTGAAAGGGGTCGCTTGGAGTGTCGCCCGAAAGAGTGGTAAGGTTGATGCTTTCCAAGGTGTTGGGATGCCTTTCCATTCGAACACCCAAGTCTTGCAGTTTGTTGACCCGTGCTTGGTCTTCCTCCCGCTCCTCTCCTTGAGCCACGATCCTCATGAATGCTTGGAGTTTCTCTTGCAACTTCTTGGATCGAGCCCTTGTCATGGGACCTCCGAGTCCTTGGAAAGGATTTGACACTTCTTTTGGAGGCTCGGGGATCACTTGGTCGATGTCCACATCATTCCCTCCCACTTGGAAGGAATCCGACCTCGGATTCATCTCTTCAAGTTCACCTTCATAAGGAATAAGATCACAAATATTAAAAGTAGCATGCACATTGTATGAACCATCGCTAGGCAACTCAAGCATGTATGCATTGTCATTAATTTTTCTTGCAATCCTAAAAGGTCCATCCCTCTAGGTGACAACTTGCTCTTTCGAGCTTGGGGAAACCTTTCTTTCCTTAGGTGCAACCACACCCAATCCCCTTCCTCAAATGACCGAAACTTCCTACCCTTATTGACCCTCCTAGCATAAGATTCATTGATTTTCTCTAATTGTTTGTGAACCTTAGCATGCAAGTCTCTCATTTGTTGGGCCTTTCTTTTACCATCTACATCAAGTTGTTCAACATGTTCCAATGCAATCATGTCCAAAGGAGCTAAAGGATTGAACCCATATACAACCTCAAATGGACTATGGGATGTAGATGAATGGAATGCTCGGTTATATGCAAATTCTACATGAGGCAAGCATTTCTCCCACTCTTTCAAATTACTCCTAAGGAGAGTTCTCAAGATGGTTGTCAAGGTTCGGTTAGTCACTTCCGTTTGGCCATCGGTTTGAGGATGGCTTGATGTAGAATACATCAAGCTCGTTCCCAACCGATTCCAAAGAGTCCTCCAAAAGTGACTAAGGAACCTTGAGTCCCTATCACTCACAATAGATCTAGGCAAGCCATGATACTTCACAATATCTTTGAAAAACAATTCGGCCACATGAGATGCATCATCAGTTTTGTGACATGGAATAAAATGTGCCATCTTAGAAAACCTATCCACTACCACAAAAATTGCATCATGACCCTTAGAAGTTCTAGGCAAGCCACTGATAAAATCCATACTAATATCAACCCAAGGAATGGAAGGAGTAGGGAGAGGGTGTACTTCCCTTTCGGTTGTAGAGTAGCCTTGGCGCGGTGGCATGTCACACACTTGGCACAAAGCTTGGCAACGTCTTTCTTCATGCCCGGCCAATAGAAATTCTCCTTGGCGGCCTCAAGTGTCTTTTGGACACCAAAATGCCCCATGAGTCCTCCACCATGCGCCTCCTTGAGGATGACTTCCCGCATTGAGCTCCTCGGCACACACAACCTCTTATACTTGAACAAGAAACCGTCAAATACATAGAAGCCATTTCGGCCTTCTTTAGCACAATCAACAAAAATTTCACCAAAGTCTGAATCATGCTCATACATGCTTTTCAAACATTCAAATCCAACAACTTTGGTGTCAAGAGTCATGAGTATAGCATATCTCCTAGAAAGTGCATCGGCAACTACATTCTCTTTGCCTTTCTTATACTTAATAACATAGGAGAAAGATTCAATGAATTCTACCCATCTCACATGTCTCTTGCTCAAGTTACCTTGCCCTTGAAGATACTTCAAGGACAAATGATCCGTGTGGATCACAAACTCCCTAGGTAGCAAATAATGACTCCATACCCTCAATGATCTTACAAGAGCATAAAGCTCTTTGTCATAGGTAGAGTAATTCAAAGTAGCTCCACCTAGCTTTTCACTGAAAAATGCAATGGGACGGCCTTCTTGATGCAAAACCGCACCAATGCCTATCCCACTTGCATCACACTCAACCTCAAACACTTTATCAAAATTTGGAAGAGCAAGCAAGGGTGCATTGGTCAACCTAGACTTCAATTCATTAAAAGACTTCTCTTGTGATTCACCCCATTCAAAGACTACATTCTTTTTAGCCAACTCATGCATAGGGGCGGCTATGGTTGAAAAGTCCCTAACAAACCTCCTATAGAAACTAGCAAGCCCTAAAAGGATCTCACTTCAGTTAAAGAACTAGGAGTAGGCCAATCTCTAATTGCACTCACCTTACTCTCATCCACCTTCACTCCATCTTTCCCAACAACATACCCAAGAAAATTAACTTCATCCGAAGCAAAGACACACTTTTCATATTTAGCATACAATTTCTCTAACCTAAGTGTATCAAGGACTTGCCTCAGATGCTCAACATGATCAACATGATTCTTGGAGTATACTAATATGTCATCAAAGTACACAACCACAAATCTACCTATCAATTTCCTCAAGACATGGTTCATTAGGCGCATGAAAGTGCTAGGTGCATTAGACAGACCAAACGGCATGACATTCCACTCATACAAACCAATTTTAGTTTTAAAAGCAGTTTTCCACTCATCTCCTTGTTTCATCCTTATTTGGTGGTAACCACTTCTAAGGTCTATCTTAGAAAACACACATGCACCATTCAATTCATCTAACATGTCATCCAAACGAGGTATAGGGTGGCGATACTTTATAGTGATTGTATTTATGGGTCGACAGTCCATGCACATCCTCCACGTCCCGTCACTCTTTGGGACAAGAATGACCGGCACTGCACAAGGGGAGAGACTCTCCCGGATGAACTCCTTCTCAAGTAGCTCTTGTACTTGAGCCTGGATCTCTTTGGATTCTTGGGGTTGGTTACGTAAGCTGCCTTGTTGGGCAAGGAGCCCCGGGCCGGAGGTCGATTTGGTGCTCAATGCCTCGGTACGGGGGAAGGCTTTGAGGCTCATGGAAAACATCGTCAAACTCCTTGAGGACTTCCTGCACATACAAAGGAAGAGAAGCTATGTTATCAAGAGTTAGCATGCATTGTTTTGGAATCATGAGAAAACAAGTTTTGTTTGAAACCAATGCTCTTTTCAAATCTTTTTCTTTGGCCATTGGAAGGTTACTCTCTTGTGTTCTCTCATCTCTCTTAGTGTTTCCCTTATGCGCACTCTCTTTTCTTCTCTCAAGGTTGCTTGAACCTTCTCATCATTTTCTCTCTTCTCACTCCCTTTTTCCTTCCTCTTGCTTGCGGCCTTGTTGGCCAAATGAATTTGGTCTTGGAGGGCTTGGGTGGGGGTGAGGGAAGTAGTGTGAAGGGTCGGCAAAGATGGGTGAGAGTGTACTTGTTGGCCTTGCCATAATGTATGGCCTCTTTGTCGAATTGCCATGGTCTTCCAAGGAGGATGTGGGTTGCTTGCATTCTCACCACATCACACATGATCACATCTTCATATTTGCCTATTTTGATAGGCACTTCCACTTGCTTTACCACCTTCACATGGGATCTATCATCAACCCATTGAAGTTGGTATGGTTTCGGATGAGGAAGTGTTGGAAGACCCATTTCATTGACCATATCTTCACTTGCCGCATTGACACAACTTCCTCCATCTATGATGAGACTACACAAAGTCCCCTTAACCAAAGCCCTTGATTGAAAAAGGTTTTCTCTTTGGCTAACCTCGGTCACACTTGGCACACTTTGCAAAACCCTCTTGGTTACCAAGATGTGACCTTCAAGGGGCAACTCCCCTTCTTCCTCCTCTTCTTCTTCATGTGGAAGCTCAAGATGAACCTCCTCTTCATCCTCACTTGAAATGTCTCCACTAGGCCGAATCACCATAACCCTCTTATTTGGGCACTCTCTTGCATAATGCCCCTTGCCCAAGCATTTGAAGCATTCGATGCTCCTTGTATGTTGAGGTGGGTTTTGGGACTTGGGATAAGTGTTTGGCCGTGGGTGTTGGGTGGAAGTTGAAGTTTGGTAGGGTGGAGGCCGCGGGTTGGATTGACTTGGGTGAGGTGTGGGTTTTGTGGTGGAAGCTTGGTAAGGCTTGGTTGAGGTAGGTTTAGGAGAGGGGTTAGGTTTACTCCATGAACTCCGGGTGGGTGTATAATAGGAGTTGTATGAACCTCCTCTTCTCATTTGTTTTTCCACCTTGATAGCCTTGTGAACTAGGTCTTGGTAGTCCCGGTAGTCACAAAGCTCCACCGTCTTGGCAATATCCTCCTTCAACCCATATAAGAACCTTGCCATTTTGGCTTCAAGACCTTCCTTGACATTTGCCCTCATCAAGGCACTCTCAAGGTCTTTTTGGTAGTCCTCCACACTTCTATTCCCTTGAGTCAAATGTTGTAACTTTTGTGCACAATCCCGGTTGTAGTAGCTTGGTACAAATCTTCTTCTCATTGCTCTCTTCAATTCCTCCCAAGAAGAGATGGGAAGATCTCGGTTCCTAGCCCTCTCATGGTGCTCTTGCTCCCACCAAGTGAGGGCATAGTCTTGAAACTCTATTACAACAAGCTTCAAGGTAGTGGCTTCATTGTACCCCATCACATCTATAACCCTTTCGGTTTTGGCAAGCCAAGTGAAGAACTCTTCCGGGTCACTTGATCCATAAAATGAAGGTATTTGAAGCTTGACATTGTTGAGGACTTGTTGGTCTTGTCCTTGCCCTCTTGCCCCAAGGTTTCGGTTGAAACCCCTATGAACATTGCCAATTTCGGCTTCTTCCTCTTCTTCTAGGTCTCTCTCAAGATAGGCTCTTGCTTGTGCCCTATCTTGGAAGACCTTCCTTCTTGCTCCTCTAATCGGCCCCTCCTCACAATAATCCTCTTGTTCATCCGGAATGTCATGAACAAAAGGTGCACTCCTTCTTTGTTGAGTGGACCGAGAAATGGGGGTTTGTTGGTGTTGCTTGGGAGAGGGTTCAATGGTGGTATGTGTATGGCCACCAAAGCCCCTAGGTGTCCCGGTTTCCTCTTGGTGCCGAGATGATGATGGTTGCTTCCCTTGAGCCACCTCAAGCTTAGTTAGCTTGGCTCCCAAGGTGGCTTGTTGAGTTTCGAATACTCAAATCTTTGCTCAATCCCATCCAACCTTCTATTAATTTTTGGAGGGCTTCCAAGAGGTCAAGTTGGGTTGGATGAGGGGTGATGGTGAATCCGCGGGTGAAGTCATTCCTACAACAAAGAAGATTGCCTCCGTGGCAATTCACAACAAGTATATATTTGCACACAATCCTCTCACACTCCCTAAGTGTTTACACTCGTCTCTCGTGTTTGGAACTCAATGAACTTCACAAGTCTCAATTCTAGTCACCAATCTTCTATTAAGATCAAATGCAAACACACAAGGAGAGTCCAATGAAAGTCTAGCAAAATCCGAAAATGAGCAATGCAAAAGTCTAGTTACTTGAACTAGGGTTTTGAGAAATGAGGTTGGTTGGTGGTTGAAAGAAATTAGGTGTGATATAGAAAGGCTCTTTTATAAACACTAACACCTTTTGTGCAAGTTCATAAAATATTTTGGATTAAAGTTACTATTCACATGTGTTTGGCATGAACTTCATATGAACTTTGCATGAACACCAAGAACACTCAAGAACACTTTTGCATTTCTTTTCAATAAAAACTCTCTTTCAAATCCGAAATTCTCTTTCTTTTCACAACACTTCAACAATCACATTCAATCATCAACTTTGCCCTAATCACATGAACCACACAAACTTGCCCTAGGCACATGAACCACTCACAAATTTCGGCCTCTCACAAGAGATACAAACCGAATTTTTCTTCAAGTTTTGAAAAGGAATTCAAGAGGATAACTTGAAGAAAATCATGCAAATCAACATTTACCTCATTCAAGCAAGTTGGCTCTGATACCACTTGATATGATCACACAAGGGTTGTATGATCATGAGCTTTGATCTAGCTTGAGTGAGGAAGAACTCCAAGAAATGGAGCAACAATTTCGGCAATGGGGGAATGAGAATGGAACCTAGAACCTTTTGACTACTTGATCAAACAATGCTAGGTATTTAATTGGACCCTCTTGCATGGATCACTAATGGATTGATGAAGCAAGATTTGAGAACAAATGAAGAACAATTGGCCTTGATATTTTCGGCTGAAATATGTTCTTACAAAGTGAGTTCTAACTTCCAAATGGTCTCCAAGCCTAACTAAAATGGTGAGGGAAGGGAGGAGAGAGGAGGCTTAGGGACAAGCTTCCTAGGATTAAGGTGGGTGAGGTGAGGGTGTAAGAGATGGATGGGAAGGGTTGAAAACCCTTTTCTCTAATTTCCATAAATCATATAACTCATGTTTATGAAGTTATATGGTTTATAGAAACCAAAGAAATTACAAAAGGGGCTGAAAATAGGAATTAATATTACAAATAGTGATAGTCAACAAAAATGGCTAGGTTTCAAAAGGTGGAGGAAGCTGATTTCGGGGAGCAGGCGATCGCTGATCCGGGGTTTTGGTCGCTGGTTCTCGCCTGGTCACCTGCCCATCACTTGTTGACAAGCCCTCTGGGCTGGGCGATCGCGACCAGGCTGGCTCGCTGGTCCTCGCCCAACCGCCTTTGCCTATCACATTCTTTGGGGTCGGGCGACCGCTGGATGGTGAAAGGGGTCGCACTGGAGTGTCGCCCGAAAGAGTGGTAAGGTTGATGCTTTCCAAGGTGTTGGGATGCCTTTCCATTCGAACACCCAAGTCTTGCAGCTTGTTGACCCGTGCTTGGTCTTCCTCCCGCTCCTCTCCTTGAGCCACGATCCTCATGAATGCTTGGAGTTTCTCTTGCAACTTCTTGGATCGAGCCCTTGTCATGGGACCTCCGAGTCCTTGGAAAGGATTTGACACTTCTTTTGGAGGCTCGGGGATCACTTGGTCGATGTCCACATCAGGTCGGCTCTAACCACCTCAATCCTCAAATGGAGAGCAATGGAAAGGTTAATTGCCTCGGAGTGAGGAATCTAGCACCTCACTTCTCAAATGAAGAGCAACACTAGATGTCAAGCTTGAATCCACTTCAATGGAAGCAAGGGGATGATGGAGATAAAAGGCAGAGTTCAAAGTCGAACCGAATACTCTCACAATGGGAGGTAATTTCCTGATATTCAAAAGCTGTCTTACAATGTGTGAAAAACTAGCTTAAATGGGGAGGGTGATGCGTGAGAAGGCAAAGCGGCGCCTCTTTCCTGACATGCATGCGAAAAGCATAAAGTACTTTTGCATGCATTGTCAGGCCAAAAAGCTTCCGAAAAGGTAAAAGTTATCCTAAAGTAGACTTCTGTCTTTAGCACGTAAAAACTGACAATTGTCTTCCCGAGTAGCTTCGTGAGAAAAGGGGGTCTTCGCGGGAGGCCTAGGTAACCGAAGTCTGCGGGATGCGAAGGCTTTGCAGGGGCAGCTGCGCTGGGGAGAGGGCCTTTGCTGAGGCTTCGCAGAAACGACTTCGCTTATATCTGGTAATCTCTCCCAGGGTTCCCGCCGAGAGGCTTCGCGCTTCCAGGGTCTCCGCCGAGAGGCTTCGCATTTCCTGGGTCCCCGCCGAGAGACTTCGCAGCTCCAGGGTCCCCGCCAAGAGGCTTCGCACTGATGACTTCGCTGCCGAGAGGCTTCGCATCTCCAGGGTCCCCGCCAAGAGGCTTCGCATTGATGACTTCGCTTTGGGGCTTCGCCCGTGTGTAGCAAGTTTGCACTTGGCCTTCGCCATTGCTCTCTCCTCCAAGCATACTTATAATCAAGGACCCAAAGGCCTTCGCATTGTGTTCCTCTATGGTGATGCCGATTTGGCGAAGCCGTAGAGCCCGCTCTCGAGCTTCCTCCTGATCGTCCTGGGCCATGAGCCTCATGAAAGTGTTGAGACTTGCTTGAACTTGTTTCGATCGGGACCTTGTCATAGGTCTGCCAATGCCTTCTAGAGGGTTGGGAGGCTTGCGCGCTTGAGCTGGGGCATCTTCATGTTCCTCGTTTGGCCTGTTAGGTTGATTTATGGCGATGTCCTCATCACGACTCACTGTTCACTGCAAGGATCCTAGCGGCTCCACTTCCAGATTAGTTTCGCCAGCCACAGCTGGACTCCAATGATGGACTCACCGACCCTGATGTCCATCTCCAACGTTACATCTCTGCCATGGCCCTCGCAAGTGCAGATGATAGCACCATATGCGACACCTTCACCTCTACCCTGACAGGCCTTACCGCCTAATGGTTTAGCAATCTTCATGGGAAGCAATTTGATTCGCTCAAAGAGCTCTCTCTGGCGTTCTCCACCAATTATGTGGGCTCCAAGCAAGCCCCTAAGACGTCGGGACACTTGCTGAAGATCCATCAATGCAAGAACTAGCTCTTTCCTGACTTTGTGCACCTCTTCTAGATGGAGGCGGTCCTCATCCCCAACCTCAGCGAGCAAACCAAGCTCTTGGCGGCCATGTTGGGTCTCCAGTGGAACTCTCATTTCTTTAGTGAAGTCAACACAAACCCCTTGCCACCATGGAGTAGTTTCTCACTCGTACAACCTGGTTTATTCACATAGAGGGGATGTCTCGCCCCCAGTAGCGAGGATCTCTCACTGACACTAAGGGACAAGGACACTAAGGGACTCTCATTTCTTTATTGAAGTCAACACCAACCCCCTACCACCATGGAGTAGATTCTCACCCGTACAACCTGGTTTATGCACGCGGAGGAGATATCTCACCCCAGCTGCGAGGGTCTCTCACTGAAACAAAGGGACATGGACCACGCGGACATGACTCACGTAGGTCCTCATCGAAGCACACCGGCTCTTCTTCTTAGAGTTCTAGGGGACGGTCCTACCCCACGATCCCTCCACTCCAGGACTCTTGCACCAATATCCCCTTTATCTTAGAGAAACGTCAAGAGGTTCCCTGTCTGCCTCACCCGATGCCTAAGGGCATCGTCAACAAGAAGGACTATTGCAACTACCACCGTGACAAGGGCCATGACATGGAGGATTGCCTCAAATTGTGAGGCCTGCTCATGGAAAAGGTTGTAATGTGATGTGATCACGGGGGGGTAAGTGATCACGAGCTCGGATCTAGCTCGAAGGAGGCGGTTTCCAGAAAGAATGGGAAACGAAACAGAGGAAGAACACGAAGGAAACAGAGTCGGCCAAGGGAACCTCCTCACTACGAGGTGAGGCAATGCCCTTGAAAATGCCTGGGGAAGGAAGCGGGATCTAGCACCTTTTGAATACAAGTTCAAACAATACTAGATATTATGTTGGATCCTCTTGCACGGATCACTTAAGGAGATGGAATGCAAGAAATGAGAACAAGAAAGCCAAAACCTCACTTGGAGTATTTCTGATTTCTTATAAATATGTTCTGCCTTACAATGGGGCTGCTTCTAGCTTATATAGTGAGGGAAGTGTGAGAAGTAAAACGGCTTCGTACAACCGTGCATGCGTACAGAAAGCATAAAGTGCTTTTGGCACGCATGCAGAGCTAAAAGTTGCTAAAAAGGTGAAAAGGTAAAGCTAGCCTAAAAAGTGCTCAGATGTCTTTTGTATGTAAAGTGGATATTTGTCTTCCCAAGCATTTGCAGAGAAGTGCCTTCGCGGAAGTGCCTTCGCCAAAGTGCCTTCGCGGAAGTGCCTTCGCCAAAGTGCCTTCGCAGAAGTGCCTTCGCCAAAAGTGTCTTCGCGGAAGTGGCCAGGGGGGGTTCGCGGAGCTTCACTGTTTTCTGAATAACTTGAGCTCCTGAACTCCGATTGAGGTGATTCAAAAGCCATTTTTCTCCTCTTGAAGAGAGCTTCAATATGAAGTCCATTGCTCCAGCTTTTGATGACTACAGATCCGCATCACTTCTCCATTGGAATGCCTAAGTCTTGAAGTTTGTTGGCGCGTTCGTGGTGATGTCCACATCATACTCTCCCTCTTGAGAAGATTCGTCCTCGAATCTAAATGGGGTGAAGCCTACAAAACTAAGATACCGCAACAAACTTGGAGGACATTAGGGGGGTTAGTGAACTAAAGCTTAAACATGAAAATCACAAAAATGGTTTGAAGGAGTGAGATGGACAATTCGCCCTTTCTCTTCACTTCAACCTTACACATAGCTCAAGGTTATTTCCTTATAGATACTTATGCTAAACAAGGCACTAATTTTACAAACCAAAATTTCCAACATGGTATGCTCAATGGTCTATCCCGGGGTCAAACGTAAGCCTAGGCCACTCATTCGCATGGTCCAAATGCAAAGTGTTTAAGGCATAACCCGAAGCATGCATAGGACCGTCCAAGGCATCACCCAAGTTCAACAAACCACATGTTCTACAGTCATCAAGTTCATGATTAATGCAAACATGCTCAACTTGGTTTAATTTATTCTCAAGATTAGAAACTAAGGGATTAGAAGTATAGCTACCAAGCCGCGTGTCCTCCCGCTTAGTTTATGCATTTTGGCC
This sequence comes from Stellera chamaejasme, assembly GCA_024586325.1. Classification (NCBI taxonomy): domain Eukaryota; kingdom Viridiplantae; phylum Streptophyta; class Magnoliopsida; order Malvales; family Thymelaeaceae; genus Stellera; species Stellera chamaejasme. Next base: position 25,260,387 of record CM044981.1, read on the forward strand.
GAATGGGTGATGAAGCTCCTCTCCATCCTTTTGCAAACCACCCAAGGTACTTGTGTCATCAATACCCTGCACAATCAAAGAAGAACTACAATTGTTAGAAGATTTAGGAGTTAGTCCTTCCTTGGTCTCGGTTGAAAGCTTGGATGCTTCACTCTCTTCACTCATCTGGCTCTGAAGAGCTATTTTCTTTCTTTTCTCTTTTTCTCTCTTTTTCTCACTCTCACTCCATTCTTTCACAATCCCTTCCACCGTTAAAATTTCATTTCTTATCTCCTTGAAACCTTTTCTCAGTTCCTCGAAATCTGCTCTAATTTCTCGAGTGAGATTTCCCAAAGGGGTTAGTGCACAAGGAGGATTCGGGTTCATTCTTGGAGAAGGGGTGGAGTGGGCTGATGGTGCGGCTCTTCTTTCGGTGGTTACAGGGAGTAGTGTGGGGGACTCGGACATGAGCTAGTTGAGGTGCAGGGTCTCGACCTATGGGTAGAGGTTGGGCTCAAATCTTCGAAGGGGTTATGGGTGCCATACCGCCGCCTCATCACACTTTTCAAGCGGTCCCAAGACGGTATGAACTCTAACCCTCGATCACTTCTCTTTGTGGCGTATTCGCACCACCAATACCAAGCTTCACCTCTTAGCATCTCAATGGCTATGTCAAGCTTCTCGAGTCCATGAGCACCACTTTTGGCAAAGAATGCCTCAAGATGGTGTTCCCATGACTCGAACCCGAAAGGGTCATCATCCCCTCGAAACTTAAGGGTTCGCGCCATTTGTATCCCTACACACTTAAACAATAATGTCAGTACCACTCATTTCCTTACGTGTATGGTTGGCCTCTTGTTTGTGTTTAGGGACACACTCGGTTTCACTCTTGGCTTCTCCACACAAGGTTTTCACAAGTTCTCTTAACTTGATCACACTCAACTTCAGATCAAATGCAAACACACAAGTAGGAACAAGCAATAATATCTAGTGAAAACCGAAACTTGCAATTCTAGAAAGATAACTAGTTACTTGAAACTAGCTTTTGAATGATTTAAGGTGGATGTTGGTTGAAAGAAGTAGGGTAGGGAGTTTAGAAAGGGTCTTTTGTAATCACAAACACGTTTTGCTCAAGTTCATAAAATATTTTTGGATCAAAAGTACTATTCACATGTGTTTGATATGAACTTCATATGAACAGCTCAAGAACACCAAGAACACTCAAGAACACATGAACTTGTTCAACATTTTCTTTTTCTCCAACAACCTTTCTTTTGCACTTAGTCAACACGAGATGATACTTTCTTCTTCAAATCCGAATTTAACTCCCTTTTTCATGAACTTCAAGAACACTATTCACTTCAACATGAACTTTACACTAATCACATGAACCACGCACAAATACAAATATTTTCGGTTTCTCTTGAACAACAACAAAACGTTTTTCTTCAAGTGTAAGAAAGAAGGCAATGGTTTTACTTGAAGAAAACAAACAACTGATACGGTACCTCCAGCAAGCACTTTGGCTCTGATACCACTTGATGTGATCACAGGGGGGTAAGTGATCACGAGCTCGGATCTAGCTCGAAGGAGGCAGTTTCCAGCAAGAATGGGAAACGAAAACAGAGGAAGAACACGAAGGAAACAGAGTCGGCCAAGGGAACCTCCTCACTACGAGGTGAGGCAATGCCCTTGAAAATGCCTGGGGAAGGAAGCGGGATCTAGCACCTTTTGAATACAAGTTCAAACAATACTAGATATTATGTTGGATCCTCTTGCACGGATCACTTAAGGAGATGGAATGCAAGAAATGAGAACAAGAAAGCCAAAACCTCACTTGGAGTATTTCTGATTTCTTATAAATATGTTCTGTCTTACAATGGGGCTGCTTCTAGCTTATATAGTGAGGGAAGTGTGAGAAGTAAAACGGCTTCGTACAACCGTGCATGCGTACAGAAAGCATAAAGTGCTTTTGGCACGCATGCAGAGCTAAAAGTTGCTAAAAAGGTGAAAAGGTAAAGCTAGCCTAAAAAGTGCTCAGATGTCTTTTGTATGTAAAGTGGATATTTGTCTTCCCAAGCATTTGCAGAGAAGTGCCTTCGCGGAAGTGCCTTCGCCAAAGTGCCTTCGCGGAAGTGCCTTCGCCAAAGTGCCTTCGCGGAAGTGCCTTCGCAAAAGTGCCTTCGCAGAAGTGCCTTCGCCAAAAGTGTCTTCGCGGGAGTGGCCAGGGGGTTCGCGGAGCTTCACTGTTTTCTGAATAACTTGAGCTCCTGAACTCCGATTGAGGTGATTCAAAAGCCATTTTTCTCCTCTTGAAGAGAGCTTCAATATGAAGTCCATTGCTCCAGCTTTTGATGACTACAGATCCGCATCACTTCTCCATTGGAATGCCTAAGTCTTGAAGTTTGTTGGCGCGTTCGTGGTGATGTCCACATCTAGGAAAAGATTTCCCTAAGGATTCCTACCCCCTCCCACCTACTGACGAACAAGTGGATTCCACCATCAAGTATCACATCCTCTCCTTCATGGACACCTACATCGGGTATCTACTATTATGTGCGCATGCCCTTTGGCCTCAAGAACGCAGGGGCCACATAACTATATATGCATGCCCATTCCCATGAGACTTATGTTGATGACATTATCGTCAAAAGCATGGTCTTCACCCAAATCCTGGATGATCTGGAGGAGACTTTCGACAACGTCCACCAACATAACATGCGCTTGAACCCTGCCAAGTGCACCTTCGGTGTCGGTGAGGGCAAATGTCGTGGCTACCATATCTCGTTGAGGGGTGTCGAAGCCAACACTAAGAAGATAACACTCATCACCAAACTCAAAACACCCACAGGCCTCAAGGATGTACAGAAGCTCACGGGTCACCTAGTGGCCTTGGGTCGTTTCATGTCCAAGCTCCAGGACAAATGCAATCCATTCTTCACCTAGATCCAGATGAAGAGGGCTTGCAAGTGGATGCCTTACTGCGTTGAGGCCTTTGAATCCATCAAGGCTCACTTGCAGGAACTACCTACTCTAAAGTGCCCCCTGCCTGGAAACGTCCTAGCACTCTATCTCTCCACGCTTGACAACAGTGTCTCCTTCGTTCTCATCAAGAAAATTGAGGGTAAGCAGTGGCCTATGTACTACATTAGCCATACGTTGTAATGGGTAGAGTCTCGCTACCCCTGCAAAAGGCGCAGTCCTCACCTTCGTCCTCGATGCATAAAAGCTCAAACCTTACTTCTAGGCACACACCATAGTCATTAGAACGGAGATAGAGTTATGGGTCACCATCCAATTTCCAGTCTTTAACAACATTCTGGAGTATGAGGCCTTCATCGTAAGACTCAAACTCACTCGAAAGGGTGAAGTCAAATGCCTCACAGTCCATAGCGATTCTTAGTTGGTGGTTAACCAAGTCTTGGGCTCCTTCGAGTGCAAGGACCCCATCCTCACTGAGTACTTGACTATGGTGAAGACCCTTGAAGCAGAGTTTGAGGAACTTATTGTTTTCCAGATCCCTCGCAGTGAAAATGCTAAAGCCGACGACCTCTCATAAGTCACGCGATAGGCCGCTTGCCAAACTTTGGCTACTCCCTCAATCCACTATCTCGAAGCACAAGACCATCTATCGGATACAACATGCATCGAAGACTGCAAGGGCCTATCATGGAATTCTTCAATGGCACGTTTCCTTCTCCTCGATGGCACCCTATGGCGGGCGAGTTCTGGGTCCCCATCCAACGCTGCCTCCACCAAGACAACTGCCTTCGTTTCTTGGAGAAAGTGCATCAGGGGAACTGTGGAGCCCACATTGGATCGGACTCTCTAGCCCACAAAGTCCTCCTTCTTGGCTACTATTGGCCAACGCTGAAGAAGGATGCCTTCGAGCTAGTCAATGAAGTGCCACCTATACCAGATCAATTCCATGATCAAATGCTTGCCTTCCACTGAGTCACCCTCGCTGACCTATCCAGTGCTCTTCGCGCTGTGGGGAATGGACTTGATTGGCCCCTTGCCGACATCTTCATGCAAGAACCAGAGCATCGTGGTCGTAGATTACTTCACCAAATGGGTGGAGGTAGAGGCCATGGCTAGCATCTCGGCAGAACGCAACCTCATTTTTCTCTAGTAGAACATCGTCTATAGGTATGGACGCCCCCGCGTCATCATAACTGACAATAGGACAGGGTTTGCCAGACTCAAGGTTCGCCATTGGGCAACTACGAATAACATACAGATGAAGTATGCGCCCATTGCCCACTCCCAATCTAACGGCCAAGTAGAAGTCACCAACCTCACCATCAAAGAGGGTCTCAAGAGATGGCTCGAAGGGGCCAAGAAGGGCTGGGCGGATCAGCTCCCTAGTGTTCTATGGCACTATCGCACCACCCCTCGCACCCATCAATTATTAATAAAATGTTTATTCTCTCTCATATGCTCTTCTACAACATCATCCAAAGCTAGGGATGCTTAACGCCACTTCGCCAACTGGCGTTACCTGCGCTTTCGTGTCTCTCAGTGTGGTCAGCACTGGGTGTTTCCGAGTAGCGAAGCTTACACCCATTCGCATTAGTTCATCCAAAATTCCTTCCCGGTTCTATTACGATAGAGTCATTCTATACAGGAAAAGCGATAGAACGGGCGGGGTCAAATAGGTCCAACAGAAGCATTCTCACAAGCAGCCAAGGAGTTGCAAGGATCCAATTCCTTTTGGTCTTCTCGGGTGGCTTAAGTAGCCAAACAGATTGAGGAGAAAGGCTTTGCAAGGGCGACTTCGCTTGTGGATTAGGCCTTCACCGGGGCTTCGCAGGAACGGCTTCACTTTGGGGCTTCGTTGTTTCTGGCAGCTTCGCAAGGATGGCTTCGCTCTGGGGCTTCGCCGGCATCTGGAATTCTCACGCAACGGCCTCACCGAGAGACTTTGCATAGGTAACTTAGCCTAGGGACTTCGTCCGTGTTTGGAATGTTTGCATGTGGGCTTCGCCGCTGCCTCTTCCGAGCGTACTCAGGTTCAAGGCTCCAAAGGGCTTCGCAAGTTCTTCCTCCAAGGTGATGTCAAGTTGGTGAAGCTGTAAGGTCATTTCTCGAGCTTCCTCTTGTTCGTCCGGCGCCATGAGCCTCATGAAAGCATTGAGGCTCGCTTGAGCTTGTCTCAACCGAGACCTTGTCATTGGTCCGCCAAGGCTTTCAAAAGGATTAGGAGGCTGGCGAGCTTGAGCTTGGATACCTCCTTGTTCCTTGTTTGGTCGGTTGGGTTGATCCAGGATGATGTCCTTATCATACTCCCCCTTTTGAAAAGAATTCATCCTCGGATTCTTGTCTTCTAGTTCGTCTATATAGGGAATCAGAACACACACATTAAAAGTGGCATGGACACCATAAGAACCATCACAAGGTAGGTCTAGCACATAAGCATTATCACCGATTTTCTTTATAATTTGGAAGGGCCCATAAGCATCACAAGGTAGGTCTAGCACATAAGCATTAGCACATAAGCATTGCAAGTTTATCCTTTGTAGCTTGTGGGAATCTCTCCTTTCGCAAGTGCAACCATACCGAATCTCCTACTCCAAAAGTTCTAAAATTCCTCCCCTTGTTTGCCCTCCTCGCATAAGACTCATTAGCTTTTTCTAATTGTGTTTGAATCTTTTCATGTAAGTCTTTCATGCTTCGAGCTTTCTTCTTCCCTTCTACATCTAGTTGGTCCGAATGAGTTAATGCAACTAAGTCCAATGGAGTGAGAGGATTAAAATCACACAAAACTTCAAATGGACTATGAGATGTAGATGAATGGTATGACCTATTGTATGCAAATTCAACATGAGGTAGGCACTTTTCCCATTCCTTCAAGTTCTTCCTCAGTATGGTTCTCAGGATAGTGATGAGTGTTCTATTGGTTACTTCGGTTTGTCCATCGGTTTGTGGATGACTAGAAGTGGAGAACACTAAGCTAGTTCCTAATCGTGACCACAAAGTCCTCCAAAAGTGTCCTAAGAATCTAGAATCTCTATCACTTACTATAGTTCTAGGGATGCCATGATATTTCACAATGTTATTGAAAAACAACTCGGCTACATGAGATGCATCATCCGTTTTATGGCAGAGAATGAAATGAGCCATTTTTGAGAATCTGTCTACCACAACAAAGATAACATCACGTCCACGAGAAGTCCTAGGCAAATCACTAACAAAATCCATACTAATATCAACCCATGAGAGAGAAGGAATTGGAAGAGGAGAGTACTTCCCTTTCGGTTGCAACCTTGCCTTGGCTTTATGGCATGTCACACATCGCGCAAACACCTTCGGCACATCCTTTTGGAGATTCGGCGGAAGAGTTCTCTTTGACGGTCTCATAAGTTTTGGATACGCCAAAGTGTCCCATGAGGCCACCGCCATGTGCTTCCTTGATAATCACCTCTTGAATGGACCCCTTTGGCACACACAATCTTTTCAACTTAAACAAAAAACCGTCAAATATATAATAGCCTTCGCGGCTACCCTTGGTACAATCCGCATATATCTCACCGAAATCATCATCATTTTCATACATGTCGCGAATGCATTCAAATCCAACAATTTTAGCATTAAGGGTTACAAGCAAAGCATATCTCCTAGACAAAGCATCAGCAACAATATTCTCCTTGCCTTTCCTGTACTTTATCACATAGGAGAATGATTTTATGAATTCTACCCACTTAGAATGCCTCCTATTCAAGTTTCCTTGCCCTTGTAAATATTTCAAAGATTGATGATCGGTATGAACTACAAATTCTTTAGGGAGTAAGTAGTGAGACCACACTTATAATGATCTTACAAGAGCATAAAGCTCTTTGTCATAAGTAGAGTAGTTAAGTGTGGCTCCACTCAACTTCTCACTAAAGTATGCTATGGGGCGACCCTCTTGGTGCAACACCGCACCAATGCCTACTCCACTAGCATCACATTCAACTTCAGACACCTTATCGAAGTTTGGCAAACAAAGCAATGGTGCACTAATCAGCCGAGACTTTAATTCAACAAATGCATTCTCTTGTGCTTCACCCCACTCAAATGTAGTGTTCTTTTTTGTTAGCTCATGCAAAGGTGATGCAATTGTTGAAAAATCTTTCACAAACCTCCTATAAAACCCGACAAGTCCTAGAAAAGATCTCACTTTGGTTAAAGTCTTGGGATTTTTCCACTCTTTGATTGCGTGTACTTTGCTTTCATCCACTTTTATTCCATCCTCTCCCACAACATAGCCAAGAAAATTTACCTCTTTTGTAGCAAACACACACTTTTCCATCTTAGCATATAACTTCTCTAACCTAAGTGTGTCAAGCACTTGCCTAAAATGATTTACATGTTCATCATGGGATTTGGAATAGACTAGTTTGGAAACCCTAACCAGCCCCAATTAGTGACATAACTTGAGGTAAAGTCCAAAAGTGACATTAAATGAGTCTAAACAAGCTTCCAAGGAGTGACTCAGCCTTGTCCAGAGTGTGTTGGCTGAGGTAGAAGCCCTGGTGGCAGCCTGAAAGGTCGGAGAGCCATTGTAGGAGGGAAGAGGTGGCTGGTACAGTGCACGCTGACATCACCATTTGGCCTGATTAGGTTGCTGTCTTGCAATGCTCATATCTTGAGCTGTCTGTATCCTTTGGAGTCGAGACCGGTGTCATTCTCTTCCTCGTTTCCAGGGCTACAGAATGGAATCCTAGATGGCCCCTTTTGGATGTCAAATGAGGGAGATAAGGCAGGTGGAAGTTGCTGCCCTGCTGGAGCCCAGCCGATTGTATCTTCTCCAATTATCTCCAAGCCGGCGCCTACATGGAGGGTGCTTAAGCTCCACACCTTGCTGCCCAAGTCTTCTACATTTGACACCATCTTGAGCCCTAAATCTTCAACCTTCCTTGCAGTCATCTGAAGTTCCTTTTCTTGCTCATGATTTTCGGCCATAGCATGCATGAATAGACCTAGGACTTTCTTCATCTTTTTGGCCTTGGATCTTGTCATTGGTGCTCCTATGTTGTGCAAAGGACTTGAAACTTTCCTTGAATGCTCCTGGTCTTTGATGCCCTCATTACCCTCTCCCTCTTGGGAAGAATTTGCCCTCGAATTCAGCTCTTCATTACCTTCAAAAGCACACAAATCAGCAACATTGAAAGTAGCATGCACATTGTATATATCACTAGGTAAATCAAGTTTGTAAGCATTATCCCCTATTCGTTGGACCACTTTGAAGAGTCCATCACCCCTGGGGGCTAGCTTGTTCTTTCTTTCTTGTGGAAAACGCTCCTTCCTCAAATGAAGCCACACCCACTCCCCGGGCTCAAAAGTGACAATCCTCCTCCCTTGGTTGGCCCTCCTTGCATAGGCTTCATTTGACTTCACTATTTGAGCTTGCACTTGGGCATGGAGCTTCCTCATGCTCTTGGCCTTCTCGGCCTACACTCACAACATCTTTCAAAGGCAAGGCTATCATATCAAGTGGAGCAAGGGGCCGAAACCCATAAACAACCTCAAAAGGACTCATGTGAGTAGAAACATGGAAGGAACTATTGTAGGCAAACTCCACATGAGGCAAACACTTCTCCCACTCTTTTAAATTATTTTTAAGCAATGTCCTAAGTATGGTGGTGAGTGTTCTATTAGTGACCTCAGTTTGACCATCAGTTTGTGGGTGGTGTGAAGTGGAAAACAACAATTTAGTGCCTAACCTAGACCAAAGGACCCTCCAAAAATGACTCATGAATTTTGCGTCCCTATCACTAACAATGGTCTTAGTAATCTATGGAACTTCACAACCTCCCTAAAGAAGAGATCAGCTATATGAGATGCATCATCAGTTTTATGACAAGGGATAAAATGTGCCATCTTAGAAAACCGGTCCACTACCACATACACAGAATCATGATCCTTGCTAGTCCTAGGCAATCCAGAAATGAAATCCATGCTAATATCAGTCCAAGGAAGGCTAGGAGTAGGGAGAGGAGTATACAACCCATGTCGTAGCAATATGGATTTGGCCTTCTTGCAAGTAATGCACCTCTCACAATGCTTCTCCACATCTCTCTTCATGTGAGGCCAAAAGAAATCCACCTTCAGGGCCTCTAAAGTCTTTTGCACTCCAAAGTGGCCTTTCAACCACCACCAAGAGCTTCATCAACAAGAAGCTCTCTCATGGACCCCCTTGGGATGCATAACCTGTGACTCTTAAACAGAAAGCCATCAAATATATAAAAGGAGTTGAAGCCATTTGGCACGCAAGATCTGTAGATCTGGCCAAAGTCCTCATCTCCATCATACAAGTCTCTCAAACACTCAAAGCCAACAATTTTAGAATCCAAGGCAGATAACAATGCATATCTCCTACTCAAAGCATCAGCAACAACATTATCCTTCCCTTTCTTATACTTGATCACATAAGGAAAAGACTCAATGAACTCAACCCACTTTGCATGCCTCCTGATGTGATCATGGGATCCCCCAGCGACAACAAGACGTCCCAGACGAAGAGGCAGTCGAGTGAAGCTCGGAGCAAACCCTTGGCGAGTGGGTTCCGAGGCCCAGGCGGCCTAATCCGATGGTCTGGATTAACCCCAGACATGGAAAGGGAAATGCCTTCACGCGAGGACCCTAAAAGAGGCCTCAAGGCGTAGGAGAGGCTTCTGTGCAAAAGGCATCCAGGCGAAGGCAAGCCACTTTGGCAAAGCCGTCCCTGTGAAGTCTCAAGGCGAAGGATGAACTGCATCATGCTAAGGCATCCGAACACGGCGAAGCCCCAGCGAAGCCATTCCTGCGAAGCCCCGAGGCGAGGGTTAGGCTTCCCCAACAAAGGAGTTCTGGCGATGGCCAAACCTTCAGGCGAAGCCATCTCCATAACCCTCCCATTGCAAAGCCCTCATGCAACAATGTCCACGAGAAGTCTTTAAGATACGACGGAACTTCCTTGCGAAGCTTCTGGCGAAGGCAAAGCCCACAGGCGACGTCATCCCAGCAAGTCTCTGGTAAAGGCCACGTCTACAACAAGAAGACTTCCGGTTCGGACGCTAACTAAGGGATATTCTTCTGCGGAGTCTCCAAACGAAGGCGGAGCCTTCGTTGCAAGTCTCAAGCCTCCTTTGAGAAAGCTTCCCAACAAAGGCGAGGCCTTCAGAGCCGGGCCTCCCATCAAAAGAGCCCTAAAGCAGAGCCACCTCAGCTTATCCAGTCGGCCAACCACTCCCGACCATTCTGGCCCCTCCCGCCTTATACGCTGACACTTGGGAGCGAACTTATCTCCTTTTTACCTTTTTATCTTTTCATCAGACATGCATGCAAAAGTACTGTACACTTTATGGCATGCCTGCGTCTTTTGTAAGAGGCTGTTCCCTTCCTTCCCTATAAAAGGAAAGGCAGACTCCTAGAATAGTCAGAACATATTATTGAATTCAAGAATTCGGCTGAAAACACTTCTGGGAAGTTGTTGGCTTTTGTGTTCTCCAATCTTGCATTTCCATTTTCCCTAGTGATCCAGGCAAGAGGATCCAAGCATAATATCTAGTATTGCTTGACCTTGTAGTCAAGAGGTGCTAGATCCCATCTCCTTTCCCAGGCATTTTCAAGGGCATTGCCTCACCTCGTAGTGAGGAGGTTCCCTTGGCCGACTTTGTTCCCTTGTTCTTCCTCTGTTCTTCGTTTCCGTTCTTGCCGGAAGCCATCTCCTTTGAGCTAGATCCTCCCGTTGTGATCGGTGAACCACCGTGATCACATCACCTCCTATTCAAACTACCCTGATGATGTGATCACGAGAAGGAGGATGTGATCACGAGCTTGGATCTAGCTTGGTAGAGGCAGGTTTCCAGAAGATGGAAACGAAACAGGGGAAGAGCACGAAGAAGACAGAGTCGGCCAAGGGAACCTCCTCACTACGAGGTGAGGCAATGCCCTTGAAAACGCCTGGGAAATGAGATGGGATCTAGCACCTCTTGACTACAAGGTCAAGCAATACTAGATATTATGCTTGGATCCTCTTGCTGGATCACTAGGAAGTGGAAATGCAAGAATGGAGAACACAAAAGCCAATGACTCCGGGAGTGTTTCACCAATTGCTTAAATTCAATAATATGTTCTAGGTTACAATGGTGACTGCCACTTGGCTTATATAGTGAAGTGAAATGGAAGAAGTAAAGGAGTATTTCGAATGTACATGCGTGCAGAAAGTGTTAAGTACTTTTGCACGCTTACAGAGCGAAAAGCTTCCAAAAAGGTAAAAAGGTAAGGCTAGCCTAAAAGTGTCCAGATGTCTTTTGTGCAAAGTGGTTGTTTGTCTGTCCAAGTATCGGCGGAGAAAGGATACCTTGTGTCAGGTTTGGTCGGCCAACTGGCGAAGCCTGGAGGTTACGCGGAAGGCCTCCGCTAGGAGCCTACGCTAGAATGCCTTCGCCGGGCGCCGCGGAGTTGCCCTTGGCTGAAGCCTTCCCTTCGTCAAGTGTCCGCGCGCTTAAGGCTGGGCTGCTCCTTCTTCAAGAACGCTTATGCTCAAGACTCCAAGGGGCTTCGCACACTCTTCGTCCAACGCGATACCGAGTTGGCGGAGTTGTAAGGCCTTTTCCCGGGACTCCTCTCGATCGTCCTGTGCCATGAGCCTCATGAAAGCATTAAGGTTCGCTTGGACTTGTTTCAGCCGGGACCTAGTCATGGGTCCGGCAAGGCCTTGGAACGGGTCAGGGGTCGCGCGCGCTTGAGGTTGTGGTTCATCTGGAACCTGAGGGTCCTTTGGGGTGATGTCCTCATCATACTCTCCCTCTTCGAAAGAATCCGTCCGCGGATTCTTAGATTCTGCTTGTCATTCAAAGGGAGCTAAATCACAAACGTTAAAAGTTGCATGTACATTATAAGAGCCATCGCAAGGTAAGTCAAGTACATAAGCATTTTCTTTCCCTTTTTTATACTTAATAACATAGGAGAAAGACTCAATGAACTCTACCCACCTAACATGCCTTTTGTTCAAATTTCCTTGTCCTTGAAGATACTTCAAAGACAAGTGATCCGTATGGATTACAAATTCCCTAGGCAGAAGATAATGGCTCCACGTTTGTAAGGATCGCACAAGAGCGTATAGCTCTTTATCATATGTGGAGTAATTCAGGGTGGCTCCACTCAACTTTTCACTAAAAAAGGCGATGGGACGACCTTCTTGGTGCAAGACAGCGCCGATGCCTATACCACTGGCATCGCACTCCACCTCGAACACTTTGTCGAAGTTTGGTAAAGTGAGTAGAGGGGCATTTGTCGACGAGATTTCAATTCGTTAAAAGATTTCTCTTGCAGTCGACCCCATTCAAAGACGACATTCTTCTTAGCCAGTTCATGCAAAGGGCAGCAATGGAAGAGAAGTCTTTAACAAATCTCTGTAAAAACTAGCAAGTCCTAGGAAGGACCGACCTCGATTAAGGAGTTAGGAGTAGGCCGGTCCCGAATGGCACTGATCTTACTCTCGTCTACCTTGACTCCCTTCGCACCCACTACATATCCAAGAAAGTTAACTTCCTGGGATGCGAAAACACACTTTTCAAAATTGGCATACAGTTTTTCTAACCTAAGCGTGTCGAGGACCTGCCTCAAGTGTTCAATATACTCCTCATGGTTCTTAGAATAAACTAGTATGTCATCAAAGTATACTACCACAAATTTCCCAATTAAATGCCTCAAAACATGATTCATTAGACGCATGAAAGTACTTGGTGCGTTAGATAACCCGAAGGGCATAACATTCCACTCATACAAACCAATTTTGGTTTTGAAAACAGTTTTCCATTCATCACCTTCCTTCATCCGAATTTGGTGATAGCCACTTCTAAGGTCAATTTTTGAAAACACACATGCACCACTCAATTCGTCTAACATGTCATCAAGTCTAGGTATAGGGTGGCGATACTTTACAGTGATAGAGTTGATGGGGCGGTAGTCCATGCACATGCGCCAAGTGCCATCGCTCTTTGGCACGAGTATGACCGGCACCGCGCATGGCGACAGACTTTCGCGGATGAACCCCTTGTCCAGCAGCTCTTGCACTTGCGATTGGATCTCTTTGGATTCTTGAGGGTTGGTTCGGTAGGCGGCCTTGTTGGGTAAAGGCGCTCCCGGAAGCAGGTCGATTTGATGCTCTATGCCGCGATAGGAGGAAAGGGTTCGCGGCTCATCGAATACTTCGCCGAATTCTTTCAGGACTTCCTGCACATAGAAAGGAAGAGAAGACACGTTGTCAAGCGTTAGCATGCAATGAGTGGGAATCAGGAGAAAGCAGATCCTGTTTCCAAGGAACGCTCTTTTAAAATCCCTCTCTTTGGCCATGGGAGGAAGGCACTCTTGTTTTCTCGCGGGCTCTCTCGGGGTGTTTCCCATCAACGCACACTCTTTTCTTTCACTCAAGGTTCCTTGAACCTTCTCACCATTTTCTCTCCGCTCTCTGCCCTCCCCTTTTCGTTGTCTCGCGGCCTTACTAGCCAGGTGAATTTGATCTGATGGGCTTGAGTTGGGGTGAGGAAGCAGTGTATGGTTTACTGAGATGAGTGAGGGCATATTTGTTGGCTTTGCCATAATGTATGGCCTCCTTGTCATACTGCCAGGGCCTGCCCAATAGGATGTGGGTGGCCTGCATTCGCACCACATCACAAGTGATGGAATCCTCATACTTGCCGATCTTGATTGGGACTTCGACTTGTTTGACTACCTTCACAAAGGTTCTGTCATCGACCCACTGCAGTCGGTTGGTACGGCTTAGGATGTGCGATGGTGTGGAGGCCTAATTCAGCGACCATGTCTTCGCCGGGCGGCGTTGACACAACTTCCGCTATCAATAATGAGGCTGCACAGAGTCCCATTCACCATGGCTCTTGATTGGAATAAATTTTCCCGCTGAATACTTTCGGTGACGCTTGGAGAGCTTTGCAGAACCCTCTTGGTGACTAATATGAGACCGTCCATAGGCAGCTCTCCCTCTTCTGCTTCACTCTCATGTTGCTCTTGTTCAGGAAGGACCTCTCCTTCCTCTTCGCTAGACAGCTTCCCATCGGGCCGAATGACCATGGCTCTTCTGTTGGGGCAATCCCTCGCATAGTGTCCCTTGCCCAAGCACTTAAAGCATTCGATGCTCCTTGACTGCCGAGGGGCATCATAAGTGCTGGCATTGGGTTTCGGCTGAGGTTGGGAAGAGGGTCTTGTGTTGGGGTAATTTTGGCGAGGGGGTGGCATCGCCGCAGAAGATGTGTATGGCTTTGGTGGGGGCAGTTTGGTGAAGGGGGGTCTTGATGCTTGGGGCACTTTTGGGGGTATGAGCAGGATATTAGGAGTTCCCCTTCTTCAGTTGCGTCTCCACACGGATGGCCTAATGCACTAAGTCTTGGTAATCCCGTGTCGCACATCTCAACTGCCCTGGCGACGTCCTCCCGTAGGCCATATAAGAATCTGGCCAGCTTAGCCTCTTCGTCCTCCTTGACGTTGGCCCTCATCAAGGCCCTCTCAAGGTCCTTCTGGTATTCCTCGACACTGCGATGACCTTGGATAAGGCGTTGTAGCCTCTGGGCACATACTCGGTCATAGTAGCTGGGCACAAATCGATTCTTCATGGTCCGTTTAAGATCCTCCCAAGTGGTGATAGGGCGACACCGGATCCTGGCCCTCTCATGATGATCTTGCTCCCACCAGGTGAGAGCATATTCATGGAACTCAATGACCACAAGTTTCAAGGCTATAGCGTCAGTGTACCCCATCATATCGATGATCCGCTCAGTTTTAGCCACCCATGTCAAGTACTCTTCCGGATCACTGGACCCGTAGAAGGGTGGTATTTGAAGCTTAATGTTGGCGAGGGCTTGCTGGTCTTGGGCTTGCGCCCTACCTCCCAGGTCTCTGTTGAACCCTCGATGAACACGGCCTCGCTCTGCTTCTTCCTCTTCTTCAAGGTCTCTGTCGGGAAAGACCCTTCTTTTAATAGGCTTTGGTGGTGGCTCCGCGTAATATTCCTGGTCATCACTGTCCAGAATGTCAACACCACGATCTATTCTTGTGGAAGTGGTCGGACGGCTGTGAGGTGTAGCCTGTGGCTTCGTTGATGCAGGGTCGAAAGTGGTATGAGTGACTCCGTCTTGAGCCCGCGATGCATGGGCATCATCGTGGGCTTGCGAGCTTTCCGGTTGCTTTCCTTGAGCTACTTCGGTCTCGTTAGTCGCTCATTCATCATAGCGGCTTGAGTTCCCAGTTCATCCAACCTTTGTAAGATCTTTGCTAGCGTGCTGTGCACGGTTAGCTGGGATGGATGAGGGGGGGATGAGTCTGTTGAAACCATCTGTGACACAGTACTGTTAAAGATTTGTAGTCAGGAAAGAATCTCACCACTCCCTGAGTGTTTACTCTCGCTCTCGTGTTTCTCTCAACAACTTTGTTACTTCGGCTGTTCACCGACGGCTTTTACAAGTTCTCTAAACTTGATACCGTTTTCAACCTTAGATCAAAGATGAACACGCAAGAAAACACAAACAAAACTCTAGTAAAACCGCAACTTGAAATTCAAGAAAATGACTAGTTACTTGAAACCGGTTTTGTGGAATATCGGGTCGGAAGATCTTGGTTGGAAGATTAGAAAAGGCTTTTGCAGATCACAAACACTTCTTGTTTAAGTTCGGAAACTATTTGTCGGATCAAACTTACTGTTCACTTGTGTTTTGGGAAGAACACGTAAGAACATTCAAGAACTTTTCCGAGCGAAACTTGCTCAATACTTTTCTTTCTTCAAAGCGTTTTCTTTACACACTTGTCGCTCAGGACAACTCTTTTGGCTTATCTCGAAAATACTTGGCTTAAACAAGCACACTTTTAAACAACTTTTTCGGTCTCACTGAGATCATCAACCGATATTCCTTCAAGCATAAGAAAAGGTAACAAAAGGTTTTGCTTGAAGAAAACTCAACAAGAACACGAATACCTCTGACAAGCGCTTTGGCTCTGATACCACTTGATGTGATCATGAGAAGGAGGATGTGATCACGAGCTCGCATCTAGCTTGGTAGAGGCAGGTTTCCAGAAGATGGAAACGAAACAGGGGAAGAGCACGAAGAAGACAGAGTCGGCCAAGGAAACCTCCTCACTACGAGGTGAGGCAATGCCCTTGAAAACGCCTGGGAAATGAGATGGGATCTAGCACCTCTTGACTACAAGGTCAAGCAATACTAGATATTATGCTTGGATCCTCTTGCCTGGATCACTAGGGAAGTGGAAATGCAAGAATGGAGAACACAAAAGCCGATGACTCCCCGGGAGTGTTTCACCAATTGCTTAAATTCAATAATATGTTCTAGGTTACAATGGTGACTGCCACTTGGCTTATATAGTGAAGTGAAATGGAAGAAGTAAAGGAGTATTTAGAATGTACATGCGTGCAAAAGTATTAAGTACTTTTGCACGCTTACAGAGTGAAAAGCTTCCAAAAAGGTAAAAAGGTAAGGCTAGCCTAAAAGTGTCCAGATGTCTTTTGTGCAAAGTGGTTGTTTGTCTGTCCAAGTATCGGCGGAGAAAGGACACCTTGTGTCAGGTTTGGTCGGCCAACTGGCGAAGCCTGGAGGTTACGCGAAAGGCCTCCGCTAGGAGCCTTCGCTAGAATGCATTCGCCGGGCACCTTCGCGGAGTTGCCCTTGGCTGAAGCCTTCCCCTTCGTCAAGTGTCCGCGCGCTTAAGGCTGGGCTGCTCCCTTCTTCAAGAACGCTTATGCTCAAGACTCCAAGGGGCTTCGCACACTCTTCGTCAGTAGCGATACCGAGTTGGCGGAGTTGGAAGGCCTTTTCCCGGGACTCCTCTCGATCGTCCTGCGCCATGAGCCTCATGAAAGCATTAAGGTTCGCTTGGACTTGTTTCAGCCGGGACCTAGTCATGGGTCCGCCAAGGCCTTGGAACGGGTCAGGGGTCGCGCGTGCTTGAGGTTGTGGTTCATCTGGAACCTGAGGGTCCTTTGGGGCGATGTCCTCATCACCTGACCTTGAAAATACTTCAGTGAAAAATGATCAGTATGAATGACAAACTCTTTAGGCAGCAAATAGTGGGACCAATTCTCTAAAGACCTAACCAATGTATACAACTCCTTGTCATAGGTAGAGTAGTTGAGGGTGGCACCACTCAACTTTTCACTGAAATAGGCCACTGGCCGACCCTCCTGCTGTAACACTGCCCCTATGCCAATGCCACTAGCGTCACACTCAATTTCAAACAATTTATCAAAATCAGGCAAGGCAAGCAATGGAGCACTACTCAACCTAGACTTTAGCTCATCAAAAGCTTTTTGTTGGGACTCACCCCACACAAAAGTCACATTTTTCTTGGTGAGCTCATGCAAAGGAGCTGCCACTGATGAAAAATCCTTGACAAACATCCTATAGAAGCTTGCAAGGCCATGAAAAGATCTAATCTCAGTGACACTAGTAGGTGTGGGCCAATCCTGGATAGCCCTCACCTTGGACTCATAAACTCTAAGTCCATCTCTACTCACAACATATCCAAGGAAATTCACTTCTGGGACACAAAACACACACTTCTCAAGTTTGGCAAATAGACATTCATCTCTAAGTGTGTGTAGGACTTTCCTAAGGTGCACTGCATGCTCATCAGGTGTGGTACTATAAACAAGTATATCATCAAAATACACTACCACAAACCTACCAATGAAATCTCTCAAAACATGGTTCATGAGTGTCATAAAAGTCTTTGGGGGCATTTGATAAGCCAAAAGGCATCACATTCCACTCATAAAGCCCTGACTTGGTTTTGAAAGCGATTTTCCACTCATCTCCCTCTTTCATTCTGATCTGATGATATCCAGATCTCAAATCAATTTTGGAAAAACAACAAGCACCAGACAATTTATCCAACATGTCATCAAGGCGAGGGATAGGAAATCTATACATTATAGTGATTTTGTTGATGGGCCTGCAGTCCATGCACATCCTCCATGTGCCATCACTCTTGGGCACCAACAACACTGGCACTGCACATGGGCTCATGCTCTCCTTGATATATCCCTTGGATATTAGCTCATCAATCTGTGCTTGTATCTCCTTGGTCTCCTGGGGGTTGCATCTATATGCAGCTTGGTTGGGTAAAGGGGCACCAGGCACCAGATCAATCTGGTGCTCAATGCCTCGGTATGGTGGCAACCCCTTGGGTTATCCAAAGACATCATCATACTCCTGCAGGATAGAAGACACACAAGAAGGAAGAGCAGAAGTGTGGTCAGCAGTTAGTAAACAGTGATAGGGTATGAAGAGGAGGCAAGGCTTTCGGTTGAGAAGTGCTTTCCTAATGTCTCTCTCTTTGGCTAGTGGTGGGTATCCCTCTTGTCTTCCCTCAACCTCTCTTTTCCCACTCGGTTCACTCTCCCTCTTGTCTTCTCTCAAAGGTCCTTGACCTTTCTTACCA
The DNA here is from genome assembly GCA_024586325.1 of Stellera chamaejasme. Lineage (NCBI taxonomy): Eukaryota > Viridiplantae > Streptophyta > Magnoliopsida > Malvales > Thymelaeaceae > Stellera > Stellera chamaejasme. The sequence continues at coordinate 25,278,798 of CM044981.1, forward strand.
TCTTCTCTCAATCTCTCCCCACTTAACTTACCCTCTTTTCTCTCTTCCTCACTTTGTAGTTGAAGTTGATCCTGTAAAGCTTGCAAAGGTGTCAATGGTAAAAGGGTGAACTTTCTTTCACCATGCAACAAGCTATACTTGTTCTCCCTTCCAAAGTGGGTGGCCTCTCGGTCAAATTGCCAAGGTCTACCGAGCAAGAGGTGGGTGGCCTTCATTTGAACCACATCACATGTCACCACATCCTCATACTTCCCAATCTTGAATGGAATTGTAACTCTTTACTTCACTCTCACATTGGCATGTTCATCTATCCATTGCAAATTGTATGGCTGAGGGTGTTTGAAGGGTTTCAACCTTAACTTGTCCACCATGTCTTGGCTAGCTACATTGGTGCAACTACCGCCATCAATGATCACACTACAAATCTTGCCTTGCACCAATGCCCTAGTTTGGAACAAATTTTCCCTTTGGTCACGATCGGTCACTTGGAGCTTGGGATGTAGAACCCTCCTAGTCACCAACAAATGGCCCTCAATTGGCCTTTCTCCCTCACTTTCTTCATACTCATCAATGATCTCAACCTTCCCCTCATCATTGTCTTCCTCACTTGAAAAGTCCCCATTCGGCCGAGCCACAATAACCCTCTTGTTTGGGAAATCATAGGCATAGTGGCCTTTCCCAAGGCATTTGAAGCATACAATCTCCCTTGAAGGTCGCCTTGGTTGGTTTAGGTTGGGGTTTGGGTTGTTTTGGGGTCTCGGGTTAGGTCTTGGAGGTGGGTCTTGGTTTCTTGGTTGTTGTGGTCTTGTAGTTGGGTTAGGTCTAGGCCAAGGGTTTCAGGTTGTTGTACTTTGGTGGGTAGGGTTGGCGTAGTGTGGTGCAAGCTTCTTCATTTGCCTATCCAACTTGATGGCCTTGTGTAGGAGGTCATTAAAACCCCTATACTCATGCAAGTCCAATGTCCTAGCCAACTCAGGTTTCAATCCATACAAAAATCTAGCCATCTTGGCCTCTTCCCCTTCTCTCACATTGGCTCTCATAAGTGCTCCCTCCAAGTCCTTGTGATATTCTTCCACTGACCGTGAGCCTTGTGTCAAATGCTGGAGCCTTTGACAACATTCCCTATCATAATAGGGTGGCACAAATCTCTCCCTCATGATTTCCTTCAAGTGCTCCCAAGATTCAATCGGGCGGAGCATTGCTCTTCTTCTCTCCATATTCACTTGGTCCCACCAAGTGAGTGCATATCCACTAAACTCTATCACCGCCAATCTAAGCCTCAAATGGTCTGAATGTTGTAGGCAATCGAATACCATGTCGGCCTTCTTTACCTACTCCAAATATTCCTCCGGGTCACTCTTGCCATAGAAAGGAGGCACTTGTAATTTCACATGGTTCATGGCTTGCCGATCAAGTAACTCCTCCCTTCTTCTAGGTTCTCGCTCTCTAGCCCTTGGTTCATCTCCAAACCCATCATGTGCTGGCCACACCAACCTCCTAGGTCCCCTCATCCTTGGAGGAGCATAGTAGGATCCATCATGGAACTCACCGCCTAGGTCTCGACCACTAGGGGTCCCATGCATCATCTCACCCTCCTCATCTTCATATATAGTCTCAATGGGCTTGTAATGAGGTGCATTTTGCTGGGGTTTGTGGGTGGCAAGAGGGTGTGGGGAGTCTTGGTAAGGTGGGTAGGGTTTTGGGGGTTGGGAGGTTCGGGTAGGTATGGGATCCGAGAGTGGGGTGGTAGTTTGGGAGTTAGGTGTGCCATGGGGTCTTGTTGGGTGTTGGTTTAGAGGATCGGTGGCTTCTTCTCTCCATTCTGATCTTTCCCAAGGCTTTAACCTCCCTTTCCAGCCTGATCATTCTCTCCTCACTAGCATCAACCTTGGAGGACAGCCCTTGAATCATCTTGGCAAGTGTCTCAAAGTTGATTTCTCCGGGACTTGTCTCCATGATTGAGTAACCTGTTTCACAAGCAACACACACACAAGATGGAGCTTACTGACTTCTTTTCAAATAAGTAGGTACTCTCGGCCTATTTTCAAGCTCACTCACAACCTATCTCAACCAAAGACTAAGTAGACTCAAATTCACCTTAACTCTCTCAAAGTCCTTGGGTGGTGATGAACTTGACCCGCCACTCAAAGCCACCCTTCGTGCCAAGTTTGAAAAACAATAAGTGAAGGCACTAGTTACTGAAAATGGATTAGGCTAGGTGGTTGGGTGCTGAACAAAAAAACAACCGGTAGGTAATTCGAAAAAGGTTTTGAACAAAAGCTGGATATTCAAACTTTCAAGGTGCCGAAAATGGTACCACCATGTTCTGGAATTTTGAACACATTTCGGTTCTTCTCCAGCTGAGATTTTTCAGTATGTTCTCCTTTAATGTGTCAAGAAAGTATCCTCAAAAGGATCGGGGCAGATTCACACAGAATCACAACGAAATTTCAACTTTTCTTCCGGGTCTCCAATGACACGCCCGGCTGGTCCAGTACGAAAGAAATAACCTTTTGAAGCACTTGCGATTCGATTTTGCAAAAACTTTCTTCTACAAACTTCTAGAACACAGATTTTCCTAGCTAGACGAAATGGCCAGATTTACTAGAAAGCTCCGAATCGGATCAGAATCGCGACGAAATAAAGCGCCGAAACACTGCCTGCTAGCCCCATTGAAATCAAAAGGGTTTTGGGTCTAGCAAGCAATTTACCTCGAGTTCAATGAGCAACACAGCTCTGATACCAAATGATATGGCCCTTACCCAGTTGATTAGGGTTCATAGGACTTAGGATCTACCTCAAAGAACCAAGAGAAACCAGCGGAATGGCCACGTGATCCTCCTCTCACCTCCGGTCACACTTAGGCGCCGGCAACAAGGGAATTTCGTTAGATCCAGGAGGAAATGGCTGTAGCACCTTCATCTACGGTGGAGTGACAACACTAGAGATGATCCTTGAGGCTTGGATCAAGCCCCAAGAGCTGGAGATGTAAGATAGAAGTTGAGAATACCAGCCTTGGCAAGAAGGTGTTCTTGATAGCGTGAAATGTATTCTGAAAATCAAAAGTGCGGCTGTAGCAGCCCATATACCCTAAACCCTAGCCATCCCAGACCAATCCTAGGGCCTAAACCGTTTGGTAAGTGACCTGGAATGATTAGGGGGGCTAAGCAACATCAAATGAGGCAAAACAAGTTTGGAAACCCTAACCAGCCCCAATTAGTGACCTAACTTGAGGTAAAGTCCAAAAATGACATTAAATGAGTCTAAACAAGCTTCCAAGGAGTGACTCAGCCTTGTACATAGTGTGTTGGCTGAGGTAGAAGCCCTGGTGGCAGCCTGAAAGGTCGGAGAGGAGTAGTAGGTGTCACGACCACCCCGCCCAGTTGCGGAGGCGGAGCCGGCCGCGACGTCAGAAACTGAAACTACGGCGGAAGGCGCGGTAACGGAGCATTTTGCTCAGATAACAGAATAGTCGAACAAAGACTTGCAACCTACGAAACTCATACATGGCAAGTATTCAAAATATCTCAACCACTTTCAATCACGCAGTTCATGGAATACCAAACATCGCTCATAGCAACAGAACACATAAGCACAGTATCCCGTTCATACACAAATATAGTATAGGCAAGTTGGGGCTCCGCCCACGACTCAGAAGACAAAGCAGAATCAACAGATATTCCAGAACATACGTCATATACAAACTCATGATCCGAAATACATGCATGCAACTACACCTACAGAGCCACCAAAGTAAACCCTAGAATACCTAGATGCAGAATCGAGAAAACCTTTCACCCAGAAGATTCCCGCACGAGGTACTGCTGCTGCTAAAGCACAACCAAAGAGAGGAGAGCTAGTTAACCGTAAGTCCAAAAGAACTGAAATCAGACACACCAATCAGAAACCTCTACCGGGACCACCCCTTAGCAGACAGAACAGAAGTTCCACAAGGGAACTGTCAATACCTGAAAACCAAAACAACCAAAAGCACTGTGGATCCCTAGTCCGCAGGCTGCTTGTCAGATAGACCTAAAAGGTGGTAAACAGAAAGGGGTGAGTCCTCGGGAGGACACAGTAAGGGCTGAGGTAAGATACAGTTTGTACAAGTGCCGTTGAACTGAACCTGCAAAACAAAACAAACACAAGCAAACATATACATATATATATATATATATATATATATATATACATGTATGCAGAGTCAGAAGTGAGCCGGAACCCATCATACGCGGTCCCACCGCCAGAACGACCCAAAACGACAGCCCTCTCCAAGAGGTCAGAATATACAGAACAGAAGCATGGTACCGGCTGGGGTCGCGATCCCCAAACTGTCGTAGGGTCACAGAAGTATATCGGCACCCCCAGTGCGGATATACACAGAATGTCGGCACCCTCCAGTGCGGACACAGAACAGAATGTCGGCACCCTCAGTGCGGACACAGAATAGAACCAAGGAGCACCTGTGGCCTCCAAGACCATCCGAGTCTCGTCACAGATCAGAACCATAAAATAATGCATATGCAAAAGCAGGCAGAATATAAAGAAGTATACCAAAATGTATACACAGAATATCGGCACCTAGTGCGGATATACAGAGCAGAACATAAACCCGTGGCCTCCAAGACCATCCGGGCCTTGAAACAAAAAAACATGCATCTTACCATATGACGGTCTCGGGATCACCGAACCACCGCCCTCACCCGGAACCCGCCTCAACTAAACCCGATATACATGCAAATACTCCCAGAATGCATAACGAGAGAAGTTGAGCCCTTACCTCAGAAAAGCTGCCCCGCAGTACAAATCCCGGGAAATCCCGGCTCCCGGTCCGAAATGTGAAAGTGTGCCCTTAACGGTCCCGCACAACTCCACCAACGCAGAAACACACTGAACAACCATAAACAAATCAGAACTCACCAAAATAGACCCCCAGAAACCAAACCCGCAAAATCCCTCACTTTCCCGCAAAATCCACAGAAAGCTCGGTTTCACAAACCGAGCTAGAACATCCTTATTCATACACCCACAAACATACTCCAACCTTTAAATCCCACTTTCCAGACACTTTACCCGTAATCCCGCATAAAGGTAACTTTTTCTCCCAACACCCGAAACGACGTTTCAAACACCATTACGCACCCAAACGATCCCGACACCAAATTACCATCCAAATCATTCAAAACACAACACCAACTTAACTAAAGTTTCATTCCAAGTTTCGGCCCTTTGTCAACTCTTCACCACACTTCCAAATCAACCCATTCAAGGTTCCAATCACACACTTTAACCACCAACTACACATCTTAAGCAAGATTACAAATCAATTACACCTTAAACACCAAAAATCAAACTCAAACCCTAGCTTGCAATTTCGGCAATTTGGGGCTTTTCTACTCAACATATTTTCCATCAAATTGAAACCATAGAAAGCCTTAGAATCATGCTAGAAACCATATATCCAAAGCATGATTCAAGAACACAACAAATGACCAACTTTAGAAAACAACCTCAATTTCGCCAAAGAGGGGTTTCTTCCCTAGCATGCTTCCAATCAAATTGAATCCATAGAAAGTCTTAGAATCATGCAAGGAACAACATATCCCAAGCATGATTCAAGAACACAACTACACACAATTTTGGAAAATTAAGCAATAATTCGACATTTTAGGTTTCCACCATCCATGGTGTTCTTCCAAAATTTAAACCTTGATTCTTACTCCCCTCCAACCCAAGAAGAACATACTAAAAGATGGGAGCAAGATGATCATCAAAACCCATAGCAAGGCACAAACCCTAATTCGAAATTATCTCTCTTTTTCCACCAAAATCAAGCTTCCAACTTGCAAAGAGATGAAGAGAGGAAGCTTACCAATTGTTGGAGTCCAAATCCTTGTTGATTTCAGCCAAGAAATGAAGAACACAAAGCTTGGAAGAGAGAAGAATGGCGGATGGAGCTAGGGAAGAAGAAGAAAATGAACACTTATGGTAAGGATGGAGCTAGGGAAGAAGAAGAAAATGAAGAACACTTATGGCGAATGGCGGATGGAGCTAAGGATTTCAACCAAAATCCTTGTTGATTTCTCCCTTTTATATTTTTCCCCTTTTCCATCTTTAATCACAAAATGACAAGTGTCCTTATCTCATCCTAGCACCTTAGTCACCCATGTGACTCAGCCCTTAGCCAAAATCTGAAATTTGGCTAAGTGTTGAAGCGCCATCCAGCGCCAACGCCAACCGCGCAATTCCCGGCGTGCGCGCGTCTCGACCCGAACTAAAATCCCGCCATGACAAAAATCCACAAATATTAACCTTCTCGATCTAAAAAATATCTCACACCGAAGCCGTTGGAAAATTTCCATCCCGAGACCCGGGATTCCGTCCGGGCCGGAGTCGCCGTGACCGACGTCCACTCGAGAAAATATACTCAGTAAAGCGATCCGGGGCGTTCCCACGATTCCAAATATGCAAGCGGTTTCCCATTCCGAGTCGACCCCGAAAAAATATTTTCGGCGAAAATGTCGTGGACCCACACAACCTCAAGACCGAAGGATTCCCAAAAATAATGTTGAGATAAGTCCCAGAGTTGTCGACCGCCCAAAACCGTGTGCGCGAGGCCAAAACCGGAGCCCGGGTCACCCGGATCACAACCCGCTCGGGGTGACCGAAACATTCTCCCCCCTTAGAACTCTTGGTCCTCCAAGAGTAACCTGAACCAGACCGGTGTCGCTACCACCCAGACTACAGATACATACTCTCTTTACTAAGTACAATAGAACCACCGTGACTGGTGCGGCGGAAGTGGTAGTTTAGACTACCATCCAGAGCCTCTCAACGGCGTCCTACCCTCCGGGTGCATCTTGTTGCACCCCGAGTCAGTTGCCGGTATTTCTACCTGACAACCCTAGATAGTATCGAATCTATACTTGACAACTTTCAATATAAACCAACACACAACATTAAACACAGCAAACATTCTGGAAAGTAAAGCTGAGTTACATGCTATCCTGCCAACCCGTTACAAAATCTTATAGAAACCGATAACCCTTATATTAACTCTTCCCCTTTCTACCAACTCTGACAATTCTCTGAGTAACTGCTACCTTGCTAAACCCTGTCACCAAACTCAAACCCCAGATCCCAAAGACGTTTATTTACAACTGAAGTGGTGCGATCATTCGCGGTGTTCATTCGCATCTATCTGATCCTGATCCTCGATGTGATCTCACGATGAGTTCGGACCCAGCTTGTTCTGTCGTATGCCTCCTGCTCAATCGAAAGACGTGCCCAACTCGGGCTCTTTGTGGAGGAGGGATGGATGAAGTGATGATCACACTTTGTGGTCTCGTGCCACCCCAGTAAACCGCGCCCTCACGGGTGCGTTGGGCTGACCCAGCTGCGGACACGGAACACTACTCGATTCTGTCCCGGCGTCAGAGGGCAATCCCGTATCCAATGATCGTCTGCCCCGCATCGTAGACATTGCCCTGTCTGCCTGAAGCATGGCCGGCCGGGGTGTTGCCTGCCACAACTCGCACAAGTCAGTGCTACTGGTGCCACCCCGCTGCCCTTGCTGCTCTGCCCAGTCCTGCCTGTCTTCTCCGTAAACCTCGACAAACTCTGCTGTACAGAACCTCTCCCCCTATCTCGAGATCGGTGTGGTAGGTTGATATGATCATGGGAAATGTGGGAGTGATCAACGCTTACGGATCTAGCTTGGCGGAGGCGGACACGATCAAGCGAACAGATTTTCGGCCAAGCGAACCTCCTCACTACGGGGTGAGGCAATGCGCTTGATAATGCAGGAAAGGAGATGAGATCTAGCACCTCTTGACTACAAGATCAAGCAATACTAGATATTATGTTTGGATCCTCTTGCATGGATCACTAGGGAGATGGAAATGCAAGAAAAGAGAACACAAAAGCCAATGTCTCACTTGGAGACTTTCGGTCGAATGCTTTGATTCAAAATTATGTTCTAGGTTACAATTGTGTCTGTAACTAGCTTAAATAGTGAGGGAAGATGTGAGAAGCAAAGCAGCTCTTACATCCGTGCATGCATGCAGAAAGCATAAAGTACTTTTGCATGCATGCCATACAAAAACCTTCCAAAAAGGTGAAAAGGTAAAAGCTAGTCTAAAAAGTGTTCGGGTGTCTTTTGCTTGTAAAGTAGGCGTTTGTCTTCCCGAGTGTCTTCAGAGAAGGGATGCCTTGGGTTGGATTTGGTCGGCCAGTCGGCTAAGTATGGAGGCTTCGCGGGATGCCTTCGCCTGGGGTCTTCGCGGGGGTGCCTGCGCCTGGGGCCTTCGCCTAAGGCCTTCGCGGGGGCACCTTCACCTGGGACCTTCGCGGGGTGCCTAGGTGCGACTCTCAACCTCCTCCTGCTTGAGGAGCTGAGCCTTTTGAACAGCCTCCTGGTAGGAAGTAATGTCCAAAGGCCTCAGAGCCCACCTGTAGTCGGGTCGTAACCGGTGGATGAACCTCTTGGCCTTCTCCTGCTCCATACCATAGTACTGTGGTACGTAGCGAATCAACCTGTCGAACTCCCGCTCACACTCTCCGACAGTCATGGTACCCTACTCCAGATCATCAAACTGCGACTGCCGGAGATCCCTGACTGCATACCAATATACTGCTGGTGGAAGTAATAGGCAAACTGCTCCCAGGTAAGGTCCAGATCCTGCCCACCTTCCCGTGCTGTATCAGCTCTCAAACGGCCCTGTAGGCTCCTCCACCAGTGGTCTGCACTATCCTGCAGATTAAACATAGCCAGCGAGACCTTAACCTCAGATGGAAGGTGTAGCCTCCCAAGGAGCTTGTCAACTCCCGCAAACCAAGTCTCTGCCGCCTCAGGCCCTCCTCGGCCGTTGAACCTCGGAGGGTTCAAATGCTGAAATCTCTCCAAGAGTCTGACCTCATCAGACTGACGCCTCTGCTCTTCCCATCGTTGGTGGGACCGACGAGAAGTCCCAGTTTCATTCCGATCACCCTCCTCAGAATCACTCTCCTGCTGATCCTGAACACTGAGTTGGCTGCTACCCACCTCCCGATCCGAATGCCTCTGCTCTGGCCTGACCGGACCTCCCCGTACCTGCTACCGCCCCTGAACCTGCTGGGCTGGCAGTAAGGTACCCAGCAACTGCTGTACCTGACCCAACACCTGCATCACATCAGGAATGGGTCCCTCTGACTACTGAACACTCGGGGGTGAGTGTGGTTGTTCAGGTCCTGGGTTCCTCTGAACCCGTCTTCTAACCCTCGGAGGTGTGGGATCCCGGTCTCGACCCTCCGGTACTCTTTCACGCTGTCTGCGTGTAGTGACCATTCCTGAAACCAATACAACCCAAAACCATGCAATCTGACAGTTAATCTCTCTCTCTCTCTATCAAAAGCTAGCAGCAGTATTCTAAGGCTCTGTAGTGTAATGCAATGCATGATGCAGAGATTCTTTTCAGCATCACAATACTAAATACCAAAACTTAAGCAGAGAAGCAGATCATGTTCATATCACAGAATCACAATATATAACACCCCAAAACTTAAAGGTACCCGAATTATATCGCAAGCCCGCACTCGAGCTCCGCACCTCTGAAAACCCAAAATCCGTCCGGCGTACCCCAGACCTTCCAGAATGCTTCAAAGAACCGCCCGCTGCTCCACATCCATTCCGAAGTGGTTCAAATAAAGAGTTGATCAGGCTCCGTACCGAACCGCCCCAGAACGGAACATAGAACGGTGGCTTGCACCTTGAAGTCACTTCTCGCAGAACTTACCCATGAACTAGCATGACTGCCCCAAAAGTCCACTCCTGGACTTGTATATTTGCCTTCCACAATCCATGCTGAACTGATCATACTTTACCTCTCGGGTCACACCAACCCGACCTGCTCTAAACCAACTTGTCAAGACCACCCAGCCCGGTTGCGGAGGCGGAGCCGGCCGCGACGTCGGAAACGGAAACTACGGCGGAAAGCGCGGTAACGGAGCATTTTACTCAAATGACGGAATAGTCGAACAACGACTTGCAACCTACAAAACTCTTACATGGAAAGTATACGAAATAACTCAACATTTACCACATGCAGTTCATGGTGTACCAACATTGATCATCGCAACAGAACTCAGAAACACTGAACCCACAGAAACACCGAACCCATTTCATAACATATCCAATATGGCAAGTAGGGGCTCCGCCCTCGACTCAGAATATATCTCAGATTATACATCATATATAATATCATGATCCGAAATACATGCATGCAACTACACCTACATAGCCACCAAAGTAAACCCTAGAATACCTAGGTGCGGAATCAAGAAAACCTCTCGCCCAGAAGATTCCCACACGAGGTACTGCTGCTGCTAAAGCACAACCAAAGAGAGGAGAGTTAGTTAACCGTAAATCCATCAGAACTGAAATCAGATACACCAACCAGAAACCTCTACCGAGACGACCCCTTAAACCCGAACAGAACAGAACAAAACAGAACAGAACGGAGGTTCCACAAGGGAACTATCAATACCTGAAACCAAAACAGAAAGCACCGCGGATCTCTAGTCCGCCGGCTGCTTGTCAGACCGACCTGAAAGGTGGTAAACATATAAGGGGTGAGTCCTCGGGAGGACCCAGTAAGGGCTGAGGTAAGATACAGTTTGTACAAGTGCCGTTGAACTGAACCTGCAAAACAGAACAAACACAAGCAAACATATACATATATATACATGTATGCAAAGTCAAAAGTGAGCCAGAACCCATCATACGCGGTCCAACCGCCAGAACGACCCAAAACGACAGCCCTCTCTAAGAGGTCAGAATATACAGAACAGAACAGAAGCACGGTACCGGCTGGGGTCGCGATCCCCAAACTGTCGTAGGGTCACAGAAGTATATCGGCACCCCCAGTGCGGATATACACAGAATGTCGGCACCCTCCAGTGCGGACACAGAACAGAATGTCGGCACCCTCAGTGCGGACACAACAGAACAGAAGTATCGGCACTCTCGGTGCGGATACACAGAACAGAACCAAGGAGCACCCGTGGCCTCCAAGACCATCCGGGTCTCGTCACAGAACAGAACATATAATAATGCATATGCAAAATAGAACATAATATAAACAGAAGTATACCAAAAGGTATACACAGAATATCGGCACCTAGTGCAGATATACAGAGCAGAACATAAACCCGTGGCCTCCAAGACCATCGGGGCCTTGAACCAGAACAAACGTGCATCTTACCATATGACGGGTCTCGTGATCACCGAACCACCGCCCTCAACCGGAACCCGCCTCAACTAAACCCGATATACATGCAAATATTCCCAGATAGCATAACGAGAGAAGTTGAGCCCTTACCTCAGAAAAGCTGCCCCGCAGTACAAATCCCGGGAAATCCCGGCTCCCGGTTTGAAATGTGAAAACTCGACTTTTATGGTCCCACACTGCTCCACTAATGCAGAATCAAGCTGAACAACCACAAACCAATCAGAACTCATCAAAATAGACCCCCCAGAAACCAAACCCGCACATTCCCGCACTTTCCCGCAAAAATCCACAGAAAGCTCGGTTTCACAAACCGAGCTAGAACATCGTTATTCACACACCCACAAACATATTCCAAACTTTAAATCCTAGTTCCTAGACACTTTACCCGTAATCCCGCATAAAGGTAACTTTTTCTCCCATTATCCGAAAACGACGTTTCAAACACCATTACGCACCCAAAACCATCCCTGATGTGATCACGGGGGGGGGGGGGGTAAGTGATCACGAGCTCGGATCTAGCTCGGAGGAGGCGGTTTCCAGCAAGAATGGAAACGAAGAACAGAGGAAGAACAAGGAAACACAAGTCGGCCAAGGGAACCTCCTCACTACGAGGTGAGGCAATGCCCTTGAAAATGCCTGGGGAAGGAAAATGGGATCTAGCACCTCTTGACTACAAGGTCGAGCAATACTAGATATTATGTTGGATCCTCTTGCACGGATCACTTAAGGAGATGGAATGCAAGAAATGAGAACAAGAAAGCCAAAACCTCACTTGGAGTATTTTTGATTTCTTATAATTATGTTCTATCTTTACAATGGTTACAAGTTGCCTTATATAGAAGAAACGGTAAAGGAAAATAAAGAATGACTGGACAAGGGAACCAGCTTCCGGGTTCTATGGTAGGCGAAATGAGAGGTGGCAGGCGAGGTGACAGCATAGGCTGCGTAGACTTCCTGCTTTAGCGGCTCCCAATTTCCCAGGAATTGTAGTTGGCGGGAAAAGGGAGAAAGAGGACCTCTGCTCAAGTCGAAGGGTTCGCCTGACTTACGTATGGAGGCCTCCTCTGCTTGGCGAACACCTGTGCTTCGCTTGTGTCTGGAAGTGTTGCGCAGGGTCTTCGCCAAGGACCTTGGGTTCGCCAGGTCAATGGGACCAATGGCGGGTTCGCCAAAGACCATGGCTTCGCCAAAGGCCAAGGGTTTGCCAATGGGGCATGGGTTCGCCAAGTTCCTCGCGAGCGCGGCTTTGCCTTGGGGCTTCGCCGTGGCCTAGAATGTCGCTTCTTCTTCATCCGAGCCTTCGCCAAGGGTCCTTTAGACCCTCTGGAGGAATGGTTGCCCCTTAACTCAAAAATGGGGCTGCTGTCCACATCATACTCTCCCTCTTCAAAAGAATCCGTCCTCGGATTCATAAGGAAGTCATCCCTACAAATCTTAAGACACCACAACAAACTTGAAGAGGCATTAAGGGTTAGTGGACTAAAACGTAAACATGAAAGTCCCAAAAATGGTTTGAAGGAGTGAGATGGACAATCCGCCCTTTCTCTTCACTTCAACCTTACACATAGCTTAAGGTCAATCCCGGGGTCAAATGTGAGCCTAGGCCTTTCATTCTTATTATCTAAAAATAAGGGGTCATGATCATGCATTGAAGAGAATTCATAGCTATGGGTGGGTGACATGGGATGCGCATCATGTACATGTGTCTCATGGTCAACCGAATCTCCATGCTTCATGTTTTCAAGAGGGAATTCGAACATGTCACACTTATCATGGTTGAGAGAATTAAGCAATGGTTGAGATGCATGCTCATTTTCGGATAAGGTATCACATTCATGCCTATTCACTTCATCACTAAAAGAAAAGAGTAGGTTACCTCTCCCCAAGTTAGGGGAGGGAGGGTCCTCCTCCAAAACCGAAAATCTTTCTTCTTCAAGGCATGGTGCATCCGTGTCCTTCTCTCCTTCAAACTCATGCACAAACAAAGAAGAATAACAAGATTTAGAAGATGAAATAGTCAGTTCTTCTTGGAGATTGGTTGAGGGCTCGGGTGCAACATTCTTTTCACTCATATGGTGAAGGAGAGCTCTTTCCTTTCTTCTCTCTTTCTTTTTCTGTTTCTCTCTCTCATATTCTTCAAACTCCTTCTTCAGACTTTCAATTATTTGAGAAAGATCTTCACTTGGATTTTGGTGAGAGCTTTGGTTTGGGTAAGGAGTTTGGGTTGTGCAAGTGTTGGGAGGTGGAGTACATGGTTCGGCCGATAGTGTTTGTGGAGGTGTGGGGCTCGGTCTCCTCCAAGGGCTATGGCTCCGAATGTGGGTGGAGGATGTAGGCCGAGAGGGGGACCTTCTTGTTTGGGAGTGGTACGGAGAGGGTGGCTCTTCTTGAGGTGAACCATATCTTTCCCATAGTAACCTCTTCAATCCACTCCAAGCCCGAATGGGGGCTTCATTGTAGTGCTCTCTTTGAGCGAAATCTTGTCGCCACCATCTTTTGGCTTCTCCCTTTAGACACCTTATGGCAAGGTCTAACTTCTCTTCTTTATGAAATTGGTAATACCAAAAGTGGTATTCCAATTCCTCGATCCATTGCCATAAGTCATCTTCAAGTTTGCGCCTCCCTTTCAAGGGATGAAACCCAATGAAATGCAGGTCTTCTTCCTCCATTTGGCACACCTACACACTTAGACAATAAAATTAGTACCACTCAATTCTCCTCACGTGTCTTAGGTGAGCACTCCCACACGGTTTCACTCTTGATTCTCCACACAAGGCTTTCACAAGTTCTCTTAACTTGATCACACTCAACTTTTAGATCAAATGCAAACGCACAAGTAGGAACAAGCAATAATCTCTAGTGAAATCCGAAACTTGCAAATCACAAAGATAACTAGTTACTTGAAACTAGCTTTTGAGAGTTTAAGGTGAGATGGGGGTTGAAAGAAGTATGAGAGAAGGCTCTTTTACAAGCACAAACACCTTTTGTCCAAATTCATAAACTATTTTGGATCAAAAGTACTATTCATATGAGTTTGGTATGAACTTCATATGAACATCTCAAGAACACCAAGAACACTTAAGAACACATGAACTTGTTCATCATTTTCTTTTTCTTCAACAACCTTTCTTTTGCAATTTTCACACAAGATGATACTTTCTCCACAACAAATCCGAAATCACTTTTCTTTTCACACAACTTTGATGAGGACATCGCCCCAAAGGACCCTCAGGTTCCAGAAGACCCACAACCTCAAGCACGCGCGACCCCTGGTCCGTTCCAAGGCCTTGGCGGACCCATGACCAGGTCCCGGCTGAAACAAGTCCAAGCGAACCTTAATGCTTTCATGAGGCTCATGGCGCAGGACGATCGAGAGGAGTCTCGGGAGAAGGCCTTACAACTTCACCAACTCGGTATCGCGCTGGACGCAGAGTGTGCGAAGCCCCTTGGAGTCTTAAGCATAAGCGTTCTTGAAGAAGGGAGCAGCCCAGTCTTAAGCGCGCGAACACTTGGCGAAGGAGAAGGCCTCAGCCAAGGGCAACTCCGCGAAGGCACCCTAGCGAAGGCTCCTAGCGAAGGCCTTTCGCGTCATCTCCGAGCTTCACCGGTTGACCGACCAAACGACACATGGTGTCTTTTCTCCGCCGATACTCGGATAGACAAACAACCACTTTTAGGCTAGCCTTCCCTTTTTACCTTTTTAGAAGCTTTTCACTCTGTAAGCGTGCAAAAGTACTTTGTACTTTCGCACGCATGCACATTCGAAATACTCCTTTTACTTCTTCCATTTCACTCCACTATATAAGCTAAGTGGCAGTCACCATTGTAACCTAGAACATATTATTGAATTTAAGCAATTCGGCTGAAACACTCCCGGGGAGTCATCGGCTTTTGTGTTCTCCACTCTTGCATTTCCATTTCCCTAGTGATCCAGGCAAGAGGATCCAAGCATAATATCTAGTATTGCTTGACCTTGTAGTCAAGAGGTGCTAGATCCCATCTTCATTCCTAGGCATTTTCAAGGGCATTGCCTCACCTCGTAGTGAGGAGGTTCCCTTGGCCGACACTGTTTCCTTCGTGTTCTTCCTCTGTTCTTCGTTTCCATTCTTGCTGGAAACCGCCTCCAACGAGCTAGATCCGAGCTCGTGATCACGTTCCCCCACCGTGATCACATCAAGTGGTATCAGAGCCAAAGTGCTTGCTGGAGGTACCGTATCAGTTGTTGAGTTTTCTTCAAGCAAAATCTTTTGTTACCTTTTCTTACACTTGAAGGAATGTCGGTTGATGATCTCATTGAGACCGAAAAAGTTGTTTAAAAGTGTGCTTGTGTAAGCCAAGTATTTTCGAAATAAGCCAAAAGAGTTGTCCTGAGCGACAAGTGTGAAAAGAAAAACGTTTAAAGAAAGAAATGTATTGAGCAAGTTTCTGCGTTCTGGAAAAGTTCTTGAATGTTCTTACGTGTTCGTCCCAAAACACAAGTGAACAGTAAGATTGATCGGACAAATAGTTTCCAAACTTAAACAAGAAGTGTTTGTGTCTGCAAAAGCCTTTTCTAAACTTCCAACCAAGTATCTTCCGAGCCCGATATCCCACAAAATCGGTTTCAAGTAACTAGTCATTCTCTTGAGTTGCAAGTTGCGGTTTTACTAGAGTTTTGTTTGTGTTTCCTTGCGTGTTCATCTTTGATCTAAGGTTGAAAACGGTATCAAGTTTAGAGAACTTGTAAAAGCCGGCGGTGAACAGCCGAAGTGGCAAAGTTGTTGAGAGAAACACGAGAGTGAGAGTAAACACTCGGGAGTGGTGAGCTTCTTTTCGATTACATATCTTTAACGAAGCGTGTCACAGATGGTTTCAACAGACTCATCCCCCTCATCCATCCCGGCTAGCGGTGCACGGCACGCTCACGAAGATCTTACGAGAGGTTGGACGAATCGGGAGCTCAAGTCGCCATGACAAATGAGCGGCGACGAAAGTAGAGGTAGCTCAAGGAAGCAACCGGAAAGCTCGCAAGCCCACGATGACGCCCATGCATCGCGGGCTCAAGATGGAGTCACCCATACCACTTTCGACCCTACATCGACGAAGCCACAGGCTACCCCACACGATCGTCCGACCACTTCCACAAGAATAGATCGTGGTGTTGACATCACAGGACAGTGATGACCGGGAATATTACGCGAGCCACCACCAAAGCCTATTAAAAGAAGAGTCTTTCCCGATAGAGCTCAAGCGAGCCTATCTCCATAGAGACCTCGAAGAAGAGGAAGAAGCGGAGCGAGGCCGAGTTCACCGAGGGTTCAACGAGACACAGGAGGTAGGGCGCAGGCCCGGGACCAACAGGCCCTCGCCAACATCAAGCTTCAAATACCACCCTTCTACGGGTCCGGTGATCCGGAAGAGTACTTCACATGGATGGCTAGGACTGAGCGGATCATTGATATGATGGGATACACGACGCTATAGCCACGAAACTTGTGGTTATTGAGTTTCATGAATATGCTCTCACCTGGTGGGAGCAAGAGCACCACGAAAGAGCCAGGATCCGATGTCGTCCTATCACTACGTGGGAAGATCTTAAAAGAACCATGAAGAACCGATTCGTACCCAGCTACTATGACCGAGATTGTGCTCAGAGGTTGCAGCGCCTTATCCAGGGTAATCGCGGTGTCGAAGAATACCGAGAAGGACCTTGAGAGGGCCCTGATGAGGGCCAACGTCAAGGAGGACGAGGAGGCTAAGTTGGCCAGATTCTTATATGGCCTACGGGAGGACGTCGCCAAGACAGTTGAACTATGCGATTACCGGGATTACCAAGATCTGGTGCATAAGGCCATTCGGGTGGAGAAACAACTACAGAAGGGAAACTCTTACTACCCTGCTCCTACCCCCGGCAGGGCCCCAAGCAGCAAGACCCCCCCCTTCCCCAGACCGCCCCCGCCAAAACCATACGCATCTTCTGCGGCGATGCCACCCCCTCGCCAAAATTACCCCAACACAAGACCCTCCTCGCAACCTCAGCCGAAACCCAACGCCACCACTAATGAGGGCCCTCGGCAGTCAAGGAGCATCGAATGCTTTAAGTGCACTGGGCAAGGGACACTATGCGAGGATTGCCCCAACCGAAGAGCCATGGTAATGCGGCCCAACGGGAATTGTCTAGTGAAGAGGAAGGAGAGGGCTATCCCGAGCAAGAGCAACATGAGAGTGAAGCGAGAAGAGGGAGAGCTCCTATGGATGGTCTCATATTAGTTACCAAGAGGGTCTGCAAAGTTCCCAAGTGTCACCGAAAGTAATCAGCGGGAAAATCTTTTCCAATCAAGAGCCATGGTGAATGGGACTCTGTGCAGTCTCATTATTGACAGCGGGAGTTGTGTCAACGCTGCCAGCGAAGACATGGTCGCTGAATTAGGCCTCCCCACCATCATACATCCTAAACCGTATCAGCTGCAGTGGGTCGGCAGCAGAACCTTTGTAAAGGTTGTCAAACAAGTCGAGGTCCCAATCAAGATCGGCAAGTATGAGGATTCCATCACTTGTGATGTAGTGCGAATGCAGGCGACCCACATCCTCTTGGGCAGACCCTGGCAATATGACAAGGAGGCCATACATTATGGCAAAGCCAACAAATATGCCCTCACTCACCTCAGTAAACCATACACACTGCTTCCCCTCAACCCAACTCAAGCCCATCAGGATCAAATCCATCTGGCTAGTAAGTCTGAGGGAAAAAGAAAAGGGGAGGGCAGAGAGCGGAGAGAAAATGGTGAGAAGGTTCAAGGAACCTTGAGTGAACGGAAAGGGTGTGCATTAATGGGAAACACCCCGAGAGAGCCCACGAGAAAACAAGAGTGTCTTCCTCCCATAGCCAAAGAGAGGGATTTTAAAAGAGCGTTCCTTGGAAACAGGATCTGTTTTCTCCTGATCCCCACTCACTGCATGCTAACACTTGACAATGTGTCTTCTCTTCCTTTCTATGTGCAGAAGGTCCTGAAAGAATTCGGCGAAGTATTTGATGAGCCGCGAACCCTTCCTCCATATCGCGGCATCGAGCATCAAATCGACTTGCTCCCGGGGGCACCTTTACCCAACAAGGCCGCCTACCGGACCAATCCCCAAGAATCCAAAGAGATCCAGTCGCAAGTTCAAGAGTTGTTAGACAAAGGGTTCATCCGCGAAAGCTTTGTCGCCATGCGCGGTCCCAGTCAGACTCGTACCAAAGAGCGATGGCACTTGGCGCATGTGCATGGACTGTCGCCCCATCAACTCTATCACTTTAAAGTATCGCCACCCTATACCTAGACTTGATGACATGTTAGACGAATTGAGTGGTGCTTGTGTGTTTTCAAAAATTGACCTTAGAAGTGGATATCACCAAATTCGGATGAAGGAAGGTGATGAATGGAAAACTGCTTTCAAAACCAAGATTGGTTTGTATGAGTGGAATGTTATGCCCTTCGGGTTATCTAACGCACCAAGTACTTTCATGCGTCTGATGAATCATGTTTTGAGGCATTACATAGGGAGATTTGTGGTAGTATACTTTGATGACATACTAGTTTATTCTAAGAACCATGAGGAGCATGTTGAG
Source organism: Stellera chamaejasme (assembly GCA_024586325.1). Lineage (NCBI taxonomy): Eukaryota > Viridiplantae > Streptophyta > Magnoliopsida > Malvales > Thymelaeaceae > Stellera > Stellera chamaejasme. Next base: position 25,297,653 of record CM044981.1, read on the forward strand.
CATCTGAGGCAAGTCCTTGATACGCTTAGGTTAGAAAAACTGTATGCCAAATTTGAAAAGTGTGTATTCGCATCCCAGGAAGTTAACTTTCTTGGATATGTCGTGGGTGCGAAGGGAGTCAAGGTAGACGAGAGTAAGATCAGTGCCATTCGGGACTGGCCTACTCCTAACTCCTTAACTGAGGTCAGGTCCTTCCTAGGACTTGCTAGTTTTTACAGGAGATTTGTTAAAGACTTCTCTTCCATTGCTGCCCCTTTGCATGAACTGGCTAAGAAGAATGTCGTCTTTGAATGGGGTCAGTCGCAAGAGAAATCTTTTAACGAATTGAAATCTCGTCTACAAATGCTCCTCTACTCACTTTGCCAAACTTCGACAAAGTGTTCGAGGTAGAGTGCGATGCCGGTGGTATAGGCATCGGTCTTTGTCTTGCACCAAGAAGGTCATCCCATCGCCTTTTTAGTGAAAAGTTGAGTGGAGCCACCCTGAATTACTCCACGTATGACAAAGAGCTATACGCTCTTGTGAGATCCTTACAAACGTGGAGCCACTATCTTTTGCCTAGAGAATTCGTAATCCATACGGATCACTTGTCTTTGAAGTACCTTCAAGGACAAGGAAATTTGAGCAAAAGGCATGTTAGGTGGGTAGAGTTCATTGAGTCTTTCTCCTATGTTATTAAGTATAAAAAGGACAAAGACAATGTCGTTCTTGATGCTCTATCAAGGAGGTATGCATTACTCATGACTCTCGTACGAGGATTGTTGGTTTTGAGGGTTTAAAAGGAATGTATGAACATGACGTGGATTTTGGTGAAATATTTGCCAAGCTGTGTTAAAGGAAGCCAAAGAGGCTACTATGTTTTTGATGGTTTTCTGTTTAAGTTGAAATGGTTGTGCGTTCCAGAGGGTCAATGCGCGAAGTGATCATCAAGGAGGCACATGGAGGTGGTCTCATGGGACACTTCGGTGTCCAAAAGACGCTTGAGGCCGTTAAGGAGAACTTCTTCTGGCCCGGCATGAAGAAGGATGTCACCAAAGCTTGCGCCAGATGTGTCACATGCCACCAGGCCAAGTTGACTCTCCAACCGAAAGGGAAGTACACTCCTCTTCCCACACCTTCTGTTCCTTGGGTTGAAATAAGCATGGACTTTATAAGTGGTTTACCTAGGTCATCGCATGGTCATGATGCTATATTTGTGGTAGTTGATAGGTTCTCCAAAATGGCCCATTTCATCCCATGTCATAAAGCGAAGATGCCTCTCATGTGGCGGAATTGTTCTTTAATAACATCGTTAAGTATCATGGCCTCCGCGATCCATTGTTAGCGATAGAGATTCGAGATTCCTAAGCCATTTCTGGCGAACCCTTTGGTCTAGGCTAGGCACCGATCGATGTACTCCACATCCAGTCACCCTCAAACAGACGGCCAAACCGAAGTGACTAATAGGACCCTCACCACTATCCTGCGCACCCTCCTTAGGAAAAATCTGAAAGAATGGGAAAAATGCTTGCCTCATGTAGAGTTTGCGTATAACCGAGCCTACCATTCCTCTACATCCCATAGTCCTTTTGAGATTGTATATGGCTTCAATCCTTTAACCCCTTTGGACTTAATCGCATTAGACTACACTGAGCAATTGGACGTAGATGGGAAAGAAAAGGCCCGACGCATGAAGGACTTGCATGCTAAGATTCACAAACAACTTGAGAAAATTAATGAGTCTTACGCAAGCGAGTTAATAAGGGCAGAAAATTTAGAAGTTTTCAAGTCGGGGATTGGGTATGGTTACATTTAAGAAAAGATCGATTTCCCAGGCTAGGAAAAGCAAGCGGCGCCAAGAGGCGATGGCCCCTTTCAAATCACAAAAAAAATAGGAGAAAATGCTTATGTACTTGACTTACCTTGCGATGGCTCTTATAATGTACATGCAACTTTTAACGTTTGTGATTTAGCTCCCTTTGAAGGACAAGCAGATTTTAAGAATCCGCGGACGGATTCTTTTGAAGAAGGAGAGTATGATGAGGACATCGCCCCAAAGGACCCTCAGGTTCCAGAAGACCCACAACCTCAAGCACGCGCGACCCCTGGTCCGTTCCAAGGCCTTGGCGGACCCATGACCAGGTCCTGGCTGAAACAAGTCCAAGCGAACCTCAATGCTTTCATGAGGCTCATGGCGCAGGACGATCGAGAGGAGTCTCGGGAGAAGGCCTTACAACTTCACCAACTCGGTATCGCGCTGGACGCAGAGTGTGCGAAGCCCCTTGGAGTCTTAAGCATAAGCGTTCTTGAAGAAGGGAGCAGCCCAGTCTTAAGCGCGCGAACACTTGGCGAAGGAGAAGGCCTCAGCCAAGGGCAACTCCGCGAAGGCACCCGGCGGAGGCATTCTAGCGAAGGCTCCTAGCGAAGGCCTTTCGCGTCATCTCCAGGCTTCACCAGTTGACCGACCAAACGACACATGGTGTCTTTTCTCCGCCGATACTCGGATAGACAAACAACCACTTTTAGGCTAGCCTTACCTTTTTACCTTTTTAGAAGCTTTTCACTCTGTAAGCGTGCAAAAGTACTTTGTACTTTCTGCACGCATGCACATTCGAAATACTCCTTTTACTTCTTCCATTTCACTCCACTATATAAGCTAAGTGGCAGTCACCATTGTAACCTAGAACATATTATTGAATTTAAGCAATTCGGCTGAAACACTCCCGGGGAGTCATCGGCTTTTGTGTTCTCCACTCTTGCATTTCCATTTCCCTAGTGATCCAGGCAAGAGGATCCAAGCATAATATCTAGTATTGCTTGACCTTGTAGTCAAGAGGTGCTAGATCCCATCTTCATCTCCCAGGCATTTTCAAGGGCATTGCCTCACCTCGTAGTGAGGAGGTTCCCTTGGCCGACACTGTTTCCTTCGTGTTCTTCCTCTGTTCTTCGTTTCCATTCTTGCTGGAAACCGCCTCCAACGAGCTAGATCCGAGCTCGTGATCACGTTCCCCCACCGTGATCACATCAGGTTCGCCAGGGTCAATGGGCTCGCCAATGGTCACGGGTTCGCCCTTGGGGCAGGGCCTCGCCAAAGGCCAAGGATTTGCCAAGGGGGCATGGGTGCGCCAAGAGCCTTGCGAGCACGGACTTGCCTTGGGCCCTCGCCGGTGCCCAGATGGCGCCTTCCTCCTCATCCGAGCCTTCGCCCAGGGTCCGCCAGACCCTCTGGAGGAATGATTACCCCTTATCACAAAAATGGGGCTGATGTCCACATCAATCCCCGACACCAAATTACCATCCAAATCATTCAAAACACAACACCAACTTAACTAAAGTTTCATTCCAAGTTTCGGCCCTTTGTCAACTCTTCACCACACTTCCAAATCAACCCATTCAAGGTTCCAATCACACACTTTAACCACCAATTACACATCTTAAGCAAGATTACAAACCAATTACACCTTAAACACCAAAAATCAAACTCAAACCCTAGCTTGTAATTTCAGCAATTTGGGGCTTTTCTACTCAACATAATTTCCATCAAATTGAACCATAGAAAGCCTTAGAATCATGCTAGGAACCATATATCCAAAGCATGATTCAAGAACACAACAAATGACCAACTTTAGAAAACAACCTCAATTTCGCCAAAGAGGGGTTTCTTCCCTAGCATGCTTCCCATCAAATTGAATCCATAGAAAGTCTTAGAATCATGCAAGGAACAACATATCCCAAGCATGATTCAAGAACACAACTACACACAATTTTGGAAAATTAAGCAATAATAGGGCATTTTAGGTTTCCACCATCCATGTTGTTCTTCCAAAATTTAAACCATGATTCTTACTCCCCTCCAACCCAAGAAGAACATACTAAAAGATGGGAGCAAGAGGATCATCAAAACCCATAGCAAGGAACAAACCAAGAAATGAAGAGAGGAAGCTTACCAATTGTTGGAATCTAAATCCTTGTTGATTTCAGCCAAGAAATGAAGAACACAAAGCTTGGAAGAGAGAAGAATGGCGGATGGAGCTAGGGAAGAAGAAGAAAATGAACACTTATGTTTTCATAAAACATTTCTCCCTTTTATATTTTTCCCCTTTTCCATCTTTAATCACAAAATGACAAGTGTCCTTATCTCATCCTAGCACCTTAGTCACCCATGTGACTCACCCCTTAGCCAAAATCTGAAATTTGGCTAAGTGTTGGGCGCCATCCCCGTGCCAACGCCAACCGTCCAATTCCCGACGTGCGCGCGTCTCGACCCAAACTAAAATCCCGCCATTCCAAAAATCCACAAATATTACCATAAAATCCGTCTCATGATAAAACATATCTCACATCGAAGCCGTCGGAAAATTTCCATCCCGAGCCCCGGGATTCCTGTCCTGGGCCCCGTGATTCGCCCAGGACCGAACGTCCCACCCCAGAAAATATACTCCGAAAAAAGATCCGGGACGTTCCCACGATTCCAAATATGCAAACGGTTTCCCATTCCGAGGTCCCGGGAGTGCTACCGAGCCCGCTGTACGTCCCGAGACAAGTCCCGGCCCCGGAAAAATATTTTCGGCGAAAATATCCGGGGGACCCACACGACCTCAAGACCCGAAGGATTCCCAAAAATAATGTTCAGACAAGTCCCGGGAGTTGTCTGACCGCCCAAAACCGTTATCCGCAGGCCAAAACTGGAGCCCCGGGTCACCCGTGTCACAACCCGCTCGGGGTGACCGTAACAGTAGGAGGGAAGAGGTGGCTGGTACGGTACGCTGACATCACCATTTGGCCTGATTAGGTTGCTATCTTGCAATGCTCATATCTTGAGCTGTAGGTATCCTTTGGAGCTGAGACCGGTGCCATTCTCATCCTCTTTTCCAGGGCTACAGAATGGAATCCTGGATGGCCCCTTTTGGACGTCAAATGAGGGAGATAAGGCAGGTGGAAGTTGCTGCCCTGATGGAGCCCAGCCGATTGTATATTCTCTAATTATCTCCAAGCCGGCGCCTACATGGAGGGTGCTTAAGCTCCACACCTTGCTGCCCAAGTCTTCTACATTTGACACCATCTTGAGCCCTAAATCTTCAACCTTCCTTGCAGTCATCTGAAGTTCCTTTTCTTGCTCATGATTTTCGGCCATAGCATGCATGAATAGACCTAGGGCTTCCTTCATCTTTTTGGCCTTGGATCTTGTCATTGGTGCTCCTATGTTGTGCAAAGGACTTGAAACTTTCCTTGAATGCTCCTGGTCTTTGATGCCCTCATCACAAGGTCTCTTGGACCTTTTCATCTGTTCCTCTCTTCTCACTTCCCTCTTTTCCCTTATGCCTTTCGGCATTGGTAGCCAAATGTACTTGGTCTTGCAAGGCTTGGCCTGGGGTTAAAGGAAGCAAGGTGTAGGGTCGGGCTTGGTGAATAAGGGTGTATTTATTGGTTCTCCCGTAGTGTACCGCTTCCTTATCATATTGCCATGGGTAGCCTAGAAGAATGTGGGTAGTTTGCATCTTCACGATACCGCACAACACTTCATCTTCATATTTCCCAATCTTGATGGGCACAATGGTTTGATGAGGACATCGCCCCAAAGGACCATCAGGAACCAGATGAACCACAACCTCAAGCGCGTGAGACCCCTGAACCGCTCCAAGGTCTTGGCGGACCCATGACCAGGTCCCGGCTGAAACAAATCCAAGCAAACCTAAATGCTTTCATGAGGCTCATGGCGCAGGACGATCGAGAGGAGTCTCGGGAAAAGGCCTTACAATTTCGCCAACTCGGTATCGCGAGGGACGAAGAGTGTGCGAAGCCCCTTGGATTCTTAAGCATAAGCGTTCTTGAAGAAGGGAGCAGCCCAGCCTTAAGCGCGCGAACACTTGGCGAAGGAGAAGGCCTCCGCCAAGAGCAACTCCGCGAAGGCGCCCGGCGAAGGCATTCTAGCGAAAGCTCCTAGCGAAGGCCTTCCGCGTAACCTCCAGGCTTCGCCAGTTGACCGACCAAACCTGACACAAGGTGTCCTTTCTCCGCCGATACTTGGAAAGACAAACAACCACTTTTAGGCTAGCCTTACCTTTTTACCTTTTTGGGAGCCTTTTCACTCTGTAAGCGTGCAAAAGTACTTTATACTTTCTGCACGCATGTACATTCGAAATACTCCTTTTACTTCTTCCATTTCACTTCACTATATAAGCTAAGTGGCAGTCACCATTGTAACCTAGAACATATTATTGAATTTAAACAATTCGGCTGAAACACTCCCGGGGAGTCATCGGCTTTTGTGTTCTCCACTCTTGCATTTCCATTTCCCTAGTGATCCAGGCAAGAGGATCCAAGCATAATATCTAGTATTGCTTGACCTTGTAGTCAAGAGGTGCTAGATCCCATCTCACTTCCCAGGCATTTTCAAGGGCATTGCCTCACCTCGTAGTGAGGAGGTTCCCTTGGCCGACTCTGTTTCCTTTGTGTTCTTCCTCTGTTCTTCGTTTCCATTCTTGCTGGAAACTGCCTCCATCGAGCTAGATCCGAGCTCGTGATCACTTACCCCCCCGTGATCACATCAAGTGGTATCAGAGCCAAAGTGCTTGCTGGAGGTACCGTATCAGTTGATGAGTTTTCTTCAAGCAAAACCTTTTGTTACCTTTTCTTACGCTTGAAGGAATATCGGTTGATGATCTCATTGAGACCGAAAAAGTTGTTTAAAAGTGTGCTTGTTTAAGCCAAGTATTTTCGAGATAAGCCAAAAGAGTTGTCCTGAGCGACAAGTGTGTAAAGAAAAACGTTTAAAGAAAGAAATGTATTGAGCAAGTTTCTGCGTTCTGGAAAAGTTCTTGAATGTTCTTACGTGTTCTTCCCAAAACACAAGTGAACAGTAAGATTGATCAGACAAATAGTTTCCGAACTTAAACAAGAAGTGTTTGTGACTGCAAAAGCCTTTTCTACTCTTCCAACCCGAATCTTCCGAACCCGATATCCCACAAAACCGGTTTCAAGTAACTAGTCATTTTCTTGAATTTCAAGTTGCGGTTTTACTAGAGTTTTGTTTGTGTTTTCTTGCGTGTTCATCTTTGATCTAAGGTTGAAAACGGTATCAAGTTTAGAGAACTTGTAAAAGCCGTCGGTGAACAGCCGAAGTGACAAAGTTGTTGAGAGAAACACGAGAGTGAGAGTAAACACTCAGGGAGTGGTGAGATTCTTTTCTGATTACATATCTTTAACAGTACTGTGTCACAGATGGTTTCAACAGACTCATCCCCCCCTCATCCATCCCAGCTAACCGTGCACAGCACGCTAACGAAGATCTTACAGAGGTTGGATGAACTGGGAGCTCAAGTCGCCATGACAAATGAGCGACTAACGAAAGTAGAGGTAGCTCAAGGAAAGCAACCGGAAAGCTCGCAAGCCCACGATGACGCCCATGCATCGCGGGCTCAAGATGGAGTCACCCATACCACTTTCGACCCTGCATCAACGAAGCCACAGGCCACCCCTCACAGTCGTCCGACCACTTCCACAAGAATAGATCGTGGTGTTGACATCCTGGACAGTGATGACCAGGAATATTACGCGGAGCCACCACCAAAGCCTATTAAAAGAAGGGTCTTTCCCGATAGAGCTCAAGCCAGAGCCTATCTCCACGAGACCTCGAAGAAGAGGAAGAAGCGAGCGAGGCCGAGTTCACCGAGGTTTCAACGAGACACAGGAGGCAGGGCGCAAGCCCAGGACCAGCAAGCCCTCGCCAACATCAAGCTTCAAATACCACCCTTCTACGGGTCCAGTGATCCGGAAGAGTACTTTACATGGGTGGCTAGGACTGAGCGGATCATTGATATGATGGGATACACTGACGCTATAGCCCTGAAACTTGTGGTCATTGAGTTTCATGAATATGCTCTCACTGGTGGGAGCAAGAGCATCACGAAAGAGCCGAGGATCCGATGTCGTCCTATCACCACGTGTTATGATCTTAAAATGACCATTAAGAATCGATTCGTACCAAGCTACTATGACCGAGATTGTGCTCTGAGGCTGCTGCGCCTTATCCAGGTTCATCGGAGTGTCGAGGATTACCAGTAGGACCTTGAGAGGGCCACGATGAGGGCCAACGTCAAGGAGGACGAAGAGGCTAAGTTGGCCAGATTCTTATATGGCCTACGGGAGGACGTCGCCAAGACAGTTGAACTATGCGATTACCGGGATTACCAAGATCTGGTGCATAAGGCCATTCGGGTGGAGAAACAACTACAGAAGGGAAACTCTTACTACCCTGCTCCTACCCCCGGCAGGGCCCCAAGCAGCAAGACCCCCCCCTTCACCAAACCGCTCCCGCCAAAACCATACGCATCTTCTGCGGCGATGCCATCCCCTCGCCAAAATTACCCCAACACAAGACCCTCCTCGCAACCTCAGCCGAAACCCAACGCCATCACTAATGAAGGCCCTCGGCGGTCAAGGAGCATCGAATGCTTTAAGTGCCTGGGCAAGGGACACTATGCGAGGATTGCCCCAACCGAAGAGCCATGGTAATGCGGCCCAATGGGGAAGCTGTCTAGTGAAGAGGAAGGAGAGGGCCTTCCCGAGCAAGAGCAATATGAGAGTGAAGCGAGAAGAGGGAGAGCTACCTATGGACGGTCTCATATTAGTTACCAAGAGGGTCTGCAAAGTTCCCAAGTGTCACCGAAAGTATTCAGCGGGAAAATCTATTCCAATCAAGAGCCATGGTGAATGGGACTCTGTGCGATCTCATTATTGACAGCGGGAGTTGTGTCAACGCTGCCGGCGAGACATGGTCGCTGAATTAGGCCTCTCCACCATCGTACATCCTAAACCGTATCAAGCTGCGGTGGGTCGGCAGCAGAACCTTCGTAAAGGTTGTCAAACAAGTCGAAGTCCCAATCAAGATCGGCAAGTATGAGGATTCCATCACTTGTGATGTGGTGCGAATGCAGGCTACCCACATCCTCTTGGGCAGACCCTGGCAATATGACAAGGAGGCCATACATTATGGCAAAGCCAACAAATATGCCCTCACTCACCTCAGTAAACCATACACCCTGCTTCCCCTCACCCCAACTCAAGCCCATCAGGATCAAATCCATCTAGCTAGTAAGTCTGAGAGAAAAAGAAAGGGGGAGGGCAGAGAGCGGAAGGAAAATGGTGAGAAGGTTCAAGGAACCTTGAGTGAACGGAAAGGGTGTGCATTAATGGGAAACACCTCGAGTGAGCCCACGAGAAAACAAGAGTGCCTTCCTCCCATAGCCAAAGAGAGGGATTTTAAAAGAGCGTTCCTTGGAAACAGGATCTGTTTTCTCCTGATCCCCACTCACTGCATGCTAACACTTGACGAAGTGTCTTCTCTTCCTTTCTATGTGCAGAAGGTCCTGAAGGAATTCGGCGAAGTATTTGATGAGCCGCGAACCCTTCCTCCATATCGCGGCATAGAGCATCAAATCGACTTACTTCCAGGGGCGCCTTTGCCCAACAAGGCCGCCTATCGGACCAATCCCCAAGAATCCAAAGAGATCCAGTCGCAAGTTCAGGAGTTGTTAGACAAGGGGTTCATCCGCGAAAGCCTGTCGCCATGCGCGGTCCCAGTCATACTCGTACCAAAGAGCGATGGCACTTGGCGCATGTGCATGGACTGTCGCCCCATCAACTCTATCACTGTAAAGTATCGCCACCCTATACCTAGACTTGATGACATGTTAGACGAATTGAGTGGTGCTTGTGTGTTTTCAAAAATTGACCTTAGAAGTGGTTATCACCAAATTCGGATGAAGGAAGGTGATGAATGGAAAACTGCTTTCAAAACCAAGATTGGTTTGTATGAGTGGAATGTTATGCCCTTCGGGTTATCTAACGCACCAAGTACTTTCATGCGTCTAATGAATCATGTTTTGAGGCATTTCATTGGGAGGTTTGTGGTAGTATACTTTGATGACATACTAGTTTATTCTAAGAACCATGAGGAGCATGTTGAGCATCTGAGGCAAGTCCTTGATACGCTTAGGTTAGAAAAACTGTATGCCAAATTTGAAAAGTGTGTTTTCGCATCCCAGGAAGTTAACTTTCTTGGATATGTAGTGGGTGCGAAGGGAGTCAAGGTAGACGAGAGTAAGATCAGTGCTATTCGGGACTGGCCTACTCCTAACTCCTTAACTGAGGTCAGGTCCTTCCTAGGACTTGCTAGTTTTCTGAAGATTTGTTAAAGACTTCTCTTCCATTGCTGCCCCCTTGCACGAACTGGCTAAGAAGAATGTCATCTTTGAATGGGGTCAGTCGCAAGAGAAATCTTTTCACGAATTGAAATCTCGTCTGACAAATGCCCCTCTACTCACTTTGCCAAACTTCGACAAAGTGTTCGAGGTAGAGTGCGATGCCAGTGGCATAGGCATCGGCGCTGTCTTGCATCAAGAAGGCCGTCCCATCGCCTTTTTTAGTGAAAAGTTGAGTGGAGCCACCCTGAATTACTCCACGTATGACAAAGAGCTATACGCTCTTGTGAGATCCTTACAAACGTGGAGCCATTATCTTATGCCTAGAGAATTCGTAATCCATACGGATCACTTGTCTTTGAAGTACCTTCAAGGACAAGGAAATTTGAGCAAAAGGCATGTTAGGTGGGTAGAGTTCATTGAGTCTTTCTCCTATGTTATTAAGTATAAAAAGGCAAAGACAATGTCGTTCTTTGATGCTCTATCCAGGAGATATGCATTACTCATGACTCTCGATACGAGGATTGTTGGTTTTGAAGGTTTAAAAGGAATGTATGAACATGACGTGGATTTTGGTGAAATATTTGCCAAGCTGTGTTAAAGGAAGCCAAAGAGGCTACTATGTTTTTGATGGTTTTGTTTAAGTTGAAAAGGTTGTGCGTTCCCGGAGGGTCAATGCGCGAAGTGATCATCAAGGAGGCACATGGAGGTGGTCTCATGGGACACTTCGGTGTCCAAAAGACGCTTGAGGCCGTTAAGGAGAACTTCTTCGGCCCGGCATGAAGAAGGACGTCACCAAAGCTTGCGCCGGATGTGTCACATGCCACCAAGCCAAGTTGACTCTCCAACCGAAAGGGAAGTACACCCTCTTCCTACACCTTCTAGTCCTTGGGTTGAAATAAGCATGGACTTTATAAGTGGTTTACCTAGGACATCGCATGGTCATGATGCTATATTTGTAGTAGTTGATAGGTTCTCCAAAATGGCCCATTTCATCCCATGTCACAAAACAGAAGATGCAACCCATGTGGCGGAATTGTTCTTTAATAACATCGTTAAATATCATGGCCTCCGCGATCCATTGTTAGCGATAGAGATTCGAGATTCCTAAGCCATTTCTGGCGAACCCTTTGGTCTAGGCTAGGCACCGGTCGATGTACTCCACATCCAGTCACCCTCAAACAGACGGCCAAACCGAAGTGACTAATAGGACCCTCACCACTATCCTGCGCACCCTCCTTAGGAAAAATCTGAAAGAATGGGAAAAATGCTTGCCTCATGTAGAGTTTGCGTATAACCGAGCCTACCATTCCTCTACATCCCATAGTCCTTTTGAGATTGTATATGGCTTCAATCCTTTAACCCCTTTGGACTTAATCGCATTAGACTACACTGATCAGGTAGACGTAGATGGGAAAGAAAAAGCCCGACGCATGAAGGACTTGCATGCTAAGATTCACAAACAACTTGAGAAAATTAATGAGTCTTACGCAAGCGAGTTAATAAAGGCAGAAAATTTAGGAGTTTTCAAGTTGGGGACTGGGTATGGCTACATCTAAGAAAGGATCGATTTCCCCAGGCTAGGAAAAGCAAACTAGCACCAAGAGGCGATGGCCCCTTTCAAATCACTAAAAAAATAGGAGACAATGCTTATGTACTTGATTTGCCTTGCGATGGCTCTTATAATGTACATGCAACTTTTAACGTTTGTGATTTAGCTCCCTTTGAAGGACAAACAGATTTTAAGAATCCGTGGACGGATTCTTTCGAAGAGGAGAGTATGATGAGGACATCGCCCCAAAGGACCATCAGGATCCAGATGAACCACAACCTCAAGCGCGCGAGACCCCTGAACCGCTCCAAGGTCTTGGCGGACCCATGACCAGGTCCCGGCTGAAACAAATCCAAGCAAACCTAAATGCTTTCATGAGGCTCATGGCGCAGGACGATCGAGAGGAGTCTCGGGAAAAGGCCTTACAATTTCGCCAACTCGGTATCGCGCTGGACGAAGAGTGTGCGAAGCCCCTTGGAGTCTTAAGCATAAGCGTTCTTGAAGAAGGGAGCAGCCCAGCCTTAAGCGCGCGAACACTTGGCGAAGGAGAAGGCCTCGGCCAAGAGCAACTCCGCGAAGGCGCCCGGCGAAGGCATTCTAGCGAAAGCTCCTAGCGAAGGCCTTCCGCGTAACCTCCAGGCTTCGCCAGTTGACCGACCAAACCTGACACAAGGTGTCCTTTCTCCGCCGATACTTGGAAAGACAAACAACCACTTTTAGGCTAGCCTTACCTTTTTACCTTTTTGGGAGCCTTTTCACTCTGTAAGCGTGCAAAAGTACTTTATACTTTCTGCACGCATGTACATTCGAAATACTCCTTTTACTTCTTCCATTTCACTTCACTATATAAGCTAAGTGGCAGTCACCATTGTAACCTAGAACATATTATTGAATTTAAACAATTCGGCTGAAACACTCATCACAAGGGATTATCTCCTAATTGTAGCTGGCTCTTTATGAGTAAATTGTGAAGATATTTCTTGGTCAAGTCAAGGGTATGGAAGCCCATACTCTTACACATCTCCACCTTCCACCAATCATTTTCTTCCACCATTTCTTTTCACTCACATAATTAATAAAATTACCCATTTTCACTCTTTAAGTCCGAAACTCTCTCTCAATCTCAGCCATTTCATCTCATTTCTTCTAACTCTCACTCAAATAATTGAAGAGCAAAAGCTAGAAAGCTTAAGAGCAACACCTCTCTCCTTTGCTGGCCAGAACACTTCTCCTCTGTTCGTGGCTGATTCTGCTCGTCTGGAGTTCGAATTGGCTTTTGTGGTAGTTAGAAGAAATCATCCTTAACCTCTTGGCTTCAACTTTTCTGAAGGGGCCATGGTCCAAAAACGTCTGGAAGACCTCCAAATCTGAGCTGCACGAAAACGGGTCTGCTGTGATGTTTGTGCTGAAAACTCCAACTTGAAGTTTTGGGTCTTGGATCTTCATCCAGCAAGTCTACCACTTCTTCTACCTTCCAAATCAGCTGTTTTCAAGGTGAGGTTGAGTGGTTTTGGTTTGATCTTCTTGTGTTTGAAATAACCATAGAAAGGAGCTCACTTGTGTTCTTGTTTTCTTGGACAAGTCCAAGGGGTTGGAGGTTATCTTTGTTCCAACAGCAGCACCATCTAAGGGTTGAGTGAATTTCAGCAAGGTGAGGAACCCCTTGTTAAGTTTTATGAAATTTTGGTTGTTGGTTGGTGTTGATCTTCATGTATGTTGGTGTTTGATACATGTTAAGCATGTTTTGTTTTGGAAAATCATGAAAACACAAGTGTTGGAAAAAATCAGCAAGGGGCCGAAAATTTGAGATGGTGTTTGATGATGTTTTCTTGGTTGAACATGGAAAAGAAGCATGTATTTAGCATGTTTGGCATGTTTTAAAGTTAGGGTAAAAATTGGAATTATTTGGTGAAGATTGGTATTAAGGCCGAAAGTTTGGGGTGTTGTTGCAAAATATGGAAAAGTTTGGGTAAAAGTGCAACTTGGGTAAAATTGAAGTATTTCGCTAAGAATTGTGGAAATAAGGTTTTCTACAAAATTTTGAATCAATATGACACTTGGTAAAATTTTGGGGCAAGATTGTCAGTTCTTAAGAAGTTAAGGACTAAAGGTGTAATTGTTCGGAAGTTAAGGAAAGGTGAACCATACTAAGTGTAAAGTTGGTTATTGAACACTTTTTGGAATTTAGTGCCACTTTGTGAAGTTTGGGTACTTTTGCAAACCTCTGAAAAGTTGAGGGACTTAAGTTGTAATTAAGGATAAATTCCCAACATAAGGAACTTTAGTGAAGTAACTAAAGTTATTTCTGTGTTTCTGATTCTGGCAGACTGATTCTGCATTTTCTGGGATACTACTGTGGAGCGTCAGGGGACCCCAGTAGATTATCCGCTTCTGTCGAGGTAAGGGGTTTAACTTTCTTAATGCGCATTTATGTGTATTAGGTTAGTTAAGGGCTAGTACTCGGGTCGAGGGTGGGACCCAGTGACTCTCGGGGCTAGTCACAAGGTACGTAGTGGTTTGCAGGATTTTATTTCGGACTATATGCATATCGGGGTCGATGACGGACCCATTTCGTTATTATTTTCGGACTTACGCTATATCGGATCTGCATATCGGGGTCGACAACGGACCCGTTATATGTTCTGCGGCTTAGGCCGTTTCGTGTGATTAGGGGCGTCGCCCCTTGGCCGGTACCATGCGCTCGATCCCGATAATCGGCGTGAGCTTAACAAGCCGCCGTAGGAGTCTTTGTCGGTGGTCGGGGACCACTGTATGGGTTATGTACCACTTGTTATCGGCGATGGGAACGCCGGTGATTACGGTATGCCAACCATGGTCGTTAACAAAGTCCGACGGGACTTGAGCATCATGACTCGCATATCATAATACTTTTTAGGATTGGGATATCTGCTAGATCATTGCATGCTAACCCTTTTGTGCGAGCAAAAATGTTTTTAAAGTTTTGTTTTGACCGTTTCGTACCTACCCCCTTACTGTGTTTTTTTCGAGAATTCACCCACCACATTTATAACATTTTCTGTGGATCTGGGCAAACGACCTTCGGAGTATACCTCCCGCGGTGTTCGTTATGCATTCTGCCTGTTCTGAGGTATTTATCTGTTTATGCCAGGGGGTTTTCTCGTTAGATCCCTTCTGTGATCTGCGTTTGGACTATCTGTTCTGTCTGACGTTATTTCTCCTTTGTATGTTTAGCAGCAGCAACAGTTTTGTTTGGCGAAGTATAATTCCGTCGTATGGCTCGGCTCTGTAGGCGTAGTATGCATATTAGTTATCTCTGCATTCGGATTTCTGGTCTGTATAGTTTATTCGTGGGAGTTTCCGACCCTACGCAGAGGGCGGAACTCCTTCTGCCTGTATTATCTGTATTCTGCTTAAGTTTTCTGCGCGCGCGATATACTGTAAGAACCACTAACGTGTCTCGGGTGCAGGTTTAGGACTTGTAAGACGTCGTAAAAATCTGCAAACACGTAACAACCTTAAAACCGAAAGATAACGTTTTAAGGGATGGGTTTTTGGGACCAAACCCTTTTAAGAGAAAATTCCGCGATCACCCGCCGCCGATACCTCCAACCTCTGCAAGAAAGATGCTTCCGCTAGTTCCGGGGGCGGTGGGGTGACAATTTGGTATCAGAGCTTAAGGTTTAAAGTTAGGAATGGTTAGACTTTCCGACTTAAACTACGCTATTAGTTCTGGGGTAATTTAACTAAAAGACTGATCAACTTTTACTAAAATTATTCAAGAACTTTAGGTAGGTTTAGGGTTGGTTAGTTGACACCAGAACCTAGCATAATCTGAAATTCAATTAAGTGGTTTAAAACAGATATCGCGCCTGGATGAACCACGAAGGATGTGGATTATCTGAGTCTTTTCAAAGTAAGCAAGTAAAGGAATTGCTGCTGAAATTCTCTGTTTTAATTAATATGCATATCATCTACACTACAGAGCCATTAGGAAACTGCTGTTTGCTAACATGGAGATTAACTGTCTTTTCTGTCTGTTTTGTTGGGAATTTATGTTGGTCTGTACGAGGCACACCGCGCCACTCGTACCGACGTTTCTGACCCCCCTCCTGTTAGTGACCGGAGAGGAGGGTTTACCGCGGGGCTTGACTGCCCACTTCGCGACTTTTACCTCAGCCCCGACTGAGATCTGTAGGACGCCAAGAGCGCGTCAATCTCGTGGAAGTTCTGGAACAGTTATGCAACGGTTTGAGCGATGTCTTTGATTATGAGGATTTACAGTTGGATCGGGAGAGTGTTGGCGACTATTCTGCGCTGATTACTACACCTTCTGACACCGAGACCATGTATACCGTCTCCAGACGTTACAATCTTGAGGAGGTTCACTCTGAGTTGAGGGATCGCCCACAACAGAGGATCCGGCAGCGGCCAGTTGCTTGGGCCGGCAGGATTCGGAGGGAGCGATCACCGATCTGTCATCGCCGATCGATTGTAATTCTAATTCTGATTCGGATCTGATTCTGGGATACCGAGTGATTCCAAGGCCGCGCAGAGAGAGCTCCGTCGGGATTGGACGAGGTCGAGGATGTTGGAGCGCCGCAGCGCTTTAACCGCTCAAGTTTTCGGGCAAGTCGGGGCCGATTACAGCCGAGAGCTGGTTGATAGACATGAAGCATCTTTTGATCAGATTGGGACTACCATCCGAGGTGATGGTGTCTCTTGCCACTTTTTTATCTGCGTGACGCTGCTCACAACTGGAGGTAGGGGATAGTCCAGGATCGGGCAACACAGTACCAGGTCATGAGGCGAACCGAGCCGGGAATAATCTGGGAGGATTTCTCCCGACTGTACCACGAGAGGTGGTTGGGATATGCTATCCGAGAACAGTTTTCGGGAACTCAAGCGGCAGTTCACACACGCACCGATTCTGAGCCAACCGGACCCGGTACTACCTTATGTAATCTATGCTAACGTATCGAGGACGGGTCTCGGTTGTGTTTTGATACGAGGGCAGCATGTCATCGGGTATGGGTCAAGGCTTATGCGACCGCACGAGCAGGACTATACGACGCATGACTTGGAGTTGCCAGTGATCATCTGTGCTTTCAAGCAGTGGAGGCATTACCTACTCGGCAACAAGTTTCAGACTTTCACTAACCGCCGGAGTTTGAAATATCGGTTTACGTAAAAGGATCTGAACATGAGGCTGCGACGGTGGATCGAGAAAATGAAGGGTCATGACTGCACCATCGAGTACACCGACGACAAGGGAAATTCAGTAGCAGATGCTTGGAGTAGGGAATATATGGGCTTTATCAGTGGTGGAAATTCTGGGGACAAGGTCGAGGGATCAGATCTGATTAAATTATGACATCAGTGGGAACGTTTCTGGTTTGTGTGAATTCAGTTTTTGGGATTTTGTGTATGGGTTATTGTGTGTGATTCAGTGTGATCTGAATTTCTGCTTTGTGGGTGAATTCAGTCTGGAAATTTCTGTAGGGTAACAAATGTTATATGTGAATTCAGTTTGATCAACTTTCTGTTATATGTGTGTGGATTCAGTTTTGAAATTCCGATTGTGAGTGTTGGTTATGATTACTCTGTTGGGTTCTGAGATTTCTGTTGTATAAGTCTGATTGGTTGACCGACAACCGAAAGACACAGGTTGAAAAAGCTCTCGGGTAAAGACAAAGAAGCTTATAGAGAAGGGATTCATCCGTCGAATACTTTACCATGGGAACCTCGGTTTTATTTGTCGGGAAAAAGGATGGGACTCTCCGACTCAGTATCGATTGCGGGCGGTGAATGCCAGCACCATTAAGAACAAGTATCTATTACCCGGGATTGATAATCTGTTTGACCGATTCGGTGGAACTAGGGTGTTTTCGAAGATTACTTTTAGCTACGTATCAGGGAAGAGGACGTGTTAAAGGTAGGATAGGTTTAGATTCGATATTGTCTGGGGTTGTCAGGTAGAAATACCGGCAACTGACTCGGAGCGCAACAAGATGCACCCGGAGGGCTTGGACCCCGCAATGAGGCTTATGATGGTAGTTTAAACTACCACTCCTGCCAAACCAGAAATGGTGGTTCGAATATGTTAGGTGAATAGATGTATGAATCATTCAGATAAGTGTCGGGATTTCCGTATCTAAGGTGCATCTGGACATTCTATCTGTTCAGAGGATTCTGTTGTTCTGTGATTCTGTTATTCAGTACCTGATGCTCTGATGACTTGTTTATGGAATTTTGTTCTGATATTCTGACCAGGTTGTCTGTATCTGTTCTGGTCCTTCGGGACGTTTTTTAGTTACATTCTCTGGTCCTTCGGGACATCTGAACTAAAAGGCTCTGGGCACGCAACTACACCTGAGCACAACATACCATCCTCAGACAGATGGGGCAGTAAGAGAGAGTAGTTCAAATTGTCAAGGTTATGCTCAGGAACTTTGTGTTGGATTTCGGAGGACATTGGGATCAGCACTTACCGTTAGTAGAGATCTCCTACAACAACAGCTATCAGACTACTATCGGTATGCACCGTATGGTGTACTGTATGGTTAGAGATGTATGATACAACACTGTTGGACAGATGCTTGTGACATAATGACTTTTGGGTGTCCCGAGCTTTCATTTCAAGCAAGCGGGGCATGTTTTCAATCGGTCAGATGACTCCCGGGATCGTTCTAGACAACATCTTCTGGAATGCTTACATATTTGAGGTCGTGTGAACTTCCCGCACATTTCCGGGGAAAATATTTTTCGGGAGCGGGACGTTCGTTTTCGGACGACACTCAGGGCTCGAGATAAATCACGTTGGGACTGAGGCATTTTGTCTGGTTCAGATGCGGATGAAGGCCGCGAATTGTAGGACCACCTAGTACATTGACAAGAGATGACGAGATCTGGAATTTGAGGCGGGAGGTCGAGTTTTGGGACAGTCCGATTTGGCAGATGGGGTAAGTAAGCCCAAAGTTTATTGATCGTTACGAGTTTCTGGAGGGTATAGGCAGGGTTGCCTATAGTTTGGGCTTTACCTCTGGAGATGTCAGCTGTGCACAATGTTTTCCGTGTCAGCATACTTAAGAAGTGCATTTCGGATGTCAGTCAGATCAACACAATGTTGGTCAGGGATTTTCGAAGGGTTCGTAACAAGTCGATTCCGATGATCAAGGTTCAGTGGTCACACCATTCTGATCGGGAGGCGACTTGGAAAACAGAGTAGGATTTGTTGAGTAGATATCCGGATGAGTACCGAATGTTGATACTACTCTTGGAGGACCAAGAGTCCTAGGGGGGGAGATTGTTACACCCACCCCGACGTTTTGGAATTTTCCGGCGAATGTCTGCCGAAAGCGTGAATTCTGTAAATTATCGGAACAATATTGGAATATGATAAATTATTGGAATTCAATGTTTGGGAGTGAATTTGAAGTTATTTATAAGTGTTTTATGTATTGGATGACATTTATCGAGTTCCGGGACGTTTTGCGAAAAATTGGTTTCGGAGGGCAAAATGGTCACCGGTGGGGAAAATTAGGAGATAATCACAAGGGATTATCTCCTAATTGTAGCTGGCTCTTTTATGAGTAAATTGTGAAGATATTTCTTGGTCAAGTCAAGGGTATGGAAGCCCATACTCTTACACATCTCCACCTTCCACCAATCATTTTCTTCCACCATTTCTTTTCACTCACATAATTAATAAAATTACCCATTTTCACTCTTTAAGTCCGAAACTCTCTCTCAATCTCAGCCATTTCATCTCATTTCTTCTAACTCTCACTCAAATAATTGAAGAGCAAAAGCTAGAAAGCTTA
Source organism: Stellera chamaejasme (assembly GCA_024586325.1). NCBI lineage: Eukaryota > Viridiplantae > Streptophyta > Magnoliopsida > Malvales > Thymelaeaceae > Stellera > Stellera chamaejasme. The sequence continues at coordinate 25,317,188 of CM044981.1, forward strand.
AGAGCAACACCTCTCTCCTTTGCTGGCCAGAACACTTCTCCTCTGTTCGTGGCTGATTCTGCTCGTCTGGAGTTCGAATTGGCTTTGGTGGTAGTTAGAAGAAATCTTCCTTAACCTCTTGGCTACAACTTTTCTGAAGGGGCCTTGGTCCAAAAACGTCAGGAAGACCTCCAAATCTGAGCTGCACGAAAACGGGTCTGCTGTGATGTTTGTGCTGAAAACTCCAACTTGAAGTTTTGGGTCTTGGATCTTCATCCAGCAAGTCTACCACTTCTTCTACCTTCCAAATCAGCTGTTTTCAAGGTGAGGTTGAGTGGTTTTGGTTTGATCTTCTTGTGTTTGAAATAACCATAGAAAGGAGCTCACTTGTGTTCTTGTTTTCTTGGACAAGTCCAAGGGGTTGGAGGTTATCTTTGTTCCAACAGCAGCACCATCTAAGGGTTGAGTGAATTTCAGCAAGGTGAGGAACCCCTTGTTAAGTTTTATGAAATTTTGGTTGTTGGTTGGTGTTGATCTTCATGTATGTTGGTGTTTGATACATGTTAAGCATGTTTTGTTTTTGGAAAATCATGAAAACACAAGTGTTGGAAAAAATCAGCAAGGGGCCGAAAATTTGAGATGGTGTTTGATGATGTTTTCTTGGTTGAACATGGAAAAGAAGCATGTATTTAGCATGTTTGGCATGTTTTAAAGTTAGGGTAAAAATTGGAATTATTTGGTGAAGATTGGTATTAAGGCCGAAAGTTTGGGGTGTTGTTGCAAAATATGGAAAAGTTTGGGTAAAAGTGCAACTTGGGTAAAATTGAAGTATTTCGCTAAGAATTGTGGAAATAAGGTTTTCTACAAAATTTTGAATCAATATGACACTTGGTAAAATTTTGGGGCAAGATTGTCAGTTCTTAAGAAGTTAAGGACTAAAGGTGTAATTGTTCGGAAGTTAAGGAAAGGTGAACCATACTAAGTGTAAAGTTGGTTATTGAACACTTTTTGGAATTTAGTGCCACTTTGTGAAGTTTGGGTACTTTTGCAAACCTCTCGAAAAGTTGAGGGACTTAAGTTGTAATTAAGGATAAATTCCCAACATAAGGAACTTTAGTGAAGTAACTAAAGTTATTTCGTGTTTCGATTCGCAGCGGTGATTACGCATTTTTCGGGATACTATTGTGGAGTGTCTGGGGACCCCAATAGATTATCTGCTTCTATCGAGGTAAGGGGTTTAACTTTCTTAATGCGCATTTATGTGTATTAAGTTAGTTAAGGGCTTGTACTCGGGTCGAGGGTGGGGCCCAATGACTCCCGGGGCTAGTCACAAGGTACGTAGTGGTTTGCGGGGTTTTTATTTCGGACTATATGCATATCGGGGTCGACGACGGACCCATTTTCGTTATTATTTCGGACTTCGCTATATCGGATCTGCATATCGGGGTCGACAACGGACCCGTTATATGTTCTGCATGCGGCTTAGGCCGTTTACGTGATTAGGGGCGTACGCCCTTTGGCCGGTACCATGCGCTCGATCCCGATAATCGGCGTGAGCTTAACAAGCCGCCGTAGGAGTCTTTGTCGGTGGTCGGGGACCACTGTATGGGTTATGTACCACCTGTTATCGGTCGATGGGAACGCCATGATTACGGTATGCCAACCATGGTCGTTAACACGGTCCGACGGACTTCGAGCATCATGACTCTGCATATCATAATACTTTTTAGGATTGGGATATCTGCTAGATCATTGCATGCTAACCCTTTTGTGCAGGCAAAAATGTTTTTAAAGTTTTGTTTTGACCGTTTCGTACCTACCCCCTTACTGGGTTCTTTCGAGAACTCACCACACATATAACATTTTCAGGGTATCTGGGCAAACGACCTGCGGAGTAGACCTCCCGCGGTATTTATCTGTTTATGTCTGGGGGTTTTCTCGTTAGATCCCTTCTGTGATCTGCGTTTGGACTATCTGTGCTGTCTGACGTTATTTCTCCTTTGTATGTTTAGCAGCAGCAACAGTTTTGTTTGGCGAAGTATAATTCTGTCGTATGGCTCGGCTCTGTAGGCGTAGTATGCATATTAGTTATCTCTGCATTCGGATTTCTGGTCTGTATAGTTTATTCGTGGGAGTTTCCGACCCTACGCAGAGGGCGGAACTCCTTCTGCCTGTATTATCTGTATTCTGCTTAAGTTTTCTGCGCGCGCGATATACTGTAAGAACCACTAACGTGTCTCGGGTGCAGGTTTAGGACTTGTAAGACGTCGTAAAAATCTGCAAACACGTAACAACCTTAAAACCGAAAGATAACGTTTTAAGGGATGGGTTTTTGGGACCAAACCCTTTTAAGAGAAAATTCCGCGATCACCCGCCGCCGATACCTCCAACCTCTGCAAGAAAGATGCTTCCGCCAGTTCCGGGGGCGGTGGGGTGACAAAATTTCTACCCCTCCGCCATTCACCTTGGTGTTTATCATCAAGTTTAATATATAGTATTGCTTAATCTCATAGTTAAGAGGTGCTAAATCTTCCATCTTCCCCAGGCATATCTCAAATATTGCCCAACCTCGTAGTTGGGAGGTTTTTGAGGCCGAATTTATCCTTATCTGTCTTAGCGACTCCTTCGAGCTAGATCCGGCGAATGCATGATCTCGTGTCATCGCATCAAATGTCCGCTTGATCATATCAAGTGGTATCAGAGCCAAATCGCTTGTTGGAGTTGTGTGTGATTTCTTCAAGGTAAAACCTTTATCTTCTACTTGAAGAAAGATTTGTTTTGTGATTTTAAACTGGTACACTACCCAAGCAAATGCCCTTCACGCATCGCGCCCCTCGTGTCATCATCACCAACAACCAAGGATACTCACCGCGATGCCACCGCATCTCGCGAAGGCGCTATCAGGAGAGCTTCGCACCTACTGGCTTCACCAGGACCTCGCGTATTGGCATGTCCTGGCTTCGCCAGGTAGGGCTTTCGCATCTCCTGGTCTTCGCCATCCAACACTTAGCAACGACATCACAGATGGAGGAAAGGAAGCTGGGAACGGTTACCTCACGACCTACCCACGTTCTCCATCACACCTCCGGAACGTGGGAGAGCACTCCACTACTCTAGATCATGGGACAACCGCCACCCCAACGCCTCTTATAAAAGGACAGCTTGGGAAACGTACACCTATCTACACACCCCCACTCCTCTTTCTGCTCCTGAGTATTCCGTTTCACATCTTGCAGATTACTTTGGAGCTTCAGATCGTCGTTCTCACCATCTCCTCAACCCTTCAAGTATCTGGAAGCCAGTCCTGTCAAGGAACCAGGCTATCAGATTGGCGCCGTCTATGGGAACTATCAACAATCCCATGAAGAAAACCACCTAAGAATAGAAGCCATGCCTACCACAAATAGCGTAAGCTGGCAGAACGGCCGTGGGAGGAGAAATACACCCCTCCACCGCTGCAAACCGTGGGGCGTCAGTCCACTCAACGGGGGAAAGCTCCTCCCATGGTGACCGCAAATGGCCCTCCCTCGAGGGAAGTCATTCACACGGCGGGGGCATACGTTGCCGTGAGATCCGGGCGTGTTGCCCACTCGACGAATCACAACTGATTAGCCGGTGTGGTGGGAGCGCCACACAACGTCATCATTCAGAACTCTGCGGTGGCCGGTCTAGACCCCATAATCCTCGCGGTGATCACAGAGGCAGTCGTCCAAAATGATCCAGCTCCCTGGCCGCAGGGGGCTTCCAAATGATCCAGCAGCCCGAAAATAACCAGGAGCCTCCTCTTCCTCCACCACAGCAGGAGGCCTATACTGATCCAGCCCACTCCACCGCACTCGCCGCTCTCGCCAGACGCCTGGACCAAATTGAGAAGAGAAAAGAAAGGGCAAACACGCCCTACTCCACCAGCCTGGGTCTGGACCATCTCTGGACCCAGCCTTTCACCCAAAGAATCTTGGAGGCTCCACTACCGGAGCAGTTTCGTCAGCCCAAGCTGGACTCCTATGACGGTCTCTCAGACCCAGACATCTACCTCTAGCGCTACATCTCTGCTATGGCGATCGCAAGGGCTGATGATAGCACCATCTGTAGGGCTTTCAGCTCTACCCTCACTGGAGCCGCTGCCAATTGGTACACCACCCTTCACGGTAAACAATTCGACTCCTTTGAGGAACTCTCCCGTGTTTTCTCTAACCACTTTGTCGTCTCCAAGCCTCCGCCCAAAACTGCAGGGCACCTACTTAAGGTGCGACAGAGGAAGGATGAGTCCTTGAGGGACTATATCCAATGATTCCAAGAGGAATCTATCCAGGTCCCAAACCTGGGGAAGGAGACTCGTCTCCTTACAGCCATACAGGGTCTCCAGTGGGATTCCCTGTTCTTCATCAACATGCGCACCAACCCTCCTCGCAACATGGAGTAGTTCCTCGACAGGGCAACTAGGTTCATGCACACAGAGGAAGTCACCAGGCCCTATCTTAAGGGCTCAACAACTGACGCGAGAGGAAAACCCTGGCGCATGCCGGACTCCAAGGGCCATGGGTAGCGGAGGCAACAACCTCCACAGGGCAACAGGGACAGGGCCTATCCAACCCTTCCCCCACTTAGAGACTCTCGCACCAACATCTTCCATGCCCTAGAGCAGAGAAGAGAGATTACCAAATGGCCTCGCCAATTTCCCAAAGGCACTGCGAGGCCAAACAAAACATATTGCCGCTACCATCGCGACAAGGGCCACGACACTGAGGAGTGCGTGGAACTCAAGCTCAGGGGAAACTCACGGAGTTCCTTGTTCGCAACCCATCCCCGCGAAGGGGCTCTCCCAGGGGATATAAGCGCGAAGGCGATCGGGAGGATCGCGGACGGGACCACCCCAGACAGAACAGGACCGACGGGGGAGTTGATCAGATCCCCCTTGCTAGGGGCCACATCAATGTGATCACCCAGTGTGAAGGCGTAGTTGCGAGCCGCCGGTATATGAGACAAATCTACCAACTAGATCACACAGCTAGCCACCTCATCCACCGCCGCGATGGGACCTCTGTGGCGATTCCCCATTCAGATCCACTCATCATCACAGCTCGCATTGCCGGGTGGGATATTGGCCGGATTACATGGGTACAGGGGCTAATGCCAACGTCATTTACAAGCACACACTTGTTGAGGCGAAGGTACCCCTGTCTCAAATCAAGCCGACGAAGGGAGCAACCTTCGGGATCGGAAGGGAAGAGATCCCAACCTTGGGGGCCATCACACTCCCGTTTATGATGGTTGGCGCCACCAGGGACAATAGGCAGGTCTGCCAGTCCAGCTTCATGGACTTCATCGTCCTCGATTGATGTGGACATCGCCCCAAAGAATCCGCAAGTTCAAGAAAGTCCGCAACCTCCAACGTGCGCACCCCTAGATCCACTCCAAGGCCTTGGCGGACCCATGACCAGGTCCCGGCTAAAACAAGTTCAAGCAAGTCTCAACGCCTTCATGAGGCTTATGGTACAGGATGACCAAGGCGAAGCTCGGCGAAGGCCTTACAGCTTCGCCACCTCGGCATCGCATTGGATGAAGAATATGCGAAGACCATGGGAGTTGTGAACATGAGCATAATTGAAGGAAGCGGCAAAGCCCTGGAGCGCGGACCCGTAACACAAGCGAAGGCCCCAGGCGAAGGCGCCCCCGTGAAGACCCCAAGCAAAGGCATTTCTGCGAGGCCTTCTGTTACACCCCACCTTTTCCGGCAACAATCTCCGGTGATTAGAGTTCTGAAGGTATGTTTAAATCTGCAATTTGTGGAGTTTGATATTTGTTGTTTTGTTGATTGATGTTGTTGTGGGAGTGGAATGGTTTTGGTATGGTTTTGGGTTAACTCCTATTGGAGGCTGAATTTTGTGAGTTTTGGGTCCAGGCGATCGCCCAGACGAGGAAACGGTTTGCCTGCGTTTCGCCTGGACACTTGCCAAGTTCGTGTCTTCCAGAGCCAGGCGATCGCCGGGACCTGGGGTGCCTTCGCTGGTTCTCGCACGGGGTACTGGCCGATTGGATTTCTTGGACCAGCGATCGCCCGCTTGAGGAAGCTGGGTCGCCTGGTCTTCGCTGACACTGCCTCGGTGTTCTTGGTCGCGATCGCCCGATTGGGAATCGCCGCCGACCTTCGCTGGGCCGACTATTTAAGTCGAGCGGCTCGATTTCAACCTCATTTTCGCGTTTCCGGCTCGAAAATACGCCAAACTCTCTCCCAATTTGGTTTTGCTCCTATCTAAGTGATTTTGGACTCTTTGGTGCGTGGAAAGCGGTGGATTCGTGCGGGAATCACTACAAGAACAACGAATCAACAAAGGATTCGCTCCAATAACACTTGGTGGATGAATTTGGGAAATTGCCCAAATTGAGAGGTTCGAATTTTCGTGATTTCTTGATTCAATTGAGTTAGTTGTAGTGTTTCTATGTTGGATTAGAGATAGAAACACACTTTATAACACAATTGAGCACGAATTGAAGGAATTTCGGATTTAGGGTTCATGACCTAGGATGAGCGAATTTTGGGGGAATGTTAAATTGACCTCAAATTAGTGTTGTTGGGTAGTTTTGGAACAACATTAATACTTGGTAAAAGGTCCAATTATGGGTTAATCTATGAGCTAAGAAAACTCATAGGGTTTAAGGTGGAGAATTGAAGTGTGTTGTTTTGTTGATTTCAATCCAAATTGTTGTTATTGGGTATGTTTAGAGCAATATTGATAATTGGAACATTGTCCAAATATGCTTCGATTATATACCTAAGGCAATGTTCATCCGAGTTTTTGGTGGAATGTGGAAGCATGTGGTTTGTGTGGTTTAAGGTTTCAAGCATGTTTAGACAATGAATTTGAGCAACTTTAAGTCTTGGAGTGAGGTCCAATTGTCAATGGATATTGATGTGTTAAATGAAAGTGTAATGTGGGAAATGTGTGAAATGCTTAGGTGATTTGTGAAGCAAGGTTTGAGGTTGGATAAGGAAGAAGGTTGGTGTGTGGTGCTTGGTGCTACCCTCTGCGGTTGCGTGCCTTGCGTTTCGAGGTAAGGGTTTGACCTACCTATATTAGTATAATGTAGGATGGTTGAGGCAAGTCTTGGGCCTCGGTCTCGACTTCGGTCTTAGATCGGGATTGTGGAGCCCAAGGCTAGTCCCGTGGTAGGAGTATCGGTGCGCGAGGTTACATTACGTGTGTGTGGACGCATGGCGAATGCCGGTTGGACCGGGAAGATCTAGCCATGGTCCGTGATTTATGATGTTTGTTGGATGCATGGCGAATGCCGGCGCATGGCGAATGCCGGTGCGGCCGGGAAGATCTAGCCATGGTCGGGAAGACCTAGCCATGGTCCGTGATATATGGGGTTTCTTTGGGTGCATGGCGAATGCCGACGCATGGCGAATGCCGGTGCGTCGGGAAGATCTAGCCATGGTCGGGAAGATCTAGCCATGACCCGTTACATTCGGATGTTGTGCACACATCACACATCATTTATTTACGTATATGTTCGACTGTATATTGCTATACGTATGTATATACTGCTCGATCTGTCTTTGCGGGTTTGTCGGAAGAACATCGTTACTCTGCCTAAGCTCTTCTTGGGTTTTCTTTAAGAAAAACTCACACCCTACTTAATATTTTTCGGGAGATAAGGATTGGGCCAGCGGAGTAGGATTTCCGCAAGGCTATGCAGTTTGCTATTTTGAGGTTTAGCAGCTTTTGGATCTAGACTTCGGGTTCCTCGTCGGTTTCTTTATCCGACGCCCGACTTTGTGCAGTTGCACCTTCTGCCCGTAGATAGCTCTGTAGCATGATACTCTGTTGGCATGTAGTATTACGATAGCACGTTATCGTAGGTTTGTCTGTTCATCTGAGATTGATTGTGGCTATGTATAGATATATATATATATGCGTTCTGCTCTGAACTGATTGAATGAGTATGCTGATCTGTGCGGAAGCCTCTGTTCGGTAGTGAAAGAACAGACTTCCTTCTGATAATCTGATTTCGATATTACGCTTACGATATTGTTTATGGCGGAGCCCATTATTTTATTGTCGTGATACATTTACGTGTATGAATTGTTATATTTGATACTGTTGTTAGAAAGGGACCTCTTGGGTTAGTTAAAGGCCCGCGAAATAATCTCGAATTAGCTGCGCGATCCTGGTTCCACCTTGCTCACCACCGCCCCTCCGGCCGGCGACCGCTTCCCTCCGGGCCTGGAAGGTGTCTGACGGGGGAGTTGGTGACAATTTGGTATCAGAGCATGGTTAATTGGTTGGGTCAAGGGTGTGTTAGGACGGACAGCCCTGGTCGACTGATCGATTCCAGTATGGTTGTGTGATGAGACTGGCCACCTCCTCACAAGAACCATGTTGGAATGGTAAGTGGAACAGTAGGCGGATTGTCTAAGCGCACTTGAGAACAACCAAGAGATGATTTCATTGGTACTGGTAGTTGGTGACTTGGTACTTGATGTGGACATCAGCCCCATTTTTGTGACAAGGCGTAACCTTTCCACTGGAGGGTCTAAAGGGCCCTTGGCGAAGGCTCAGAAGAGGAGGAAGCCACATTCAGGGCACTGGCGAGGCCCTAAGACAAGTCCGTACTCGCAAGGCGCGTGGTGCACCCATGTCCCTTTGGCGGACTCTTGGCCTTTGGCGAGTCCATGCACCAACGGCAAGTCCGTGGTCCTTTGGCGAGTCCATTGACCACTGGCAAACTCGTGGTCCTCTTGGGCCGAACTCAAGGTCATTTGCGAATCCATGGCTCTTTCCGACCCCGTGGTCATTGTGAAGGCCACCGCACCTCATTTTCGAAGCAAGCGAAGCCCGGGTATTCGCCAACCAAAGGAGCCTCCACGGCAAAGTCACACTTGCCGGATCTCGAGAGAGGACCACAGACACCTTCCCAAAGCTCGGACCAAATGCCAAGGCAAGGCCATACTCGCGAAGCCCCTTAAGGCGAACCCTCGGTCTTTGGCGAAGCCATATCCCATTGGCAAACCCAAGGTCCTTTTTGTAAGCCCATGGTCTCTCCATGAAAGCCCTGCCTTATTGAAGAACACCTGCACCAAACTTCCCGGTACAAGTGAGGCCCGGTGTTCGCCAAGCGAAAGAGGTCTCCATACACAAGTCGGGCGAACCCTTCAACTTGTGCAGAGGCCCTCTTCTTCCCTTTTCCCTTGGCAGTTCATGGGGGTGGGGAGCCGCATGCGAGTAGCCTACAATGTCAAATCACCTGCCACCCCACGCTTTGCCTACCATATTTCAAGGAAGATGTTCCCTTAGTAAAATCATTCTTTATTCTTTCCTTCTTCCTTTTCCTTCTATAAAAGGAAGATGTAACCTAAGTATTCGGCAGAACCCATATATTGAGAGAATTCATATATTGTAAGAACACGGTTTGTTCTTCTTGGGGTCTCAAATCTTGCTCCATTAATCCTTTAGTGATCCATGCGAGAGGATCCAATATAATACCTAGCATTGTCTGATCTAGTAATCAGAAGGTTCTATGTTCCATTTTCCTTTCCCAGGCATTTTCAAGGGCATTGCCTCACCTCGTAGTGCGGAGGTTCCCTTGGCCGACTTTGTTTCCTTTGTGTTCTTCCCCTGTTTCGTTTCCATTCTTGCTGGAAACCGCCTCCTTCGAGCTAGATCCGAGCTCGTGACCATTCACTCCTCTGTAACCACTTCAGCTGGGTTCGGAGCGTGACCGTGATCACATCAGTTGGTATCGAGCCAAAGCGCTTGTCGGAGGTATCTTACCGTATCAGTTGTTTACTTTCTTCAAGATAAAACCTTTCTTTGTTCTTTTGAAAACTTGAAGAAAAGTTATCGGTTAATGATCTCTTGAGAGAAGCCGAATATTTGTTACCCTTGTTGAAAAGTTCTTAAAGGTTCATAAATCATGAGTTATTTCGGATTGAAAAGAAAAAGAGTTTCCCGTGTGCAAAAGAACAAGAGTTTACTGAAAAGAAATATTCAAACCAGTTCATAATTTCGGGAAAAGTTCTAAGTGTTCTTGAAGAGTTCATCACGAAACTCAAGTGAGCGGTGCTCACAGATCGAAAATAATTCCGAAACCTGAACTTCTTGTGTTTACATGTGTGAAAAGCCTTTTCTATATCATTTCCAACTTCTTTCAACCACCAACCAACCCCAAATCCTAGTTCGAGTAACTAGAGCTTTGTGCGTTGCTTATTTGGGATATTGCTAAGATTTTATTGGAAACTCCTTGTGTGTTTGCATTTGATCTTAATCGAGATTGGTGGTAAGTTTTGAGGTCTGAAAGAACCGTTGTGTTCTAAACACGAGAAAGGAGTGTAAACACTAAGGGAGAGTGGCGAGGCTTCCCAATACTATCCGCATGTGCGGGATTTGAGTTTCATGGAGTATGTGGAAGAGGACTACTACCCGGAATCGGATCCTTGTTATCAAGAATCTGACTTACAGGCGGAGGAAACCCTTGACCATACATACTTCGAGAACTATTCGAGTACCCCCTTGGCCAAGAAACCTGGCCCGAACCGACCCCATCCTCCGAATGCGACCCTCCATACCTGCTGCATATGAGCATCACTCGAGGCCTAGACCACGAACAATTGGTGGCGAACCCATGCCATCGCCAAGATGACTCCTCTCATTATCGCTACCCCTCCTACTCCTATTATTCACCCATACTGTCGTATCCTAGGTACGACGCCCAGCTTGAGCCCCTCTCATTCGCGGTTTTCCATCCACCAACAGAAGCCAGCGAGGACCCCCACTCACAAGTTTGCTTCGTTACGACAAACACCCTCGATCAACAGGCGAAGCAACACGAAGTGCTTCAAAGACCCAGTCCCTCCACCATCATTGATGAGATAAAACAACTTGTACTTATGGTCCAGGACCAGATGTTACACGGACACATGGAGGAAGCTGCCATCGGTGGAAAGGTTGAGAGGAAAACGACCGAGAGGAAAGGAGAAAGTATGAGGGAAAAAGAAAGAGAAGAAAGGGAGAAAAGTAAGGCGGTCCAAGAGACCTTGAGCGAGAAAGAGAGCGATCCGAGAGAAGAGAATGAGAAGGAAGCGGAGAGAAAACAAGAGGGAATCTACATGATCCGAAATAGTGGAAGCGCGGAAAACATACCTGCAACCGACACCACTTTTCCACTAATTTCTGTCTTGCAACCCCCTTGTTTATCTTCTTTGAATGTGCAGGTCACTGTGGAAAGGAAGGCTGAAGGAAGCCTTCAACACCTCGGGCAGGAAGTGTCACCCCCTCTCGGAAAGGAAGAAAAGAGCAAGAGGGAGAGAGCGAACATGGGTAACTGTGCTTCTAATCTCTCATCTCTTAATATTAAACATGGTTTGGGTGACATAGTTGGCGATCCCATATGCATTATGGGACATGACTTAGGCCGGTACATTGGGGCCATGCCCATGAATGGCCGAGGCTTATATTTGATCCCGGAATAAGCGTGTAGGTTTGTCTTAAGGCTAAGTATAAAAGTGAAGCGAAGAGAAAGGGCGGATTGTCCATCTCATTCCTTGATCTATTTTAGGGAACTTTGATGTCTAACGCTTGTAGTTCACTAACCCTTGATGCCTCTTCAAGTATGTTGTGGTGTCTTAAGATTTGTAGGGACAATTTTCATATGAATCCGAGGACGGATTCTTCTGAAGAGGGAGGGAATGATGTGGACATCAGCCCCATTTTTGTGACAAGGCGTAACCTTTCCCTTTGGAGGGTCTAAAGGGTCCTTGGCGAAGGCTCGAAGAGGAGGAAGCCACATTCGGGCACCGGCGAGGCCCTAAGACAAGTCCGTACTCGCAAGGCGCGTGGTGCACCCATGTCCCTTTGGCGGACTCTTGGCCTTTGGCGAGTCCATGCACCAACGGCAAGTCCGTGGTCACTGGCGAGTCCATTGACCCTGGCAAACTCGTGGTCCTCTTGGACGAACTCAAGGTCATTTGCGAATCCATGGCTCTTTCCGACCCCGTGGTCATTGACGAAGGCCCTGCACCTCATTTCGAAGCAAGCGAAGCCCGGGTATTCGCCAACCAAAGGAGCCTCCACGGCAAAGTCACACTTGCCGAATCTCCGTGAGAGGACCACCGAACACCTTCCCAAAGCTCAGACCAAATGCCAAGGCAAGGCCATACTCGCGAAGCCCTTAAGGCGAACCCTCGGTCTTTGGCGAAGCCATATCCCATTGGCAAACCCAAGGTCCTTTTTGTGAGCCCGTGGTCTCTCCGCAAAGCCCTGCCTTATTGAAGAACACCCTGCACCAAACTTCCCGGTACAAGTGAGGCCTGGGTGTTCGCCAAGCGAAGAGGTCTCCATACACAAGTCGGCGAACCCTTCAACTTGTGCAGAGGCCCTCTTCTTCCCTTTTCCGCCGAAAGCAGTTCATGGGAATTGGGAGCCGCAAAAGCAGGTAGCCTACAATGTCAAATCACCCGCCACCCCACGCTTTGCCTACAATATTTCAAGGAAGATGTTCCCTTAGTAAAATCATTCTTTATTCTTTCCTTCTTCCTTTTCCTTCTATAAAAGGAAGTGTAACCTAAGTATTCGGCGAACCCATATATTGAGAGAATTCATATATTGTAAGAACACGGTTTGTTCTTCTTGGGGTCTCAAATCTTGCTCCATCAATCCTTTAGTGATCCATGCGAGAGGATCCAATATAATACCTAGCATTGTCTGATCTAGTAATCAGAAGGTTCTAGGTTCCATTTTCCTTTCCCAGGCATTTTCAAGGGCATTGCCTCACCTCGTAGTGCGGAGGTTCCCTTGGCCGACTTTGTTTCCTTTGTGTTCTTCCCCTGTTTCGTTTCCATTCTTGCTGGAAACCGCCTCCTTCGAGCTAGATCCGAGCTCGTGACCGTTCACTCCTCTGTAACCACTTCAGCTGGGTTCGGAGCGTGACCGTGATCACATCAGTACTGTCTGTGGTTACTGCGTAGGATACCAGTAATTGACTCTGGGTGCAACAAGAGGTGCCTGGGGAATGAGATGTCGTAAGGTGCATGATGGTAATTTAAATTACCTCTCTCGTTAAAAACAGACGGTGGATGCCGAGTGAGAAGTGTGTTGTTCCTAAGCAGTACCACGGGTTATAAGGGATTGTTTTGTATAAGTAATTTTGAGAATTGATTTGCATCATGCATTGCATTCATGCTCTGAGCTGGTAGGATAACCGATGTAGGTAATGCTAACCGTTAAGTGAACCCTTTATGTTACGGAATTTCAGTAAATGGTCAACACTCGACGGACTCGGCGTTGGATGATGAAGCAGGAGGAGGAAATCCTGCTCAAGATGTGAATAGAGGAAGAGGTAGAGGTCGAGGAGACCTCGGCGAAGAGCGGCACCGGTTCAGCCGCATTTGAGACTGATCCGGAACAGATGGCCCAAGTGTTGGGGCAAATGGTATCTTGCTCAATAACATGTGGGCAGGGACAGGAGTTGAAGAGCAAGGAGTACACATGTTATGAGTTCTCAGCCTACTGCGGTAGGATCGACCGATCCTAGCTATCAGGCTCATGAGGAGGACGTTGAGGCGGATGATGTGCAATTCGAAGAGCATGTGGATACGAAGAGGGAATCTGAATCTAGGTGCGGAAGACGACCCACAGCCCCGTCGAGGAGAGTGCGGGCTAGGCCCGATTCCGTTGTTGAGATACCGAGAGCCCAGTGGCTCAAATCGATAGTGCGACCAGCTCGATAAGCTTTCTTTGATGGAGCGGTTTGGCGCTTCAAACCACCCGTTTTCGGGCAAGGGTGGAATGGATTCGGCGGAGACGTGGTATAAGGACATGGACCGGTTGCTTGGCAGACTTGGTTTCCGGCAAATGAGATGGTGTCTTTGGCTACCTTTTATTTGCGCGATTGGGCATATGGTGGTGGGAGACCACTATGGCCACTCGGAAAGCCGACTTTGTGCGTAGGAAGTTGAAGGACCCGGGTATGACTTGGGATGAATTTTCTCACTTGTTTCATGAGAAGTGGGTTGGTTATGCCGCGACTGATAGGCGGCAACTGGAGTTTGATACCTTGACTCAGGGAAGCAAGACTGTTGCGGAGTATGGGCATGAGTTTGAACGCTTAGTGCGTTATGTGCCTCATTACAACACCGATGAGGAGGCCAAGGCAAAGAGATTCATGAAAGGGTTAAAGCAAGACATCAGGAAGTACTTGGCACCGTTGAACATTGATAGGTACCATGTGGCTGTGCGAAAGCACGAGAAGATTGAGAATGAGGACTTGGATACAGCTTGATAACACAGACCACCGAGATCGGCGGGGATTGTCATTGGTGGAGTTAGAGGATCTGGGCGTGGTGGACTGCACAACACCGCAGTAACCGGCGGTAACTCTGGTGGGCTTGGATCGAAGGATAAGGGCAAGGGAAGGCAAAGGTAGCAGAGCCTTGGTACTTGTCGGACATGTGACCGGAGCCACACCGGCCCGGTTTGTTATAGGGAGAAGGGTATGTGTTACCGATGTGGGTCAACTGACCACATGATCAGAGATTGTCCTTTGATGGCGACTCAGGGAGTTGCAAGGCCACAAGGGTTTCAGAGTTATGCTCCTCGTGGGCGTGGTGTTCCTCAGTTTGGACCACGACCCCGACCACCGCTGATGCGGCCACCACTACAGCAAGCCCCGCCGCCAGCGCACCAGCAGGCAAGGCAGGGACGAGTGTTTCAGATTGAGCGTGGTGACGCGGCTCAGAAAGGAGCACTAGCAGGTATGGTGTTTCTTAATGGTATTTCCGTTCGTGCTCTTTTTGACACAGGTGCTTCGATTTCTATAGTGTCATAGAAGTGTGCAAAGTCTTTGCAACTTCCTGTGACTCATCTGTCTCAAGTATTCCCGGTACGAACCGGAGTCGATATCTGTTCAGCAATGAGCTTATCAAGGGTTGCATGTTAGCTGTTGGTGACGACAGATTTCTTCGATTTGTTGGTGTTGGATACATCACATTATGATGTGATTACGGGTATGGATTGGCTCTCAGAGCATTCCATACGGATAGATTGTGCGCAGCGACAGTTGGTGGTGTCGGACCAAGTATTACCACTTGTTCCCCCCTCAGATGTAGAGATTGTTCAGAATAGCATGGAGCTTCAGGTAATGGAGAAGTTACCTGTGACGGATGAAGGTGAGTACTTTGGACTCAATGATGCAGGTACGCGGATGGAACTTGAAAAAATTCCGATTGTTAGATACTTTCCGCAGGTGTTTCCTGAAGAGTTGCCAGGTATGCCACCCGGCGGGAGGTGGTTTTGAGATAGTGTTGCAGACCGGAGCTACACCTATCTCCATTCCTCCGTATCGCATGCCGATAGTGGAGATGAAGGAATTGAAGAAGCAGTTGGATGAGTTGTTGGATAAGGGGTTTATCCGACCGAGCAGATCACCGTGGGGAGCCCCGGTGTTATTTGTTAAGAAGAAGGATGGAACGCTTAGACTCTGTATTGTTACCACGGATCGACGATCTGTTCGACCAGCTCCGAGGAGCTAAAGTGTTCTCAAAGATTGATCTCCGATCGGGGTATTTCCAAATGCGTGTGAAGGAAGAAGACATTCCGAGCGCTTTTCGCACGCGGTATGGTCACTATGAGTACACTTTGTCATGCCTTTTGGGCTGACAAATGCCCGGCGACTTTCATGAATTTGATGAATGAGGTTGTCCGCCCCTACTTGGACTATTTTATTTTTGTATTCATTGATGATATACTCATCTATTCTCTGGATGAGGACACACATCAAGAGCACTTGAGAATTGCTTTGGAAACTTTGTCTAACAACCAATTTGTATGCAAAGTTTTCAAGTGTGATTTCTGGTTACGCGAGGTAGCATTTCTCGGGCATATCATCAATGAGAACCGAATTTAAATCGACCGGAGAAGGTCAAGTCTGTACAAGAGTGGAGGCAACCCCGATCAGTAAAGGATATCCGTAGTTTTCTCGGGTTAGCTGGTTACTATCGTAAGTTCGTACCAGCCTTCTCGGTTCTTGCCTCTCCACTCACTCAACTGACAAAGAAGGGTAAGGCGTTTGTATGGTCGGATGAATGTGAGAAGAGCTTTCAAGAGCTCAAGTGTAGGCCCGACACAAGCACCGATTCTGGTTCTACCTGACCCGTCTCAGCCTTATGTCATTTATACTGATGCCTCACGAACAGGTCTGGGGTGTGTGCTTATGCAAAACCAGCAGGTAATTGCTTATGGGTCGCGACAGTTGCGACCACATGAGGAAAACTATCCCACTCATGATTTGGAGCTTGCTGCGGTTATGTATGCACTCAAGCAATGGCGGCATTATTTGTTGGGAAATAAATTTCAAATCTTTACTGATCATAAGAGCTTGAAGTACTTGTTCACGCAGAAAGATCTGAATATGCGTCAAAGAAGGTGGCTCGAGTACATGAAAGACTACGGCGTAGTATCGAGTACACCGCAGGCAAAGGAATACGGTGGCTGATGCCTTGAGTAGGGCATACACCGGGATAGTTAGAGGTGGAGAACCTAGAAACCGAGCAGAGCATACGGACACTGAATGCCTTGTGGCACCGTTGGCGACTTCGGGAGCAAGAACAGGTTTTTGTGTTGAGAGTTCAATCTTCTTGGATCGACGGGATCCGAGAATTTCAGATGAGAGATCGAGTTTGAGACAGGTTTACGGAGAAGCTAATGGAGCATTGCGTCCATTCTTTGAGTATAGGCATGGATTGCTATACTTCAAAGGGCGGGTGTACGTGCCGACTGATGTGGCTCGTAGAGCGGAGATTTTGGATCAAGCTCATCATAACGGTTTAAGTTTTCATCCGGGCGGTGAAAAGATGTATCACGATTTGAGGTCACACTTCTGGTGGCCAGGTATGAGGAGGCATATTGAAGAGTGTGTGGCAAAGTGCACCACTTGCCAACAGGTAAAGGTTGAGCATCATAAGCCCGTGGGCACACTTGACGTTACCTATCCCGATTCGTAAGTGGGGAAACGTGACTATGGATTTTCTTACCGGATTACCCACTACGAGCACGTCATGATGCCATTTGGGTAATTGTGGACCGTTTGACTAAGTGTGCGCATTTCTTGCCCATTAAAGTCACCGATCCGTTGGACAAGTTAGCACGACTCTACATTAAAGAGATCGTGCGGTTGCACGGTGTACCGGATTCTATAGTTTCAGATCGGGATCCAAGGTTTACAGCCCATTTCTGGAATGCTTTCCATCGAGCTTTTGGTACCGGTTACACCTCGATCGCGTATCACCCGCAAACTGATGGGCAATCCGAGAGGGTGATACAGTACTTGAGGACATCTTTGAGGAGTTGTGCGATTGATTTCGGAGGTGATTGGGATCAACATCTACCGCTCATAGAGTTCTCGTATAACAATAGTTGCAGTACAATCAAGATGGCACCTTACGAGGCTCTTTATGGACGGAGGTGTATGACACCTCACTGTTGGTCTGAACCGTCAGATAAGGTTGAACTTGGTCCGGAATTGATTGAAGAGACCACAGAAAAGATCAAAACAATTCAGGCAAGATTGAAAGCGGCAAATGATAGAACCACGGCTTATGTGAACAAGAGGCGTCGCGACTTGGAGTTTGAAGTCGGCGACAAAGTGTGGTTGAAGGTGGCACCAATGAAGGGAATAATGAGATTTGGCCGGAAAGGGAAGTTAGCTCCGAGGTATATTGGCCCATTCGATGTTCTAGAAAGAATTGGAAAGGTAGCTTATCGTTTGGCGCTCTGGGAGAGCTTATCAGCTGTGCATAATGTGTTTCATGTAAGCATGCTCAAAAAGTGTATCATGAATCCGACGCAAACGATTCCAATTGAGGAAGTGCAATTGGAACCTGACTTGTCTTATAAAGAAGTGCCAATTGCTTTGTTAGCGAGGGATACTCGCAAATTGAGGAGCAAGCTAATTCCCATGGTGAAGGTGCAATGGTCGCACCATTCTGACAAGGAGGCAACCTGGGAGACGGAGAAAGATATGATTGAACGCTACCCTCAGGAGTACCAACGCCTTAAGGAGCTCTTGGAGGACCAAGAGTCTTAAGGGGGGGAGGATGTTACACCCCACCTTTTCCGGCAACAATCTCCGGTGATTAGAGTTCTGAAGGTATGTTTAAATCTTTAATTTGTGGAGTTTGATATTTGTTGTTTTGTTGATTGATGTTGTTGTGGGAGTGGAATGGTTTTGGTATGGTTTTGGGTTAACTCCTATTGGAGGCTGAATTTTGTGAGTTTTGGGTCCAGGCGATCGCCCAGACGAGGAAAGCGGTTTGCTGCGTTTCGCTGGACACTTGCCAAGTTCGTGTCTTCACAGGCAGGCGATCGCCCGGACCGGGGTGCCTTCGCCTGGTTCTCGCACGGGGTACCTGGCCGGTTGGATTTCTTGGACCAGCGATCGCCCGCTTGAGGAACTGGGTCGCTGGTCTTCGCCGGACACTGCCTCGGTGTTCTTTGGTCGCGATCGCCCGATTGGGAATCGCCTGACCTTCGCCTGGGCCGACTATTTAAGTCGAGCAGCTCGGTTTCAACCTCATTTTCGCGTTTCCAGCTCCGAAAATACGCCAAACTCTCTCCCAATTTGGTTTTGCTCCTATCTAAGTGATTTTGGACTCTTTGGTGCGTGGAAACGGTGGATTCGTGCGGGAATCACTACAAGAACAACGAATCAACAAAGGATTCGCTCCAACAACACTTGGTGGATGAATTTGGGAAATTGCCCAAATTGAGAGGTTCGAATTTTCGTGATTTCTTGATTCAATTGAGTTAGTTGTAGTGTTTCTATGTTGGATTAGAGATAGAAACACACTTTATAACACGAATTGAGCACGAATTGAAGGAATTTGGATTTAGGGTTCATGACCTAGGATGAACGAATTTTGGGGAATGTTAAATTGACCTCAAATTAGTGTTGTTGGGTAGTTTTGGAACAACATTAATACTTGGTAAAAGGTCCAATTATGGGTTAATCTATGAGCTAAGAGAAAACTCATAGGGTTTAAGGTGGAGAATTGAAGTGTGTTGTTTTGTTGATTTCAATCCAAATTGTTGTTATTGGGTATGTTTAGAGCAATATTGATAATTGGAACATTGTCCAAATATGCTTCGATTATATACCTAAGGCAATGTTCATCCGGGTTTTTGGTGGAATGTGGAAGCATGTGGTTTGTGTGGTTTAAGGTTTCAAGCATGTTTAGACAATGAATTTGAGCAACTTTAAGTCTTGGAGTGAGGTCCAATTGTCAATGGATATTGATGTGTTAAATGAAAGTGTAATGTGGGAAATGTGTGAAATGCTTAGGTGATTTGTGAAGCAAGGTTTGAGGTTGGATAAGGAAGAAGGTTGGTGTGTGGTGCTTGGCTGCTACCCTCTACGGTTGCGTGCCTTGCGTTTCGAGGTAAGGGTTCGACCTACCTATATTAGTATAATGTAGGATGGTTGAGGCAAGTCTTGGGCCTCGGTCTCGACTTCGGTCTTAGATCGGGATTGTGGAGCCCCAAGGCTAGTCCCATGGTAGGAGTATCGGTGCGCGAGTTACATTACGTGTGTGGACGCATGGGGAATGCCGGTTGGACCGGGGATGATCTAGCCATGGTCCGTGATTTATGATGTTTGTTGGATGCATGGCGAATGCCGACGCATGGCGAATGCCGGCGTGACCGCGGAAGATCTAGCCATGGTCGGGAAGACCTAGCCATGGTCCGTGATATATGGGGTTTCTTTGGGTGCATGGCGAATGCCGACGCATGGCGAATGCCGGTGCGTCGGGGAAGATCTAGCCATGGTCGGGAAGATCTAGCCATGACCCGTTACATTCGGATGTTGTGCACACATCACACATCATTTATTTCGTATATGTTCGACTTTGTATATTGCTATACGTATGTATATCTGCTCGATCTGTCTTTGCGGGTTTGTCGGAAGAACATCGTTACTCGCCTAAGCTCTTCTTGGTTTTTCTTTAAGAAAAACTCACACCCTTACTTAATATTTTTCAGAGATAAGGATTACGGGCCAGCGGAGTAGGATTTCCGCAAGGCTGTCTCGGTTTGCTATTTTGAGGGTTTAGCAGCCTTTTGGATCTAGACTTGGGTTCCTCGTCGGTTTCTTTATCCGACGCCCGACTTTTGTGCGGTTGCACCTTACGCCCGTAGATAGCTCGTAGCATGATACTCTGTTGGCATGTAGTATTACGATAGCACGTTATCGTAGGTTTGTCTGTTCATCTGAGATTGATTGTGGCTATGTATAGATATATATATGCGTTCTGCTCTGAACTGATTGAATGAGTATGCTGATCTGTGCGGAAGCCTCTGTTCGGTAGTGAAAGAACAGACTTCCTTCTGATAATCTGATTTCGATATTCTGCTTCTGATATTCTATTTATGGGCGGAGCCCATTATTTCTGTTGTCGTGATCTGTTTCTGTGTATGAATTGTTATATTTGATCTGTTGTTAGAAAGGGACCTACTGGGTTAGTTAAAGGCCCGCGAAATAATCTCGAATTAGCTGCGCGATCCTGGTTCCACCTTGCTCACCACCGCCCCTCCGGCCGACGACCGCTTCCCGCCGGGCCTGGAAGGTGTCTGACGGGGGAGTTGGTGACACCTTCATACTCAGCCAGCTGACCGACCAAGCCCGACACAAGGCATCCTTTCTCTGCAAATGCTTGGGAAGACAAATATCAACTTTCCATACAAAAGACATCTGAACACTTTTTAGACTAGTTTTACCTTTTCACCTTTTTGGAAGGTTTTCGCCTTGCATGCATGTAAAAGCACTTTATGCTTTCTGCACGCATGCACAGCCGAAATACTCCTTTGCTTCTCACATTTCTTCTCACTATTTAAGCTTGTTATGGACAACATTGTAACCTAGAACATAATATTGAATTAAGCAATTCGGCTGAAACTCTCCAAGTGAGACATCGGCTTTTGTGTTCTCCATTCTTGCATCTCCATTTCCCTAGTGATCCATGCAAGAGGATCCAAGCATAATATCTAGTATTGCTTGACCTTGTAGTCAAGAGGTGTTAGATCCCATCTTCATTCCCAGTCATTATCACGCGCATTGCCTCACCTCGTAGTGAGGAGGTTTGCGTGGCCGAAATCTGTTCTTCATTGTTCTTCGTTTATCCGCGTTCGCCTCCGCCAAGCTAGATCTGTCGCGTTGATCACAACCCACAATACCCGTGATCCATCCCAGCTAGCGATGCGTGATAGGCTAGCAAAAATATTACAAAGGTTGGATGACTTGGGGGCTCAAGTCGCCACTACAAATGAGCGACTCACAAGTGTAGAGATTGCCCAAGGGAAGCAACCGGAGAGCTCGCAAGCCCACTACGATGCCCAGGCATCGCGGGCTCAAGGCGGAGTCACCCATACCACCTTCGATCCAGCATCGGCGAGGCCACAAACCACCCCTCACAGCCATCCCACCCCTTCTACGAGAATAGACCATGGTGTTGACATCCTGGATAGTGACGATCAGGAGTATTATGCGGAGCCACCGCCGAAACCAACAAAAAGAAGGGTCTTTCCCGATAGAGCTCAAGTCAGAGCTTATCTTGAAAGGGATCTTGAAGAAGAAGAGGAAGAAGAGCGAGGACGTGTCCATCGAGGTTTCAACTGAAACCATGGAGGAAGGGCGCAAGCACCAGATCAACAAGCCCTCGCCAATATAAAGCTCCAAATGCCTCCCTTCTACGGCTCCAGTGATCCGGAAGAATATTTCACGTGGATGGCCAAAACCGAGCGAATCATTGACATGATGGGATACAATGATGCGACGGCCTTAAAGCTCGTCATCATTGAGTTTCACGACTACGCCCTCACTTGGTGGGAGCAAGAGCACTATGAGAGGGCGAGGGCCCACGGTCATCCCATCACCACTTGGGAAGGTCTTAAAAGGGCCATGAAAAGTCGGTTTGTGCCAAGCTACTACGACCGGGATTGTGCCCAGAGATTGCAACGCCTTATTCAAGGCCATCGCAGCGTAGAAGAGTACCAAAAGGACCTCGAAAGAGCCTTGATGAGGGCCAACGTCAAGGAGGACGAAGAAGCCAAGCTAACCAGATTTTTATATGGCTTAAGAGATGACATCGCCAAGACAGTTGAGTTGTGCGATTATCGGGACTACCAAGTTCTAGTGCACAAGGCTATCCGGGTGAAGAAGCAACTGAAGAAGAGGAACACCCATCAGGGGCTCAGGAAGCAAGACCACCCCCTTCGCCAAACCGCCCCCGCCAAAGCCTTACCAATCTCCCACGGCGATGCCACCCCCTCGCCACAACTACCCTAACGCGAGGCCCCCATCACACCCCCAACCAAAACCCGACACCAGCCCTTATGATGCCCCTCGCCAGACAAGGAGCATCGAATGTTTTAAGTGTTTGGGCAAGGGACACTACGCAAGGGACTGCCCCAACAGAAGGGCCATGATAATTCGACCCAATGGAGAATTATCTAGTGAAGATGAGGAAGAGGTCCCTCCTGAACCACGAGGTAATGAGAGCGAAGCAGAAGAGGGAGAGCTGCCCATGGACGGTCTAATCTTAGTCACCAAGAGGGTCCTGCAAAGCTCCCCCAGTATCGTTGAAAGTACTCAGCGGGAAAACGTATTCCAATCAAGGGCTATGGTAAATGGGACCCTGTGTAGTCTCATTATCGATAGCGGAAGGCGTGTCAACGCAGCCAGCGAAGACATGGTCGCTGAGCGGGACTTCGCACCGTCGCGCACCCCAAACCATACCAGCTTCAGTGGGTTGATGATAGGACCTTTGTGAAGGTCGTTAAACAAGTTGAAGTACCGATAAAGATCGGCAAATACGAGGATTCTATCATCTTCGATGTGGAGCGGATGCAGGCCACCCACATTCTCTTGGGGAGACCTTGGCAGTACGACAAGGAGGCCATACACTATGGCAAGATCAACAAATATGCCCTCACCCATCTCAGTAAACCCTACACCTGCTTCCCCTCACACCAACCCAAGCTCACCAAGATCAAGTTCCCCTGGCTAGTAAGGCCGAGAGGAAAAGAAAGAGCGAGGGCAGAGAAAAGAGAGAAAATGGTGAGAAGGTTCAAGGAACCTTGAGTGAAAGAAAAGAGTGTGCTTTGATGGGAAACACCCTGAGTGAGCAAGCGAGAAAACAAGAGTGCCTTCCTCCCATGGCCAAAGAAATGGATTTCAAAAGAGCATTTCTTGGAAACAAAACTTGTTTTCTCATGATTCCCACTCATTGCATGTTAACACTTGACCATGTATCTTCTCTCCCTTTTTATGTGCAGGAAGTTCTGAAGGAATTCGATGAAGTATTTGATGAGCCGCGAACCCTTCCTCCCTATCGCGGCATAGAGCATCAGATCGATTTACTTCCAGGTGCGCCTTTACCCAACAAGGCAGCATACCGCACAAACCCCCAAGAGTCCAAGGAAATTCAATCGCAAGTGCAAGAGTTGCTGGACAAGGGATTCATCCGCGAGAGCCTGTCTCCCTGCGCGGTGCCAGTCATACTCGTGCCAAAGAGCGATGGCACTTGGCGCATGTGCATGGACTTCTGCCCCATCAACTCTATCATTGTAAAGTATCGCCACCCTATACCTAGACTTGATGACATGTTAGACGAATTGAGTGGTGCATGTGTGTTTTTAAAAATTGACCTTAGAAGTGGCTATCACCAAATTAGAATGAATATAGGTGATGAGTGGAAAACTGCTTTCAAAACCAAAATTGGTTTATACGAATGGAATGTTATGCCCTTTGGGTTATCAAATGCACCTAGTACTTTCATGCGTTTAATGAATCATGTCTTGAGGCGGTTAATCCGAAAATTCGTGGTAGTCTACTTTGATGACATACTTGATTATTCTAAGAATCATGATGAGTATGTTGAGCATTTGAGGCAAGTCCTCGACACACTTAGATTAGAAAAACTGTATGCTAAATTTGATAAGTGTGTCTTCGCATCCCATGAAGTTAACTTTCTTTGATATGTAGTGGTTGCGAACGGTGTCAAAGTATATGAGAGTAAGATCAGTGCCATTCGAGATTGGCCTACTACTAACTCATTAATCAAGTAAGATCCTTTTTAGGACTTCCTAGTTTTTACAGGAGATTTGTTAAGGATTTCTCTTCCATTTCCGCCCCCTTGCATGAGCTAGCTAAGAAAAACGTAGTGTTTGAGTGGGGTAGATCACAAGAGGAGTCTTTTAATGAATTAAAATCTCGATTGACAAATGCACCCTTGCTGACTTTGCCAAACTTTGACAAAGTTTTTGAGGTGGAGTGCGATGCCAGTGGGATCGGCATTGGCGCTGTCTTGCACCAAGAAGGCCGCCCCATCACCTTCTTTAGCAAAAAATTAAGTGGAGCCACCTTGAATTACTCCACCTATGACAAAGAGCTGTACGCTCTTGTGTGATCCTTGCAAACGTGGAGTCATTATTTACTGCCTAGAGAATTCGTAATCCATACTGACCACTTGTCTTTGAAGTATCTTCAAGGACAAGGAAATTTGAGCAAAAGGCATGTTAGGTGGGTAGATTTCATCGAGTCCTTCTCCTATGTTATTAAGTATAAGAAAGGAAAAGAAAATGTTGTTGTTGATGCCCTTTCTAGGAGATATGCATTACTCATGACTCTTGATGCAAAGGTTGTTGGCTTTGAATGTTTAAAAAGCATGTATGAGCATGCGGATTTTGGTAAAATATTTGCTAACTGCGCTAAAAGCAGCCAAAATGGCTACTATGTGTTTGATGGCTTCCTGTTTAAGTTAAAAAGGTTGTGCGTTCCAAGGGGATCAATGCGCGAAGTCATCATCAAAGAGGCACATGGTGGCGGTCTCATGGGACATTTCGGTGTCCAAAAGACGCTTGAGGCTATCAAGGAGAACTTCTTTTGGCCAGGCATGAAGAAGGATGTCACCAAAGTCTGCGCCAGATGTGTAACATACCACCAAGCCAAGTCTACTCTGCAACCGAAAGGGAAGTACACCCCTCTCCCTTCACCCTCTCTTCCTTGGATTGACATAAGCATGGATTTTATAAGTGGTCTGCCTAGGACATCGCATGGTCATGATGCCATATTTGTAGTAGTGGATAGGTTTTCGAAAATGCCACATTTCATCCCATGTCATAAAACCGAAGATGCATCGCACGTGGCTGATTTATTCTTTAGTAACATTGTGAAATACCATGGCCTCCCGCGATCCATTGTTAGCGATAGGGATTCGAGGTTCCTAAGTCATTTCTGGCGAACCCTTTGGTCTAGGTTAGGCACAAATCTGATGTACTCAACCTCAAGTCACCCACAAACAGATGGCCAAACCGAAGTGACTAATAGGACCCTGACCACTATCTTGCGCACCCTCCTTAGGAAGAACTTGAAAGAGTGGGAAAAGTGCTTACCCCATGTTGAATTTGCCTATAACCGAGCCTACCATTCCTCTACATCCCACAGTCCCTTTGAGATCGTCTATGGCTTCAACCCTTTAACTCCCTTGGACTTAGTAGCATTGGAATATGCTGAACAAATAGATGTAGATGGAAAAAGGAAAGGCCAACACATGAAGGATTTGCATGCTAAGATTCACAAACAACTTGAGAAAGTTAATGAGTCTTATGCAAGAAGGGTTAATAAGGGTAGGAAATTTAGGAATTTTCAAGTTGGGGACTGAGTGTGGTTACACTTAAGGAAGGATCGTTTTCCCGAAGCCGGAAAAACAAACTTGCGCCGAGAGGCGATGGCCCTTTCCAAATCACTAAGAAAATCGGTGAAAATGCATATGTACTTGACTTACCTTGCGATGGCTCTTATAACGTACATGCAACATTTAATGTTTGTGATTTGGCTCCCTTTGAAGGACATGAAGATTTTGAGAATCCGCGGGCGGATTCTTTTGAAGAGGGAGAGTATGATGTGGACATCGCCCCAAAGAATCCGCAAGTTCAAGAAAGTCCGCAACCTCCAACGCGCGCACCCCCAGATCCACTCCAAGGCCTTGGCGGACCCATGACCAGGTCCCGGCTAAAACAAGTTCAAGCAAGTCTCAACGCCATCATGAGGCTCATGGCGCAGGATGACCGAGAGGAAGCTCGAGCGAAGGCCTTACAGTTACGGTCACCCCGAGCGGGTTGCGACCGGATGACCCGGGGCTCCGGTTTTGGCCTGCGGGTCACGTTTTTCGGCGTTCAGGCGGCTCCCGAGCCTTATCCGAGTATCATTTTGGCGAACCCTTTCGTATTTGAGGTCGTGTGGGTCCCCAGGACGTTTCGCCGAAAATATTTTTTCCGGCGCCGGGTGTTGTCGAGTCGCCTCGGGACGTACAGCGGGCTCGGTAGCGCTCCCGAGACCTCCGTTTGAGAAGCCGTTTGCAGATTTGAAGTCGTGGGAATGTCCCGGAGGTTTCTATAGAGAATAATATTTGGGGCGGGACGTTCGGTCCCGGGGGACTCCCGGGGCTCGGGACGGGAATCCCGGGGCTCCGGAAGGAATTTCTCTGATGGCTTCATGGTAGGTTATGTTATAATTTAAGATGGATTTTATGAGTATTTTTGTGGAATTTTGGTGTGACGGAATTTTGGTTCGAGTTGACACGCCACACGTCGGGATTCGTTCGGGTTCAACGAGCTCGATAGGACACTCTGGAATGGTAAATAAACATTTGGAACATGTTTTATGAATGTTATAATATCCTGAGGATTGTGTCCAAGTTTCGTTTAATTTGGAATTCGGTAGTTGTGTTTGGGCCAAAATTGGAACTTTTGGAAAAGTTTGGAGATTAATTTCTATTTGGCTACAAAACAAAAATAATGGAGCATGGGCAGCAGCATGTTTCGGCAAAAATGGGAAGGAATGAGGGACACTTGTCCTATTTTCATTTTAAGATGAAATGGTATGGGAAAAAGAAAAGAAATTATATGTAAGGCTTATTTCATAAATGGCTTAATATTTCATTTCTTCTTCTTCTTCCTCCTTGCAATCCGCCACCATGGGAGCTCCTCTCAAGCTTTGAAGTTCTTCTCCTTGGCTGAAATCATCAAGAGCTTAGCTTCAATCTTGGGTAAGTTTCCTTCCTAAGCTCTCTTTTCTTCTTGGAATCAAGTTTGGATGGATAAAGAGATGGTTTTGAGAATTATGAGTTTGTTCTTAGCTACTAGCTAGGATGATTCTCTTCCTCCCATCTTTTAGTATGATGTTCTTGGGTTGTAGGGGAGTGATAATCAAGTGTTAGATTTTGGAAAAACTCCTTGGTTGTACAAACCCCATTTTGGCCGAATTTTTGGGAAATTCTAAAATGGTGTGTGTTTGTCTTCTTGAATCATGCTTCAAGTATGTTGTTCCTAGCATGATTCTAAGCCTTTGTATGGATTCAATTTGATGGAAAACAAGTTGGGTGAAAAACCCCCTTTTGGCCGAATTCTTCAAGAGAAGGGTTATGTTGATTTTGGTTGTTTTGGGTGCAATTGGTTAGCATTCTTGGTTTAGAAGTGTAATTGGTGTTTAGAATGGTTGTTTGTGTCACCGCACGCCACCCGAACCCGGTTGCGGAGGCGGGGGCGCCGGGACGTCGGAAGCGGAAGCCGGAGTGATACAGAAAAGGCAGGTCCATCGAGACCTGCCGCGCGTAGCGGACCCGAAAGGCGAAACGATTGTGGAAGCAACCTAACAAAAATTTCATACATATAACTAAAATAAAATCAAAACATACAATTCATGCATCAGCAACAGAGTAAGCCTCGCCCTTCGTGGACGAGTGCTTACGCACCAAACATAGACACATACGAGTTCACAGAACCTAAGGTGTCTAGCAAGCGCCAAGCGCTCGAGAATATACAATGAGCAGAATATATATACAAACATATACAATCATCACAACAATAAAAGCAGAAAGTATGCACATGCGGCTACAGAGCCGACCCTAGGCCTAAACGTCAAAATACCTCGCGCGGGATTCGGACCAAGAAGACAAAATCCCAGCACACAAGGTACTGCTGCTGATCAACCCAACCAAGGCAGAAGCATAACGCAAACCAAAACCGCTGGTTGTAAACCAAGTCTACCAGAAACCCAAAAACAGTACCCAACAAGGGTGAGTCCTAAAAGGACCCGTAAGGGATTTGGGGTAAGATAAGCATATGTAACCTGCAAAAGCAGAAAGATAGCAATATACAGAATATATGCAACAGAATACAGAACATCGTGCATGTAATAAAAACAGATCAGAATACCGAAGGATGTGCGATACTAAATCGCCATAAACCCTTATAACCAATCAGAACGACAGCCTCCCTCTAAGGGAGTCAGAAGCCGAAGCTATTACGGAAGCATGGTGCACCAGCTGGGGTAGCGAACCCTCAACTGTCGTAGGGTTAACAGACTAAGTATGCCATAAGGCATACTCCTACAAATTACAGAACGTACCTTAAAGCAGAAATTTCCGAAATACCTGCAAAACAGAAGTGCAACAATACATACACCTACAGACTACAGAATATGCCCTAGGCATATAATACTGAAATACTTGCAGAACAGAAAGTGAAACTAAACATACACCTATCTTACCAAAAATAGCAGAACCAAACCCTTACCTCACAAGTCCAGAGTATTAGACCGATTCTGGACGACTTCCACACCACGACCCGAAACCCGAAAACCTCTCTTTTTCTAACTTCCGAACCTCAGAATCTGTCAATTCAAGCTGAATTAGCAACCTTACCAACCATACTACCAAACTACACCCCCGACCCCAAAATCAAAAATCCGGCAGAATTTCCGTAAAATTCCAGATTTCCACAGAAACTTCAGAATTCAGAACCAACCTAGACAATGCAAGATTATACATCGACAAACATCATCCCACAAGCAGAACTGATCAAATCCAACCTTAAAACCCTTCATTACCCGACATTTTCCGATAAACCCGCTTAATAGTGACTTTTCCATTTCTTATCCGAAATCAACGTTTCAAACTTCTAACCACACCTAAATTCAACCCCAATACCATCTTAGCATCCAATTCAACCAAAATCAAACCCCAACATAGAAAAAGAATCATCCAATAATTCGGCTCCTTTGCCAATTTTTATCCAACTTCCAAATCAATCCATTCAAACTTCCAATTAATCATACTAATCACCAATTTCACTTCTAAACCAAGAATGCTATCCAATTGCATCCAAAACAACAAAATCCAACATTGAACATCAACCCATAATTTCGGCCATTTGGGGATTTTTACCTCAACTTGTTTTCCATCAAATTGAATCCATACATAAGCTTAGAATCATGCTAGGATTAACATACTTGAAGCATGAACCAAGATAACAAACACACATCATTTTGGAAATTATCCATAAATTCGGCCAAAATAGAATTCTTCATCCAAGATGTGTTTTCCAAAATCCAACACTTGATTAACACTCCCCTACAACCCAAGAACAACATACTAAAATATGGGAGGAAGAGAATCATCCTAGCTTATAGCTAAGAACAAACCCATCATTTGCCAAAACTCCTCTTTTCTTCACTAATCTTCAAAACTAATGAGAAAAGAGAAGTTAGGGAGGTACTTACCACTCAAAGCACCCAATTTCTCTTTGATTCCAAGCAAGAAGAAGAAATTCAAGCTTGAGGTTAAGCTCCAACCATGGCGTCGGCAGACTTGAAGAGGAAGAAGAAGAGAAGAAAAGAAAATGAGATAAGTCTCATTTTATGAAATATTAACCCTTATATATTTTCCTTACTTTAAACCCATACTTCTCTACCTTAAATAGAAATTGGCCAAGTGTCCCAAATCCTCACCCACATGCTGCCGAAAGAACAGCTGCTGCTGCCCATGCTGATTAATATTAATTTTGCACCCAATTGCAAATTAACTCCCAATTTTTCCGAAAGTTCCAATTCTTTTTGCCCAAAAATAATTACCGAATTCCAAAATTAACGAAACTTGGACACAACCCTCAGAATATTATAACATTCACAAAACATATTTCAGAAGTTCATTTACAAATCCAGAGTGTCCTACCGAGCTCGCTGAACCCGAACAAATCCCGACGTGCGAGCGTGTCCAACAGAACTAAAATCCCATCACACCAAAATTCCCCAAAAATACTCATAAATTCCATCTTAAATTATAACACAACTTACCCCAAAGCCGTCAGAAAATTTCCATCCCGAGCCCCGGGATTCCCGTCCCGAGCCCCGGGAGTCGCCCGGAACCGAACGTCCCGCCCCAAATATTAAACTCCACAAACACCTCCGGGACATTCTCACGACTCCAAAACTGCAAACGGCTTCCCAAACTGAGGTCTCGAGAGCGCTACCGAGCCCGCTGTACGTCCCGAGGCGACCCCGACAACCCCCCGGCGCCAGAAAAATATTTTCGGCGGAAACGTCCGGGGGACCCACACGACCTCAAATACGGAAGGGTTCGCCAAAATGATACTCGGATAGGGCTCGGGAGCCGTCTGAACGCCGAAAAACGTGACCCGCAGGCCAAAACCGGAGCCCCGGGTCACCCGGTCGCAACCCGCTCGGGGTGACCGTAACATCCTCCCCCCCTTAGAACTCTTGGTCCTCCAAGAGTAGCCTGAACCAACCATACAGGTGTCGCTACCAACCAGAAAATATAAACATTCCTCTAACCCAGAACAATCGGACCACCATACTGGTGCGGCGGGAGTGGTAGTGTAGACTACCATACGAGCCTCACGGCGTCCCACCCTCCGGGTGCATCTTATTGCACCCCGAGACAGTTGCCGGTATTTCTACCAGACAACCCCAGACAGTACCGGACCTACGTCTAACCACTCCTCACCCGGCTATCCTGGCGGACATCACGTAAAACAGCCACACTTGGGGGGGGGGGAAAGATCAACCTAACAACTTACTCTAGAAACTCATGAGAACCGATAAAATTGGGGTAACTTGCCCCGCCTACCAAATCTTCTTGTCTCTCCGATCGGTGCTACCTCCGGTCAAATTCGCCACCAAACTCAGATTCAAGAGCCTTACGGCGGCGGTTCGTATAAGCAGTGGTGCAGTCGTTCGCGGTTTTGATCCGCGCCTGTAACAATCTGATCTTTGCCGTAGTCTCCTCAAAAGCTCGGGTCCCAGCTCAACCCTATCAGACGCATCTGTCCAACAGTGTGGTGTCGTACACCTCCTCCCGTACAACGCTTCATATGGTGCCATGCCAATCGTAGTCTGGAAGCTGTTGTTGTACGAGAACTCTATCAAAGCAACTACTAGTCCCAAACTCCTCCAAAATCCAAAATACAGATTCGCAACATATCCTCCGATATCAGAATCACCCGCTCCGACTGCCCGTCCGTCTGTGGGTGATAAGCTGTATTCAGATGGAGTCGCGTGCCCAATGCTTCATGAAAAGCAATCCAGAACCGTGTTGTAAAACGCGGATCACGGTCAGATTCAATGGAGTCTGGTACTCCATGCAAACGTACAATCTTCCTGATGTAAAGCCGGCAAGCTTCTCCAGAGGGTCTATGACCCGAATAAGCAGAAAGTGTGCGCACTTTATCAGCTGATCCACAATAACCCAGATAACATCATGGCGAGACCGTGTCAGGGGCAGTGCAGTCAGAAAGTCCATAGTAACATTGCCCCACTCCCGAACTGGAATGGGCAAAGTCTGCAGTGTCCCTGCCGGTTTCTGATGCTCAAACTGCTCGAGTGTGCCTCCTCTAAAATCTCATTCCAGAACTCCTGATCCTCAGGTACATAAAGGCGATCTCAGAAGTATAGCAATCCCTGCCTATACTGAAACGTCGGTAACAAATAAACCCTTATCTTCCCCAGATAACTTCTTCAATACCAGATCTCTACCTTGCGCTTCGCGCATCCTATCAAGCCACTCAGAATGTATGGTAAGTGTAATAACCTGAGCACGCTCCCAGAGCTGCCCCCTGTGCCAAAGGCATATCAAATCACTCTCCTCAGATCGGTCACCAACATTTCCTCCCTTAATTAAGCCGGTATACTTCCTGCTCAGAGCATCGGCAACCGTGTTGCCCTTGCCAGAGATGTACCCGATACTACAATCATAGTCCTTAATGTATTCGAGACATCTGCGCTGCCTCATGCTAAGCTCCTTCTGTGTAAACAGATATTTCAGACTCTTATGGTCGGTAAGAATCTGAAATTTATTACCAAACAGATATTGATTCCAATGTTTCAGCGCATAAATCACTGCAGCCAACTCCAGATCATGTGTCGGTTAGTTCAGCTCATGCGGTCGCAGCTGCCTCGACCCATAAGCTACCACAAAACGCTCCTGCCCCAACACACACCCCAAACTGGATGGGGAAGCATCCGTATAAATCACATACGGTAAGCCCGGATCTGGAAGAGTCAGAATCGGAGCGTTAGTCAACTGCCGCTTCAACTCCTGAAAATTCTGCTCACACCTATCAGACCAGATAAACGGTTGACCCTTCTTGGTCAACTGCGTGAGCGGTGATGCCAGAATAGAAAACCCCGGTACGAACCTCCGATAATATCCTACTAACCCCAGGAAGCTCCTAATCTCCCGTACCGTGGTAGGTTGTTTCCAGTCCCGAACTGCCCTCACCTTCTCTGGATCCACAGACAGACCATGCTCAGATATAATGTGTCCCAGAAAGGTGACTTCCCGAATCCAGAACTCACACTTTGAGAATTTAGCATAAAGCTGATGTTCCCAAAGTGTCTGCAGAACCACCCTCAGATGATCCCGATGCGAATCCTCATCCCGAGAATATATCAGAATATCATCAATAAAAACCACCAGAAATGAGTCCAAATGCGGTCGGAACACCCGATGCATCAGATCCATGAATGCCGCCTGTAGCATTGGTCAGCCCGAATGGCATGACCGTAAACTCAAAGTGTCCAAATTGGGTGCGGAAAGCAGTCTTAGGTATGTCCTCGTCCTTCACCCTAAGCTGAAAATACCCGGATCGGAGATTAATCTTTGAGAAAACTCTCGAACCCTGAAGTTGATCAAAAAGATCGTTAATCCTCGGTAACGGATACTTATTCTTCCCAATAAGAGCATTCAACCGTCTGTAATCAATACAAAGTCAGAGTGTCCCATCATTCTTCTTAACAAACAGAACCCGAGCACCCCACGCTGAAGTGCTCGGTCGGACGAAACTCTTTTCTTTGTAATTCCTCCGATTGCTTCTTCTACTCCTGCATCTCGAAATAGGCATCCGATAAGGAGGAATAGATATCGGAGCGATACCCATTGCAGTGGATGTCAAACACAATTCCCGCTCTTATGGTAATCCGGGCAACTCCTCCGGAAATACTGCGGAAAATCTCGAACCAACGGTAAACCATCCAACTTCAACCTAATACCAGCTTCATTCAGATCATAGCATTCCCTACACCAACTATCGACGGCTGATCCAGAATCGTAGCTCCTTCTTCGTCTTTGTGCGATAGTCAAACCGGTCGAGTCGTGAGAGGTAGTACCTCTCCAGAAACCATAATGGTACGGGTTGCACAATCAACGTGCACAGAGTTCTTGGATAGCCAGTCCATTCCAAGAATAACATCATAGTCCGGCGTGTCTAAAACCAACAGATCCGATACTATCATGTCCGCCTACAGATATCGTACAACCCCGAACCATCTCATTGGAAAACGAACTGACTTCCTGCAGTTTTTACTAAATGCGTTTGAGGCAAGGTACTAACAGACAGATGCGAGAGATGTAACACTTTTCTATGTTACAATGGAAACAGATGCTCTGTATCAAGTAATACATGAACCGACACCTCATTCAGAAATAAAGTACCCTACAGAATTCCTGCTAGCTAGTACATGACCGCTGACTAAGTCCTCCCCGATAACTAGGGCCTCCCCCGTCAAAATGAAAAACTTATCCTACTCTGAGCTGCTGTGACGGAGGGGGTGGCTGAAGCTGCTGTCGCTACTGAGGTCTCGGGCCACCCTGCTGAAACCCACGCCCTCGCGGCGCGTTGGGTTGCCCCGAGACTGTGGACGCTGATAACTGCCAAAAACCCTGCCTTACAGTCAGAGGGCAATCCCGTATCCAATGAGTGTCAGAACCGCAACGTAAACATCGGCCCTCCTGCCGGTAACAAAGTCGACCGGAGTGATACCTACTGCAAATCGGACAAGGTCGTGCCGGTAGTGCTCCCCCTCTGCCTCTACTAAACTGCCCAGACCTGTTCGGCCGTCCAGAAATCTGCCGGGGTCCTTGCTGTATGGAACCCCTCCGTACTCCCTTGACCTTCCTGAACTCGGGCGTAGTCGACGAATAAACCTCTTGGTCTTCTCTTCTTCCATACCTTGATACTACGGTACATAGTGAACCAGCCGATCAAGCTCTCACTCAAACTCTCCGACAATCCTGTCTCCCTAAAGAAGCTCATCAAACTGTGCCTGACGCAGATTCCTGGCTACATCCCCACTGCACTGCTAGTGGAAAATGTAGCCTCCCCCAGGAGTTTGCCAACTCCTGCAACCCCAATCTCTTCTACCACTGGACCTCCTCGGTCATTTAACCTCGGGAGGGGGTTCAAACTCTAAAACCTCACTAGAAGTCTGACCCCGTCAGACTGGTGCCTCAGATCCCCCCCGTCGTTGATGGGACCGACGAGAAGTCTAGGTGTCGTAGTGACCATCCTCTTCGGAGTCACTCACTTACCAATCCCAAAGCTGTGGCGAGCAGTGGCTTAAGTCTCGCTATCACCACCTAATCAAAATGCCCTTACTGTGGCATAATCAGATCTTCCCATGCCTACTGCCGCCCTTGAACCAGCTAAGCTGGCGGGTAATACCAAATCGAGAGAGGGGTCCCTACGACAGCTAAGCCTCGGGGGCGGTGAGTGTGGTTGTTCAGACCCTGGGTTACACTGAACCCGTATCCTATTCCACGGAGGTGTGGGATCCCAGTCCCGCCCCTCCGGTACCAAATCACGCTATTCGCGTGTAGTACACATTTCCTTAAACCCAGTCCAACCAGAAAAACAACTTATCCCAAACCAAATTTCCAAACCATATACCAACTCAACCCATAACCAACAGTTCAAACCCTATCTCTCGGAGGCGTGGGATTACGGACCCATCCCTCCGGTCGCAAATCACGCTGTCGGCGCGTGGTAACCAAACCTGAAACATTCCAGACCAAACAGAGTCCAGACAACTCGGTCACTCCTAATCCCTACAGAAGCTAGCAGCAGTTTTCTAAGGCTCTGTAGTGCAATGCAGTACTTGACACAGAAATTATTTCTCAGAATGATCAAATCATATATTTCACAAAATCACAGAAGCAGTTCATGCTTATTTCACCAAATCTTTTTCCTAACACACAATTTTACGTACCTGAAACTTTTCCACAATCCTTTACTCGTAATAATCTTTCCAGAATCCAGAAATCCCGAGTTCCGAAATCTGCAACTATCAGGATAACTTGAAGGATCAACTTTGTTCCACAATTTTATTTTGAAGTGGTTCAAGTAAGGAGGTGGCCAATCTCCGTACCAAACCATTCTAAAATAAAATGTGCAACAATAGTTGTCACTACAAGTCACCATCGACGACCAATATGGTCACTTACTCGCTCTGATACCAACTTGTCACCGCACGCCACCCGAACCCGGTTGCGGAGGCGGGGCGCCGGGACGTCGGAAGCGGAAGCCGGAGTGATACAGAAAAGGCAGGTCCATCGAGACCTGCCGCGCGTAGCGGACCCGAAAGGCGAAACGATTGTGGAAGCAACCTAACAAAAATTTCATACATATAACTAAAATAAAATCAAAACATACAATTCATGCATCAGCAACTGAGTAAGCCTCGCCCTCCGTGGACGAGTGCTTTCGCACCAAACATAGATACATGCATAGTTCACAGAACCTATGGTGTCTAGCAATCGCCAAGCGCTCAGAATATGCAACAGATAAGAATATATATACAATCATATACAAACATCACAACAATAAAAGCAGAAAGTATGCACATGCAGCGACAGATCCGACCCTAGGCCTAAACGTCAAAATACCTCTAGCTGGATTCAGACCAAGTAGACAAAATCCCAGCCCACAAGGTACTGCTGCTGCTCAACCCAACCAAGGCAGAAGCCTCACGGAAACCAACTCCGCTGGTTGTTTACCAAGTCTACCTGAAACCCAAAAACAGAACCCAAAAGGGTGAGTCCTAAAAGGACCCCGTAAGGGATTTGGGGTAAGATAAGCATATGTAACCCTGCAAAACATAAAGATAGCAATATACAGAATATATGCAACAGAATACAGAACATCGTGCATGTAATAAAAACAGATCAGAATACCGAAGGATGTGCGATACTAAATCGCCATAAACCCTTATAACCAATCAGAACGACAGCCTCCCTCTAAGGGAGTCAGAAGCCGAAGCTATTACAGAAGCATGGTGCACCAGCTGGGGTAGCGAACCCTCAACCTGTCGTAGGGTTACGCAGACCGAGTATGCCATAAGGCATACTCCTACAAATTACGAACGTACCTTAAAGCGAAATTTCCGAAATACCGCAAAATGAAGTGCAACAATACATACACCTACAGACTACAGAATATGCCCTAGGCATATAATACTGAAATACTTGCAGAACAGAAAGTGAAACTAAACATACACCTATCTTACCAAAAATAGCAGAACCAAACCCTTACCTCAAAGTCCAGAGTATTAGACCGATTCTGGACGACTTCCACACCACGACCCGAAACCCGAAAACCTCTCTTTTTCTAACTTCCGAACCTCAGAATCTGTCAATTCAAGCTGAATTAGCAACCTTACCAACCATACTACCAAACTACACCCCCGACCCCAAAATCAAAAATCCGGCAGAATTTCCGTAAAATTCCAGATTTCCACAGAAACTTCAGAATTCAGAACCAACCTAGACAATGCAAGATTATACATCGACAAACATCATCCCACAAGCAGAACTGATCAAATCCAACCTTAAAACCCTTCATTACCCGACATTTTCCGATAAACCCGCTTAATAGTGACTTTTCCATTTCTTATCCGAAATCAACGTTTCAAACTTCTAACCACACCTAAATTCAACCCCAATACCATCTTAGCATCCAATTCAACCAAAATCAAACCCCAACATAGAAAAAGAATCATCCAATAATTCGGCTCCTTTGCCAATTTTTATCCAACTTCCAAATCAATCCATTCAAACTTCCAATTAATCATACTAATCACCAATTTCACTTCTAAACCAAGAATGCTATCCAATTGCATCCAAAACAACCAAATTCAACATTGAACAACAACAAACATAATCGGCCATTTGGGGGTTTCCAACCCAACTTGTTTTCCATCAAATTGAATCCATACATAAGCTTAGAATCATGCTAGGATTAACATACTTGAAGCATGAACCAAGATAACAAACACACATCAACATAGAATTTTCCAAAAATTCGGCCTAAATAGGGATTTTTACCCAAGATGTGTTCTCCAAAATCCAACACTTGATTAACACTCTCCTACAACCCAAGAACAACATACTAAAAGATGGGAGGAAGAGAATCATCCTAGCTTATAGCTAAGAACAAATTCATCATTTGCAAAAACTCATCTTTTCTTCACTAACCTTCAAAACTAATGAGTAAAGAGAAGTTTGGGAGGTACTTACCACTCAAAGCACCCAATTTCTCTTTGATTCCAAGCAAGGAGAAGAAATTCAAGCTTAAGGTGATCAACAATGGTGGCGTCGGCAGCAGCAAGCAAGAGGAAGAAGAAGAAGAAAAGAAAAGAAGATGAGATAAGTCCCATTTTTATGAAATATTATGCCTTATATATATTCCTTACTTTAAACCCATACTTCTCTACCTTAAATAGAAATTGGCCAAGTGTCCCAAATCCTCACCCACATGCTGCCGAAAGAACAAAGGCTGCCCATGCTGATTTTTATTAATTTTGCACCCAATTGCAAATTAACTCCCAATTTTTCCGAAAGTTCCAATTCTTTTTGCCCAAAAATAATTACCGAATTCCAAAATTAACGAAACTTGGACACAACCCTCAGAATATTATAACATTCACAAAACATATTTCAGAAGTTCATTTACAAATCCAGAGTGTCCTACCGAGCTCGCTGAACCCGAACAAATCCCGACGTGCGAGCGTGTCAAACAGAACTAAAATCCCATCACACCAAAATTCCCCAAAAATACTCATAAATTCCATCTTAAATTATAACACAACTTACCCCAAAGCCGTCAGAAAATTTCCATCTCGAGCCCCGGGATTCCCGTCCCGAGCCCCGGGAGTCGCCCGGAACCGAACGTCCCGCCCCAAATATTAAACTCCACAAACACCTCCGGGACATTCTCACGACTCCAAAACTGCAAACGGCTTCCCAAACTGAGGTCTCGAGAGCGCTACCGAGCCCGCTGTACGTCCCGAGGCGACCCCGACAACCCCCCGGCGCCAGAAAAATATTTTCGGCGGAAACGTCCGGGGGACCCACACGACCTCAAATACGGAAGGGTTCGCCAAAATGATACTCGGATAGGGCTCGGGAGCCGCCTGAACGCCGAAAAACGTGACCCGCAGGCCAAAACCGGAGCCCCGGGTCACCTTGGCCGCAGTAACCCGCTCGGGGTGACCGTGATGTTGTTCTTGGGTTAGGGTGGCTTGTTTGGATTGAATTGGAAGTTGGGTGAATTGTTGGCATAGAACCGAAAAGTTTAAGTGAAACTTTCTCTATGTTGGGGGTTGATTTTGGTTGAATTGGATGCTAAAGTGGTATTGGGGTTGGATTTAGGTGTGGTTTGGTGTTTGAAACGTGGATTTCGGGTAAGAAATGGAAAAGTTACTATTATGCGAGTTTATCGAAAAATGTCGGGTAATGAAGGGTTTTAAGGTTGGATTGAGTTAGTCAATGTATAATCTTGCATTGTCTAAGTTGGTTCTGAATTCTGATGTTTCGGAAATGCGGAATTTTCTTGAAATTCTTCCGGATTTTCGGTTTTTTGTAGGGGGTGTAGTTTGTTAGTTTGTTTAGTAAGGTTGCTAATTTAGCTTGAATTGACAGATTCTGTGTTTCGGTAGTTAGATAAAGAGAGGTTTTAGGGTTTCGGGTCGTGGTGTGAAAGTCGTCGAATCGGTCAACTACTCGGATTTGTGAGGTAAGGGTTTGGTTCATTATCTTGGTAAGATAGGTATATGTTTTGTTTCACTTTCTGCTCTACAAGTATTTCGGGATTATATGCCTTAAGGCATAATCAGAAGTCTGTAGGTGTATGCCTTGTGGGCATACTGCCTTATGGCATACTGCATAACCCTACGGCATTGTGGGTTCGCTACCCTGGTGCACCATGCTTCGTAATAGCTTCGGCTTCGACTCCTTAGAGCGAGGCTGTCGTTCCGATTTGTTATAAGGGTTTATGGCGATTTAGAATCGCACATCCTACGGGATTCGATCTGTTTTTATTACATGCACGATATTCGTATTACATTGCATATATTCGTATATTGCTATCTTTCTGTTTTGCAGGGTTACATATGCTTATCTTACCCCAAATCCCTTACGGGTCCTTTCGAGGACTCACCCTTTTTGGGTTCTGTCTTTGGGTTTCAGGTAGACCTGGTAAGTAGTAGCTTTACCTTGCGGGCCGGGATTTTGTTGGGGGTAGCAGACTTGGTCTGAATACCGCGCGAGGTATCTGTAGTTGCATGTCCATACTTTCTGGATTGTTGTGATGATTGTATATATGTATATATTCTGTTCTGTTGCATGTTCTGAGCGCTTGCCGCTTGCTAGATACCCTAGGTTCGGGGAATTCTGTATGTATCTATGTTGTGTGCGTAAGAACTCGTCCCACGGAGGGCGGGGCTTACTTTCTTGTTAATGCATGAATCGTATGTATGGTAATGGTGATGTGCTTGTCCGTTTCCGGGGACGAGACTCACCATGGATTTGATTTAGTATACGTATGAATTTTTCAGTTGCTTCCACAATCATTTCTTTTTCAGATCGCACGCGCGCGGTCTCGATGGACATGTCATTCTCGTATCATTCCGGCTTCCGCTTCCGACGTCCGGCGCCCCGCCTCCGCAACCGGGCTCGGGTGGCGACGGTGACAAGTTGGTATCAGAGCAGGTAAGTGACCATATTGGTCGCCAGTGGTGACTTGTAGTGACAACTAATGTTGTACATTTTGTTTTAGAATGGTTTGGTACGGAGATTGGCCACCTCCTTACTTGAACCACTTTAAAATAAAATTGTGAAACAAAGTTTTGTCCTTCAAGTTATCCTGGTAGTTGCAGTCTACGGAGCTCAAGATTTCTGGATTTTGGTAAAAGTATTACGAGTAAGGGATTGTGGAAAAGTTTCGGGTACGTAAAATTGTGTGTTAGGAAAAGATTTGGTGAAATAAGCATGAACTGCTTCTGTGATTTTGTGAAATACATGATTTTATCATTCTGGGAAATAACTTCAGTGTCAAGTACTGCATTGCACTACAGAGCCTTAGAAAACTGCTGCTAGCTTCTGTAGGAATTAGGAGTGATTGATTTGTCAAGACTCTGTTGGTCTGAAATGTTTTGGTATATGGTATGGTTAACACGCGTAGATAGCGTGATTTGGTACCGGAGGGGCGGGATCGGGATCCCACACCTCCGTGGAATAGGATATGGGTTCGGGCGTAACCCGTGGTCTCGAACAACCACACTCACCGCCCCCCCGAGGTTTAGCGGTCGTAGGGACCCCTCTCTGATTTGGTATTACCCGCCAGCCCAGCTGGTTCAGGGGCGGCAGTAGGCAGGGGAAGATCTGATCATGCCACTGTAAGGGCATTCTGATTAGGTGGTGATAGCGAGACTTAAGCCACTGCTCGCCACAGCTTTGGGAGTGGTGAGTGAGTGACTCCGAGGAGGATGGTCACTACGACACCTAGACTTCTCGTGAGTCCCATTAACGACGGGAGATCGAGGCACCCCCGACGAGGTCAGACTTCCGGAGAGGTTTCGAGTTTGAACCCCCGAGGTTCAATGACCGAGAAGGGCCGAGGTAGTAGAGATTTGGTTTGCAGGAGTTGACAAACTCCCGGGAGGCTACATTTTCCACCAGCAGTGCAGCAAGGATGTAGCCAGGGATCTGCGTCAGGCACAATTTGTTGAGCTTCATCAGGGAGACAGGATTGTCGCTGAGTATGAGTGAGAGTTTGACCGGCTGGTTTACTACGTACTGCAGTACCATGGTATGGAAGAGGAGAAGGCCAAGAGGTTTATTCGTCGACTGCACCCCGAGTACAGGTGGGCTTTGAGACCATTAGATATTACTTTTCATTGGGAGGCGGTTCATAAGGCTCAACTCCTCAAGCAAGAGGAGGTTGAGAGTCGCCTCACCTCGCAGCGAGGTCAGGGGAGTACGAGGGGCTCCACACAGCAGGGACCCCGGCAGATTTCTGGACGGCCGAACAGGCCCGGGCGCTTTAGTAGAGGCAGAAGGGGAGCACCACCGGCACAACCTTGTCCGATTTGCAGTAGGTATCACCCCGGTCGACTTTGTTACCGGCAGGAGGGCCGATGTTTACGTTGCGGGTCTGACACTCTTTGGGTACGGGATTGCCCTCTGACTTTAGGGCAGGGTTTTGGCAGTCTTCAGCGTCCACAGTCTCGGGCACAGCCCAACGCGCCGCGAGGGCGTGGGTTTCAGCGGGGTGGCCCGAGACCTCAAGAATGACAGCAGCCTTCAGCCACCCTCCACCACAGCCGCTCGAGCAGGATAAGTTTTCCTTATTGTGAGGAGGCCCTAGTCATCGAGGAGGACCTAGTCGGCGGGCGAGTGCACTAGCCAGCGGGGAGGCTTGAGTCGGCAGGAAGTTCTGTAAGGTACTATATTTCCGAATGAGATACCGGTTCATGCGTTATTTGATATAGAGCATCTATTTCTTTTGTAACACGAAATGTGTTACATCTCTCGCATCTGTCTATTAGTACTTTGCCTCAAATGCTTTTAGTAAAAACTACCGGGAGTCGGTTTCTGTTTTCCAATGAGATGGTTCGGGATTGTACGATATCCGTAGGCGGACATCTGATAGTATTGGATTTGTTGGTTTTAGACACGCCGAACTATGATTTTATTCTTGGGATGGACTGGTTATCCAAGAATTCTGTGCACGTTGATTGTGCAAACCGTACCATTATGGTTTCTGGAGAGGTACTACCTCTCACGGCTCCGACTGGTTTGACTATCGCACAACACAGTAAAGAGTTGCAGATTCTGGATCCGCTGTCGATAGTTGGTGTAGGGGAATGCTATGATCTGAATGAGGTTGGTACTATATTGAAGTTGGATAGTTTATTAGTGGTTTGGGATTTTCCGCAGGTATTTCCGGAGGAGTTGCCCGGATTACCACTGGAGCGGGAAATTGTGTTTGAGATCCACCTGCAGTTGGGTACTACTCCAATATCTATTCCTCCTTATCGGATGCCTATTTCTGAGATGCAGGAGTTGAAGAAGCAATTGGAGGAATTACAGCAGAAGGGCTTCATCCGACCAAGCACTTCACCGTGGGGTGCTACGGTTCTGTTTGTTAAGAAGAAAGATGGGACGCTTTGACTTTGCATTGATTACAGACGGTTGAATGCTTTTACTTTGAAGAATAAGTATCCGTTGCCGAGGATTGACGATCCTTTTTGATCAACTTCGGGGTTT
The DNA here is from genome assembly GCA_024586325.1 of Stellera chamaejasme. Taxonomy (NCBI): domain Eukaryota; kingdom Viridiplantae; phylum Streptophyta; class Magnoliopsida; order Malvales; family Thymelaeaceae; genus Stellera; species Stellera chamaejasme. The sequence goes on from CM044981.1 coordinate 25,359,894, forward strand.
GAGAGTTTTCTCGAAGATTGATCTCCGATCCGGGTACTTTCAGCTTAGGGTGAAGGATGAGGATATACCTAAGACTGCTTTCCGCACCCGATATGGACACTTTGAGTTTACGGTCATGCCATTCGGGCTGACCAATGCTTCGGTGGCATTCATGGATCTGATGCATCGGGTGTTCCGACCCTACTTGGACTCATTTCTGGTGGTTTTTATTGATGATATTCTGATATATTCTAGGGATGAGGACTCGCATCGGGAGCATCTGAGAGTAGTTCTGCAGACACTTTGGGAACATCAGCTTTATGCTAAATTCTTAAAGTGTGAGTTCTGAATTCGGGAAGTCACTTTTCTGGGATATATTATATCTGAGCATAGTCTGTCTGTGGATCCAGAGAAGGTGAGGGTAGTTCGGGATTGGAAACAACCTACCACGGTACGGGAGATCAGGAGCTTTCTGGGGTTAGCAGGATATTATCGGAGGTTTGTACGGGGATTTTCTATTCTGGCATCTCCGCTTACGCAGTTGACCAGGAAGGGTCAACAGTTTATCTGGTCTGATAGGTGTGAGCAGAATTTTCAGGAGTTGAATCGGCGGTTGACTAACGCTCCAATTCTGATTCTTCCAGATCCGAGCTTACTGTATGTGATTTATACGAATGCTTCCACGTCCGGTTTGGGGTGTGTGTTGATGCAGGAGCGTAATGTGGTAGCTTATGGGTCGAGGCAAGTGCGACCGCATAAGCTGAACTAACCGACGCATGATCCGGAGTTGGCTGCAGTGATCTATGCGCTGAAACAATGGAGGCATTATCTGCTTGGTAACAAATTTCAGATTCTTACCGACCATAAAAGTCTGAAATATCTGTTTAGTAGAAGGAGCTTAACATGAGGCAGCGCAGATGGCTCGAATACATTAAGGATTATGATTGTTGTATCGAGTACATCTCTGGCATGGGCAACACGGTTGCCGATGCTCTGAGCAGGAAGTTTACCGGGTTGGTCAAGGGAGGAGATGCTGGAGACCGATCCGAGGAGAGAGATTTGACATGCCTTTGGCACAGGTGGCAGCTCTGGGAGCGTGCTCAGGTATACACACTTACCATACATTCTGAGTGGCTTGACAGGGTGCGCGGGGCGCAGGGTAGAGATCCGGGGTTGAAGAAATTATCTGGGGAAGATAAGGGGTCTTTGTTACCGACGTTTCAGTATAGGCAGGGATTGCTATACTTCCGAGACCGCCTTTATGTACCAGAGGATCAGGAGCTCCAGAATGAGTTTTTAAAGGAGGCACACTCGAGCAGATTGAGTATTCATCCCGGGAGTGAAAAGATGTATCAGGATCTGCGCACTCACTTCTGGTGGCCTAGTATGAGGAGACACACTGCCACACATGTGTCCAGGGGTGCCGTTTGTCAGCAGGGGAAGATTGAGTACCAGAAACCGGCAGGGACACTGCAGACCTTGCCCATTCCAGTCGGGAAGTGGGGCCATGTTACTTTGGACTTTCGACCGCACGCCCGACACGGTCTCATCATGATGCTGTCTGGGTTAGTGTGGATCGGCTGACAAAGTGCGCACACCTTCTGCTTATTCGGGTCACAGACCCTCTGGAGAAGCTTGCCCAGCTTTACATCAGGGAGATTGTACGATTACATGGAGTACCAAACTCCATTGTATCTGACCGTGATCCGCGTTTTACAGCACGGTTCTGGAGAGTTTTTCATGAAGCACTGGGTACGCGACTCCATCTGAGTACAGCTTATCACCCACAGACGGACGAGCAGTCGGAGCGGGTGATTCTGATACTGGGGTATTTGCTGCGAAGCTGTACTTTGGATTTTGGAGGAGATTGGGACCAGCAGTTACCTTTGATAGAGTTCTTGTACAACAACAACTTCCATACCACAATTGGCATGGCACCATATGAAGCGTTGTACGGGAGGAGGTGTATGACACCACACTGTTGGACAGATGCGTCTGATAGGGTTGAGCTGGGACCCGAGCTTTTTGAGGAGACTACGGCAAAGATCAGATTGTTACAGGCGCGGATCAAAACCGCGAATGACCGCACCACCTTATGTGTGAACAGATGTCACAGGGACTTAGAATTTGAGATTGGTGACAGAGTTTGACTGGAGGTAGCACCGATCAGAGGGACAGTAAGATTTGGTAGGCGGGGCAAGTTACCCCGAGTTTTATCGGTTCTGTTACGGTCACCCCGAGCGGGTTGCGACCGGGTGACCCGGGGCTCCGATTTTGGCCTGCGGGTCACGTTTTTCGGCGTTCAGGCGGCTCCCGAGCCTTATCCGAGTATCATTTTGGCGAACCCTTTCGTATTTGAGGTCGTGTGGGTCCCCCGGACGTTTCCGCCGAAAATATGTTTCTTTCGCCGGGGGGGTGTCGGGGTCGTCTCGGGACGTCCAGCGGGCGCGGTAGCGCTCCCGAGACCTCAGGTTGAGAAGCCGTTTGCAGATTTGGAGTCGTGGGAATGTCCCGGAGGTTTCTATAGAGAATAATATTTGGGGCGGGACGTTCGGTCCCGGGCGACTCCCGGGGCTCGGGACGGGAATCCCGGGGCTCGGGATGGAATTTCTCCGATGGCTTCATGGTAGGTTATGTTATAATTTAAGATGGATTTTATGAGTATTTTTGTGGAATTTTGGTGTGACGGAATTTTGGTTCAGGTTGACACGCTCGCACGTCGGGATTCGTTCGGGTTCAGCGAGCTCGGTAGGACACTCTGGAATGGTAAATAAACATTTGGAACATGTTTTATGAATGTTATAATATCCTGAGGATTGTGTCCAAGTTTCGTTTAATTTGGAGTTCGGTAGTTGTGTTTGGGCCAAAATTGGAACTTTTGGAAAAGTTTGGAGATTAATTTGTATTTGGCTACAAAACAAAAATAATGGAGCATGGGCAGCAGCATGTTTCGGCAGAAATGGGAAGGAATGAGGGACACTTGTCCTATTTTCATTTTAAGATGAAATGGTATGGGAAAAAGAAAAGAAATTATATGTAAGGCTTATTTCATAAATGGCTTAATATTTCATTTCTTCTTCTTCTTCCTCCTTGCAATCCGCCACCATGGGAGCTCCTCTCAAGCTTTGAAGTTCTTCTCCTTGGCTGAAATCATCAAGAGCTTAGCTTCAATCTTGGGTAAGTTTCCTTCCTAAGCTCTCTTTTCTTCTTGGAATCAAGTTTGGATGGATAAAGAGATGGTTTTGAGAATTATGAGTTTGTTCTTAGCTACTAGCTAGGATGATTCTCTTCCTCCCATCTTTTAGTATGATGTTCTTGGGTTGTAGGGGAGTGATAATCAAGTGTTAGATTTTGGAAAAACTCCTTGGTTGTACAAACCCCATTTTGGCCGAATTTTTGGGAAATTCTAAAATGGTGTGTGTTTGTCTTCTTGAATCATGCTTCAAGTATGTTGTTCCTAGCATGATTCTAAGCCTTTGTATGGATTCAATTTGATGGAAAACAAGTTGGGTGAAAAACCCCCTTTTGGCCGAATTCTTCAAGAGAAGGGTTATGTTGATTTTGGTTGTTTTGGGTGCAATTGGTTAGCATTCTTGGTTTAGAAGTGTAATTGGTGTTTAGAATGGTTGTTTGGTGGCTTGTTTGGATTGAATTGGAAGTTGGGTGAATTGTTGGCATAGAACCGAAAAGTTTAAGTGAAACTTTCTCTATGTTGGGGGTTGATTTTGGTTGAATTGGATGCTAAAGTGGTATTGGGGTTGGATTTAGGTGTGGTTTGGTGTTTGAAACGTGGATTTCGGGTAAGAAATGGAAAAGTTACTATTATGCGAGTTTATCGAAAAATGTCGGGTAATGAAGGGTTTTAAGGTTGGATTGAGTTAGTCAATGTATAATCTTGCATTGTCTAAGTTGGTTCTGAATTCTGAGGTTTCAATGTAAATCTGAAATTTTACTAAAATTCTGCCGGATTTTCGGTTTTGGGTCGGGGATGTAGTTTGGTAGTGTGGTTAGTAAGGTTGCTAATTCAGCTTGAATTGACAGATTCTGTGGTTCGGAAGTTAGAAAAAGAGAGGTTTTCGGGTTTCGGGTCGCGGTGTGAAAGTCGTCCAGAATCGGTCAACTACTCTGGATTGGTGAGGTAACGGTTTGGTTCTGTTATTTTGGTAAGATAGGTATATGTTTTGTTTCACTTTCTGCTCGCAAGTATTTCGGGATTATATGCCTTAAGGCATATTCTCAGAAGTTCTGTAGGTGTATGCCTTGTGGCATACTGTCTGTTAACCCTACGACAGCTTGTGGGTTCGCTACCCCACTGGTGCACCATGCTTCGTAATAGCTTCGGCTTCGACTCCTTAGAGGGAGGCTGTTGTTCCGATTTGTTATAAGGGTTTATGGCGATTTAGAATCGCACATCCTACGGGATTCTGATCTGTTTTTATTACATGCACGATATTCTGTATTCTGTTGCATATATTCTGTATATTGCTATCTTTCTGTTTTGCAGGGTTACATATGCTTATCTTACCCCAAATCCCTTACGGGTCCTTTCGAGGACTCACCCTTTTTGGGTTCTGTCTTTGGGTTTCAGGTAGACCTGGTAAGCAGCAGCTTTACCTTGCGGGCCGGGATTTTGTTGGGGGTAGCAGACTTGGTCTGAATCCCACGCGAGGTATCTGACGTTTAGGCCTAGGGTTGGCTCTGTAGTTGCATGTGCATACTTTCTGGATTGTTGTGATGATTGTATATATGTATATATTCTGTTCTGAGCGCTTGGCGCTTGCTAGATACCCTAGGTTCGGGGAATTCTGTATGTATCTATGTTGTGTGCGTAAGAACTCGTCCACGGAGGGCGGGGCTTACTTTCTTGTTAATGCATGAACTGTATGTATGGTAATGGTGATGTGCTTGTCCGTTTCCGGGGGACGAGACTCACCATGGATTTGATTTAGTATACGTATGAATTTTTCAGGTTGCTTCCACAATCATTTCTTTTTCAGGTCCGCTACGCGCGGCAGGTCTCGATGGACCTGCCATTCTGTATCATTCCGGCTTCCGCTTCCGACGTCCCGGCGCCCCCGCCTCCGCAACCGGGCTCGGGTGGCGTACGGTGACAAGTGTTAGGAAAAGATTTGGTGAAATAAGCATGAATCGCTTCGTGATTTTGTGAAATACATGATTTTATCATTCGGGAAATAACTTCTGTGTCAAGTACTGCATTGCACTACAGAGCCTTAGAAAACTGCTGCTAGCTTCTGTAGGGATTAGGAGTGATTGATTTGTCTAGACTCTGTTGGTCTGAAATGTTTCAGGTATGGTTAACACGCGTAGATAGCGTGATTTGGTACCGGAGGGGCGGGACTGGGATCCCACACCTCCGTGGAATAGGATATGGGTTCAGCGTAACCTGTGGTCTGAACAACCACACTCACCGCCCCCCCCCGAGGTTTAGCGGTCGTAGGGACCCCTCTCTGATTTGGTATTACCCGCCAGCCCAGCTGGTTCAGGGGCGGCAGTAGGCAGGGGAAGATCTGATCATGCCACTGTAAGGGCATTCTGATTAGGTGGGGATAACGAGACTTAAGCCACTGCTCGCCACAGCTTTGGGAGTGGTGAGTGAGTGACTCCGAGGAGGATGGTCACTACGACACCTAGACTTCTCGTCAGTCCCATCAACGACGGGGAGATTCGAGGCACCGGCCGACGAGGTCAGACTTCTGGAGAGGTTTCAGAGTTTGAACCCCCCCGAGGTTCAATGACCGAGAAGGGCCAGAGGTAGTAGAGATTTGGTTTGCAGGAGTTGACAAACTCCTGGGGGAGGCTACATTTTCCACCAAAGAAAGGCTGCGAGGATGTAGCCAGGGATCTGCGTCAGGCACAATTTGTTGAGCTTCATCAGGGAGACAGGATTGTCGCAGAGTATGAGTGAGAGTTTGACCGGCTGGTTTACTACGTGCTGCAGTACCATGGTATGGAAGAGGAGAAGGCCAAGAGGTTTATTCGTCGACTGCGCCCCGAGTACAGGTGGGCTTTGAGACCATTAGATATTACTTTTCATTGGGAGGCGGTTCATAAGGCTCAACTCCTCGAGCAAGAGGAGGTTGAGAGTCGCCTCACCTCGCAGCGAGGTCAGGGGAGTACGAGGGGCTCCACATAGCAGGACCCCGGCAGATTTCTGACGGCCGAACTGGCCTGGGCAGTTTAGTAGAGGCAGAGGGGGAGCACCACCTGCACGACCTTGTCCGATTTGCAGTTGGTATCACCCCAGTCGACTTTGTTACCGGTAGGAGGGCCGATGTTTACGTTGCGGGTCTGACACTCTTTGGGTACGGGATTGCCCTCTGACTTTAGGGCAGGGTTTTGGCAGTCTTCAACGTCCACAGTCTCGGGCACAGCCCAACGCGCCGCGAGGGCGTGGGTTTCAGCGGGGTGGCCCGAGACCTCGGCGGCAGCAGCTTCAACCACCCTCCACCACAAAGCAGCTCGAGCAGGATAAGTTTTCCTTATTGTGAGGGTAGGCCCTAGTCATCGGGGAGGACCTAGTCGGCGGCGTGCACTAGCCGGCAGGAGGCTTGAGTCAGCAGGAAGTTCTGTAAGGTACTATATTTCCGAATGAGATACCGGTTCATGCGTTATTTGATATAGGAGCATCTATTTCTTTTGTAACACATAAATGTGTTACATCTCTGCATCTGTCTGTTAGTACTTTGCCTCAAATGCTTTTAGTAAAAACTGTTGGGAGTCGGCCGCTTTTCCAATGAGATGGTTCGGGATTGTACGATATCCGTAGGCGGACATCGATAGTATTGGATTTGTTGGTTTTAGACACGCCGAACTATGATTTTATTCTTGGGATGGACTGGTTATCCAAGAATTTGTGCACGTTGATTGTGCAAACCGTACCATTATGGTTTCGGAGAGGTACTACCTCTCACGGCTCCGATCGGGTTTGACTATCGCAAAGACAAGAAAGAGTTACAGATTCTGGATCAGCTATCGATAGTTGGTGTAGGGGAATGCTATGATCTGAATGAGGCTGGTACTATATTGAAGTTGCATAGTTTACCAGTGGTTTGAGATTTTCCGCAGGTATTTCCGGAGGAGTTGCCCGGATTACCACCAGAGCGGGAAATTGTGTTTGAGATCCACCTGCAGTTGGGTACTACTCCAATATCTATTCCTCCTTATCGGATGCCTATTTCTGAGATGCAGGAGTTGAAGAAGCAATTGGAGGAATTACAGCAGAAGGGCTTCATCCGACCAAGCACTTCACCGTGGGGTGCTACGGTTCTGTTTGTTAAGAAGAAAGATGGGACGCTTTGACTTTGCATTGATTACAGACGGTTGAATGCTTTTACTTTGAAGAATAAGTATCCGTTGCCGAGGATTGACGATCCTTTTTGATCAACTTCGGGGTTCGAGAGTTTTCTCGAAGATTGATCTCCGATCTGGGTACTTTCACTTAGGGTGAAGGATGAGGATATACCTAAGACTGCTTTCCGCACCCGATATGGACACTTTGAGTTTACGGTCATGCCATTCGGGCTGACCAATGCTTCGGTGGCATTCATGGATCGATGCATCGGGTGTTCCGACCCTACTTGGACTCATTTCGGTGGTTTTTATTGATGATATTCTGATATATTCTAGGGATGAGGACTCGCATCGGGAGCATCTGAGAGTAGTTCTGCAGACACTTTGGGAACATCAGCTTTATGCTAAATTCTTAAAGTGTGAGTTCTGAGTTCGGGAAGTCACTTTTCTGGGATATATTATATCTGAGCATAGTCTGTCTGTGGATCCAGAGAAGGTGAGGGTAGTTCGGGATTGGAAACAACCTACCACGGTACGGTAGATCAGGAGCTTTCTGGGGTTAGCAGGATATTATCGGAGGTTTGTACTGGGATTTTCTATTCTGGCATCTCCGCTTACGCAGTTGACCAGGAAGGGTCAACAGTTTATCTGGTCTGATAGGTGTGAGCAGAATTTTCAGGAGTTGAAGCGGCAGTTGACTAACGCTCCACCCCGATTCTTCCAGATCCGAGCTTACCGTATGTGATTTATACGAATGCTTCCACGTCCGGTTTGGGGTGTGTGTTGATGCAGGAGCGTAATGTGGTAGCTTATGGGTCGAGGCAGCTGCGACCGCATAAGCTGAACTAACCGACGCATGATCTGGAGTTGGCTGCAGTGATCTATGCGCTGAAACAATGGAGGCATTATCTGCTTGGTAACAAATTTCAGATTCTTACCGACCATAAGAGTCTGAAATATCTATTTACGCAGAAGGAGCTTAACATGAGGCAGCGCAGATGGCTCGAATACATTAAGGATTATGATTGTTGTATCGAGTACATCTCTGGCATGGGCAACACGGTTGCCGATGCTCTGAGCAGGAAGTTTACCGGGTTGGTCAAGGGAGGAGATGCTGGGGACCGATCCGAGGAGAGAGATTTGACATGCCTTTGGCACAGGTGGTAGCTCTGGGAGCGTGCTCAGGTATACACACTTACCATACATTCTGAGTGGCTTGACAGGGTGCGCGGGGCGCAGGGTAGAGATCCGGGGTTGAAGAAATTATCTGGGGAAGATAAGGGGTCTTTGTTACCGACGGGAAGTGGGGCAATGTTACTTTGGTCTTTCTGACTGCACTGCTCCTGACACTGTCTCATCATGATGCTGTCTGGGTTATTGTGGATCGGCTGACAAAGTGCGCACACCTTCTGCTTATTCGGGTCACAGACCCTCTGGAGAAGCTTGCCCAGCTTTACATCAGGGAGATTGTACGATTACATGGAGTACCAAACTCCATTGTATCTGACCGTGATCCGCGTTTTACAGCACGGTTCTGGAGAGTTTTTCATGAAGCACTGGGTACGCGACTCCATCTGAGTACAGCTTATCACCCACAGACGGACGAGCAGTCAGAGCGGGTGATTACGATCTCGGGGTATTTCTTTGCCGTACTTTGGATTTTGGAGGAGATTGGGACCAGTGATTACCTTTGATAGAGTTCTTGTACAACAACAACTTCCATACCACGATTGGCATGGCACCATATGAAGCGTTATGCAGGAGGAGGTGTATGACACCACACTTGTTGGACAGATGCGTCGATAGGGTTGAGCTGGGACCCGAGCTTTTGAGGAGACTACGGCAAAGATCAGATTGTTACAGGCGCGGATGAAAACCGCGAATGACCGCACCACCTTATGTGTGAACAGATGTCACAGGGACTTAGAATTTGAGATTGGTGACAGAATTTGACTGGAGGTAGCACCAATCAGAGGGACAGTAAGATTTGGTAGGCGGGGCAAGTTACCCCGAGTTTTATCGGTTCTCATGAGTTTCTAGAGTGAGTTGTTAGGTTGGCTTTACCCCGACTATTTCGTTTTACGTGATGTCTTCCGTGATAGCCTGTTGAGGATCGATTAGATTTAGATTCGACTGTGCTGGGGTTGTCGGGTAGAAATACCGGCAAGCCCGACTCGGGTGCAATAAGATGCACCCGGAGGGTGGGACGCCGTTTAGAGGCTCTTAATGGTAGTTTAAACTACCACTCCCGCCACACCAGTACGGTGGTCCGATTGTTCTTAGTAAGGAGGATATTTATATATTATGGTTGTTAGCGACAACTGTATGGATGGTTCAGGCTACTCTTGGAGGACCAAGAGTTTTAAGGGGGAGAATGTTACGGTCACCCCGAGCGGGTTGCGGCAAGGTGACCCGGCTCCGGTTTTGGCCTGCGGTCACGTTTTTCGGCGTTCAGGCGGCTCCCGAGCCTTATCCGAGTATCATTTTGGCGAACCCTTTCGTATTTGAGGTCGTGTGGGTCCCCCGGACGTTTCCGCCGAAAATATTTTTTCCGGCGCCGGGGTGTTGTCGGAGTCGTCTCGGGACGTACAGCGGGCTCGGTAGCGCTCCCGAGACCTCCGTTTGAGAAGCCGTTTGCAGATTTGGAGTCGTGGTAATGTCCCGGAGGTTTCTATAGAGAATAATATTTGGGGGCGGGACGGTCGGTCCCGGGCGACTCCCGGGGCTCGGGACGGGAATCCCGGGGCTCGTGATGGAATTTCTCCGATGGCTTTATGGTAGGTTATGTTATAATTTAAGATGGATTTTATGAGTATTTTTGTGGAATTTTGGTGTGACGGAATTTTGGTTCAGGTTGACACGCTCGCACGTTGGGATTCGTTCGGGTTCAGCGAGCTCGGTAGGAAACTCTGGAATGGTAACTAAACATTTCGAACATGTTTTATGAATTTTATAATATCCTGAGGATTGTGTCCAAGTTTCATTTAATTTGGAGTTCGGTAGTTGTGTTTGGGCCAAAATTGGAACTTTTGGAAAAGTTTAGAGATTAATTTGTATTTGGCTACAAAACAAAAATAATGGAGCATGGGCAGCAGCGTGTTGATGGCCGCCAGGCCCAATATGCATTAAAGGCCTAACAAAAGGCCCATACACAAGCCCGAAATAAGGGCCCCATTAAAAACTTAATAGAATACCCGAACAAGGCTGAAGAACTTTCCCGAACTATACTTCCCGAAGTGCATATAGGACCTAAAAACGAATAATCACCTTACACTGGGATATTACAATATTGCCACTAAAACATGGGACTATAAATACATTCACTATTCATACCAAAAGGGGTAACGTTTAACAACTACTCAACACGACTTGTCAAATCACTACATCAGATAAACTCTCTATTCCTCGACAATCGCGCCCTAATACGCAAAGTCGACCTAATGGCTTCCGTCAATATCGTGACGCGCAAGTCAAACCGGAACGTGGCAATCACGCGCACCGATTTGCCACCAAATGGCGCCGTCTGTGGGAAAGGCGGTGGTCCCCAAAATCAGATTGAACGTGGGGGCCAGTCCCGTTCCCGATCATCCAGTCCGGAGGGAGTAGGTTCCACCAACGGCCGCACGGCCGATCCCAGCTACAGGGGTTCCCCGGAGGAATCATCCAATGGAGCCACCTCCCTACGGCCTACCTCCAGCTACCGCCGAAGTGACATCCGGCACTTGGACCCCGATCTTGTCCAAGCTGTGCGGGTGGTCCTTCAGGAAGAGCGAAGAAACCGTAACGTGCATATCGGTCAATCTCGCCGGCCTCGCGACAGCAGATATCACGGCCTAATCGATCGGGCTATGATAGCCAGCAGAAGGTTCACAACAAGTTCCATCTCCGGACCGCCAAAGCCGGCAGCGCCGAGGTCCCCGAGGGAGTACAAGAGGGACCGATCCCCAAGGCCGGAGAGACTCGGTTCGCGGTGATCCACGGGACGATGTGATCAGGCAATCGCTACATCGCCCGGAGCGAGTCGAGAGAAACTCGGGCATTCCCGAGCCCAAATGCGAGGACATCCCCGATGAAGGACCGTTCACCAGCCAGGATTCGGGACGCCAGATGCCCCGAATATTCAACTTGCCGCATCCCTTGGAAGTTTACCAAGGTTCGTGAGACCCGGACGCTTTTGTCCGCAAGTACAAGAGAGCAATGGAGCTGAAAGGAGCCAACGAGGCTGCTTTGTGTAAGTGCTTCAAGTAGCTTTAGGAGGTCCCGCCTCCGCTTGGTACAACTCGCCGCTCCCGAACTCGGTGTCATCGTTCGGGGATCTGGCCACCAAATTCGCAACACACTTTATCGGATGCAAGAGGTCAGCGAAAAGGGCCATTCAGATGTTTGACATCAAACAAAGACCGAACGAGAGTATTCGGGAGTTCGTCGAGAGGTTCAACCGGGAAGCCGTACACGCCTCCGATCTAACGGACAACATCCGGATCATGGCATTCACGAAGGCTCTCATCACGAACTCGCGCCTGGCTTACGAGTTGACACGGAAGAACTTCACCAGAGTAGAAGAAATGTACTCTGTCAACCAGGAGCATATGATTGCTCAAGAAATGTTGTCTCAGCGTGAAGGAAAGCAGGACACTGTGGATAACCGAGAGCCGAGGAAGGAGAACCCGAGGAGCCAGCCGGTCAAGCATCGGGAGCCGGGAGGACAAGAGAACTTTTGAGAGAAGTTCGGGCTTCACCCCCTTAATACGTCCCCGGCTAGTATCCTCGCGGCCCTCCAAAGACAAGGCACCGGGAGTATTAATCGCCTGTGGCCATGCCGGAAGGGGCGAGGCGTGATTCGTCCTGGCACCGCTGGCCACAGAGACACCGGGCATGAAATCGAAGCAAGGCTACCAATCAAGAGGTACATAGAGCACCTCATCAAGAAAGGCTCTCGGGAGAGTATTCAAGATGCCTCGGGCGAGGAAGTTTCCCGAGGCAAAGGGAAGGCTGAAGAAGATTCATCAGACCGAACAAGAAGGGCAAGGAGAAGATGGTTCCGCCGCAACCCACCGGGATCCTGAACACCATAACGACCACGCTAGGTTCGAATGCAAGGAAGAGAAAGGCGAGGGAGATAGCCTCGCTAAGCTACGGAGATCCGTCTTCAAGAATCAAACGAGCAGATGGGTCCGAAGTGCGTCTGCCGCATTATGACCCACTCATCATCACCCTACGGATCGGGACCATTGACGCCAAAAGGGTTCTCGTGCGACGACGGCTCAAATGCGGATGTGCTGTTCGAAAGGCGTATGAAGGCCTCAAGCTTAAGTCAAGCCGATTGAACCCGTCAAGACAAAGAACCTACGGTGTGGGCCCGGACGAGATACCAGCTTTAGGCTCCATCGAGCTTCTGCGATGTTCATCGGGTCGGCCCCAAGGCCAACCTCGATACACCACGTTGATGGTCAAATGGCTCGCCCTCGATGTCCCCTCTGCGTACAATGCTATCATCGGGAGAGAAACCTGTAGCTATTCACATGAGGATCGACGTGAAATTCCCGACCATCACGCTCGCTACGGATGAGGGGGACGCCGATCTACGTGAGCCAAAGAGAGGCCAAGGATGTCATGGCGATAGCTCAAGAATCCCACTCCGGGTTGCTCAAGGAAGACGATGAGGAAGCGGAGTGGTAAGACGTTGTCCCGGAAGGAGATAGGACAACGAGAATCGCGAAAGACTTGCCGAGGGCGTAAGCAAAACCTTGTAAACTTACTTGAATGAATAAAGACTTGTTCGCTTACTCTCCGAGTGACATGCCCGGATTAACCCGAAGGTAATACATCAAAGACTGAACATCAATCTTAGTTCCATACAGATAAGGCAGAAGAAAAGAAATAATGCCCCATTCAAAAGAGCCTTCATCAAAGAGCAAATTTCGAAGCTCCTCGATGCGGGGGTCATAAGGGAAGTATCGTATCCCGAATGGCTGAGCAATCCCGTGGTGGCGACCCGAGAGGATAGCGACAAGCTGCGCATGTGCATCGACTTCACTAACGTAAATGATGCTTGCCCGAAGGATTCGTATCCAACTCCTCCGATCGATAGGCTCGTGGATTCCACGGCCGGACACGCGAGGCTCTCTTTCCTCGACGCTAACAGTGGGTATCATCGATAAGGATGGACCCGGCCGATGAAGAAAAGACATCTTTCATAAGCGACGCCGAACGCATTGTTATACGAGAATGCCCTTCGGCTGAAGAACGCCGGAGCAACCTACCAAAGATTGATGGACAAGGTATTCTCCGAGCAGATTGGAAGAATTCTCGAGGTTTATGTTGACGATATCATCATCAAAAGCAAGGAAGAAGAAAATCTAATCCGCGATATTGAAGAGGTGTTCGGGCAGATCCGAAAGTATGGATTACGGCTGAATCCGGATAAGTGTGTTTTCGGGGTAACATCCGGGAAATTTCTCGGGTTTATGGTGTCCGAGCGCGGCATCGACGCGAATCCCGCAAAGATCGAAGCACTCTTGAACGTGAGGACACCCTCATCGATAAAGGACGTGCAGAGACTCCTCGGGAAAATTACGGCCCTCACTGCTTTATATCCCGATATGGAGACAAGTGTCGTCCGTTCTTCAAGCTTTTAATCAAAGAAGGCGCGGAGCCAGGCCGAATAGGCGTACGAAAAGGTGAGAAAAAATCTAAGGAAGAAAACGCAAAGGAAAGAGCTAGGTTCAGTTGGAATCCCGAATGCCAAAGAGCCTGGGAGGAAATCAGAGCCTACCTACTCGAAATGCCTACGCTTCGGCAACCGACCGAGGACAGACCCCTCATTGTGTACCTGGCAGTAGGTGAAAAGGCCGTCAGTTCGGTACTTGTTCAAGAAGACGACCAAGGGAAGCAAAGTGGCGGTCTATTACGTAAGCAAATCCGCATGGAGCCGAACTGAACTACCCGATGATCCGTAGGCGGTATACTCTCGGTCCTTTCAGCCGTAAGGTTGAAACCATACTTCCTCGGGTTTTCCATCATTGTTCAAGTAATGTCCCTATCAAGGACATCTTAAGACGGGTAGACCACTCCGGAAGGCTATCAAAGTGGTGCGTCGAGCTAAGCGAGTACGAGATCAAGTATGAACCCCGAAGAGCGATCAAGGCACAAGCATTAGCTGATTTTATCGCGGAATTGCCCAAGGAGTCCGAGAGTGAGGATTCTTTGAACGAAGAAAGTCCGGTCTGGACCCTACACGTGGATGGAGCTTCGGGATCGGACAAGCAAGGTGCCGGACTAGTACTCAAGGCCCCAAGGAATGAAGGCTACTAAGTCAATCAAGTTCAATTTCCGGTAACGAACAACGCAGCCAATATGAAGCCCTCATTGCTGGTCCGGAGTTAGCCAAGAAGGCGGGAATCCGATCACCGAAAGCATGCAATGACTCAACCTTCTCGTTCAGCAGATGAACGGGGAGTACGAGGTCAAAGAACCAAGTCTTAAGAAATACGCCGAGATAGCTAGAAGGTTGGCCGCGGATTTCGAAAAATTGTGTATCGAGAAGATCCCGAGATCGCTCAATTCGGAGGCCGACCAGCTTTCGAAGTCAGCTTCTTATGACGAAGTAAGAAGTGAGCCTAGCGTCGACTACTCCCGGATATGCTGCGTTACTTCGGGATGGAGGGCACCTTCATCGGAAGTACCTCAATGAAGGGGCGCTCCTGACAATCCAACCGAAGCCGCCAACATCAAGAAAGGCCAGCAAGTTCGCCATAATCGGGATAATATGTACCGTAAGGGATTCTCTTCCCCGCTGCAAAAATGCGTCGAAGAAGGAGACGCCGAGGACATTCTAAGAGAAACCCATGAAGGCACCTGCGGGTCGCACATTAAATCGGACGCATTAGCTGCGGTCATACTAAGGCAAGGGTTCTTCTGGCCTAGTCTCAAGGAAGACGCAAGGAGACTAGTGAACAAGTGCAAAAGGTGTCAAGAGCACGCTCGAATACAGAGAGTTCCATAGGAGTACGTATCGTCCTCGGACTATCCCATACCGTTCGCCATATGGGGAATTGATCTGATAGGAGCCTTGCCTACCGCCCCCGGAGGACTGAAGTATTGTGTAGTCGCCGTGGACTACTTCACCAAGTGGATAGAAGCCGAACCACTGGCCACAATTACGGCTGAAAACATCCGAAAGTTTGTCTGGAAGAACATTATCTGCAGTTCGGGTGCCCGAAGGTCCTTGTTGCCGATAACGGAGCTCGCCATCGATGGAGGATTCTGTGATTTCGCCGAGGAATTCGGGATCAAGATTCATTTTGCTCCGGTCGCCCACCCGCAGAGCAATGGCCAAGTAGAAGTATCCAACCGAACGTTGAAAGATGGTTTGAAAGCAAGACTTGGGAAGGCAAAGGGGAGATGGCCCGGAGAACTCCCCCATGTTCTATGGAGTTACCGGACCACGCCCCGAAGGTCAACGGGAGAAACCCCGTTCGCTTTGACATACGGGACCGAGGCACTGATCCCGATCGAAGTAGCTAATTCCTCCTCGTAACCGAAGTATTCGAGGAAGAGCCGAACGAGCAGGGTCTACGGACAAACTTAGACTTGCTCGAAGGAAGAAGAGATGAGGCAGAGCTGCGAAGGAAAGCCTTTCAACAAAGGACCGCGTCTGCTACAAATTCCAAAGTGAGGGTAAAAAATATCAAAGTAGGTGATCTGGTCCTTCGGCAAACCAAACTGGGATCCCGAAGACCAAAAGGGGGGGCGTTCGCCCCGAACTGGGAAGGCCCATTCGAGGTCATCGCCGAAGAACGGAAAGGAGTTTTCAAATTATCGGATCCCGAAGGAAGGGAACTGGCAAACTCTTTTCATTCCGAAGCTTTGAAGAAGTATTTTGTATGACCGGGAATAAATAAGCAATACTGAATTCAAAGACAAGTGTTGAACCAAAACCTTGAATGTTTTCATTAATATCGCCCGAGGCTGGTATTACAAAAATGGGCAAAAAACAAAGTACATCATTGAGGATCAGCGAAGTCGTCCACAGTTACTGGTTCGGGCGGATGCATGAATTCGTCCCCGAACCAGCTGGGATCTTCTTCGGGTTCCTCATCCCCGTCAAGCCCGGACAGGTCAGCATGAGGGTTGCGCTCAAGGATTTGTTTTCTAGCCAGACAAAACCCGTAGGTGTATTTGTTGATGGCCAGATCCACAGAATCCTCGAGCGTCTTCTGGTACTTCAGGATTCGGGCTTGAGCTGCGGCAAGCTCATCCCGAACCCTCTGATTCTCCTCATCCTTGGCCCGCAGCTCCCTCTCGTGGTGCTCTTCCTGATTGGCGAAGTCCACATGGAACTTCTCTTTTTCAGCCCTGAGCGACCGATTTTCTTCCCGAAGAGCATCCTCTGCATGGCGGTGTTCTTTGACCGCGCTGAGGAAAGCAACCTCAGCCAACGCAAAGTCATCAGCTTCAGCCGGGCTGAGGTTCTCCCGAATATGAGAGCCTTCGGGAAGCTCGAGCTTGGGGGAGGTACGGCAATGCCGCAGCAACTGCTCGTAGTGGTGGACTCGCTGAATCAGCTTGGCCACCACAGCTATGGCTTTGGTTGCCCGTTGCTCAGCCTCGGACCTGATCCGGTTGGATGCTCGGGTGATTCGGGAAATCCACCCGCCCATAGTGGCTACCTGCACATCAACAAGATTATTTTCCCGAGGCATCAACCAGAAAGCTCAGACTTGAGAAGTAAACAAACAAATACTAACCTGCTGCCCGAGGACGGCCACCTTTGAAGCGGCGACGTCCAAGTCTGGGTAGAAGTGCTCCAGGCACTCCATCGTTCGGGCGGTAGTGGTCCTGCCGAAAAGCTCGGGAGCCATGTCTTTGGCGTCTTCATCGTTGAGGATATTCTCGATCCTCATGAATCAGCCACGCAGCTCCCGGGAATGAGATCATTCCCGAACTGCAACAGCTTCTCGCCCCCGCCGCCGCCTCTCTTCCCGGGCCTCTCTCCAGTCCGGACCTAATGTACAAAAATGAGACCGACCACGCCATGTAGTGGGTCTTCACCAAACATTCGGGATAGATTCCCGAATAGGTTCCAAAAGCACAGATTGCGTAACTTTACAATTTTATTACCTAATCGAACTCGATAGGCTCGACTCGGGGCACTTTGCCCGGTCACCCCGAAGCCGTGAACTTCCCCCTTGACCTTCTAATCTGTTCGGGGGAGTTCCGCAGCATGTCATAAACATCATCCCGAGTGGGATGACCTTCCACATGAACCGGGGACGGAACTTCCCCGGCATGTCTCTCAGCAGGCTGGCCCGCAGCCTCAGCATCTACCGAAGCAGCTCTCTTCCGTTTCTTTTCAGCTGCCGCGGGCCTCGAACTACCGGCTTTAGAGCCCGGTTTCTTCTCCTTACGGTCCCGGAAGATAGCGCCGAGGTCAAATTCAGGCTCCATTTCTGCGAAAAGGAAAAGATTAGTTAATATCAAACGAATGCACAAGTAAACAGAAGAACGATATAAACCTTTCTTGAAGTCCTCGAAGGACGTCTCTCGCCCAAGACGATGCACTGTGGCTAGGTCTCGGTCGAAGGGGAGACTCCTGATGCCCAACTCCCCAAGTCCCTCGAATAATGCCCAAGTGGGAAAGGACCCCTTGGGTAATCAGCCTCCAAGACAAAGGAAAGGGGAGGACCTCCTTCGCCCATCCCCGCACCAAGGAGCAATGGCCCGGATTTTATTGCTGAACCGGTCATAATTCTCCTTGGCAAGATCCCCTTCAAAGAATCGCCGAGGATTCTGCACATCCGGCAGCCCTCCTACCTTTTGCGCGGTTTGTAGGCCCCACGACGCATCAGGCTCCATGAAGAAAAACTCCCGATGCCATCCCTTGCGACTGGTTGGCAAATTCCAGACAAAATTGAATTTTACAGTAGGAGGACCCCGGGCCAAGAAGTAAAAACAGCTTCCTCGGGATCACATTCACTTTATAGTACTGAAGGAAAGTAGATATGGTGGGTTCTATCTCGAACAAGGCACAGAGAATGAGATAGGCATTTATGTGGCAGTAGGTATTCGGGCTGAATTGGTTAACGGCTAGCCCGTGGGACTCCGCTAATTGCCGAACAAATGGGTGCGGGGGGAAGCGGAGCCCGCACAAAGAATTGATCCTTGAAGATCACTAACCAGCCTTTCCTGTGCTCATATGCCCCGCATTCCGGAGAAGGAACCCGAGTACGGACCGTCATCGGGACGAAATGGGCGGACTGCCACTCTTTTATTAACTCCGGAGTTGCCTTACTCCGGTAGTTCTCGATCTCGGCCCACCAACCTTCGGGAACTTCGCCCTTGGTTTCTAAAAGGCAACCTGAAGGACGAACAGTAGAAGGGGTGGGAAAAGTAGGGGCCATTCTCATGTACCTCGGGTAAATGGCCGGAGGAGACACGGACGGCTCGCCGGAAGAAGATTAAAAGACGGGCTGCTGCCAGCGGCGTCAACGACTCGACGGTGGAGTCGGTAGAATTGATGAACGGCGGACGAACCTTTATAACCGTCCGGAACAGTGGTTTCTCCGAGGAAAGGGGGGAAGAAGTCTTCTGGGTTAGACTCTTCAACTGTCCTCCACCTCTTGAAGATACTAACAGCCTCCTGGAGCGTCGGATTGTCCGTCGTGATTTTATTGTGAGAAGAGAGAAGAGCTTGAGAGATGCAAATGAAAGTGAGGCTCAATCTCACATTTATAGAAAAGATCGGGCAGATGAAACGACATTTGATCTTCACCGTCGATTCAAAAAGTAACCGTTGGGAATATCAACAAATCCCGAATATGAAAACACCAGAGACGATTCAGAAGCCCGAACATAGTTCGTGACAAATGGAGGATTCCACATCCTCAGTTTCCCGAACATCATGGTACGGGAAACGATTCAAAAGCCCGAACATTGTTCGAGACAAAAGGAGGACTCCACATCCTCAGTTTCCCGAACATCATGGTACGGGAAACGATTCAAAAGCCCGAACATTGTTCGAGACAAAAGGAGGACTCCACATCCTCAGTTTCCCGGACATCATGGTACGGGAAACGATTCAAAAGCCCGAACATTGTTCGAGACAAAAGGAGGACTCCACATCCTCAGTTTCCCGGACATCATGGTACGGGAAACGATTCAAAAGCCCGAACATTGTTCGAGACAAAAGGAGGACTCCACATCCTCAGTTTCCCGGACATCATGGTACGGGAAACGATTCAAAAGCCCGAACATTGTTCGAGACAAAAGGAGGACTCCACATCCTCAGTTTCCCGAACATCATGGCACGGGAAACGATTCGAAAGCCCGAACATTGTTCGAGACAAAAGGAGGACTCCACATCCTCAGTTTCCCGAACATCATGGCACGGGAAACGATTCGAAAGCCCGAACATTGTTCGAGACAAAAGGAGGACCCTATATCCTCAGTTTCCCGAACATCATAGTACGGGGAACGACTCAAAAGCCCGAACATGGTTCGAGACAAAAGGCCTCAACATCCTCAGTTTCCCGAACACAGTAGTACGGGAAACGATTCAGGAGCTCGAACATGGTTCGAGACAAATGGAGGACTCCACGTCCTCTTTTCCCGAACACAGTCGTACGGGAATCGATTCAAAAACCCGAACACTGTGCTAGCCAGAAGGGAGAACCTACATCCTCAGTTCCCGAACACAATAGTTCGGGAAACGTCTCAGTTACCCGAACAGAAGAGGAATCACATACCCGAGCAATATTCTCAAAATGCAGAATCCAGTTACCCGAACAGGAGAGGAAACACCTACCCGAACAGAGGCAGAATCACGAACTAAGCAGTCCCCCCAACATGACTCACATAAAATTCGAAAATGAATTTTGAATAAAAGAACTTTGGACTCCTTTTAGTCGGCCAAAAGGGCTTGGGGGGGACTTGATGGCCGCCAGGCCCAATATGCATTAAAGGCCTAACAAAAGGCCCATACACAAGCCCGAAATAAGGGCCCCATTAAAAACTTAATAGAATACCCGAACAAGGCTGAAGAACTTTCCCGAACTATACTTCCCGAAGTGCATATAGGACCTAAAAACGAATAATCACCTTACACTGGGATATTACAATATTGCCACTAAAACATGGGACTATAAATACATTCACTATTCATACCAAAAGGGGTAACGTTTAACAACTACTCAACACGACTTGTCAAATCACTACATCAGAGAAACTCTCTATTCCTCGACAATCGCGCCCTAATACGCAAAGTCGACCTAATGGCTTCCGTCAATATCGTGACGCGCAAGTCAAACCGGAACGTGGCAATCACGCGCACCGATTTGCCACCACGTGTTTCGGCAGAAATGGGAAGGAATAAGGGACACTTGTCCTATTTTCATTTTAAGATGAAATGGTATGGGAAAAAGAAAAGAAATTATATGTAAGGCTTATTTCATAAATGGCTTAATATTTCATTTCTTCTTCTTCTTCCTCCTTGCAATCCGCCACCATGGGAGCTCCTCTCAAGCTTTGAAGTTCTTCTCCTTGGCTGAAATCATCAAGAGCTTAGCTTCAATCTTGGGTAAGTTTCCTTCCTAAGCTCTCTTTTCTTCTTGGAATCAAGTTTGGATGGATAAAGAGATGGTTTTGAGAATTATGAGTTTGTTCTTAGCTACTAGCTAGGATGATTCTCTTCCTCCCATCTTTTAGTATGATGTTCTTGGGTTGTAGGGGAGTGATAATCAAGTGTTAGATTTTGGAAAAACTCCTTGGTTGTACAAACCCCATTTTGGCCGAATTTTTGGGAAATTCTAAAATGGTGTGTGTTTGTCTTCTTGAATCATGCTTCAAGTATGTTGTTCCTAGCATGATTCTAAGCCTTTGTATGGATTCAATTTGATGGAAAACAAGTTGGGTGAAAAACCCCCTTTTGGCCGAATTCTTCAAGAGAAGGGTTATGTTGATTTTGGTTGTTTTGGGTGCAATTGGTTAGCATTCTTGGTTTAGAAGTGTAATTGGTGTTTAGAATGGTTGTTTGGTGGCTTGTTTGGATTGAATTGGAAGTTGGGTGAATTGTTGGCATAGAACCGAAAAGTTTAAGTGAAACTTTCTCTATGTTGGCGGTTGATTGTGGTTGAATTGGATGCTAAAGTGGTATTGGGGTTGGATTTAGGTGTGGTTTGGTGTTTGAAACGTGGATTTCGGGTAAGAAATGGAAAAGTTACTATTATGCGAGTTTATCGAAAAATGTCGGGTAATGAAGGGTTTTAAGGTTGGATTGAGTTAGTCAATGTATAATCTTGCATTGTCTAAGTTGGTTCTGAAATCTGATGCTTCTGCGGAAATCTGGAATTTTACTGAAATTCTGCCGGATTTTCGGTTTTGGGTCGGGGATGTAGTTTGGTAGTGTGGTTAGTAAGGTTGCTAATTCAGCTTGAATTGACAGATTCTGTGGTTCGGAAGTTAGAAAAAGAGAGGTTTTCGGGTTTCGGGTCGCGGTGTGAAAGTCGTCCAGAATCGGTCAACTACTCTGGATTTGTGAGGTAAGGGTTTGGTTCTGTTATTTTGGTAAGATAGGTATATGTTTTGTTTCACTTTCTGTTCTGCAAGTATTTCGGGATTATATGCCTTAAGGCATATTCTGTAGTCTGTAGGTGTATGCCTTGTGGCATACTCTGTCTGTTAACCCTACGACAGTTGTGGGTTCGCTACCCCAGCTGGTGCACCATGCTTCTGTAATAGCTTCGGCTTCTGACTCCCTTAGAGGGAGGCTGTCGTTCCGATTTGTTATAAGGGTTTATGGCGATTTAGAATCGCACATCCTACGGGATTCTGATATGTTTTTATTACATGCACGATATTCTGTATTCTGTTGCATATATTCTGTATATTGCTATCTTTCTGTTTTGCAGGGTTACATATGCTTATCTTACCCCAAATCCCTTACGGGTCCTTTCGAGGACTCACCCTTTTTGGGTTCTGTCTTTGGGTTTCAGGTAGACCTGGAAAGCAGCAGCTTTACCTTGCGGGCCGGGATTTTGTTGGGGGTAGCAGACTTGGTCTGAATCCCGCGCGAGGTATCTGACGTTTAGGCCTAGGGTTGGCTATGTAGTTGCATGTGCATACTTTCGGATTGTTGTGATGATTGTATATCTGTATATATATTCTGGTGTGTGGCCTGTTCTGAGCGCTTGGCGCTTGCTAGATACCCTAGGTTCGGGGAATTCTGTATGTATCTATGTTGTGTGCGTAAGAACTCGTCCACGGAGGGCGGGGCTTACTTTCTTGTTAATGCATGAACTGTATGTATGGTAATGGTGATGTGCTTGTCCGTTTCCGGGGGACGAGACTCACCATGGATTTGATTTAGTATACGTATGAATTTTTCAGGTTGCTTCCACAATCATTTCTTTTTCAGGTCCGCTACGCGCGGCAGGTCTCGATGGACCTGCCATTCTGTATCATTCCGGCTTCCGCTTCCGACATCCCGGCGCCCCCGCCTCCGCAACCGGGCTCGGGTGGCGTACGGTGAAACTTACAGCTTCGCCACCTCGGCATCGCATTGGATGAAGAATATGCGAAGACCATGGGAGTTGTGAACATGAGCATAATTGAAGGAAGCGGCAAAGCCCTGGAGCGCGGACCCGTAACACAAGCGAAGGCCCCAGGCGAAGGCGCCCCCGCGAAGACCCCAGCCAAAGGCATTTCCGCGAGGCCTTCATACTTAGCTAGCTGACCGACCAAGCCCGACACAAGGCGTCCTTTCTCTGCAAATGCTTGGGAAGACAAATATCAACTTTCCATACAAAAGACATCTGAACACTTTTTAGACTAGCTTTACCTTTTCACCTTTTTGGAAGCTTTTCGCCTTGCATGCATGTAAAAGCACTTTATGCTTTCTGCACGCATGCACAGCCGAAATACTCGTTTGCTTCTCACATTTCTTCTCACTATTTAAGCTAGTTATGGACAACATTGTAACCTAGAACATAATATTGAATTAAGCAATTCGGCTGAAACTCTCCAAGTGAGACATCGGCTTTTGTGTTCTCCATTCTTGAATCTCCATTTCCCTAGTGATCCATGCAAGAGGATCCAAGCATAATATCTAGTATTGCTTGACATTGTAGTCAAGAGGTGCTAGATCCCATCTTCATTCCCAGGCATTATCACGCGCATTGCCTCACCTCGTAGTGAGGAGGTTTGCGTGGCCGAAATCTGTTCTTCATTGTTCTTCGTTTATCCGCGTTCGCCTCCGCCAAGCTAGATCCGTCACGTTGATCACAACCCACAATACTCGTGATCACATCATCGACCTCCCCTCGCCCTACAATGCCATTGTTGGGCGCGCCACACAGACTAAATTCTACATTCGCTGTGACGTGCGCACTTTAACACTGGTGTTTCGCACTTCCGCTAGCGATGCCTACATCTACGTCAACAAGAACGTGGCGAGGGGTAACTATGTCAACGCGCTCTCTGGCCCCTCTCAGCTGCCTCAATGCATGGAGCCGAAGAGGAAGAAACCAGCTGAGGAGCCTGTGCCAGAGAGCGAGGTGGCCCCAGACCTATCTGGTGACTTTGAGGAGGTCAAGATACCTCCCAGAAAAGGAAAAGGAAGCCCTCATTCACCTCCTCCATGCCAACATGGACGTCTTTGCGTAGAGCCCGGTTGACCTCCCAGGCGTAGATCCCTCTGTTATCTCCCACAAACTCAATATACTCCCTGGCTTTAAGCCAGTTAGGCAGAAAACAAGAGGCATGGCCCCAGACCAAAAAGAGTTCGTACGCACTGAGGTGCAGAAGTTGCTGGATGCTAATATAATTAAGGAAGTTCATTACTCTGAGTGGGTCGCTAATATTGTGCTTGTTGACAAAGAAAATGGAGGATGGCGCCTTTGTGTGGACTACAATGGGGTCAACAGGGCCTGCCCTAGAGATCCATACCCCTTACCTCCCATAGACCAACTAGTGGACTCAACTGTACGATACCCAGTCCTTTCTTTCCTTGATTCGTACAGTGGCTTCTGATGGCCGCCAGGCCCAAATATGCACAAAAGGCCTAACAAAAGGCCCACGAATAAGCCCGGAATAAGGGCCCCATTAAAAAACTTGTATATAACCCGAATAAAGATTGAGGACATTCCCGAACTATACTTCCCGAAGTGCATATAGGACCTAAAACGAATAATCACCTTACATTGGGATATTACAATAATGCCACTAAGACATGGGACTATAAATACATTCACTGTTCATACCTAAAGGGGTAACGTTTAACAACTACTCAACGCGACTTGTCAAATCACTACATCAGAGAAACTCTCTATTCCTCGACAATCGCGCTCCAATACGCAAAGTCGACCTAATGGCTTCCGTCAATATCGTGACGCGCAAGTCAAACCGGAACGTGGCAATCACGCGCACCGATTTGCCACCAAATGGCGCCGTCTGTGGGAAAGGCGGTGGTCCCCAAAATCAGATTGAGCGTGGGGGCCATTCCCGTTCCCGATCATCGAGGCCGGAGGGAGAAGGTTCCACCAACGGCCGCACGGCCGATCCCAGCTATAGGGGTTCCCCGGAGGAATCATCCGACGGAGCTACCTCCCTACGTCCCACCTCTAGCTACCGTCAGGCGACATCCGGCACTTGGACCCTTATCTTGTCCAAGCTGTGAGGGTGGTCCTTCAGGAAGAGCGAAGGAATCAGAACAACCGGACGGGTCAGTCCGTCAATTTAAGGACAGCGATTATCACAAGACAACCGATCAGGCTGTGGTAGTCTACTGGCAGGTTCGCAGCCAGCCACTTCTCCGGACCGCCGGGGCCGGCAGCGGTCAAGATCCCCGAGGGAGCATAGGAGAGAACGATCCCCAAGACCGGATAGACTGGTGCGTGGCGATCCCCGGGACGACGTGATCAGGCAAATGTTGCTTAAATGCGGAGCAAGTCGAGAGAAACTCGGGCATTCCCGAGCCCAAAAGCGAGGACATACCCGATGATGGTCCGTTCACCGGCCAGGATTCGGGACGCCCAGATGCCTCGAATATTCAACTTACCTCATCCGTTGGAAGTATACCAAGGTTCAGGAGATCCTGACGCTTTTGTCCGCAAGTACAAGAGAGCGATGGAGTTGAAAGGGGCTAACGAGGCGGCCTGTGCAAGTGCTTTGAAGTAGCTCGGGAGGTCCGGCCTCGGCTTGGTACAACTCGCTGCTCCCGAACTCGGTGTCGTCATTCGGGACCTAGCCACCAAATTTACAACGCACTTCATCGGGTGCAAGAGATCGCCAAGAGGGCCATCCAAATGTTTGACGTGAAGCAAAGGCCGAACGAGAGTATTCGGGAGTTCGTCGAGAGGTTCAACCGAGAAGCCGTTCACGCGTCTGATCTAACGGACAACATCCGGATCATGGCATTCACGAAGGCTCTCATCCCGAATTCGCGCCTGGCCTACGAGTTGTCCCGAAAGAACTTCACCAGCGTCGAGGAAATGTACGCTGTCACCCAGAGCATATGATTGCTCAGGAGATGTTGTCTCAGCGTGAGGGAAAGCAGGACCCCGGGGGTAATCGAGAACCGAGGAAGGAAAATCCGAGGAGCCAGCCGGTCAAGCAGTCAGGGAGTTGGGGAGGACAGAAGAGAACTTTTGAGAGAAGTTCGGGCTTCACCCCCCTTAATGCGTCCCGGGCTAGTATCCTCGCGGCCCTCCAAAGACAAGGCACCGGGAGTATTAACTGGCCCAGGGCCATGCCGGAAGGGGCGAAGCGTGATTCGTCCAAGTACTGTCAGTTTCACAGAGACACCGGGCATGAAACTGAACAGTGCCACCAACTGAAGAGGTACATAGAGCACCTCATCAAGAAAGGCTCTCTGGGAGAGTATCTGAAGATGCCTCGGGGCGAAGAAGTTTCCCGAGGCAAAGGGAAGGCTGAAGAAGATTCATCAGGACCAAACAAGAAGGGCAAGGAGAAGATGGTTCCGCCGCAACCCACCGGGATCCTGAACACCATAACGACCACGCTAGGTTCGAATGCAAGGAAGAGGAAGGCGAGGGAGATAGCCTCGCTAAGCTACGGAGATCCGTCTTCAAGAATCAAACGAGCAGATGGGTCCGAAGTGCGTCTGCCGCATTATGACCCACTCATCATCACCCTACGGATCGGGACCATTGACGTCAAAAGGGTTCTGTGCGATGACGGCTCAAATGCGGATGTGCTGTTCGAAAGGCATATGAAGGCCTCAAGCTTAAGTCAAGCCGATCGAACCCCGTCAAGACAAAGAACCTACGGTGTGGGCCCGGACGAGATACCGGTTTTAGGCTCCATCGAGCTTCCTGCGATGTTCATCGGGGTCGGCCCCGAAGGCCAACCTCGGTACACCACGTTGATGGTCAAATGGCTCGTCCTCGATGTCCCCTCTGCGTACAATGCTATCATCGGGAGAGAAACCCAGGTAGCTATTCACATGAGGACTGACGTGAAATTCCTGACCATCACGTTCGCTACGGATGAGGGAGACGCCTCGATCTACGTGAGCCAAAGAGAGGCCAAGGATGTCATGGCAATAGCTCAGAAGGATCCCACTCCGGGTTGCTCGAAGGAAGACGATGAGGAAGCGGGTTACAGAAGACGTTGTCCTGGAAGGAGATAGGACAACGAGAATCGCGAAAGACTTGCCCGAGGGCAGTAAGGAAAATCTTGTAAACTTACTTCGAATGAATAAAGACTTGTTCGCTTACTCTCCGAGTGACATGCCCGGGATTGACCCGAAGGTAATACAACACAGCCTGCACATCAATCCTAGTTCCAGACCGATAAGGCAGAAGAAAAGAAATAACGCCCCATTCAAAAGAGCCTTCATCAAAGAGCAAATTTCGAAGCTTCTCGATGCGGGGGTCATAAGGGAAGTATCGTATCCCGAATGGTTAAGCAATCCCGTGGTGGCAACCCGAGAGGATAGCGACAAGTTGCGCATGTGCATCGATTTTACCAACGTAAATGATACTTGCCCGAAGGATTCATACCCAACCCTCCGATCGGCAGGCTTGTGGATTCCACGGCCTGACACGCGAGGCTCTCTTTCCTCGATGCTTACAGTGGGTATCATCAAATAAGAATGAACCCGGCAGATGAAGAAAAGACATCTTTCATAAGTGACGCCGGAACGCACTGTTATACGAGAATGCCCTTCGGACTGAAGAATGCCGGAGCAACCTACCAAAGATTGATGGACAAAGTATTCTCCGAGCAGATTGGAAGAATTCTCGAGGTTTATGTTGACGATATCATCATCAAAAGCAAGGAGGAAGAAAATCTAATCCGCGATATTGAAGAAGTGTTCGGGCAGATCCGAAAGTATGGAATACGGCTGAATCCGGATAAGTGTGTTTTCGGAGTAACATCCGGGAAATTTCTCGGGTTTATGGTGTCCGAGCGCGGCATCGACGCGAATCCCGCAAAGATCGAAGCACTCTTAAACGTGAGGACACCCTCATCGATAAAGGACGTGCAGAGACTCCTCGGGAAAATTACGGCCCTCAGTCGTTTTATATCTCGATATGGAGACAAGTGTCGTCCGTTCTTCAAACTTTTGATCAAAGAAGGCGCGGAGCCCGGCCGAATAGGCGTACGAAAAGGTGAGAAGAAATCTAAGGAAGAAAACGCAAGGGAAAGAGCTAGGTTCAGTTGGAATCCCGAATGTCAGAGAGCCTGGGAGGAAATCAGAGCCTACCTCCTCGAGATGCCTACGCTTCGGCAACCGACCGAGGACAGACCCCTCATTGTATACCTGGCCGTAGGTGAAAAGGCCGTAAGTTCGGTACTTGTTCAAGAAGACGACCGAGGGAAGCAGTGGCCGGTCTATTACGTAAGCAAATCCCTGCATGGAGCCGAACTGAACTACCCGATGATCCGAAGCGGTATACTCTGGTCCTGTCAGCCAGAAGGTTGAAACCATACTTCCTCGGGTTTTCCATCATTGTTCGAAGTAATGTCCCTATCAAGGACATCTTAAGACGGGTAGACCACTCCGGAAGGCTATCAAAGTGGTGCGTCGAGCTAAGCGAGTACGAGATCAAGTATGAACCCGAAGAGCGATCAAAGCACAAGCATTAGCTGATTTTATCGCGGAATTACCCAAGGAGTCCGAGAGTGAGGATTCTTTGAACGAGGATAGTCCGGTCTGGACCCTACACGTGGATGGAGCTTCGGGATCGGACAAGCAAGGTGCCGGACTAGTACTCGAAGGCCCAGAAGGAATGAAGGCTACTAAGTCAATTAAGTTCAATTTCCCGGTAACGAACAACGCAGCCGAATATGAAGCCCTCATTGCTGGTTTGGAATTAGCCAAGAAGGCGGGAATCCGATCACTGAAAGCATGCAGTGACTCAAACCTTCTCGTTCAGCGGATGAACGGGAGTACGAGGTCAAAGAACCAAGTCTTAAGAAATACGCCGAGGTAGCTAGAAGGTTGGCCGCGGATTTCGAAAAGCTGTGTATAGAGAAGATCCCGAGATCGCTCAATTCGGAGGCCGACCAACTTTCGAAGTCAGCTTCTTACGACGAAGTAAGAAGTGAGCCTAGCGTCGACTACTCCCGGATGTGCTACGTTACTTCGGGATGGAGAACACCTTACTGGAAGTACCTCAATGAAGGGGTGCTCCCGGACAATCCAACCGAAGCCGCCAACATCAGAAGAAAGGCCAGCAAGTTCGTCATAATCGGGGATAATATGTACCGTAAGGGATTCTCTTCCCCGCTGCAAAAATGCGTCGAAGAAGGAGACACCGAGGACATTCTAAGAGAAACCCATGAAGGCACCTGCGGGTCGCACATTAAATCGGACGCGTTAGCTGCGGTCATACTAAGACAAGGGTTCTGGCCTACTCTCAAGGAAGACGCAAGGAGACTAGTGAACAAGTGCAAAAGGTGTCAAGAACACGCTCGAATACAGAGAGTTCCATCGGAGTACGTATCGTCCTCGGACTATCCCATACCGTTCGCCGTATGGGGAATTGATCTGATAGGGGCCTTGCCTACCGCCCCCGGAGGACTGAAGTACTGTGTAGTCGCCGTGGACTACTTCACCAAGTGGATAGAAGCCGAACCACTGGACACAATTACGGCTGAAAACATACGAAAGTTTGTCGGGAAGAACATTAACTGCAGGTTCGGGTGCCCAAAGGTCCTTGTTGCCGATAACGGAGCTCAGTTCACTGACGGAGGATTCCAGGATTTCGCCGAGGAATTCGGGATCAAGATTCATTTTGCTCCGGTCGCCCACCCGCAGAGCAATGGCCAAGTAGAAGTATCCAACCGAACGTTGAAGGATGGGTTAAAGGCGAGACTTGGGAAGGCGAAGGGGAAGTGGCCCGGAGAACTCCCTCATGTTTTATGGAGTTACCGGACCACGCCCCGAAGGTCAACTGGAGAAACCCCATTTTCTCTGACATACGGGACCGAGGCATTAATCCCAATCGAAGTTGCAAACTCCTCCCTCAGAACCGAAGTGTTCGAAGAAGTAGCGAATGAACAAGGTTTGCGAGCAAATCTAGACTTACTCGAAGGAAGAAGAGACGAAGCAGAACTGCGAAGGAAGGCTTTTCAACAAAGAACCGCGTCTGCAGCAAACTCAAAAGTAAGGGCAAAAAACATCAAGGTGGGTGATTTGGTTTTACGGCAAACCAAACCGGGATCCCGAAGACCAAAGGGGGCGTTCGCCCCAACCGGGAAGGCCCATTCGAGGTCATCGCCAAGAACGGAAAGGAGTTTTCAAACTATCGGATCCCGAAGGAAGGGAATTGGCAAACTCTTTTCATTCCGAAGCTTTGAAGAAGTATTTTGTATGACCAGGAATAAATAAGCACTACTGAATTCAGAGACAAGTGTTGAACCAAAACCTTGAATGTTTTCATTAATAATGCCCGAGGCTGGTATTACAAAAATGGACAAAAGACAAAGTACATCATTGAGGATCAGCGAAGTCGTCCACGGTTACTGGTTCGGGCGGATGCAGGAATTCGTCCCCGAACCAGCTGGGATCTTCTTCGGGTTCCTCATCCCCGTCGAGCCCGGATAGGTCAGCATGAGGGTTGCGCTCAACGATTTGTTTTCTAGCCAGACAAAACCCGAAGGTGTATTTGTTAACGGCCAGATCCACAGAATCCTTCAGCGTCTTCTGGTACTTCAGGATTCGGGCCTGAGCTGCGGCGAGCTCATCCCGAAGTCTTTGAATCTCCTCATCCTTCGCCCGCAGCTCCTTCCCGTGGTGCTCTTCCTGATTGGCGAAGTCCACATGGAACTTCTCTTTTTCAGCCATGAGCGACCGATTTTCTTCCCGAAGAGCTTCCTCTGAATGGCGGTGTTCTTTGACCGCGCTAAGGAAAGCAACCTCAGCCAACGCAAAATCATCAGCTTCGGCCGGGCTGAGGTTCTCCCGAATATGAGAGCCTTCGGGAAGCTCGAGCTTGGAGGAGGTACGGCAATGCCGCAAAGAATCGCTCGTAGTGGTGGACTCGCCGAATCAGCTTAGCCACCACGGCTATGGCTTTGGTCGCCCGTTGCTCAGCCTCGGACTGATCCGGTTGGATGCTCGGGTGATTCGGGAAATCCACCCGCCCATAGTGGCCACCGCACATCATCAAGATTATTTTCCCGCGGCATTAACGTAAAGCTCGGACTTGAGAAGTAAACAAACAAATACTAACCTGGTGCCCGAGGACGGCCACCTTTGAAGCGGCGACGTCCAAGTCAGGGTAGAAGTGCTCCAGGCACTCCATCGTTCGGGCGGTAGTGGTCCCGTCGAAAAGCTCGGGAGCCATGTCTTTGGCGTCCTCATCGTTGAGGATATTTTGATCCTCATGGATCAGCCACGCAGGCTCCCGGGGAATGAGATCATTCCCGAACTGCAACAGCTTCTCGTCCCGCAGCCGCCGCCTCTCTTCCTGGGCCTCTTTCCAGTCCGGACCTAGTGTACAAAAATGAGACCGAACCACGTCATGTAGTGGGTCTTCACCAAACATTCGAGAAAGATTCCCGAATAAGTTCCAAAAGCAGAGATTGCGTAACTTCACAATTTGATTACCTAACTGGAACTCGATAGGTTCGACCTCAGGGGCACTTTGTCCGGTCACCCTCGAAGCCGTGAACTTCCCCCTTGTCCTTCTGGTTTGTTCGGGGGAGGTCCGCAGCATGTCATAGACATCGTCCCGAGTGGGATTGCCTTCCATGTGAACCGGGGATGGAACCTCCCCGGACGTTGTTTCAACAGGCTTGACCGCAGCCTCAGCATCAACCGAAGCGGCCCTCTTCCGCTTCTTCTCGGCTGCTGCAGGCTTAGAGCCTCCGGCTTTAGAGCCCGGTTTCTTCTCCTTACGGTCCCGGAAGATAGCGCCGAGGTCAAATTCAGGCTCCATTTCTGCGAAAAGGAAAAGAATTAGTTAATATCAAACGAATGCACAAGTAAACAGAAGAACGATATAAACCTTTCTTGAAGTCCTCGAAGGACGTCTCGCCCCGAAGACGATGCACCAAGGCCAGGTCTCGGGTCGAAGGAGGAGACTCCCGGATGCCCAACTCCCCCAAGTCCCCCTGAATAATGCCCAAGTGGGAAAGGACCCCTTGGGTAATCAGCCTCCAGTACAAAGGAAAGGGGAGGACCTCTTTCGGCCCATCCCCGCACCAAGGAGCAATGGTCCGGATTTTATTGTCGAACCGGTCATAATTCTCCTTGGCAGCAGCCCCCTTCAGCAATCGCCGAGGATTCTGCACATCCGGCAGCCCTCCTACCTTTTGCGCGGTTTGCAGGCCCCACGACGCATCAGGCTCCATGAAGAAAAACTCCCGATGCCATCCCTTGCGACTGGTTGGCAAATTCCAAACAAAGTTGAATTTTACAGTAGGAGGACCCCGGGCGCTGAAGAAGTAAAAACAGTTCCTCGGGATCACATTCACTTTATAGTACTGGAGGAAGGTGGATATGGTTGGCTCTATCTCGAACAAAGCACAGAGAATGAGATAGGCGTTTATGTGGCAGTAGGTATTCGGGCTGAATTGGTTAACGGCTAGCCCGTGGGATTCCGCTAATTGCCGAACAAATGGGTGCGGGGGGAAGCGGAGCCCGCACAGCAGTTGATCCTTGAAGATCACCAACCAGCCTTTCCCAGGCTCATACGCCCGGCATTCCGGAGAAGGAACCCGAGTACGGACCGTCATCGGGACGAAATGGGCGGACTGCCACTCTTTTATTAACTCCGGAGTTGCCTTACTCCGGTAGTTCTCGATCTCGGACCACCAACCTTCGGGAATCTCGCCCTTGGTCTCTAAAAGGCAACCTGAAGGACGAACAGTAGAAGGGGTGGGAAAAGTAGGGCCATTCTCATGTACCTCGGGTAAATGGCCGGAGGAGACACGGACGGCTCGCCGGAAGAAGATTAAAAGACGGGCTGGTAGCAGCGGCGTCAACAACTCGACGGTGGAGTCGGTAGAATTGATGAACGGCGGACGAACCTTTATAACCGTCCGGAACAGTGGTTTCTCCGAGGAAAGGGGGGAAGAAGTCTTCTGGGTTAGATTCTTCAACAGTCCTCCACCTCTTGAAGATACTAACAGCCTCCTGGAGCGTCGGGTTGTCCGTCGTGATTTTATTGTGAGAAGAGAGAAGAGCTTGAGAGATACAAATGAAAGTGACGCTCAACTCATTTATAGAAAAGATCGGGCAGATGAAACGACAAATGACATTTGATCTTCACCGTCGATTCAAAAAGTAACCGTTGGGAATATCAACAAATCCCGAATATGAAAATCCCAGAGACGATTCAGAAGCCCGAACATTGTTCAGGACAAATGGAGGACTCCACATCCTCAGTTTCCCGAACATCATAGTACGGGAAACGATTCAGAAGCCCGAACATTGTTCAGGACAAATGGAGGACTCCACATCCTCAGTTTCCCGAACATCATAGTACGGGAAACGATTCAGAAGCCCGAACATTGTTCAGGACGAATGGAGGACTCCACATCCTCAGTTCCCGAACATCATAGTACGGGAACGATTGAAGCCCGAACATTGTTCGGGACAAATGGAGGACTCCACATCCTCGAACATTTCCCGAACATCATAGTACGGGACTCCAATCCTCGATTCCCGAAGCCCGAACATTGTTCAGGACAAATGGAGGACCTCACATCCTCAGTTTCCCGAACACAATAGTACAGGAAACGATTCAAAAGCCCGAACATTGTTCGAAAAAATGAGGAATCCACATCCTCATTTCCCTGAATACAATGATAGGGGAGACTACTCGGAAGCCCGAACCTTGTCTGAGAAAGGAAATCCACAACTTCAGTTTCCCGAACACACTAGTACTGGAAACGATTCAGTTTGACGAACACACTAGTACGGGAAACGATTCAGTTACCCGAACACAAGAGGAGCCACATGCCCGAGCAATGTTTCCAAAATGCAGACTCAATTACCCGAACATAAAAGGAACCAGATACCCGAATTAAGAACGTATCCCGAACCAAGCAGCTTCCCGAACATGACACAGACTTTCTCAAATGGATCTTCAAGAAAAGAATTTTGGACTCCTTTTAGTCGGCCAAAAGGGCTTTGGGGGGGACTTGATGGCCGCCAGGCCCAAATATGCACAAAAGGCCTAACAAAAGGCCCACGAATAAGCCCGGAATAAGGGCCCCATTAAAAAACTTGTATATAACCCGAATAAAGATTGAGGACATTCCCGAACTATACTTCCCGAAGTGCATATAGGACCTAAAACGAATAATCACCTTACATTGGGATATTACAATAATGCCACTAAGACATGGGACTATAAATACATTCACTGTTCATACCTAAAGGGGTAACGTTTAACAACTACTCAACGCGACTTGTCAAATCACTACCACAGAGAAACTCTCTATTCCTCGACAATCGCGCTCCAATACGCAAAGTCGACCTAATGGCTTCCATCAATATCGTGACGCGCAAGTCAAACCGGAACGTGGCAATCACGCGCACCGATTTGCCACCACTCGGTTACCAAGTCTCAAGAGGAGGGATTCGCGCCAATCCCAAGAAGATCGAGGCCATCACCAACCTTTGCATCCCCAGAGGCCTAAAAGACGTCCAACAACTGACAGGGAGGTTAGTAGCCCTGGGGTGATTCATATCTAAGCTCAGAGACCATTGCAAGCATTTCTTCAACCAGATCCGGAAGAAAAAAGCTTGCAAGTGGACGGAGGATTGCCAAGCGGCCTACGACACCATCAAGCAGCACCTACAGGAGTTGCCCACCCTCAAGTGCCCCAGGCCTAGCGATGACTTTGTCCTGTATCTCTCCACAATGAGCAACAGTGTAGCCTCAGTTCTCATCAAGGAGGAAGCTGACAAGCAGTGGCCGGTTTACTACACCAGCCACACCTTACAATCCGTGGAAACAAGGTACCCTCCTCTACAAAATACTATCCTATCGCTAGTTTATGCAGCCAGGAAGCTTAAGCCCTACTTCCAAGGGCACACTATCACAGTGCGAACGGACCTGCCGATCAAAGATCTCCTTCAAAGACCAGAACACTTAGGCCGCCTCGCCAAATGCTGCATTGAACTGAGCGGATACGACATCAACTATGAACCCCGCAAAGCAATAAAGGGTCAGGCACTCGCGGATTTCCTGGCAGAATTCTCAATAGCTAAGTGTTGCACACCTCAGGAACAAGTCCCAGCGCCTGAACCCCCGCCTCCAGAATGGGAAATGTGTTACAGCCACCCTGAGCGGGTTGTGACTTTGGTGTTACGGGGCTCCGTTTCAAACGTGCGGGTCATGTTTTCGGTTGGTCAGACAGCTCCCGGACCTTTTCTAGGTAACATTCTCGGGAATGCTTTCATATTTGAGGTCATACGGGTCCCCCGCACATTTCCGTGGAAAATATGTTGTCGTGAGTGAGACTTGTTTCGGGTTGGTCAGTAAGGTCGGTAGCTTTATCGGGACCTCGAAATAGGGAACTTTCAGCAGATGTGGGATCGTACGAGCATTCCGCATCTTTCTACGAAGTATATTTTTCGGGGTCGGGATGTTCGTTCTCGGGCGATGCCCGAGGCTCGGGATGAAAGTTTTGTGACGGCTTTGGTGTGAGGTGTGTTATGACTCGGGATGAGTAATGTGGAGATAACCGAGCAAGCACATACAACGGGATTTTTGGCTCGGGCAAGCAAGCGCACACGTCGGGAGTTACTCGGGTGAAGTTCGCGCAGGATTACATCCCAACACTTATTGTTTTCGGATTTGGGCTTGGTAGGTTAGTCACCATGGTGACTAAGGTGGTGAGGTGTGTGCTAGGTGGCTAGGTGACTAAGGTGGTGAGTCATTAAGGTGGAAAATATATAAGGTGAGTAATTAAGGAAGAAATTCATTTTTGGCTTCATTTCTTCTCTTCCACCATCCGTGAGTTCTTCTTCCTCTCTACCTCTCAAAGTGTTCTTCATCATGCAAGGGTTTAAGGAAGGATTAATCTTGGAGTTGAACTTGAGCTTGAGGTAAGCTTGTGTTCTTCAAGAATTAGTATGTTTGGATTATGATTTATGGGAGAAAGTTCATGTTGAATCCGAATTTGTGTAAGCCTTGGCTTGATGTTGTGTTCATCTTCTTGCTTCAAGATTTAAGTATGTTGTTCTTGGCATGAAGTGGTGTAGGAATTAAGGGTTGGATTATGATAGAACATCATGTTTTGGAAAACCCTAAAGTACTTAAATTCATGTTGAATTCTAAACTTGTTGATTGGTTGTTTTCTTGGTTCATGCTTGGGATATGTTGTTCCTAGCATGATTCTAAGTTGATATGTGGGTTCAATTTGAAGGTGAGCATGTTGGGTAAAAAGTACCCAATTTTCCCGAATTGTTCTTAAGGGTTTGGTATGATTTTGGGCGATTAGTTTGAAGTATGTTAGTAAGCATGCTTGAAATGTTTAATTGAGGAATTAAGCATGTGATTGGAACCTCAATTGGTTTGGGTTGAAGTTTGGTATAAAAGGAAGGGTTGAGGCCGAAAATGAAAGAAGAATATGGTTATGGTTGTGTTGAGTTTTGAGAATGTTTTTGTAGTGATTTGGTATCGGGAATGGAAGTAGGTTGTCACCACCTCCCCCGTCAGACACCTTCCGGACCCGGCGGGAAGCGGTCGCCGGCCGGTGGGGCGGTGGTGAGCAAGGTGGGACCAAGGTCGCGCAGCTAATGTGAGATTAATTCGCGGGCCTTTAACTAACCCAGTAGGTCCCTTTCTAAACAACAGATCAAATATGACAATTCATACACAGAAATAGATCACCACAACAGAACAATGGGCTCCGCCCATAAGCAGAATATCAGAAGCAGGATATCAAAATCAGATTATCATAAAGGAAGTCTGTTCTTTCACTACCGAACAGAGGCTTCCGCACAGATCAACATACTCATTCAATCAGCTCAGAGCAGAACGCATATATATATATATATATATAACCATAATCAAACTCAGATGAACAGACAGATCTAATGATAACATGCTATAGTAATACTACATGCCAACAGAGTATCATGCTACAGAGCTATCTACGGGCAGAAGGTGCAACCGTACAAAAGTCGGGCGTCGGATAAAGAAACCGACGAGGAACCCGAATTCTAGATCCAAAAGCTGCTAAACCCTCAAAATAGCTAACCGAGCAGCCTTGCGGAAATCCTACTCCGCTGGCCCAGAATCCTTATCTCCTGAAAAATATTAAGTACGGGGTGTGAGTTTTTCTTAAAGAAAAACCCAGTAAGAGCTTAGGCAGTAGTAACGATGTTCTTCCGACAAACCTGCAAAGACAGATCAGAGCAGATATACATACAGATAGCAATATACAGGTCAGAACATATACAGAAATAAATGATGTGTGATGTGTGCACAACATCCGAATGTAACGGGTCATGGCTAGATCTTCCCCGACCATGGCTAGATCTTCCCCGGACGCACCGGCATTCGCCATGCGTCGGCATTCGCCATGCACCCAGCAAACCCCATATGTCACGGACCATGGCTAGGTCTTCCCCGACCATGGCTAGATCTTCCCCGGTCGCGCCGGCATTCGCCATGCGTCGGCATTCGCCATGCACCCAGCAAACCCCATATGTCACGGACCATGGCTAGGTCTTCCCCGACCATGGCTAGATCTTCCCCGGTCGCGCCGGCATTCGCCATGCATCCAACAAACATCATAAATCACGGACCATGGCTAGATCTTCCCCGGTCCAACCGGCATTCGCCATGCGTCCACACACGTAATGTAACTCGCGCTCCGATGCTCCTACCTGCGCACCGATACTCCTACCATGGGACTAGCCTTGGGGCTCCACAATCCCGATCTAAGACCGAAGTCAGAGACCGAGGCCCAAGACTTGCCTCAACCATCCTACATTACAATAACATAGGTAGGTCGAACCCTTACCTCGAATTAAAAGCCAACGCAACCGTAGAGGGTAGCAGCCAAGCACCAACACCAATCTTCTTCCTTACCCAACCTCAATCCTTGCTTCACAATCCACCTAAACATTTCACACACTTTCCACATTACACTTTTATTGAACACAACAATATCCATTGGCAATTGGACCTCACTCCAAGACTTAAAGTTGCTCAAATTCATTGTCTAAACATGCTTGAAACCTTAAACCACACAAAACACATGCTTCCACATTCCACCAAAAACCCGGATGAACATTGCCTTAGGTATATAATCGAAGCATATTTGGACAATGTTCCAATTATCAATATTGCTCTAAACATACTCAATAACAACAATTTGGATTGAAATCAACAAAACAACACACTTCAATTCTCCACCTTAAACCCTATGGGTTTTCTCTTAGCTCATAGATTAACCCATAATTGGACCTTTTACCAAGTGTTAATGTTGTTCCAAAACTACCCAACAACACTAATTTGAGGTCAATTTAA
Organism: Stellera chamaejasme; assembly: GCA_024586325.1. Lineage (NCBI taxonomy): Eukaryota > Viridiplantae > Streptophyta > Magnoliopsida > Malvales > Thymelaeaceae > Stellera > Stellera chamaejasme. The sequence continues at coordinate 25,398,149 of CM044981.1, forward strand.
CAATCCCCTAAAATTCGTTCATCCTAGCTCATGAACCCTAATTCGAATTTCCTTCAATTCATGCTCAATTCGTGTTGTAAAATGTGTTTCTACCTCTAATCCAACATAGAAACACTACTACTAACTCAAATGAACCAAGAGAACACGAAAATACCAACCTCACAACTTGGGTAATTTCCCAAATTCACCCACAAAGTGTTGTTGGAACGAAATCCTTGTTGATTCGTAGTTCTTGTAGTAATTCCCGCACAAATCCTTCGTTTCCACGCAAATTTGAGCTCAAAATCACTTAGATTGGTGCAAAAACGAGTTGGGAGAGAGTTGGGAGAGAGTTGGAAGAGAAAATGGCGAAAATGAGTTGAATCCGGATAAATTCGACTTAAATAGCAGGCCTTAGGCGAAATCCGGGCGACCCAATCTCGGAGACAGGCGATCGCCTGGCCCAGAAATATTCGAAAACAGGCGTGCCCGGACACAGCTGACTCTCCTTCACTAAAACAATTATTAAAAATTGTACAAAAGTCCAAACGAAGATCCGAAAAATTCTGGTTAAACTAGACACTCGGGGCTACGTTCACAAAATTATTCATGCCCAAACTGATTTCCAATTGCAAGCAGTATTTAATACAAAATGACCTAAAATTACTGTCTTCTCCAATACACTCCTTTTACTTCTGTTCTTGATCAACCTTGCGGCGAACCTTTACCAAATTACGTCATACCACTCCCACACTACAATATGAATTTGAACTGAAAAATTAAACTCATACTTAGTAATTAAACATACCTTCGAAGTCTCTTTCCAATCCCAAATGGTGAATTGTCGATCACCGGTTGATTTCCACCGGAAATTGTTGCCGGAAAAAGATGGGGTGTAACATCCTCCCCCCCTTAAGACTCTTGGTCCTCCAAGAGTTCCTTTAGCCGCTCATATTTTTGGGGGTAGCGATCAATCATATCCTTTTCCGTTTCCCAGGTTGCCTCCTTGTCGGAATGGTGCGACCATTGCACCTTCACCATGGGTATTAACTTGCTTCTCAATTTGCGAGTATCCTCGCTAACAGAGCAATTGGTACTTCCTTGTAAGACAGGTCAGGTTCCAATTGCACTTCTTCTACCGGAATCGCTTGCATCGGATCCAATATACACTTTTGAGCATGCTTACATGAAACACATTATGCACAGCTGATAAGCTCTCCGGTAGTGCCAAACGATAAGCTACCTTTCCAATTCTTTCTAGAACATCGAATGGGCCAATATACCTCGGAGCTAACTTCCCTTTCCGACCAAATCTCATTATTCCCTTCATTGGTGCCACCTTCAACCACACTTTGTCGCCGACTTTGAACTCCAAGTCGCGACGCCTCTTGTTCACATAAGCCGTGGTTCTATCATTTGCCGCTTTCAATCTTGCCTGAATTGTTTTGATCTTTTCTGTGGTCTCTTCAATCAATTCCGGACCAAGTTCAACCTTATCTGACGGTTCAGACCAACAGTGAGGTGTCATACACCTCCGTCCATAAAGAGCCTCGTAAGGTGCCATCTTGATTGTACTCTGGTAACTATTGTTATACGAGAACTCTATGAGCGGTAGATGTTGATCCCAATCACCTCCGAAATCAATCGCACAACTCCTCAGCATGTCCTCAAGTACCTGTATCACCCTCTCGGATTGCCCATCAGTTTGCGGGTGATACGCGGTACTGAGGTGTAACCGGGTACCAAAAGCTCGATGGAAAGCATTCCAGAAATGGGCTGTAAACCTTGGATCCCGATCTGAAACTATAGGATCCGGTACACCGTGCAACCGCACGATCTCTTTAATGTAGAGTCGTGCTAACTTGTCCAACGGATCGGTGACTTTAATGGGCAAGAAATGCGCACACTTAGTCAAACGGTCCACAATTACCCAAATGGCATCATGACGTGCTCTCGTAGTGGGTAATCCGGTAAGAAAATCCATAGTCACATTTCCCCACTTACGAACTGGGATAGGTAACGTCTGAAGAGTGCCCGCGGGCTTCTGATGCTAAACCTTTAACTGTGGGCAAGTGGTACACTGTGACACACACTCTGCAATATGCCTCCTCATACCTGGCCACCGAAATGTGACCTCAAATCGTGATACATCTTTTCACCGCCGGATGAAAACTTAAAGCATTATTGTGAGCTTTATCCAAAATCTAATATCTAAGAGCCACATAATTAGACACATACAAACGCCCTTTGAAGTATAGCAATCCTTGCCTATACTCAAAGAATGGACGCATTGCTCCTTTAGCTTCTCCAGAAACCTGTTTCAAACTCTGATCTCTCATCTGAAATTCTCGGATCCTGTCGATCCAAGAAGACTGAACTCTTAACACAAATATCTGCTCCCGCTCTTGTAGCTGCCAACGGTGCCACAAGGCGATCAGTCCGTAAGCCTGTTCAGTTTCCGTGTTCTCCACCTCTCACTATCCCGGTGTAAGCCCTACTCAAGGCGTCGCCACCGTATTCCCTTTGCTGCGGTGTACTCGATACTACGGTCGTAGTCTTTCATGTACTGAGCCACCTTCTTTGACGCATGTTCAGATCTTTCTGCGTGAACAAGTACTTCAAGCTCTTATGATCAGTGAAGATTTGAAATTTGTTTCCCAACAAATAATGCCGCCATTGCTTGAGTGCATACATAACCGCAGCAAGCTCCAAATCATGAGTGGGATAGTTTTCCTCATGTGGTCATGGCTGTCGCGACCCATAAGCAATTACTGCTGGTTTTGCATAAGCACACACCCTGCACTGTTCGTGAGGCTTCAGTATAAATGACATAAGGCTGAGACGGGTCAGGTAGAACCAGAATCGGTGCCTGTGTCAGTCTACACTTGAGCTCTTGAAAGCTCTTCTCACATTCATCCGACCACACAAACGCCTTACCCTTCTTTGTCAGTTGTGTGAGTGGAGAGGCAAGAACCGAGAAGGCTGGTACGAACTTACGATAGTAGCCAGCTAACCCGAGAAAACTACGGATATCCTTTACTGATCGGGGTTGCCTCCACTCTTGTCTGAGACTTAACCTTCTCCGGTCGACAGAAATCCCGTTCTCATTGATGATATGCCCGAGAAATGCTACCTCGCGCAACCAGAAATCACACTTCGAAAACTTTGCATACAGTTGGTTGTTAGACAAAGTTTCCAAGGCAATTCTCAAGTGCTCTTGATGTGCATCCTCATTCAGAGAATAGATGAGTATATCATCAATGAAGACAACAATAAAATTGTCCAAGTAGGGACGAAAAACCTCATTCATCAAATTCATGAAAGCTGCCGGGGCATTTGTCAGCCCAAAAGGCATGACAGTGTACTCATAGTGACCATAACGCGTGCTGGCAAAGCGCTGAATGTCCTCTTCCTTCACACGCATTGGGAAATAACCCGATCGGAGATCAATCTTTGAGAACACTTTAGCTCCTCGGAGCTGGTCGAACAGATCGTCAATCCGTGGTAACGGATATTTGTTCTTGACTGTCACCGCATTCAACCTTCTGTAATCAATACAGAGTCTAAGCGTCCCATCCTTCTTCTTAACAAATAACACCGGGGCTCCCCACGGTGATCTGCTCGGTCGGATAAACCCCTTATCCAACAACTCATCCAACTGCTTCTTCATTCAACGCTCGAGTCCGTCGAGTGTTGACCATTTACTGAAATTCCAGAACATAAAGGGTTCACTTAACGGTTAGCATTACCTACGTCGGTTATCCTACCAGCTCTGTAGCATGAATGCAATGCATGATGCAAATCAATTCTCAAAATTACTTATACAAAACAATCCCTTATAACCCGTGGTACTGCTTAGGAACAACACACTTCTCACTCGGCATCCACCGTCTGTTTTTAACGAGAGAGGTAATTTAAATTACCATCATGCACCTTACGGCATCTCATTCCCTAGGCACCTCTTATAGCACCCAGAGTCATATACTGGTGTCCTACGCAGCAACCACGCATGCATCAAGTCACAAACTACCGTACCAAAGAAATCATCTCTTGGTTGTTCTCAAGTGCGCTTAGACAAACCGCCACTTGTTCCACTTACCATTCCAACATGGTTCTTGTGACGAGGTGGCCATCTCACCACACAACCATACCGGAATCGATCATCGACTGTGGCTGTCAATCCTAACACACCTCGACTCCAACCAATTAACCATGCTCGATACCAAATTGTCACCACCTCCCCGCCGACACCTTCCGGACCCGGCGGGAAGCGGTCGCCGGCCGGTGGGGCGGTGGTGAGCAAGGTGGGACCAAGGTCGCGCAGCCTAATGTGAGATTAATTCGCGGGCCTTTAACTAACCCAGAGGTCCCTTTCTAAACAATGATCAAATATGACAATTCATACACGTAAATAGATCACCACAATAACAATGGGCTCCGCCCATAAGCGTAATATCAAGGAGGATATCAAAATCAGATTATCATAAAGGAAGTCTGTTCTTTCACTACCGAACAGAGGCTTCCGCATGCATCAACATACTCATTCAATCAGCTCAGAGCAGTAACGCATATATGTATATATATATAACCATAATCAAACTCGGATGAACAGATGATCTAATGATAACATGCTATAGTAATACTACATGCCAACAGAGTATCATGCTACAGAGCTATCTACGGGCGAAGGTGCAACCGCACAAAGTCGGGCGTCGGATAAAGAAACCGACGAGGAACCCGAAGACTAAATCCAAAAGCTGCTAAACCTACAAAATAGCTAACCGAGCAGCCTTGCGGAAATCCTACTCCGCTGGCCCAGAAACCCTATCTCATGAAAAATATTAAGTAAGGGGTGAGATTTTTTCTTAAAGAAAAACCCAAGAAGAGCTTAGGCAGTAGTAACGATGTTTCTTCCGACAAACCTGCAAAGACAGATCAGAGCAGATATACATACAGATAGCAATATACAGGTCAGAACATATACAGAAATAAATGATGTGTGATGTGTGCACAACATCCGAATGTAACGGGTCATGGCTAGATCTTCCCCGACCATGGCTAGATCTTCCCCGGACGCACCGGCATTCGCCATGCGTCGGCATTCGCCATGCACCCAGCAAACCCCATATGTCACGGACCATGGCTAGGTCTTCCCCGACCATGGCTAGATCTTCCCCGGTCGCGCCGGCATTCGCCATGCGTCGGCATTCGCCATGCACCCAGCAAACCCCATATGTCACGGACCATGGCTAGGTCTTCCCCGACCATGGCTAGATCTTCCCCGGTCGCGCCGGCATTCGCCATGCGTCGGCATTCGCCATGCATCCAACAAACATCATAAATCACGGACCATGGCTAGATCTTCCCCGGTCCGACCGGCATTCGCCATGCGTCCACACACAGAACAGAACCTGCGCTCCGATGCTCCTACCTGCGCACCGATACTCCTACCATGGGACTAGCCTTGGGGCTCCACAATCCCGATCTAAGACCGAAGTCAGAGACCGAGGCCCAAGACTTGCCTCAACCATCCTACATTACAATAACATAGGTAGGTCGAACCCTTACCTCGAATTAAAAGCCAACGCAACCGTAGAGGGTAGCACCAAGCACCAACACCAATCTTCTTCCTTACCCAACCTCAATCCTTGCTTCACAATCCACCTAAACATTTCACACACTTTCCACATTACACTTTTATTGAACACAACAATATCCATTGGCAATTGGACTTCACTCCAAGACTTAAAGTTGCTCAAATTCATTGTCTAAACATGCTTGAAACCTTAAACCACACAAAACACATGCTTCCACATTCCACCAAAAACCCGGATGAACATTGCCTTAGGTATATAATCGAAGCATATTTGGACAATGTTCCAATTATCAATATTGCTCTAAACATACCCAATAACAACAATTTGGATTGAAATCAACAAAACAACACACTTCAATTCTCCACCTTAAACCCTATGAGTTTTCTCTTAGCTCATAGATTAACCCATAATTGGACCTTTTACCAAGTATTAATGTTGTTCCAAAACTACCCAACAACACTAATTTGAGGTCAATTTAACAATCCCCAAAATTCGTTCATCCTAGCTCATGAACCCTAATTCGAATTTCCTTCAATTCATGCTCAATTCGTGTTGTAAAATGTGTTTCTACCTCTAATCCAACATAGAAACACTACTACTAACTCAAATGAACCAAGAGAACACGAAAATACCAACCTCACAACTTGGGTAATTTCCCAAATTCACCCACAAAGTGTTGTTGGAATGAAATCCTTGTTGATTCGTAGTTCTTGTAGTAATTCCCGCACAAATCCTTCGTTTCCACGCAAATTTGAGCTCAAAATCACTTAGATTGGTGCAAAACGAGTTGGGAGAGAGTTGGGAGAGAGTTGGAAGAGAAAATGGCGAAAATGAGTTGAATCCGGATAAATTCGACTTAAATAGCAGGCCTTAGGCGAAATCCGGGCGACCCAATCTCGGATACAGGCGATCGCCTGGCCCAGAAATATTCGAAAACAGGCGTCCGGGCGAAATCCAGGCGACCCGATTCCTTAATCAGGCGATCGCACTGACACAGCTGAATCTCCTTCACTAAAACAATTATTAAAAATTGTACAAAAGTCCAAACGAAGATCCGAAAATTCTGGTTAAACTAGACACTCGGGGCTACGTTCACGAAATTATTCATGCCCAAACTGATTTCCAATTGCAAGCAGTATTTAATACAAAATGACCTAAAATTACTGTCTTCTCCAATACACTCCTTTTAATTCTGTTCTTGATCAACCTTGCGGCGAACCTTTACCAAATTACGTCATACCACTCCCACACTACAATATGAATTTGAACTGAAAAATTAAACTCATACTTAGTAATTAAACATACCTTCGAAGTCTCTTTCCAATCCCAAATGGTGAATTGTCGATCACCGGTTGATTTCCACCGGAAATTGTTGCCGGAAAAAGATGGGGTGTAACATCCTCCCCCCCTTAAGACTCTTGGTCCTCCAAGAGTTCCTTTAGCCGCTCATATTTTTGGGGGTAGCGATCAATCATATCCTTTTCCGTTTCCCATGTTTCCTCATAGTCGGAATGTTGCGACCATTGCACCTTCACCATGGGTATTAACTTGCTTCTCAATTTGCGAGTATCCTCGCTAACAGAGCAATTGGTACTTCCTTGTAAGACAGGTCAGGTTCCAATTGCACTTCTTCTACCGGAATCGTTTGCATCGGATCCAATATACACTTTTTGAGCATGCTTACATGAAACACATTATGCACAGCTGATAAGCTCTCCGGTAGTGCCAAACGATAAGCTACCTTTCCAATTCTTTCTAGAACATCGAATGGGCCAATATACCTCGGAGCTAACTTCCCTTTCCGACCAAATCTCATTATTCCCTTCATTGGTGCCACCTTCAACCACACTTTGTCGCCGACTTGAACTCCAAGTCGCGACGCCTTCTGTTCACATAAGCCGTGGTTCTATCATTTGCCGCTTTCAATCTTGCCTGAATTGTTTTGATCTTTTCTGTGGTCTCTTCAATCAATTCCGACCAAGTTCAACCTTATCTCGAGTTCAGACCAACGGTGAGGTGTCATACACCTCCGTCCATAAAGAGCCTCGTAAGGTGCCATCTTGATTTTACTCTGATAACTATTGTTATACGAGAACTCTATGAGCGGTAGATGTTGATCCCAATCACCTCCGAAATCAATCGCACAACTCCTCAGCATGTCCTCAAGTACCTGTATCACCCTCTCGGATTGCCCATCAGTTTGCGGGTGATACGCGTACCGAGGTGTAACCGGGTACCAAAAGCTCGATGGAAAGCATTCCAGAAATGGGCTGTAAACCTTGGATCCCGATCTGAAACTATAGGATCCGGTACATCGTGCAACCGCACGATCTCTTTAATGTAGAGTCGTGCTAACTTGTCCAACGGATCGGTGACTTTAATGGGCAAGAAATGCGCACACTTAGTCAAACGGTCCACAATTACCCAAATGGCATCATGACGTGCTCTCGTAGTGGGTAATCCGGTAAGAAAATCCATAGTCACATTTCCCCACTTATGAACTGGGATAGGTAACGTCTGAAGTGTGCCCGCGGGCTTCTGATGCTCAACCTTTACCTGTTGGCAAGTGGTACACTTTGCCACACACTCTGCAATATGCCTCCTCATACCTGGCCACCAGAAATGTGACCTCAAATCGTGATACATCTTTTCACCGCCCTGATGAAAACTTAAACTGTTATTGTGAGCTTGATCTAAAATCTCATCTCTAAGAGCCACATCATTCGGCACGTACAAACGCCCTTTGAAGTATAGCAATCCTTGCCTATACTCAAAGAATGGACGCATTGCTCCTTTAGCTTCTCCAGATCCTGTTTCAAACTCTGATCTCTCATCTGAAATTCTCGGATCCTGTCGATCCAAGAAGACTGAACTCTTAACACAAATATCTGCTCCCGCTCTTGTAGCTGCCAACGGTGCCACAAGGCAGTCAGGTCCGTAAGCTCTGTTCGGTTTCCAGGTTCTCCACCTCTCACTATCCCGGTGTAAGCCCTACTCAAGGCGTCTGCCACCGTATTCCCTTTACTGCGGTGTACTCGATACTACGGTCGTAGTCTTTCATGTACTCGAGCCACCTTCTTTGACGCATGTTCGAGATCCTTCTGCGTGAACAAGTACTTCAAGCTCTTATGATCAGTGAAGATTTGAAATTTGTTTCCCAACAAATAATGCCGCCATTGCTTGAGTGCATACATAACCGCAGCAAGCTCCAAATCATGAGTGGGATAGTTTTCCTCATGTGGTCGCAATCTGTCGCGACCCATAAGCAATTACCTGCTTTGGTTTTGCATAAGCACACACCCAGACACTGTTCGTGAGGCATCGTATAAATGACATAAGGCTGAGACAGGTCGGGTAGAACCAGAATCGGTGCTGTGTCGGTCTACACTTGAGCTCTTGAAAGCTCTTCTCACATTCATCCGACCACACAAACGCCTTACCCTTCTTTGTCAGTTGAGTGAGTGGAGAGGCAAGAACCGAGAAGGCTGGTACGAACTTACGATAGTAGCCAGCTAACCCGAGAAAACTACGGATATCCTTTACTGATCGGGGTTGCCTCCACTCTTGTACAGACTTAACCTTCTCCGGGTCGACAGAAATTCCGTTCTCATTGATGATATGCCCGAGAAATGCTACCTCGCGCAACCAGAAATCACACTTTGAAAACTTTGCATACAACTGATTGTTAGACAAAGTTTCCAAGGCAATTCTCAAGTGCTCTTGATGTGCATCCTCATTCAGAGAATAGATGAGTATATCATCAATGAAGACAACAATAAAATTGTCCAAGTAGGGACGAAAAACCTCATTCATCAAATTCATGAAAGCTGCCGGGCCATTTGTCAGCCCAAAAGGCATGACAGTGTACTCATAGTGACCATAACGCGTCTGGCAGTTTTGAATGTCCTCTTCCTTCACACGCATTTGGAAATACCCCGATCGGAGATCAATCTTTGAGAACACTTTAGCTCCTCGGAGCTGGTCGAACAGATCGTCAATCCGTGGTAACGGATATTTGTTCTTGATTGTCACCGCATTCAACCTTCTGTAATCAATACGAGTCTAAGCGTCCCATCCTTCTTCTTAACAAATAACACCGGGCTCCCCACGGTGATCTCGCTTTCGGTCGGATAAACCCCTTATCCAACAACTCATCCAATCGCTTCTTCATTCAACGCTCGAGTCCGTCAGTGTTGACCATTTCTTGAAATTCCGAACATAAAGGGTTCACTTAACGGTTAGCATTACCTACGTCGGTTATCCTACCAGCTCAGAGCATGAATGCAATGCATGATGCAAATCAATTCTCAAAATTACTTATACAAAACAATCCCTTATAACCCGTGGTACCGCTTAGGAACAACACACTTCTCACTCGGCATCCACCGTCTGTTTTTAACGAGAGAGGTAATTTAAATTACCATCATGCACCTTACGGCATCTCATTCCCCAGGCACCTCTTATAGCACCCAGAGTCATATACTGGTGTCCTACGCAGCAACCACAGACAGTACCAAGTCACAAACTACCAGTACCAAAGAAATCATCTCTTGGTTGTTCTCAAGTGCGCTTAGACAAACCGCCTACTGTTCCACTTACCATTCCAACATGGTTCTTGTGGCGAGGTGGCCAGTCTCACCACACAACCATACTGGAATCGATCGATCGACCGGGCTGTCAATCCTAACACACCTCGACCCAACCAATTAACCATGCTCGATACCAAATTGTCACCACCTCCCCGTCCGACACCTTCCGGACCCGGCGGGAAGCGGTCGCCGGCCGGTGGGGCGGTGGTGAGCAAGGTGGGACCAAGGTCGCGGCTAATGTGAGATTAATTCGCGGGCCTTTAACTAACTTGAGAGGTCCCTTTCTAAACAACGAGATCAAATATGACAATTCATACACGAAATAGATCACCACAACAGAACAATGGGCTCCGCCCATAAGCGAATATCAAGCGTGGATATCAAAATCAGATTATCATAAAGGAAGTCTGTTCTTTCACTACGAACAGAGGCTTCCGCATGCATCAACATACTCATTCAATCAGCTCAGAGCAGAACGCATATATGTATATATATACATAACCATAATCAAACTCAGCTGAACAGACAGATCTAATGATAACATGCTATAGTAATACTACATGCCAACAGAGTATCATGCTACAGAGCTATCTACGGGCAGAAGGTGCAACCGTACAAAAGTCGGGCGTCGGATAAAGAAACCGACGAGGAACCCGAAGTCTAGATCCAAAAGCTGCTAAACCCTCAAAATAGCTAACCGAGCAGCCTTGCGGAAATCCTACTCCGCTGGCCCAGAATCCTTATCTCCTGAAAAATATTAAGTAAGGGGTGTGAGTTTTTCTTAAAGAAAAACCCAGTAAGAGCTTAGGCAGTAGTAACGATGTTTTTTCCGACAAACTGCAAAGACAGATCGGGCAGATATACATACGAGATAGCAATATACAGGTCGAACATATACGAAATAAATGATGTGTGATGTGTGATCAACATCCGAATGTAACGGGTCATGGCTAGGTCTTCCCCGACCATGGCTAGATCTTCCCGGGACGCACCGGCATTCGCCATGCGTCGGCATTCGCCATGCACCCAAAGAAACCCCATATGTCACGGACCATGGCTAGGTCTTCCCGACCATGGCTAGATCTTCCCGGTCGCGCCGGCATTCGCCATGCGTCGGCATTCGCCATGCACCCAAAGAAACCCCATATGTCACGGACCATGGCTAGGTCTTCCCGACCATGGCTAGATCTTCCCGGTCGCGCGGCATTCGCCATGCGTCGGCATTCGCCATGCATCCAACAAACATCATAAATCACGGACCATGGCTAGATCTTCCCGGTCCAACCGGCATTCGCCATGCGTCCACACACGTAATGTAACCCGCGCTCCGATGCTCCTACCTGTGCACCGATACTCCTACCATGGGACTAGCATTGGGGCTCCACAATCCCGATCTAAGACCGAAGTCAGAGACCGAGGCCCAAGACTTGCCTCAACCATCCTACATTACAATAACATAGGTAGGTCGAACCCTTACCTCGAATTAAAAGCCAACGCAACCGTAGAGGGTAGCAGCCAAGCACCAACACCAATCTTCTTCCTTACCCAACCTCAATCCTTGCTTCACAATCCACCTAAACATTTCACACACTTTCCACATTACACTTTTATTGAACACAACAATATCCATTGACAATTGGACCTCACTCCAAGACTTAAAGTTGCTCAAATTCATTGTCTAAACATGCTTGAAACCTTAAACCACACAAAATACATGCTTCCACATTCCACGAAAAACCCGGATGAACATTGCCTTAGGTATATAATCGAAGCATATTTGGACAATGTTCCAATTATCAATATTGCTCTAAACATACCCAATAACAACAATTTGGATTGAAATCAACAAAACAACACACTTCAATTCTCCACCTTAAACCCTATGAGTTTTCTCTTAGCTCATAGATTAACCCATAATTGGACCTTTTACCAAGTATTAATGTTGTTCCAAAACTACCCAACAACACTAATTTGAGGTCAATTTAACAATCCCCCAAAATTCGTTCATCCTAGCTCATGAACCCTAATTCGAATTTCCTTCAATTCATGCTCAATTCGTGTTGTAAAATGTGTTTCTACCTCTAATCCAACATAGAAATACTACTACTAACTCAAATGAACCAAGAGAACACGAAAATACCAACCTCACAACTTGGGTAATTTCCCAAATTCACCCACAAAGTGTTGTTGGAACGAAATCCTTGTTGATTCGTAGTTCTTGTAGTAATTCCCGCACAAATCCTTCGTTTCCACGCAAATTTGAGCTCAAAATCACTTAGATTGGTGCAAAAACGAGTTGGGAGAGAGTTGGGAGAGAGTTGGAAGAGAAAATGGCGAAAATGAGTTGAATCCGGATAAATTCGACTTAAATAGCAGGCCTTAGGCGAAATCCGGGTGACCCAATCTCGGAGACAGGCGATCGTCTGGCCCAGAAATATTCGAAAACAGGCGTCCGGGCGAAATCCAGGCGACCCGATTCCTTAATCAGGCGATCGCCCGGACACAGCTGACTCTCCTTCACTAAAACAATTATTAAAAATTGTACAAAAGTCCAAACGAAGATCCGAAAAATTCTGGTTAAACTAGACACTTGGGGCTACGTTCACAAAATTATTCATGCCCAAACTGATTTCCAATTGCAAGCAGTATTTAATACAAAATGACCTAAAATTACTGTCTTCTCCAATACACTCCTTTTACTTCTGTTCTTGATCAACCTTGCGGCGAACCTTTACCAAATTACGTCATACCACTCCCACACTACAATATGAATTTGAACTGAAAAATTAAACTCATACTTAGTAATTAAACATACCTTCGAAGTCTCTTTCCAATCCCAAATGGTGAATTGTCGATCACCGGTTGATTTCCACCGGAAATTGTTGCCGGAAAAAGATGGGGTGTAACATAGGTAGTAAATGATGTTCGGAACGTCGTTTTCTGAAATTGTGGACGATACCAACCTACTTGCTTGTTTGTGGTGTAAATGTTGGGAAAGTATGATTTAAATATTTGGGTGTGGTTATGTGTGTATAGATAACAATGCTCTAGCTCGGTTTGAGAAACCGAGCTTTCTGTGGAATTTTGCGGGAATGTGCGGGAATTTGCGGGATTAGCTCCCGGGGGTCTGGATTGGTGATTTCTGACTTGTGTGTGGTTGTTCAGCTTGAATCAACAGTTGTGGAGCAGTACAGGACTTCAGAAGTCACAATACCGCGTTTCGGGCCGAGCGTCGGGATTTTGTCAGGATTCTTCTGCGGGTCGGTAATAGTGCGGTAAGGGTTTTAGTATTGCTCTCGATTCTGCATTTCGGATTACTTTATGAAATTCATGTCTGGGTGTACCGAGTTTGAGTTTGGATTGAGGGTGGCCCGAGGATGCCCAAACTTGGTCAGTCGGGATAGGCATTGGTATGCAGGTGCGAGGACTCGAAGATGTTGATGTTTTGATTCAACTCCTACGGGGGTGGTGTTCTGATTCAACTCCTACGGGGGTGGTGTTCTGATTCAACTCCTTCGGGGGTGGTGTTCTGATTCAACTCCTATGGGGGTGGTGTTCTGATGGGGTTAGCTACCTCGAGCTGGTACCAGACTCATGTGTCTGCGTTAGTTCATTACGTGGCTGGGCCAGAATGGACTATCGTTTCAGAGTGTGTCTGTTTGCTATACTAACAATTCTACTTATGTGCATGCATATGTTTGTTTTGCATTGGTTGAGCATATGTTGGTTATCTACTACTTGTGTGCATTTTCTTTGTCTTTGTTGTGCAGGTTGTTATACGTAAAGAGAAACTGTGCCTATCCCCAAGCCCTTACTAAGTTCTCAAAAGAGGACTTACCCCCTTTCTGTTTATCATTTCAGGAGTACCTGACCAACAACCCGTAGAGTGAGTCTGGGGTGTATTGTCTGATTCTATTTCAGGTACTCTTCTGTTCTGTCTGATTTTTCTATCTGTAAGGGGCAGTCTCTTTGAGTAACTATAGTCTGGGATCTGATATCCGAATTTGTAGTCTGAATCTGAATCTATAGTCTGAATCTGAGTCTGTAGTCTGAATCCGAATCTGTTGTCTGAAATCTGGAACTGATATCTGAAGTCTGAATCTGGAACTGATATATGAAATCTGAATCTGAAATCTATACTTGGCTCTAAATCTATAGTTTGTTTTCTGACTTCTGGTTTTATGCTAACGGATAGCATATGGGTTAACTCATAGTTAACTTATCTCTCTCTTCTGTTGGTGTGTTAACAGCAGCAGCGGTACTTGCGGGGATCTTCTGATCTTGGAGTTTCAGCTAGATCCTGCACTTGGGTATTCTATGGTTTTCCTTGGTCGGCTCTGTAGGTGTATATGCATGCATGTCATCTTTCTGATCATGCTATGTATCTTAGATACATTCTGCTTCTATATAGATGTTTTGGATACTATGTAGGACCGGGGACTCGCCCATGACAGTGGAGGGCGGGACCCGGGGTATGATCATATCCTGATGTGTTAAGACACATTCTATATCTGTATGATTCTGTGGATTTTATGAATGATGTTATCCATGAATTGCATGCTTGGTGATGGTGGAGTGCTCGCCTATTTTAGTGGGGCGGGGCTCGCCATGGATAGTTAGGGTTTATACTGTATACTTACCATGTTTGGGAATTGTAGGTTGCGGGTCGAAACACGACCGAAGGTTATAAGCGCATAACTTTGTCTGCATACTCCGTGAGCAAAGTGTTCTCAGGCACCGGGCCTTTGAGAACGGGACTTTGCGGTCCGGGTCACGGGACCACCACACTCAGCGGGTTTTGGTTGGACCAACCACTTCCGTTTCTTCCGCAACTTCCGCTTCTGCCATTGCGGGACGTCCCCGCCTCCGCAACTGGGCGTGGGCGCACCCGTGACAAAATGTATGTTGATGGCTCATCCAAAGCGGCATCTCCAGCAGGGGGAATCTACCTGCCCAGTAACGAATAACGTTGCAGAATATGAAGCCCTAATCGCGGGCCTCAAGCTGGCCATCGAGGATGTGATCACGGGTGGCGCTCACATTGTGAGGTGTGATCAACGCTTACGGATCTAGCTTGGCGGAGGCGAACGCACGAACAAACGAACAGTTTCGGCCAAGCGAACCTCCTCACTACGGGGTGAGGCAATGCGCTTGATAATGCACAGGAATGGAGATGGGATCTAGCACCTCTTGACTACAAGGTCAAGCAATACTAGATATTATGTTTGGATCCTCTTGCATGGATCACTAGGGAAATGGAGATGCAAGAAAAGAGAACACAAAAGCCAATGTCTCACTTGGAGAGTTTCGGCCGAATTGGTTAATTCAAAATTATGTTCTGGTTACAATGGTGTATGTATCTAGCTTAAATAGTGAGGGGAGATGCGAGAAACAAAGCGGCTCTTACAGCCGTGCATGCGTGCAGAAAGCATAAAGTGCTTTTGCATGCATGCAACACAAAAAGCTTCCAAAAAGGTGAAAAGACAAAAGCTAGCCTAAAAGTATTCGGCTGTCTTTTGCTTGTAAAGTAGGCGCTTGTCTTCCCGAGTATCTTCAGAGAAAGGACGCCTTGGGGAGTTGGTCGGCCAGTTGGCTAAGTGTGGAGGCTTCGCGGGGTGCCTTAACCTGAGGCCTTCGCGGGAGCGCCGCCCGAGGCCTTCGCGGGGCGCGCCGCCCGAGGCCTTTGCGGGGCACCTTCTGCCCTGGGCCTTTGCGGGAGCGCCTTCGCGTGGGGCCTTCGCCTGTGTCATGGGTCCGCGCTCTAGAGCTTCGCCTAGAGGCCTCGCGTGAGCGGCTTCGCGTGCGACTAGAGGCTTCGCATAGAGGCCTTGACCGGAGGCTTCGCATGGGTGGTTTTGTCTTGGGGCTTCGCCTTAGCTGTGAAGCTGCACAGGGGCCTCGCCTTGAGAGCTTCCAAAAAGGTGAAAAGGCCTGAAATGTCGCATTCTCTTTAACCAAGCCTTCGCCAAAGACCCTTGAAGCCATTTAAAAGAATTGTTGTCCTCTACCGGCGGAAAGGGGGTGATGTCCACATCATACCCTCCCTCTTGAAAAGAATCCGTCCTCGGATTCATAAGGAAGTGATTCCTGCAAATCTGAAGACACCACAACCAACTTGAAGAGGCATTAGGGATTAGTGGATCAAAACCAAGCAGATGTGCCCATATCAAATGTCGGATCGTGAGGATTCCAATATGCATGATGATCAAGAACCAAGGTCTAAATAAATTCATGACATACTTCCATGACCAATAGATGTAATCATCGAAAATCTTATACTCAATTTTTATGGTACCTAGCTCATGGATAGCAAACAAGGAAGCACTAAGTTGGGGCAAGATGAACAATCCACTCTTTCTTGCTCCATCGCCATGAAAGCACACAAGTGTCCTAGGTCTAAAGTCATTCACAAGTCCGAATGGACGCATGTGCATACAATTCGTAAGAGTGTCAACGTGCGTGTCATTCAAACTATTTTCAATCAATAGAGCATCAAAACATGTAGTTTTCTCATCATGAGGCAGTAAACATAAATCATCCGTTAAGGCATCGCCATCCTGCATCTCAAACATTGGATTCCAGAATGCTTCTTCAGAGATAGATGGATCAAATTCAAACAAAGGGTTGCAAACCATCTTAAAGTCATGATCATGCATTTTCTCATTCTGTTTTCTATCCAAGGACAGCAGATCATTCAATTTTTCAACATGCGCATGCCTCTGTTCACCGAATTCAGAATTTATGTTAAGAGATGAGGGATTAGAAGTACGGTTACCCATGTTCGCTCACTCCCTCTCGCATTGTTCTTCTTCTTGGCTGAGAGTGAGTTGCACTTCTTCACCAAGCTTTTCAAGGCAATCTTCAGTTCTTTTTTCCCCAGTGACCTGCACACTCAAAGAGGAGAAAGAGTGTTGATCCAAATCGGTAGTTAGTGGAAAACTTGGGTTGGTGAGGAATATGTTGGTCACTCTCTCACTCTTTTTGGTTGGAGGGTTTTCCTTTGGTCTTCTCTCCACTTTCCTTTCACTCAAGGTTCCTTGAACCTTCTCACCATTTTCTCTTTTCTCTCTGCCCTCGCTCTTTCTTTTCTTCTCAGCCTTACTAGCCAGGTGAGCTTGGTCTTGGAGGGCTTGGGTGGGCGTGAGGGGAAGCAAGGTGTAAGGCTTACTGAGATGGGTGAGGATATACTTGTTGGCCCCGCCATAGTGTATGGCCTTCTTGTCGTACTGCCAGGGTCTTCCTAAGAGAATGTGTGTGGCTTGCATTCGCACCACATCGCAAGTGATAGAATCTTCATACTTGCCGATCTTTATCGGTACTTCAACTTGTTTCACGACCTTCACAAAGGTCCGGTCATCAATCCACTAGAGTTGGTACGGTTTGGGATGCAGGATGGTGCGAAGACCCAGCTCAACGACCATGTCCTCGCTGGAGGCGTTGATGCAACTTCCACTGTCAATGATGAGACTACATAGAGTCCCATTGACCAAAGCTTTGGATTGAAACAAGTTTTCCCGTTGGGTACTTTCGGTAACGCTTGGGGAGCTTTGCAGAACTCTCTTGGTGACCAATATCAGTCCTTCCATAGGCAATTCTCCTTCCGTTTCGCTCTCTGGGTTTTGGGGTTCAAGGGGAATCTCCTCTTCGTCTTCACTAGATAACTCCCCATTGGGCCGAATGACCATGGCCCTTCTGTTGGGACAGTCCCTCGCAAAATGTCCCTTGCCCAAACACTTAAAACATTCGGCGCTCCTTGTTTTGCGAGTGGCATCATGAGGAAGGGTGCCGGTCTTTGGTTGAGGGTGTGATGGGGGTCTCGTGTTTGGATTATTGTGGTGACAGGGGGGTATCGCTGGGGTTGGTTGATAGGGTTTTGGAGTCGGCTGGGCAAAGGGGGTAGACTTGCTTCCTGAGCCTCGTGTAGGCGTATGGAATGAATGATAGGAGTTTCCCTTCTTCAGTTGTTTCTCCACCCGTATCGCCTTGTGCACCAGATCTTGGTAATTTCGGTAATCACACAGCTCAACTGTTTTGGCGATGTCCTCTCTTAAACCATATAAAAATCTGGCTAACTTAGCCTCATCGTCCTCCTTGACATTGGCCCTCATCAGAGCTCTTTCAAGGTCCTTTTGATATTCTTCTACGCTGCGATGACCTTGAATAAGACGTTGCAACCTCTGGGCACAATCCCGGTCGTAGTAGCTTGGCACAAACCGACTTTTCATGGCCCGTTTAAGATCTTCCCAAGTGGCGATGGGGCGACCGTGGGCCCTTGCCCTCTCGTAATGCTCTTGCTCCCACCAGGTGAGGGCATAGTCGTGAAACTCAATGATAACGAGCTTTAATGCCGTCGCATCATTATATCCCATCATATCGATGATCCGCTCGGTTTTGGCCATCCAAGTGAAATATTCTTCCGGATCACTGGAGCCGTAGAAGGGCGGTATTTGAAGCTTTAAATTGGCGAGGGCTTGTTGATCTTGAGCTTGCGCTCTCCCTCCAAGGTTTCGGTTAAAACCTCGATGAACACGTCCTCGCTCTGCTTCTTCTTCTTCAAGGTCTCTGTCGAGATAAGCTCGGGCTTGAGCTCTATCGGGAAAGACCTTTCTTTTGTGGGTTTTGGTGGTGGCTCCGCATAATACTCCTGATCATCATTGTCCAGAACATCAACACCATGGTCTATTCTCATAGAGGGAGTTGGGCGGCTGTGAGGGGTGGCGTGTGGCTTCGCCGATGTCGGATCGAAAGTAGTATGGGTGACCCTGCCTTGAGCCCGCGATGCATGGGCATCATCGTGGGCTTGCGAGCTCTCCGGTTGCTTTCCTTGCGCGGTCTCTACCCTTGTTAGTCGCTCATTTGTAGTGGCGACTTGAGCTCCCAAGTCATCCAACCTTTGTAATATTTTTGCTAGCGTGTCATGCATTGCTAGCTGGGATGGATGAGGGGGCGTCGAATCGGAAGAAACCATCTGCAATAAAAGTGCAGTTGAAAATATGCAGTCAGGAAAAGAACCTCACCACTCCCTGAGTGTTTATACTCTCTCTCGTGTTTCGCTCAAAGGCTTTAGTGATTATCTCACTTCGGCTGTCCAGATAAGGCTTTCACAAGCTCTCTAAACTTGATACCGATTTCAACCTTAGATCAAAGATGAACACGCAAAGAGACACAAACAATAACTCTAGTAAAACCGCAACTTGAAACCCAAGAAAATGACTAGTTGCTTGAAACTAGTTTTGTTGAGATGTTAGGGTTGAGTTGGGGGTCGAAAGAAGTAGGTTGGGATACTAGAAAAGGCTTTTCACAATCACAAACACTTTTGGTTTAAGTTCAGAAACTATTTTCGGATCAAAAGCACTGTTTACTTGTGTTTTGATAAGAACACGTATGAACACTCATGAACTATTTCCAGAACACATAACTTGCTCAACACTTTTCTTTCTTCAAACACCTTTCTTTGCGCTTTTGTACCGCAAGACAATTCTTTTCTTGTTTAAATTCAAAAATACTGGACTTTGATAAGCACACTTTTAAACAACTCTTTCGGTTTCAACTGGGATCATCAACCGAGATTTCTTCAAGCGTAAGAAAGATAACAAAAGGTTTTGCTTGAAGAAAAATCAAACAAATAATACGATACCTCCAGCAAGCGCTTTGGCTCTGATACCACTTGATGTGATCACGGGTAGTGTGGGTGTGATCAACGCTTACGGATCTAGCTTGGCGGAGGCGAACACGAACAAACGAACAGTTTCGGCCAAGCGAACCTCCTCACTACGGGGTGAGGCAATGCGCTTGATAATGCCTAGGAATGGAGATGGGATCTAGCACCTCTTGACTACAAGGTCAAGCAATACTAGATATTATGTTTGGATCCTCTTGCATGGATCACTAGGGAAATGGAGATGCAAGAAAAGAGAACACAAAAGCCAATGTCTCACTTGGAGAGTTTCGGCCGAATTGGTTAATTCAAAATTATGTTCTAGGTTACAATTGTGTCTGTAACTAGCTTAAATGGTGAGGGGAGATGTGAGAAACAAAGCGGCTTTTACATCCGTGCATGCGTGCAGAAAGCATAAAGTGCTTTTGCATGCATGCAATGTGAAAAGCTTCCAAAAAGGTGAAAAGGCAAAAGCTAGTCTAAAAAGCGTTCAGATGTCTTTTGCTTGTAAAGTAGATAGTTGTCTTCCCAAGCGGTTCCAGAGAAAGGACGCCTTGGGTTGGATTGGGTCGGCCGGTTGGCTAAGTATGGAGGCTTCGCGGGGCGCCTGCGCCTGGGGCCTTCGCGGGGACGCCTTCGCCTGATGCCTTCGCGGGGGTGCCTTCGCGGGGACGCCTTCACCTGAGGCCTTCACGGGGGCGCCTTCGCCTGGGTCCTTCGCGGGGGCGCATTTGCTTGGGGCCTTCGCGGGGGCGCCTTCTCCTGGGGCCTTCGCCTGTGTCATGGACCCGCGTTCTAGAGCTTCGCCTAGAGGCCTCGCCTGAGCGGCTTCGCGTGCGACTAGAGGCTTCGCATAGAGGCCTTGCCCGGAGGCTTCGCATGGGCGGTTTTGTCTTGGGGCTTCGCCTTAGCTGTGCAGCTACGCATAGGGGCCTCGCCTGGAGACTTGCAGGTGGGGCTTTGCTTTGGGGCTTCGCCAGTGTCTGAAGTGTCGCATTCTCCTTAACCAAGCCTTCGCCAAAGGTCCATGAACCCCTTTAAAGGAATTGTTGGCCTCTACTGGCGAAATGGGGGTGATGTCCACATCATACCCTCCCTCTTGAAATGAATCCGTCCTCGGATTCATAAGGAAAGGGAAACTTTATCCATGTTTGGGTTGTGTTTTGGATGTATTGGATGGTAAATTGGTATCGGGGTTGGATTTAGGTGCGGTATGGTGTTTGAAACGTCGTTTTCGGGTAATAGGTGGAAAAGTTACCTTTAAGCTCGGTTGCGGGTAAAATGTCTGGAATGTGAGGTTTAAAGATTGGAATTTGTTTGTGGGGGTATGAATAACGATGTTCTGGCTCGGTTCGTGAAACCGAGCTTTCTGTGGATTTTTGCGGGAAAGTGCGGGATTGTGCGAGGTTGGTTTCCGGGGTTTGTTTTGGTGTGTTCTGACTCAATTGTGGTTGTTCAGCTTGTTTCTGCGTGGGTGGAGTAGCGTGGGACCGTAAAAGGCAAGTTGCGACTTTTCGGGCCGGGAGCCGGGATTTCCCGGGAGTTGTGCTACGGAGCGGTGTTGCTGAGGTAAGGGCTCAACTTCTCTCGTTATGCATTCTGGAATGGGACATTATGTATACCGGGTTTAGTTGAGGCGGGTTCCGGGTTGAGGACGGTGGTTCGGTGATCCCGGGACCAGTAACATGGTAGGATACTGTTTGTAGCTTGTTCTATTTCAAGGCCCGGATGGTCTTAGAGGCCACGGGTTTATGTTCTGCTCTGTATATCCGCACTAGGTGCCGATATTCTGTGTATACCTTTTGGTATACTTCTGTTTACATTCTGTTCTGTTTTGCATATGCATTATTATATGGTTCTGTTCTGTGACGAGACCCGAATGGTCTTAGAGGCCACGGGTGCTCCTTGGTTATGTTCTGTTGGTATCCGCACCTGGGGTGCCGATACTTCTGTTCTGTTTTGTCCGCACTGATTGTGCCGACATTCTGTTTGTATCCGCACCGGGAGTGCTGATATTCTGTTCTGTGTCCGCACCGGAGGGTGCCGACATTCTGTGTATATCCGCACTGGGGGTGCCGATATACTTTTGTGACCCTACGACAGTTTAGGAATCGCGACCCCAGCCGGTACCGTGCTTCTGTTATGTTCTGTATATTCTGACCTCTTAGAGAGGGCTGTCATTTTGGGTCATTCTGGCGGTTGGAACGCGTACGATGGGTTCCGGCTCACCTATGACTCTGCATACATTCATATATATGTATATTTGTGTTTGCGTTCTTTCTGTTTTGCAGGTTCGGTTCAGCAGCACCTGTACAAACTGTATCTTACCTCAGCCCTTACTGGGTCCTCCCGAGGACTCACCCCTTTCTGTTTACCACCTTTCAGGTCTACCTGACAAGCAGCCGACGGACTAGAGATCTGCGGTGCTTTTGGTTTTGGTTTTCAGCAGCAGCAGTACCTCGTGCGGGAATCTTCTGGGCGAGTGGTTTTCTGGATTCCGCACCTAGGTATTCTAGGGTTTACTTTGGTGGCTCTGTAGGTGTAGTTGCATGCATGTATCTCGGATCATGATACTGTATATGACGTATGTTCTGGATTATGTGATGATTCTGTATCTGTCTTCTTAGTCGAGGGCGGAGCCCCGACTTGCCTATATTGGTTTTATGTACGAAATGGTTTCTGTGATTTTGTTGTCATGAGTGATGAAAGTTATTCCATGAACTGCATGTTTGTTTGTTAAGTTGTTTTGTATACTTGCCATGTATGTCTTTCAGTAGGTTGCAGGTCATAGTACGACCACTCTGTTATTGCGGGCCGGGTCATGGGACCACTGCACGTAGCGGGTTTCGGTAGTACCGATTCCGCGCTTTCCGCCGTAGCTTCCGCTTCCGTACGTCGCGGCTTGCCCCGCCTCCGCAACCGGGCGGGGTGGTCGTGACAAGTTGGTATCAGAGCAGGTTGGGTCGGTGTAACCCGAGAGCCAAGGTATGGTCAGTCTTGGTGTGGATTCTGGATGGCAAGTATACTAGTCCAGGAGTGTACTTTTGGAGCAAACATGCCAGTTCATGGAGAAGTTTCTGCGGGAGATGACTTCAAAGTGCGGCTGCTGTTCTGTATCCTATTCCAGGGCGGTTCGGTACGGAATGTGTTCCGATCATGGACTTGGAGGAGGATCAGAGTGCGCAGAGCAAGCGTAGTGGGCCCAAAGGATATCGGTCTTTATGAGATTCTGGAGCGAGTGGGCAGGTTGGCTTTACCCCCCTGAGTATGTCGGTAACATACGATGCCTTCCAGGATGGCCTGTTGAAGGTTAGGTATAGATTCGGTACTGTCTGGGGTTTTCAGGTAGAAATATCGGCAACTGACTCGGGGAGCAACAAGATGCGCCCGGAGGGTGGGACGCCGCTGAGAGGCTCTGGATGGTAGTCTAAACTACCACTCCCGCCGCACCAGGAAGGTGGTTCAATTATGCTTAGTAAAGAGAGTATGTATATGTATTCTGGTTGGTAGCGACACATGTATGGTTCAGGTTACTCTTGGAGGACCAAGAGTCTTAAGGGGGGAGAATGTTACGGTTTTGGGCGGTCAGACGGCTCCCGAGACTTATCTGAGCATTATTTTTGGCAATATCTGAGATAATGCCTGGGGAAGATGCAAGATCTAGCACCTCTTAACTACGAGATTAAGCAATACTAGATATTAAACATGATGATAAACAACAAGGGGGATGGCTGAAGGTAGCAAGGGGTGAGAACCTAAGCTTGAGAAAATAAACCTCTCAAGCGTTTTACATATGTTCTAGGTTACAAAGGAGTCTGTTGTCCCTTTTATAGGAGGGAGAAGGGAACAGTCTCTTACATGTGCGCATGCATGCCAAAAGCATAAAGTGCTTTAGCATGCATGCCATCCTAAAAAGGTAAAAAGGTAAAAGCTAAAGTAAATATTTGTACTCCCAAGTGTCTGCATGAAAGGAGGGAGTGTTCCGGATTGGCTGGGAGTGGTTGGCCGGATTGTGGAGCATAGGTGGCTTCGCTTCAGGGCTTCGCCTGAACTGGAAGGCCTCGCGCTGAACGCTTCGCCGTCGCCTGGAGGCTTCGCAGAGATGGCTTCGCCTAGAGGCTTCGCCTTGGCCAGGAAGCTTCGCATGGGGGGGATCTTGCCTTCACCTTGAAGACTTCACGTTAGAGATTCTTGCTTGAGGGCTTCGCCTTGAGGCTTCGTAGGAATGGCTTCGCCTGAGGGCTTCGCCATCGCCGGGATGCCTTCGCATGAGGAAGCCTAGCCCTCGCCTTGAGGCTTCGCAGGAACGGCTTCGCCATCACCTGGACGCCTTCGCATGATGAAACCTAGCCTTCGTCTTGAGGCTTCGCAGGAACGGCTTCGCCAAAGGGCTTCGCCATCACCTGGATGCCTTCGCACGAAGAAGCCTAGCCTTCGCCTTGAGGCCTCGCGTGGAGGCGTTGCCTTCTCCTGGTCAGGTGATCACCCGAACCATGGATGAGGCTACTTGGGCCTCTGAAGCTCCTCGCCAAAAGGGGTGCTCCGAGCTTCATTCACCTTCCTTTTCGGTCTTTGGCACTTTGTTGTTGCTCGGGGATCCCATGATCACATCACTCCCTCTCTCTTAAAAAGATTCATCCTCGAATCTAAAGGGGGAAATTCCTACAAACGAAAACAAGCACAACAAACTTTGCAGAACATTAGGGGTTAGTGAATGAATGCCCATCAATTAGAGCTTGGGGGGTCGCGGTGGCGATGCACATCAATGCGGGAGCATAATAACTCCAATATGCATCGTGAACATGAACAAAAGTCGATAAAAGTTCATGACATGCTTCCTAGAGTATTTTATGCAATCAACAAGGAATTTATACTCAAGGAAGACATGCGGTCTAAAAATTGTAGACCTTTGTTCATGGAGAGGGGGTGGGTCAAAGGAAGCATTGCCTTCGCAAACCACATGCACATGTGCTTCCCAAGATAAAGAATGAAAAACTAAGCTAGTCATAAAACAAACATCAAAACGTGGCACACAGAGACTAGCATTAGCACAAACAAGAGGTTCGGAGATGGACAATCCGCCCTTTCTCTTCTCCTCAACCATAAACATGGTTTCAGTTTTAATTTTTCTAAGATGCTCATGTTTACTAAAGAATGGCATGGAAGTGTCGCATGGGGTAAAATAATCTTTCTTAAGCTCATGCATTTTAAACATACTAAACATGACATCTTCCTTCAAAACGTAACAAACAAGCATGGATGCATTCGCATGTTTCCCTGGATCAAAATTGAGCCTAGGCCATTCATTCTCATCATATAATTGTAAGAAATCAGAATCATGCATTGAAGAGAATGCTTGACTAGGGGTAGGGGACATGGGGTATGCATCATGCGCATACATCTCATCATGGTAATAATCATGCTCATCCGAAGGATAATTCTCATAGGTTTCGGATACCTCAAATGATGAATGAGATGCATGTTCATGGCTATCGCTGATGGCCGCCAGGCCCAAATACGCATAAAAGGCCTAACAAAAGGCCCACGCATAAGCCCGAAATAAGCGCCCCATTAAAAAACTAGCATATAACCCGAATATAGATTAAGGACGTTCCCGAACCATACTTCCCGAAGTGCATATATGACCTAAAAAAGTATAATCACCTTACATTGAGATATTACAATAACGCCACTGAGACATAGGACTATAAATACATTCACTGTTCATACCTAAAGGGGTAACGTTTTACAACTACTCAACGCGACTCGTCAAATCAGAACCTCAGAGGATCTCTCTATTCCTCGACAATCGCGCCCTAGTACGCAAAGTCGACCTAATGGCTTCCGTCAATGTCGTAACACGCAAGTCAAACCGGAACGTGGCGATCACGCGCACTGATTTGCCACCAATCGCATTCAAGAGTTTCATCATATAAAGAAGAGAAATCATCAAATGTTATGGATTTAGACTCATCAATCTCTTCACATCCTAACTCATGCTCTTGAATGGCATACCAATTATCATCGCATGGGAAAGTGCAAGTGTCATCGCATGGAAATGGATAATGTTTGAATTCATTCATGCACTTGTCACTTTCAACATGATCATTATTAAGGGAAGTTCCATATATGTATTCGAACAATGGGTGTGGGGATGTATGCTTTCAGATTCATCACCCATGTTCAAGCATGCAAACTTAAGGAAGACATGGCTTCGCACTCAGCGCATACTCTTCGCTACTTGGAGAAAGAGTCAAGTTACCTTTTCCCAAGTTAGGAAGTGTAGGTCCTCTTCGCGTATTTTCTTTTCTCCCAGCAATGATGTGGCCTCTTCCTCAAGTGTGGGCTCGGTTGGAACTCCCAAGTGAGCTCTTTCTTCTTCCAAAGCCGTGGCGCCTTCGCCATCTTCAGGTCTTCGCGCATCTGCGACCTCTTCATCTTTCTGCACAAACAAAGAAGAACAACAAGGTTGAGAAGATGAAATGGTCAGTTCTTCTTGGAGTTTGGTTGAAGGCCCGGGTGCGTCATTTTTTTCACTCAGTTGGCTTTGGAGAGCTCTCTCCTTTCTTCTCTCTTCTTTTCTTTTCTTTTCTTTCTCTCTCTCTCTCATATTCTATGTACTCATTCTTGAGCCTTTCAATCTCTTGAGAAAGAGTTTCTTCATTTGGATTTTGGTGAGGGCTTTGGTCTGGGGTGTGGATTTGGGCTGCGCAAGCATTGGGGGGTGGGGTGTGCAGCACGGCCAAGGGGGTTTGTGGCGATGGGGGTCCTCGCCTCCTATCATGGGAGGGAGTTGGTTCACTTTGGGGCGAAGACCCTTCGAGTGGAGTTTGGTGGCGGAGTCGGGCGGAGGTACTAGGTGAAGGGCGCAAGGGGGACCTTTCTTGGGAGTAATATGGAGAGGGTGGCTCTTCTTGACAGAGGCCATATCTTCGCCATAACAACCTCTTCATTTCACCCCAAGTCTGAATGGGGGCTTCATTGTATCGCTTTCTTTCAGCGAACTCTCGTCGACACCAATCTTTGGCTTCTCCCTTTAAGCACTTTATGGCAAGGCCTAACTTCTCTTCTTTTCGGAATTGGTAATACCAAAAGTGGTACTCCAATTCCTCCATCCAATGCCATAAGTCTTCTCCAAGTTGGTATCGTCCTATTGATGAATGAATCTCGAAGAAATATTTATCCGCCATGGGTTCGCCTACACACTTAGATAATAAAATTAGTACCGCTCAATCTCCTCACGTGTTTAAGGGGTCTCTCCTTTCGCGAAGGGATCTGTCCTTTCGTGAAGGGGTCACACTCGGCTTTCACTCTTTCCTCTCGCTTGTAGCTCTCAAAGCTTGCTCTTTAGTGCCAAACCCGAAAATGAATACCACAAGATAACCTCTAGCATGCAAAAATCATTTGAGTAATGAAGTACTAGTTACTTGAAGCAAGCTAGGTTAAAATGGAGAGGGGGTTTCTTTGGCAGCAAATATACAAGAGGGAATGAAAGAAGATTTTGGCGCACAAACACCTTTTGGTTCAAATTTGAAATCAAAATGAGATCAAGGTCACTATTCATATGAGTTTTGGTATGAACTTTGTATGAACATCATATGAACACCAAGAATAATAAGAACACAGATTTGATTTATTCAATGCCTTTCACAACCAATCTTTTATACACCACTTCCTTTTCTCTTTTCAACTACAACCTCACTCTTTTACGCCTAAAACATTCGCACATTGCAGTTTTGGATATAAACCGAGATTTGCGTTTTGGCAAAACCGCATAGCTCGTTCTGTTCTTCTTCTTCTCTGTTTCTCTTCTTCTTTTTTTTGACTTTTGATTTATGAAGTTGCTTAAACACAACAACAACTTCTAACACAGAACTACACAACAGATTAACTGAAACGAAAGCGGATGGGGGGATACAGAAACGGCCGAATATAACAAGGTTTTAAAACACAAAAACAAATCTTTCTTCAAGTAGAAGGTAATGGTTTTACCTTGAAGAAATCACACACAACTCCAACAAGCGATTTGGCTCTGATACCACTTGATACGATCACGGGGACGACGGACGCGAACCCGCGCGATCACCGGAAGCGTCGGATCTAGCTCGAAGGAGTCGCAAGAACAGGGAGGGATAAACTCGGCCTCAGACACCTCCCAACTACGAGGTTGGGCAATATCTAAGATAATGCCTGGGGAAGATGGAAGATCTAGCACCTCTTAACTACGAGATTAAGCAATACTAGATATTAAACTTGATGATAAACAACAAGGGGGATGGCGGAAGGTAGCAAGGGGTGAGAACCAAAGCTTGAGGAAATAAACCTCTCAAGCGTTTTACATATGTTCTAGGTTACAAAGGAGTCTGTTGTCCCTTTTATAGAAAGGAGAAGGGAACAGTCTCTTACATGTGCGCATGCATGCCAAAAGCATAAAGTGCTTTAGCATGCATGCCAACCTAAAAAGGTAAAAAGATAAAAGCTAAAGTAAATATTTGTACTCCCAAGTGTCTGCATGAAAGGAGGGAGTGTTCCAGATTGGCTGGGAGTGGTTGGCCGGATTGTGGAGCATAGGTGGCTTCGCTTCAGGGCTTCGCCTGAACTGGAAGGCCTCGTGCTGAAGGCTTCGCCCTCGCCTGGAGGCTTCGCAGAGATGGCTTCGCCTAGAGGCTTCGCCTTCGCCAGGAAGCTTCGCATGGATGTCTTGCCTTCACCTTGAAGACTTCACGTTAGAGATTCTTGCTTGAGGGCTTCGCCTTGAGGCTTCGTAGGAATGGCTTCGCCTGACGGCTTTGCCATCGCCGGGACGCCTTCGCATGAGGAAGCCTAGCCCTCGCCTTGAGGCTTCGCAGGAACGGCTTCGCCCGAGGGCTTCGCCATCACCTGGACGCCTTCGCATGATGAAATCTAGCTTTCGCCTTGAGGCTTCGCAGGAACGGCTTTGCCAAACGGCTTCGCCATCACCTGGATGCCTTCGCACGAAGAAGCCTAGCCTTCACCTTGAGGCCTCGCGTGGAGGCGTTGCCTTTTCCTGGTCAGGTGATCGCCCGAACCATGGATGAGGTCGCCTAGGCCTCTGAACCTCCTCGTCAAAAGGGGTTCTCCGAGCTTCATTCACCTTCCTTTTCGGTCTTTGGCACTTTGTTGTTGCTTGGGGATCCCATGATCACATCATTAACAAAATATCATAAATTACGAAAGAGTTGCACATTAATGTATGAGTTTTTCAAATTACTGTGTAAATGATATCAATGCAATGGAATAGTCTTTATGGAATTAATCTGCATATTTGGTGTTGTAATTAATGGGTTTAAAGACAACTCGTGATCAAGGCAAAAAAGGATGTGCACAACTTCCGTTTAATTATAGACAACATAATTGTAAATAATTCCTTATAATTTGACGCGAAATCGACAAGTGATCTAGTTGCACGCATGTGCAACCTTGAGGATCCAAGAGCTCACATTCCAAAAGAAGAGGTTATTGGCTTTTATGACACTTCCACTTTCAATGGACCTATGACAAGGAGTCAAACCAAGAAGGCAAAGAACATGCTCAACTTTGTTGATGGACGTTTTGAAAGCTTGAGGAGCAAAATGAACATATTCTTGGAGATGAAGGAAATGTCCATCAATTCTTGGACTAAATCTCATCCCAATACTATGGTTTAGGAGAAAGAAGCCCAAATCTAGTTAGCCATATCAAATGCCAAGGAAAACCATAGTCCACAAAATTCTCAACCTGTTGAGTTTCCAGCTAGCGCATTCAATGCACTTCAAAGGTTTCCAAGCATTCAATCTTCATTAATGACGAACTTCGGCAGCCTTTAGGACTCAAGAGTCATCCAAAATCATCCCGAAACCATTGGTGAAGGAGGAGTTACAAGCCTTGAAGTCTCTTCATTAAAGCATTAAATGAGAATCACTTACTCCTCATTTATTTGGCCAAAATTCATCCCTCATCTTCAAGCTCGAATTTTCATCATTTTATTTCAGATTTTAGAGATATTTTGGCTAGTTTTACACCTTAGTTAGCCTAGAATAAGTTTTAGCAACAATTGTTTTAAATTCTCATATTTATATCTCCTTTTAATTTCCATCATTAAGAGTGGAGATCAAGGGACTTGTAAACTGATTTAGATGTCTAGCTTCCTTATCCTATAAAAGTAGGTCTAGGTGAATTTGCAAGATAAAATTCAGTCATAAAAAATATTACACTTTTTCTTTGAAATTAAGAGTGATTCTCTTTTCAACATATCTACCTTTTTCACTCAATTCTTGTTAAGTTTTCTTGACAAGTCTACTAAGTCTACTCCATTGAAAAGACAATATTAGTCTTAGTAGACTTGTCAAGAAAACTTACCAAGAATTGAGTGGAAAAGGTAGATATGTTGAAAAGAGAATTACTCTCAATTTCAATGAAAAAGTGTAATATTTTTTATGATTGAATTCTATCTTACAAATTCACCTAGACCTCCTTTTATAGGATAAGGAAGCTATACATCTAAATAAGTTTACAAGTCCCTTGATCTCCACTATTAATGATGGAGGAGATGTAAATATGAGAATTTAAAAAATTATTGCTAAAACTTATTCTAGGCTAACTAAGGAGTAGAACTAGCCAAAATTTCTCTAAAAATGAAATAAAATGATGAAAATTCGAGCATGAAGATGAGGGATGCGTTTTGGCCAAATAAATGAGAAGTAAATGATCTTCATTTAATGCTTCGATGGAGAGACTTCAAGGCTTGTAACTCCTCATTAACCAATGGTTTTTGGATGATTTTGGATGACTCATGAGTCCTCAAGGTTGCTGAAGTTCGTTATTAATGAAGATTGAATGCTTGGAAACCTTTGAAGTGCATTGAATACGCTAGCTGGAAACTCAACAGGTTGAGAATTTCATGGACTATGGTTTTCCTTTGCATTTGATATGACTAATTGGATTTGGGCTTCTTTCTCTTGAACCATAGTATTGGGATGAGCTTTAGTTCAAGAATTGATGGACATAGTATTGGGATGAGCTTTATAGTATCTCAAGGTTCAAGATACTTTAGTTTGGGTTATGATGAGGACATCGCCCCAAAGGACCCTCAGGTTCCAGAAGACCCACAACCTCAAGCACGCGCGACCCCTGGTCCGTTCCAAGGCCTTGGCGGACCCATGACCAGGTCCCGGCTGAAACAAGTCCAAGCGAACCTTAATGCTTTCATGAGGCTCATGGCGCAGGACGATCGAGAAGAGTCTCGGGAGAAGGCCTTACAACTTCACCAACTCGGTATCGCGCTGGACGCAGAGTGTGCGAAGCCCCTTGGAGTCTTAAGCATAAGCGTTCTTGAAGAAGGGAGCAGCCCAGTCTTAAGCGCGCGAACACTTGGCGAAGGAGAAGGCCTCGGCCAAGGGCAACTCCGCGAAGGCACCGGCGGAGGCATTCTAGCGAAGGCTCCTAGCGAAGGCCTTTCGCGTAATCTCGAGCTTCACCGGTTGACCGACCAAACCCGACACATGGTGTCTTTTCTCCGCCGATACTCGGATAGACAAACAACCACTTTTAGGCTAGCCTTACCTTTTACCTTTTAGAAGCTTTTCACTCTGTAAGCGTGCAAAAGTACTTTGTACTTTCGCACGCATGCACATTCGAAATACTCCTTTACTTCTTCCATTTCACTCCACTATATAAGCTAAGTGGCAGTCACCATTGTAACCTAGAACATATTATTGAATTTAAGCAATTCGGCTGAAACACTCCCGGGGAGTCATCGGCTTTTGTGTTCTCCACTCTTGCATTTCCATTTCCCTAGTGATCCAGGCAAGAGGATCCAAGCATAATATCTAGTATTGCTTGACCTTGTAGTCAAGAGGTGCTAGATCCCATCTTCAATCCTAGGCATTTTCAAGGGCATTGCCTCACCTCGTAGTGAGGAGGTTCCCTTGGCCGACACTGTTTCCTTCGTGTTCTTCCTCTGTTCTTCGTTTCCATTCTTGCTGGAAACCGCCTCCAACGAGCTAGATCCGAGTTCGTGATCACGTACCCCCCCGTGATCACATCAAGTGGTATCAGAGCCAAAGTGCTTGCTGGAGGTACCGTATCAGTTGTTGAGTTTTCTTCAAGCAAAACCTTTTGTTACCTTTTCTTACACTTGAAGGAATGTCGGTTGATGATCTCATTGAGACCGAAAAAGTTGTTTAAAAGTGTGCTTGTGTAAGCCAAGTATTTTCGAAATAAGCCAAAAGAGTTGTCCTGAGCGACAAGTGTGAAAAGAAAACGTTTAAAGAAAGAAATGTATTGAGCAAGTTTGCGTTCTGGGAAAGTTCTTGAATGTTCTTACGTGTTCGTCCCAAAACACAAGTGAACAGTAAGATTGATCGGACAAATAGTTTCCAAACTTAAACAAGAAGTGTTTGTGTCTGCAAAAGCCTTTTCTAAACTTCCAACCAAGTATCTTCCGAGCCCGATATCCCACAAAATCAGTTTCAAGTAACTAGTCATTCTCTTGAGTTGCAAGTTGCGGTTTTACTAGAGTTTTGTTTGTGTTTCCTTGCGTGTTCATCTTTGATCTAAGGTTGAAAACGGTATCAAGTTTAGAGAACTTGTAAAAGCCGCAGTGAACAGCCGAAGTGACAAAGTTGTTGAGAGAAACACGAGAGTGAGAGTAAACACTCGGGGAGTGGTGAGCTTCTTTTCGATTACATATCTTTAATGTAACCGTGTCGCAGATGGTTTCAACAGACTCATCCCCCTCATCCATCCCCTAGCCGTGCACAAAGACGCTCACGAAGATCTTACGAGGTTGGACGAATCGGGAGCTCAAGTCGCCATGACAAATGAGCGGCGACGAAAAGTAGAGGTAGCTCAAGGGAAGCAACCGGAAAGCTCGCAAGCCCACGATGACGCCCATGCATCGCGGGCTCAAGATGGAGTCACCCATACCACTTTTGACCCTGCATCGACGAAGCCACAGGCTACCCCACACAGTCGTCCGACCACTTCCACAAGAATAGATCGTGGTGTTGACATTACGGACAGTGATGACCGGGGAATATTACGCGAGCCACCACCAAAGCCTATTAAAAGAAGAGTCTTTCCCGATAGAGCTCAAGCCAGAGCCTATCTCCATAGAGACCTCGAAGAAGAGGAAGAAGCGGAGAGAGGCCGAGTTCACCGAGGGTTCAACAGAGACACCGGGAGGTAGGGCGCAGCCCGGGACCAACAGGCCCTCGCCAACATCAAGCTTCAAATACCACCCTTCTACGGGTCCAGTGATCCGGAAGAGTACTTTACATGGATGGCTAGGACTGAGCGGATCATTGATATGATGGGATACACCGACGCTATAGCCCCGAAACTTGTGGTTATTGAGTTTCATGAATATGCTCTCACCGGTGGGAGCAAGAGCATCACGAAAGAGCCGAGGATCCGATGTCGCCCCATTACTACGTGGGAAGATCTTAAAAGGACCATGAAGAACCGATTCGCATCAGCCTACTATGATCGAGATTGTGATCAGAGTTTGCAGATCATTATCCATGGTAATCGCAGTTTCGAATAATACCAGAAGGAACTTGAGAGGGCACTGATGAGGGCCAACGTCAAGGAGGAAGAGGAGGATAAGTTGGCCAGATTCTGATATGGCCTACGGGAGGACGTCGCCAAGACCGTGGAACTATGCGCTTAACGGACTTACCAAGATCTGGTGCATAAGGCCATTCGGGTGGAGAAACAACTACAGAAGGGAAACTCTTACTACCCTGCTCCTACCCCCGGCAGGGCCCCAAGCAGCAAGATTCCCCCCTTTCCCAAACCGCCCCCGCCAAAACCATACGCATCTTCTGCGGCGATGCCACCCCCTCGCCAAAATTACCCCAACACAAGACCCTCCTCGCAACCTCAGCCGAAACCCAACGCCACCACTAATGAAGGCCCTCGGCAGTCAAGGAGCATCGAATGCTTTAAGTGCCTGGGCAAGGGACACTAAGCGAGGGATTGCCCCAACCGAAGAGCCATGGTAATGCGGCCCAACGGGGAATTGTCTAGTGAAGAGGAAGGAGAGGGCTATCCCGAGCAAGAGCAACATGAGAGTGAAGCAGAAGAGGGAGAGCTCCCTATGGATGGTCTCATATTAGTTACCAAGAGGGTCCTGCAAAGTTCTCCAAGTGTCACCGAAAGTAATCAGCGGGAAAATCTTTTCCAATCAAGAGCCATGGTGAATGGGACTCTGTGCGATCTCATTATTGACAGCGGGAGTTGTGTCAACGCCGCCGCCAAGACATGGTCGCTGAATTAGGCCTCCCACCATCATGCATCCTAAACCGTATCAGCTGCAGTGGGTCGACAGCGTAACCTTTGTAAAGGTTGTCAAACAAGTCGAAGTCCCAATCAAGATCGGCAAGTATGAGGATTCCATCACTTGTGATGTAGTGCGAATGCAAAGCGACCCACATCCTCTTGGGCAGACCACGGCAATATGACAAGGAGGCCATACATTATGGCAAAGCCAACAAATATGCCCTCACTCACCTTAGTAAACCATACACTCGCTTCCCTCACCCCAACTCAAGCCCATCAGATCAAATCCATCTGGCTAGTAAGTCTGAGGGAAAAAGAAAGGGGGAGGGCAGAGAGCGGAGAGAAAATGGTGAGAAGGTTCAAGGAACCTTGAGTGAACGGAAAGGGTGTGCATTATTGGGAAACACCCCGAGAGAGCCCACGAGAAAACAAGAGTGTCTTCCTCCCATAGCCAAAGAGAGGGATTTTAAAAGAGCGTTCCTTGGAAACAGGATCTGTTTTCTCCTGATCCCCACTCACTGCATGCTAACACTTGACAATGTGTCTTCTCTTCCTTTCTATGTGCAGAAGGTCCTGAAAGAATTCGGCGAAGTATTTGATGAGCCGCGAACCCTTCCTCCATATCGCGGCATCGAGCATCAAATCGACTTGCTTCCGGGGGCACCTTTACCCAACAAGGCCGCCTACCGGACCAATCCCCAAGAATCCAAAGAGATCCAGTCGCAAGTTCAAGAGTTGTTAGACAAAGGGTTCATCCGCTGAAAAGCTTGCCGCCATGCGCGGTCCCAGCCATACTCGTACCAAAGAGCGATGGCACTTGGCGCATGTGCATGGACTGTCGCCCCATCAACTCTATCACTGTAAAGTATCGCCACCCTATACCTAGACTTGATGACATGTTAGACGAATTGAGTGGTGCTTGTGTGTTTTCAAAAATTGACCTTAGAAGTGGATATCACCAAATTCGGATGAAGGAAGGTGATGAGTGGAAAACTGCTTTCAAAACCAAGATTGGTTTGTATGAGTGGAATGTTATGCCCTTCGGGTTATCTAACGCACCAAGTACTTTCATGCGTCTGATGAATCATGTTTTGAGGCATTACATAGGAGATTTGTGGTAGTATACTTTGATGACATACTAGTTTATTCTAAGAACCATGAGGAGCATGTTGAGCATCCGAGGCAAGTCCTTGATACGCTTAGGTTAGAAAACTGTATGCCAAATTTGAAAAGTGTGTATTCGCATCCCGGAAGTTAACTTTCTTGGATATGTCGTGGGTGCGAAGGGAGTCAAGGTAGACGAGTAAGATCGGTGCCATTCGGGACTGGCCTACTCCTAACTCCTTAATCGAGGTCAGTCCTTCCTAGGACTTGCTAGTTTTTACATGAGGTTTGTTAAATATTTATCTTCCATTGATGCCCCTTTACATGAACTCGGCTAAGAAGAATGTCGTCTTTGAATTGGGTCAGTCGCAAGAAAAATCTTTTAACGAATTGAAATCTCGTCTGACAAATGCTCCTCTACTCACATATCCAAACTTCGACAAAGTGTTAGAGTTGGAGTTCGATGCCAGTGGTATAGGCATCGGTCTTGTCTTGCACCAAGAAGGCCGTCCCATCGCTTTTTAGTGAAAAGTTGAGTGGAGCCACCTGAATTACTCCACGTATGACAAAGAGCTATACGCTCTTGTGAGATCCTTACAAACGTGGAGCCATTATCTTCGCCTAGAGAATTCGTAATCCATACGGATCACTTGTCTTTGAAGTACCTTCAAGGACAAGGAAATTTGAGCAAAAGGCATGTTAGGTGGGTAGAGTTCATTGAGTCTTTCTCCTATGTTATTAAGTATAAAAAGGGCAAAGACAATGTCGTTGCCGATGCTCTATCAAGGAGGTATGCATTACTCATGACTCTCGATACGAGGATTGTTGGTTTTGAGGGTTTAAAAGGAATGTATGAACATGACGTGGATTTTGGTGAAATATTTGCCAATCTGTGTTAAAGGAAGCCAAAGAGGCTACTATGTTTTTGATGGTTTTCTGTTTAAGTTGAAAAGGTTGTGCGTCCCCAGGGGGTCAATGCGCGAAGTGATCATCAAGGAGGCACATGGAGGTGGTCTCATGGGACACTTCGGTGTCCAAAAGACGCTTGAGGCCGTTAAGGAGAACTTCTTCTGCCCGGCATGAAGAAGGATGTCACCAAAGCTTGCGCCGATGTGTCACATGCCACCAGGCCAAGTTGACTCTCCAACCGAAAGGGAAGTACACTCCTCTTCCCACACCTTCTATTCCTTGGGTTGAAATAAGCATGGACTTTATAAGTGGTTTACCTAGGTCATCGCATGGTCATGATGCTATATTTGTGGTAGTTGATAGGTTCTCCAAAATGGCCCATTTCATCCCATGTCATAAAATCAAGATGCCTCTCATGTGGCGGAATTGTTCTTTAATAACATCGTTAAATATCATGGCCTCCCGCGATCCATTGTTAGCGATAGAGATTCGAGATTCCTAAGCCATTTCGCGAACCCTTTGGTCTAGGCTAGGCACCGGCCTGATGTACTCCACATCCAAATACCCTCAAACAGACGGCCAAACCGAAGTGACTAATAGGACACTCACCACTATCCTCGCGCACCCTCCTTAGGAAAAATCAAAGAATGGGAAAAATGCTTGCCTCATGTAGAGTTTGCGTATAACCGAGCCTACCATTCCTCTACATCCCATAGTCCTTTTGAGGTTGTATATGGCTTCAATCCTTTAACCCCTTTGGACTTAATCGCATTAGACTACACTGAACAGGTGGACGTAGATGGGAAAGAAAAGGCCCGACGCATGAAGGACTTGCATGCTAAGATTCACAAACAACTTGAGAAAATTAATGAGTCTTACGCAAGCAGAGTCAATAAGGGCGTAAAATTTAGAAGTTTTCAAGTCGGGATTGGGTATGGTTACATTTAAGAAAAGATCGATTTCCCAGTGCTAGGAAAAGCAACCGGCGCCAAGAGGCGATGGCCCCTTCCAAATCACTAAAAATAGGAGAAAATGCTTATGTACTTGACTTACCTTGCGATGGCTCTTATAATGTACATGCAACTTTTAACGTTTGTGATTTAGCTCCCTTTGAAGGACAAGTAGATTTTAAGAATCATGGACGGATTCTTTTGAAGAAGGAGAGTATGATGAGGACATCGCCCCAAAGGACCCTCAGTTCCGAAGACCCACAACCTCAAGCACGCGCGACCCTCGGTCCGTTCCAAGGCCTTGGCGGACCCATGACCAGTGTCCCGGCTGAAACAAGTCCAAGCGAACCTTAATGCTTTCATGAGGCTCATGGCGCAGACGATCGAGAAGAGTCTCGGGAGAAGGCCTTACAACTTCACCAACTCGGTATCGCACTGGACGCAGAGTGTGCGAAGCCCCTTGGAGTCTTAAGCATAAGCGTTCTTGAAGAAGGGAGCAGCCCAGTCTTAAGCGCGCGAACACTTGGCGAAGGAGAAGGCCTCGGCCAAGGGCAACTCACAAGGCACCGGCGGAGGCATTCTAGCGAAGGCTCTAGCGAAGGCCTTTCGCGTAATCTCCGTGCTTCACCAGCTTGACCGACCAAACTCCGACACATGGTGTCTTTTCTCCGCCGATACTCGGATAGACAAACAACCACTTTTAGGCTAGCCTTACCTTTTACCTTTTAGAAGCTTTTCACTGTAAGCGTGCAAAAGTACTTTGTACTTTCGCACGCATGCACATTCGAAATACTCCTTTACTTCTTCCATTTCACTCCACTATATAAGCTAAGTGGCAGTCACCATTGTAACCTAGAACATATTATTGAATTTAAGCAATTGGCTGAAACACTCCCGGGGAGTCATCGGCTTTTGTGTTCTCCACTCTTGCATTTCCATTTCCCTAGTGATCCAGGCAAGAGGATCCAAGCATAATATCTAGTATTGCTTGACCTTGTAGTCAAGAGGTGCTAGATCCCATCTTCAATCCTAGGCATTTTCAAGGGCATTGCCTCACCTCGTAGTGAGGAGGTTCCCTTGGCCGACACTGTTTCCTTCGTGTTCTTCCTCTGCTCTTCGTTTCCATTCTTGCCGGAAACCGCCTCCAACGAGCTAGATCCGAGTTCGTGATCACGTTCCCCACCGTGATCACATCATATCGGGACACGTCAAGCGTTCGATCATCGTGTGCTAGTTTTCGCCATAGCGAGGTGCCATAATCTTATTTGAAGGCGAGTACTCGGTGATGGGTCGGGCTTGACCATTCAGCCAACACGGTTGGTAGATTGGAGACTGATTGAGTGGGAGTTAAGTGAGTAATTTTTGCCATAGTGAGGTGCTGCACTGTAACTTCAATCAATGATCCAAGAGTTACACGCGGTGCAATTGGCAAGTTGGCCTACCTAAGGTTACCGTTATTCAAGCACTAGCCATAGCAGGTTTGAGTTGAACAGGGAACTTATGGATCTTGGCCCGCTAGAATACATATGCGCTTCTTGTATTCTGGGGTAATAGTGAGGGCTATTTATCTTGAGGAAAATAGTGGGAGCCATTTAATGAAATTCCTCAAATTCATTAAAGTGGTTAATGTAAAATATCATGATTCTTATCCTGAATGTTCGCTTGTTGTAGAAAAGTTTATATCATTGTGATCGATCCTTCAATGAAGGATAAAGTTTAAAATGAACGAGAAAATATGAATGTCTATAAGTTGTAATCCCGAAAGGTTTGCCGACATATCTCCTAGAGTGGAGAGTGATGCATGAGATGCATCAAGTATGACGCTTAGATGTTTAATGCTACATAGACTCTGGTGTTCCACCATGAGGCATGCCAACCACTCGATCATTGCATGGTAGTTTTCGCCATAGCGAGGTGTCGTGCTTTAATCTTGTTAAAGGCAAGCACTCGGTGATGGATCGGACTTGAGTGTTGCACCAACACGGTTGGTGGCTTTGAGACCGATTGAGTGGAAGTTAAGTGAGTAGTTTTCGCCATAGCGAGGTGCTGCGCTGTAACTTCACTCAGTGATCCACGGGTCAATCGAATTCTCTTGTGGGGTGTTTTGGAAACAAGCCTAAATTAGAAAAGCATAAAATATCGAGGTCATATTAAAATTGTTGGCAAACCATTACTCAATTGGATTGAGACGTTGAAGGGAAGAAGGTCTTCCACTTCAATATTTTGTTATAGAACCTAACATCATATTTCTACATTTCGGGTATCTAATACTAAATGGAGATTAGACATTTGCAGAATGTGCTGGATCTTAAGAGAAGTAAAATGATAGGAAAGGTAAAGTGAAGCTACACGGTAGAAATGATCACTTTACCCTTGGATTTGTTCTAAGTACTGAAAAATCCAATTTATTACAAAATGACCCAGGAAGATCATAATGAACGCTCCAATCTATCTCTGACACTGTTGTTTGTGCCAACTAAATGAGAAACACATCTCTGAAATCCATGAGGTTGGAAGATAGGACTCATTTGATCTCAGATCTTATGAGATATGTGGTTCTTGTTTGTTGGGCAAGATGACTTATTCCCTTTACTCGAAACAGTAGAAAGGAGATGAGACTATTTGGACACATGCATAAGACTGTATGAGGGTCAAATGAGTGCTCTAGCCAAGAGAGATGCTACTAGTACTTCATATCGACGAGATCAATTGACTGTGTATGAGATACAAGTCTGAATCCTTGAAGAAATTCAAAGAGTTCAAGTATGAAGTACAATGTAAATTACGGAGAGTATTAAACACTTCAATTTGATTGAAGGTGTAGGATACTCAAGCCAAACGTTCTATGATAATCGGTGGGAGTGTGACATTGAGTCAAACTCGCTCCTTATAGAACACCATAGAAGGATGGTGTGTCTATGAGGAGAAATCAAACTATGTGAGACATGGTTAGATTTGTGATTGGTCAAGTTGATCTTCTAAACCTTTTGGGATATATATTTTAAGACATAGATGTTTCACTGGACCGAGTTCCATCTAGTTTGTTCAATAGACACCATATACGATATATGGATTGGGTGGCATCCCAAATTGTCTAATTATGAGGGTTTGAGATTGCGAGGCTTATGTCGAAGGGTTATTTGACAAAGCTCGAACTGAATCTCATAAATGCCTTTTGTTGGGTATCCTAATGACGTTAGTGAGACCACTTCTACAATCCCACCGAGCAGATAGAGTTCTTGGCTCGGACTAACTTCGTTTTGGGTGAAAATGTCTTGCCAAAAGAATTAGTGGGAGGATTGTAGAACTCAAGAAATTCAAGAACATAAAAAGGATGTTGAACCTATAGATGGAACATGAATAGACACCACTAAGGTAGTGGGAGGATTGTCAGTTCGTGTAGCACAATGTTCGTATAGATCTGGTAGAACTCGGAATGAGTCAAAGAAATGTGAGTTTCTTGTGACTTATACCTAGAGTAGTGTCGCTCAAGAGGAGCACACAACCTACTAGGATGTTATACATGGACCAAACTCTCAGAAGTGACTAATGGGCATAAAATCAAAGATGGATTCCATATATGATAATCAAGTTGAGACTTGGTTGATTTACCTAAAGGGGTAATACCCTTAAGGTGAAAATGGGTCTTCAAGAGGAAGACTTGCATGGATGGTAACCTGATTACCTGTAATAGATGACTGGTTGGCAAAAGGTTTCAATAGTGAAACTTTTTCACTAGTTGTCATGATTACATTCATCATAGTGATTTTGGCCATAGCTGCATATATGATTATGAGTTTTGACAGATGGATGTAAAAAACGCCAGATGGTTTTATCAATCCAGATCATTACTCATAAGGTATGCCAGTTGCTAAGGTCCAAGGAGGGATTGAAGTAAGCTTCTAAGAGTGAGAATCTTCATTTTGAGGAAATAACCAAATATGGTTAATTACCTTAGTTATGAAGATATACTTTGTGGCTACAGTTGGGTCAGTGAGAGCGTTGTATCATTATGGTGTTATAGTGCAGATCAGAAGTGATACTCTTATGCTTGCATCCATAAAGGATTTTCAAGGAAATTTTCTCGATCCATAGAGGCAGAAGCTTCCTATGACGTTAGGAATCACGATCTATAGAGTTAGATCAGAGGTGATTGCTTGTCCTGAATGAGAGTATACATAAGAGTACATGGATAGAATGTCATATGCCTTCGTATCTGGGTCTACAATGTATGTCATGTTGTGTATTCGACCTAGACTCTTGTATGTTTGAGACATGACAAGTAACATCATTTGGATTTTGGTAAGATTACCAAATAGAATTAAGGAGCATCATAAGATTCTTGAGAAAGACTTGTGGTGCGTCCTTGATCTATGGAAGCAGGAGTTAGCTTGTGTAAATGAGTTACATTGTAGCTAAGCTTCCAATCTGAATGTCGATCGCAATTATGATATAAATTACAATGACACTGTAAGTTGGAAAGGATTCCGAGCAAGAGGCAGTGGTTATATCTACAATATGAGTGTAAGTTCATTAACGTCTCTAATGTTTGGATTGAGGTCGTTTGACAAAGAAAGCTCCTTATAGAGCTTGGCTTGGAGCCAAGGGTAGTTTGACCCGATAGAACTCTATTGAGAAAAACAATAGAGTAATCGCTCAGGTTAAGGGATTTCATTCTCATCAGTCATTCATTAAATTCTCAATTGACATTGAGAGAGATGGTGTGGACATTCGTGGGATGGACATCGACAGCATTATTGTCGAGCTTCCGAAAGAGCTGCAACGTAGCAAAAGCATAGAGGCCTG
Organism: Stellera chamaejasme; assembly: GCA_024586325.1. Classification (NCBI taxonomy): domain Eukaryota; kingdom Viridiplantae; phylum Streptophyta; class Magnoliopsida; order Malvales; family Thymelaeaceae; genus Stellera; species Stellera chamaejasme. Next base: position 25,440,024 of record CM044981.1, read on the forward strand.
GAGAGTCCAATGGTACTGGTTACATGGATGATCGGCTTTAGTGCAAGTGGGAGCCTGTAGGAGTAATGCCCAAAAGCCAATCATCGGTGATGTGGTTTTGGACATGAATCATGTTATTTATAGTTCGATTGTTGTGTTAGTTTGGATTTGTGCGTTAATCAAATAACACAATATATTAACCCTAGAATATATCAATATTCCTAAATATCCCTAGTCAAGGTGTTAAAGTGAACGTGGGTTGCTATAACTCGTTTGAGACTTGCATAAGGAAGATTCACATTGGTATTGTGAAGGCTTACTTATGAATACATATGAGAGGAACTATGTATTGGATCGACCTGTTTGAGAGCATTATGAGGATCGTGGTGTGAACATCATAAGTACCTCTCATGGATCATAGTACACATAGTCCTTCGATCTGAGGTTATGAAGATCAGCTCATGTGAGTGGCACGCTTTGATTCTATGTACTGTCTCTTTCGTGACTGGGAGATTGGACTAGTTTTGGGTGTGTTGCAATATCATGGAGTTGGACTGTCATGAACCAAGACGGGATTCGTCACTCCCACACCACGGGAGAGTATTCTCATGCGCAAAGTTGAGTTGTAACGAGGATGCAAGATCTGACCGCGGTTCAACTTGAGAGTCTGACTGAAGGGACATATCATGTACATGTATGATCATACCGATGGGTGAGGTTCCGTCGTGATGTCGACTTCCACGTTACTTGGGTGGTAGAGATGTGTTGCTAGATACGGCTCACTATCTGTAATTATGAATAAGGATTCATAATTACTGCCAACGTAACGAGAACCTATAGGGTCGCACGCAATCCGAGGTAGACCATGAGCTTGTTTGAGCAGAGTAAAGGCACAGGGACTAAAGTGTCAGCTTTTAGAAAGTCTGTAGACTAAATCCTAATTGATGGGCACCAGAAGTCTATAAATAGACTCTCTCTGTCCCAATAATAAAGGTTGACATGCATCACGAGAGATCACCCAGGTGGACTCTCACGTACCCTGTGCTCTGCGCAAACTTCTTCCCTTCCGGAGAGGATTCCACTGCTAGCACAGTGTCGGGAAGGAGGATCTCCTGCTTTAGGCATTCACGAAACGAGCTACGGAGAATCTACCTGGAGCGTGGATACCGTAGAGGACAGGTGTTTTCCCGTCAAAGTTGCACGGATCATCACCGCGTGAGGTAGATTCCTGAACACCTGGTTTAATTTGTTTCAACAGTTGATCCGATTGGGGTTCCGTTTTGTTTCCGCTGCGTTCTGATTGAGATCCGAAAACCCCAACAGTTGGTGTGACAATCTGAAATTACAAGGACAAAAATCTGCCAACATTACTAAAAGTTGAGTATGACTAAACAACATAATGAAACAAGTGTACTTGAAATGTATTCATATCGCCATCTGGAGAATTGAGCGTAACAACCTTCGACCTTTCGATGCGAAATCCGTTTCGTTCACCCTCTTGATAGTGAATACGTAATCCTTATTACCGAACTTGTAATCGGTTATATGGATATCCCACATCGATGTAATCCCAATAATCTATTCACGATGCGATTAACTTCGCCTTACATTATTAAGTAATACTGTTACAGTCACCCCTGCGGGTTTATATGATTTTATCTGATAAATTATTAAACCGGGTTTAACAGCATATAATGAAGGTCGGGATTTCTATCAGGTGTTATTTTGAGTAATTGAGGTCTCGGGGTTTGTATTCAGTTGCGGGGATATTTCAGTGAAGGCCCGAGATTTTGTTAAAAGGTGCGAGACACATTTCCTGTTGATCAGTAAGCTCGGGAATTTTATCAGGACCTTATACAAGTTAATTTTCAACATATTTAAGGTCGCACGGGTCCTCCGCACCTTTCCGCAGAAAATATTTTTTCAGGGCCGGGACATGTTTCCTGTCGATCAGTAAGCTCGGTAGCCTTAGCGGGACCTCATAAAAGGGAACTTTCAGCATATTTGAGGTCGTACCAGCATTCCGCACCTTTCTACAGAGAATATTTTTCGGGGTCGGGATGTTCGTTCCCGCGCGACACCCGAGGCTCGAGATGAAAACTCGGGGCTCGGGATGGAAGTTTTGTGACAACAATGGTGAGAGTTGTGTTACGACTCGGGATAAGTAGTGTGGTGATAACCGAGCAAGCACACATGACGGGATTAGTGGCTCGAGCGAGTAAGCACATACGTCGGGATTTGCTCGAGTTAAGCTGGCGCGGTATGACGCTCGGGACTTATAATTAAACATGTTAAGCATGATTTGTGTGTGATATGAAGTCCCGAGAATGTGGTTCAGATTTCGTTCCGATCTGAGAAGCTGTTTGAAAGTTGCGGGTTGGACTAAATTGCTACTTTTGAAAGTTTGGGGGCCAAAGTGGAGAAAGGAAAAATTTGCAAAATAATTCTGGAATGGGACAAAAGTGTGGCGGTGGTGGAGATAAATTGGGACACAAGTCCCAATTTTATGAAAAGGAGAAAATGAAAAGAAAGGAAAGTATAAAAGGTTGGAAAAATGCCAAAAAGGCATTACTTTCTTCTTCTTCCTCTTCCTTCTCCTTCTCTACCGTAAGTTCTCCATGGATGCGCCTCTTTGATCTCCAAAACTGATTTCCTTCAATATTTGAAAAAGCTTTGAGGTAAGGTTATCAAATTGATCCTTGTGATGTGTAAGTAAATAATCTGAGGTCAGATTTTGTGAATTCAGCTCTGTTTGGAAACCGCAAGCTTCTGAAAGTCCTACATAATTATGGAACTTCACCTTTGGTTGATTTTATGGTACCTAAGCATTCCTTGCACCTTCTATTACGTCTTTTGTGTCAGGAGTGGGAGCTGAATCTTTGCGGAAGTACTGCCGAAATCTGTTTCTGATTTCCTACATGGAAATCCATCTTTAGTTTCAGTGAAAGGGAGTAATCAGAAATTCAGCTGAAACTCTGCCAAAATTTCTACCGGGACCGTCGATCGGGAATTCTGGTTCGGACTCCAGTGTGAGGAAAAAGTGCTGACAAGCAACCCGCCGAGTAAAACCCGAGGGTTAGCTTTTGTGTTGTGCTATTTTAAGTACTAATTGTGTATTCCGATCAGTGTGTTGTGTGATTGTGTGTGCGGGATTAGGGGTAAGATCCGTATTGTGTGTGATTCCGTATGATCAGATTTTTGTTGTGAATGTGTGCGAATTTGTTCCCGGGATTTCGGCTAGTGTGTGCAGTGTGTGTGATTCCGCATGATCGTTGCCAGTCATGTGTATGTGCTTTTTGTTCCGGGATTTCGGCTAGTGTATGTGTGATTCTGCAAATTCAGTCATGTGTATGTGTGTTGTGTGTGAATCGGCATGTCAATGGCATTTTGGTAATTTGGCTCGGTTTGTGTTACGTGTGTGATTCTGTATGTTCGGATGGAGTTATGCGAGTATGATTAGTGAATTCTGGGAAATTCGGTTGAAATGGTTACTTTGTCTGAATCTGTGAAATTTGCATGTTCTGAGTTTTCTGGCATGTGTATTCAATTTTGGGTATTCTGTAATGCGATTGGTTAAATGAATGACTTAGTAAGTGCAGTTTTCAGTGTTATGGGTTTAGTTTGGAATTGTGTGTGCAAGTGTTCAGCTTTGAATTCGGATTATATAAATAAGCATCAAGGTTACTCACGGTTAAACTTTCTTATACGTGTAGCAGCAGCAGCATCCGTTACGTCGAGGATTGTGGTTGGACCTTGGAGCGTCGCCCCCTCGCACGTCGTATGTATTCCATTGTAAATGGCATGCATACTTGTAGTATTATCATATTTGGATTTTTGCTGAACTCTGGAAGGGTATGAAACATGTGTTGGAAATTGGTTGTGAGTCAGTAAATGTGTGTGTGTGATGAGTTTGTGCAAAGTTTGTGAATATGTGTAAAATGTGGGGTTTTGCGCAGGAAATGTGAAATGGTGCGAGTATGCACCTTATTGTGACTTTGTGTTTGTTGCGCATAGTATCGTGATCCTAAGTCAATTTTGAATTGTAATCATGTAAAATCATTGGTGTGATCGATGATCATGCTCGATCATTGTTATGATCAAATATTTTAAGTGGCCCTGGGGTTATAGTGGGTCACTTACTGATTGTGTGTTCGGTGTGCGCTGTTATCCCCGAGTAAAGTGTGTAATCAGGGTGATTAGCGATAATCCTAATCACCCGTACGCTTCCGCGGTAGGGGGGGTAACATAAGGTGGTATCAGATAATGGCTATGTTAGTACTGAAATTTACATTGCTCGAATTCAAATCTGAATTGGTTTTCTGTTCTGCTGAAATCTGAAATCTGGTCTGGAATCTGATTTTTTATCTGGTTTGATATTCGGTTTTATATCTGGGTTCGATATGTATGTGATATGTGGTCTGGATTATCTTTTATGAGATTGGACGCTATTACATGTCGCATTTGCATTTGCATTTGCATATACAGAGCCAATTGGAATACTGCTGCTTGCTAGTTACTGGGTGTTTAACTGTTATATGTGTGCTCTTTGTTCTGTTTCGGATTTCTCTAGAATATGAATTTACAGGTGTGATCTGGTGTGATTGGGATATGGCTTAACATGTGATGTGATCAAGGGATCCCCAAGCAACAACAAGACGTCCCAGACGAAGAGGCAGTCGAGTGAAGCTCGGAGCAAACCCTTGGCGAGTGGGTTCAGAGGCCCAGGCGGCCTAATCCGATGGTCTGGATTAACCCCAGACATGGAAAGGGCAATGCCTTCACGCGAGGACCCTAAAAGAGGCCTCAAGGCGAAGGAGAGGCTTCTGTGCAAAAGGCATAGGATGAACTGCATCATGCTAAGGCATCCAGAACACTGGCGAAGCCCCCAGGCGAAGCCATTCCTGCGAAGCCCCGAGGCGAGGGCTAGGCTTCCCCAACAAGGAGTTCTGGCGATGGCCAAACCTTCAGGCGAAGCCATCTCCATAACCCTCCCCATTGCGAAGCCCTCATGCAACAATGTCCACGAGAAGTCTTTAAGATACGGACGGAACTTCCTTGCGAAGCTTCCTGGCGAAGGCAAAGCCCCTGGGTGACGTCATCCCAGTCAGTCTCCTGGTAAAGGCCACGTCTACAACAAGAAGACTTCCAGTTCAGACGCTAACTAAGGGATATTCTTCGCGGAGTCTCCAAGCGAAGGCGGAGCCTTCGTTGCAAGTCTCAAAGGGGAAGGCGAGGCCATTAGGCGAAGCCTCCTTTGAGAAAGCTTCCCAACAAAGGCGAGGCCTTCCGAGCCGGGCCTCCCATCAGCAGAGCCCTAAAGAAAAGCCACCTCAGCTTACCCAGTCGGCCAACCACTCCCGACCATTCTGGCCCCTCCCGCCTTATACGCTGACACTTGGGAGCGAACTTTTTACCTTTTTATCTTTTCGTCAGACATGCATGCAAAAGTACTGTACACTTTATGGCATGCATGCGTCTTTTGTAAAGAGGCTGTTCCTTTCCTTCCCTATAAAAGGAAAGACAAACTCCTAGAACCGGCAGAACATATGTAAAGCTTAAGAAGGACAATTCCTTAAGCCCGGTTCTCACCCCCTTGCTATATTCCGCCATCCCCCTTGATTGATCGTTTATCATCAAGTTTAATATCTAGTATTGCTTAATCTCGTAGTTAAGAGGTGCTAGATCTTCCATACTCCCCAGGCTTATCGCAGATATTGCCCAACCTCGTAGTTGGGAGGTGTCTGTGGCCGTCTCTATCCTTCTTTGTTCAATCGACTCCACCGAGCTAGATCTGCGCTTCCGTACGATCTCGCGGATTCGCGCCTAGCGTACCCGTGATCGTATCAACATGTCCTCCTTTTATTTGATAAGGGGAGTACACTTTTGGTGTTTTAAGAGGGAGAAAAATGACACATCTCCCAAAGTGGACATCATTCCGAGTGGGAGTGGTATAAGTAAAACATCAAATAGTGTTCATTTAGAACTTCAGTGTTCTATAACCATGAAATGCGATCAAAGAAGAATTTAAGTAAGTTGTCTTTGTTCTTACTTAGTGTGAGGTTCTTTGGTTCAGACTCTTAGTGACTTTGACTTGCTATTTGGAAATTGTAACAATAAAACTACTTTGACTGGTTGTTGAAGGTCTTAGAAGAAAAGACTAGAATATCCTCCATTTTGGTAGTTGAGTTGGTACAATGACCTAAGTAGTTTAAGTTGATAGGAAAGACACCGTTTTTTATGATACACTGGCTCTAAATTTAATCTTGGGCCCACATACTATGTGTAGTATGATTTAGATTGAATTATAAGCATTTGTGAATGAGATCAATACAATCATGGATTTCAAATGGTTGAAATTCAAGAAAAAGACTGATTGTGATTAAGTGAAGTGTATCATTGTGTCTAGGGTCTGTAAAGGCACCACTTGATGAGTTCAAGTGAGCTTGAAGAAGTTCAAGCATGTTTGATGAGTTCAAACAATACACCGTTGCTTGATTGGTTCAAGCATGTTATTACTTTGAAGAGGACAAGCTTTCATTGTGAGTCTAACAACCACAATGAAAGTGATTTTATGTGTATGCCTTGGGGTCGCACCCTTAACTCTACTTGTGTGAATGTACTTGTTTACTTTGGCCTACATATGTGTTAAAGATATTTTATTTGAGTGGGTGTTTACAATCAAAAGAGAACTTAGTGCGAGTGGGAGTTTGTTGGAATTCTTAGTGCACCAAATCCTTTTGAGCTCATCTCAGATGGAGAAGTGATTTCAGCTCAAAGTGAGCTGAAATGAGTTCTATGGAATTCAACTATATGAATTGTGGATATTTGGAATATTTGTGATGTTTCATGAGTAGTAACTACTTAATTAGCATCATTTTATATAAAATAAGGGTATTTTGGTAAAAGGACATGGCTTTGGCAATTGAGGTGCATGGTATATGCACCCTAGTGCATGTGCACATCCCTTGGAAGCTACCAAGCATAAATCAACCATGAGAGCCTTAATTTGGCGAAGAGGCACCTCAAGCGAAGGCACCTCAAGCGAAGGCACCCCTTCGCCATATAGGGTAGTTACTTTGTTTTTGGACAATGGGGTGTACAGGGAGGGAGTAACGACTCCCTAGGCCGAAAATATGTGTACTTTCGGCCATAAGGGAGTTGTAACCCTTCCTTGTAACTCCCTACATCATCTATAAATAGATGATTTGGCCACAACATATGGATACTCTCAAGAATCCGAAACTTCTCTCTTCTTTCTTGTTCTTGGCCGAATTATTCAAGCATTTCTAGAGCATTTCGGGTGGAGCTATTTTGTGTCTCTTCAACACAAAACAACCTCATTCCATCACATACAATCTGCCCTCATCAAACAATTTGAAGGCTTGAAGATTGAAGAGGAATTTGCCACCAACTTGGAAGACTTGGAGCATACGTTTTGGAGCAAGGACAAAGATCATTTCGTTGTTTTTCAAATGTGCAAGGTACATATCTACATCTTCTTCTTCTTCCTCCTTCTCCTCTTTCTTCTTTGTGAAAGTGGAGAGGCATGATTATGGAAAACACATCATGCTATGAATCTCTAAATCGACAAACCTTTTGTCCCCTTACATTTTTACCATCTTCCGCTCTCTTCGTCTCGTCTCTCCCATAGCTTGTTCATGTTTGCATCATTATGCTTATAAGTAAACTGTTAAAAAGGATAAAATAATACTTCCTCTGTCCCTAAATAACTGATTAATTTGTTTTGGTGTTTTCAATGTATTTAATCTATGATTTATTTTCATGAATATTTTGACATATTAAGTTCAATAATTTGTATGTGTATCATAATTTGCAACTCTTTTTCAAAGTTTTCTTTTTGAATTTTTCTTCACTATTTATTTTAGAAAAACTTGAGTCGAACACTGCTACACGGGACATGAAAATTAAATGAATCAATTATTATGAGACCGAGGGAGTATATGTGTGTAGGTATTCAAGGCGAGATTTGGGAATCAACACTTGTTATTTTCTCATTTGCAAAGGGACTATTGCAAATCTTGTAAGTAACGCTTCTACAAAAACCGCGATGTGTGTGCAACTGTGCACCAAAAAAAGGATCTTCACTAACCTTTCTCCTTCGCGTGTCAATGGGAAAAGGTACCAAATTACCCTTAATGTTTGGTGGTTGGATCAATTTTATCATTATTTTCAAAACTGGTTCTTTTTTACCACTATCGTTATAGTTTAGAGCCCATTTTTTCTACTACTATTAAATTAATTCAACACTAGATCCTAAAGTTTCTAAAAATTGACAAATTCACTCACATTTTACAGTTTTGTCCAATTCCCCTCCCATAGTGACCTAGGCCGCTGCCTCAACGCCTCTATCCACTGGAACTACGACCAGTGCAGTGGCACTGTCGACATCGCCTACCGCCACACTGGAACAACCTCCTCCTAATGGTCCACCTAGGCTCTCGACCCTTCCGGTGCTACCATGTCTGACGCACAAGCCCTCGTTGCCCTCGCCAACTCCTCCGGTGTTGTTCGGACCTACGTCACCCACGCCAACCCCAACAGCCCATCCATTCCGCCCGATGATCCGAGCATCAGACCAATGGAGATAACGTCAATTCCGTCGGAAGTGTTAATTTTTTACCGATCAAGCCATTGTTGTCTGTTGCTCTGGCAATCCCAGAAACATGAGAAGAAATGTAAGGTTAATTCTTTGGGGCTTAGATTGTAACTTTTAAAATTTTGGGTTAAAGTTTTCATTTTTAAAAATTTGGGGTCAAATTGAGCATGGAGATATGTTCTGTAACGAAATATTCCTATAATGTCCCCCCTGTTAACGGCTTCAGTGGTAAAAAATGTCCAAAGAGTAAACTCGGTGGCAAAAAGTTTCCAAAGATAGAGTGTTAATGGCAAAAAAGAACCTGTTTTCAAAATAGTGGCAAATTGGTACAACCACCAAACGTTAAAGGTAATTTGGTACCTTTTCCCTTGTGTCAACAAAGAAACTAAGGATCGAAGGAGATAACAAGAAGCACAAGAAGGCTTAGTAGCCGAACTAATATCTGGCTTTTGGTTAGTAATATCTGGGTTTTGCTTATCAAGTTCCTTCAACAACTTTGCGTCGCCCAAATCCATCCTCATCCTGTGATCCCCATTAACTAACACCCTATTACAATTGTCATCAACCATAAGTGAATGCTGCAACAACCCGATCATTCCCATCCCATATCCAAACCCACCAATCCTCACACTCTCGGCACTGAAATCCACACTTCTGGAGAGCAGATTCACTTTCGAGCTCCCTTGCGGCGTTCTCGCAAGCCAACGATGATCAATTGGCTTCGAGTTCTCACCATGCAGTGTTCTCGAAAACCAGTGATGATTAGTTAGCTTCGAGTTCTCACCGTGATCTCTCACGGTCATGGGCTTGCGCTCTCGGGAGTTGATTTCCTACACAAAGTCGATCAGTGTGGCCTGACCTTTCGTCTTGCTAATCGGAAGTTAGAAGGCCTCCTCCCATTGAAAAGATACGGACAAGCTCCAAGTCAAAGAGTATCAACATTGGAATTCGTTGATCGATAAATGAGCGGCGAAAGGAGCGAGTTAGACGAAGAGCAGCACGAGGTGGATGAAGAAGTTGGAGAAGCATCCACCACTGAGTTGTTGTTACCTGGACTCGGGCAGATCAAGCTCTGTATCGACCACAGAGGTCTATTGGTCTAAGATCGGTTGGAGAGAAGAGAGGGAAAGAGAGGAGATAGTAAAAATGTAAAGGGTAAAAGATGTATAATTGTTATGGTTCAAAAGTTAGGAGTTTAATTTTGCAATTAGACTTAAAAACTAACGGATGTATAAACGGAAGTTGGATTATGAGGATTTTGTATATTTCGACAAAGCCCAGTGGGCAAAAGAGAGGAATTCAAAAATGGGGAAGGTAAATGATGATTATTTCAAACCCCAGGAGTAAAATAAAATTTCCCCAATAAAAAGGTCAGATTACACTTTAGTACGAGAACTATGTTGACTCAAACATTTAAAGACTGAACTGTGACTGGGTGCAACTAAGGCCTTGACTAAAGACCTAAAACCCTAAATCCCACGAAAGGAAGAAAAGAAAGATCGTGATTCGTGCCTTTGAGTTCTCTCCTAGAACCCTAAAACCTTTGAAGCTCACTCTGATTCAGCAGAGCTCTCTGTGAGATTCGAGAACAAGAAATGGCGTGTCGTCTTCAGCTCCGCCACTACCGCAACCTCTCCACTGCGGCAGCAAGAAGCAACGCCGAAACCATCGTCACACCCTCCGTCGCATCCTCATCGTCCTGTATTTCCATATCCCAAACAAAAATCAAACTCCAGAAAGAATTCGACGCAGACAAAGCCCTTGATATCTACTCATCCCTCTCCAAAGACCACTCTTCCCCTGTCAATACACGCTACGTTCAAGAACTCACCGTCCGCCGACTCGCTAAGTCCCGACGATTTAGTGATATAGAGGCCCTTCTGGAATCCCACAAGAAAGACCCCAAAATCAAGGAGGAACCATTCCTCACCAGTTTAATCCGATCCTACGGCGTCGCCGGATTGTTGGATCATGCCATTCGGACCTTTCATCAAATGGACCAACTGGGTACTCCTCGATCGTCGGTGTCTTTCAATGCTTTACTGTTCGCCTGTGTTCAGTCGCGTCAGTTCAACAAGGTCCCCCAACTGTTCGACGAAATCCCAAGGAGGTACCAAGTCTCGCCCGACAAGATATCTTATGGGATTTTGATCAAGTCTTACTGTGAAGCTGGGGATCCAAAGAAGGGGATGGAGGTTGTGAGAGAGATGGAGATGATGAAAATGGAGGTGAGCACGCTTGTTTTCACTACGGTATTGCACGGGTTTTATAAGAAGGGAATGGTGGACGAGGCTGAGAAATTATGGAGTGATATGTTGAGGAAAGGATGCGAATTGGATGCAGCTGCTTATAATGTAAGGATCATGAACATTTCTTGTGGGGATCCTGAGAGAGTGAAGCAGATGATGGATGATATGAGTGTTTCAGGGTTGAAACCTGATACAAAAAGTTACAACTATCTTATGACATCTTATTGTAAGAGTGGTATGATGGAAGAGGCCAGGAAGGTGTATGAAGGACTGGAAGGTAACGGCTGTAAACCAAATGCAGCAACTTTTCGTACTTTGATATTTTACATGTGCAGGAATGAGGAATATGAGAAAGCGTACAAGGTGTTCAAGGTGAGTGTTGAGAGGAATAAGATTCCAGATTTTAATACAATGAAGCATTTAGTCGAGGGATTAGTGAAAAAGAAAAAACAGAAGCTAGCCAAAGGGTTGGTTAGGACTGCCAAGAAGAAATTCCCTCCTAATCTTCAGAATGCGTGGAGGAAGCTTGAGGAGAACCTTGGCCTGGTGTCTGTGGAATCAGCAAGTGCAGAGAAGCAAGAAGCCACTGGTTAGCACCTTGTTCAGTCATGCCAATAGGTTGGTGTGGATATTATCATCATAATCGGTATCAAACACCACCTTAATGCCAGCATAGAGGTACCTGGCATGAAGTTTATAGTGCCAACTAAATGTAAAAAGTTAGTTGACACTATAAATTACTTTTAGTAAAATCTTCTGCAGGTACATGCAACTTCCAATGGCCAATGATGAGAAGTTCGCTACATTATTTCTGCTAGACACATGTTGAGCTTTGAAGCTGCATACCCTGCTTGATGTTATTCATCGTTTGAAATGCTAGTACAACTTTTTCAAGTTGGCATTTGTTTGCAATTTGATTTATTCTAGTTTAAAGAACCTTCTACAGCTGTTCCCTGATTCATAATTAAGCTCGGCTTTTTCATCAAGGCGTTACCTCATTCATTTTTGGCAGACAATGAAATAACAGCACTGCAGTGATATAGGAGTATTGCATTGGCTTGTTCTGTGATTGTTTTTGTGGTCAGTTCAAAGATGCCATGGAACGGGTTATCATGAAGCTCCTGTACAATAGTCTTTGTTACCATTTAGCTTTTGATATTTGCCTAGCTTTTTCGCGTTGTTCCTTTGGCATCACAGAATAATTTGAGTGGAAATGGTAATGAATGAGTAAATTGCATCATCTATACTTAAATTATAGTTTAAATTATAGTTTGTGTTGCAAATATATACCCAAACAAAGTTTTTTGCAAAAGTGGCTCTAAACTATGAGTACGTTACAAATCTATACATGCGATTTAATACCGTTAAAACTTAACGGAAATTTCACTCAAAATGCTAAAATTGACATTTAGAGTTTTTGAAATGTGTTGAACACCACTCTAGCTTAATAATTTTATATTTTGAGCTATTATTTCACAATTGTCAAATAATCTTTCCAAATAAATAATACAGAGATTGAGTCCAAAATATCAATAAAAAATTATCAAATATAAAAAAAGTGTTAAAAATAATATCAATAATAATACTTGTACTCGGTGGCGAAGCCAAGAAAAAAATTTCGTGGTGGCGAGTGTCCAGTCAAATATTGTAGTTCCTCATTCCCTAGCTAATTGATTGTAACCTTTTATAATTTTTTACCGAGATTAAAATGGGTATAAAGTTGTTGAAGTTTGACAAATTATCCCTAGAACAATTGAATGAACGAACTAAGTGAAGTTTGTGTAGTGAAATCAGATAACAGTTTTGTTAGTAAAGGTAGTGGAGTCAAATTAGATAATACTCAGTAAAAGAATAATAAAACATTGTGTGAATTTAGTTGTGCCAAGTTAGAAAATTAAAAGTAAGGAGAAAGATACTCTTATAAATTGGTAAATTTATTAGAAAAATTACTAAACAAGAAAACATTGCAAGCATTAAAAAACATCTCAAAAAAGAAAAGAAAATTGTTGCAATGAAAATGAATGAATGAAGTAATTGTTTAGAAAACTTGATTCAAACATTTTAACTCAAATAATTCGGTTTAGACAGATCAAAAGTACTTAAATACTTGATACGTAATAGTAGTTATTTGATAGAATGTAAAAAAAAAAATCTATATTAATTTCATTGATATACTATTCTCTTTCTCCTCTCTCATTTAGTGTTTATTTCATTATTTGTTAAATTATTTCCTCATTGGTTCTTTAGTTTTTTTTAATTTGCTTTTTACCTATATTTTTTTATGATACTTTTCTCTTTCTATTGTTCTTATCCTCTTAAAGGTGCAATGTTCAAATTATATAGACTTGACCATATTTTTCTATAATATAGAAGTACCTACTTGTTTGTTGACGGAAGCGGCAGATTTAATCATGAAGCCGCCGGTAGCGGCGAGGAGTTTGGAGAGTGGACTGTGGTGTGGAGATGCCGAACTTAGTGACTGAAGGGCAGACGACAAAGGCAACTCGAGCAATGGAGCAAGCACTAGCAGCACCAACTCGCCTAGAAAATCTTTCAAGAGGGCAGAGGCTGAGAGGCGTCGCTTGGTGAGAATTGAAGGCTGAGAGGCGTCTTGTATTGATGGGGCTATGAAATGGGAATGGGGAGATGAGAATTGAAGGTTGGGTTGGGTTATGAGTTATAGATTTTGGGTGTGCGTGTGTTGTGTGTGATCTGATTGTAAAGTGGGTTGGGTAAGGGTTTGACAAATATGAAATGGCCCAAGCCCAACAATAGAATGGGCTCTAGTGGATAAGAGAATGGGCTGGGTTAAATTAATAAGTAAAAATATCAAATAACATCCCCAAACTTTTATAATTATATACCCCTACATTTTATAAAATCTCAGAGTGACAACTGTCCCCCCATGCCACACAATAGCTTCGCCCCTGCTTGTACTTAAATTAACCTTTTTTATTGCAAAAAATAGTAATTATCAAAAATAAAATGGAAGAATGAATAATACTAATTTTCTAAAAAAACCTTTCATTGTGGAAGATTTTGTACATTATCTAAATAGTTTAATAGCTATTATAGAGTTTTTAGAAAATAACTATTCATCCTTACATTTTTCTTTTGATAATTATATTGTTCTTGCAATAAAAAAATGTAATTTTTAAATATTATTATTGATATAATTATAACCTTGTGTTTTCATTTGCTATATTTTTGGATATTTTAGAGTCAATCTATAATTTGTATTCATGATTCGGAAATATTATTTAAAATAATACACACGTAATTAAAAATAATTATTGAAAAGGTAAAACTATAAAGTTAGAGGGATGTTTAGGACATTTTAAAAACTTCGGGTTCAATTTGAGCATTTTAATCACAATTTCCGTTAGATTTTAACGAAAGTTAACTCACAGATATAGATTTGCAACATACTCATGCCTTAGAGCCTCTTTTACAACAAAAATTTGTTCCGGTATAGATTTGCATCACGAGCTATAGTTTAGGTATACATGATGCAATTTACTCGGTAATGAATGATCGAAGAGGTATGCAATGTGAATAATTATCAAGCCTCCTTATACATAGGCTATACGCCTACTTATTCCGTAAAATAGATTTGGATACAAAAAATCCTGTTATTAGTTAGCTACTCCCTTTGTCCCATAATCTTTGTTCCATATACCATTTTAGGAAATCCACAAAAGATTACACCATTTTCTAATAAGGAAAGTTTTCTCTATCAAAATTACCTCTTTATCCTCAAAATCCCATCTCATTAAGAAACTACCTAATTGCTAAAACACCCTTTACCTATTCCAAAAAATCACTAGTCTACCCTGCAATTTTGAATTTCTACCTCTTCTCCAAACGTGTAGCTCCCTCTCTACCATTGCTCATTCTGCAATCTACATTCTTTCTCTCTTTTTATCACTCCAGTGTTTGATTCTTGCCATCCGAGCCCCATCTCTTTAAATCCCGAATCGATTTCTCTTGTTGGTCTCAAATGCTAAGCAAGTTCTCCGACGAGCTCTTCATTGTTCACCAACACGACACAAGTAGTGATAGCCAAAGAGTAACCTCCGGCAGTCAAGGATCCTCTGACAACTGATGCAGGGCAGTTCCGGTACCTGGAAAGACAAGGCAAAGGACACTTTCAGGTGCAGACAGAGAAGAGGAGTGTGGGTGTGTAGTAATTACCTTATTTGAGGCAGGCACCACCCAATATATAGGGTGGTGCTAGGTCCCGTGATGGGGCCTTAAATGCTGGAGAATCTCCATAAATGTGCCCATAATTGGGATGACGGCGTATTTAATGGTGTAATAATCGTGGAGTTATTGTGGAGTTACTCCCTCTCCCTTGGCTTAATGCCATAACTAGTGTAACGGCTGCCTTGAAGGAGGCAGCAAACGTTTCATGACCAACGGATTTATACGGGGCGCCCTTACTGGTAAGAGGGGCCCTCCGTAATTACGAGGTTGGCTGTGGTGGACGCGGCCCATATGGTGTTTGCATTTGACAATACAGCCGTATGGGCTGGCCCATATATATCAGTATGTCCTCCCCCCATAGCGGAGGATGGGCTGGGCCCCTGTGCTCCGTTTTGGAAGGAAGCATGCCTATAGACATTGAGCCCACTTGGTATTTGATACGATCACGGGTACACTTGACGCGAAGCCGCGAGATCGTACGGAAGCGCAGATCTAGCTCGGTGGAGTCGACTGAACAAAGAAGGATAGAGACGGCCACAGACACCTCCCAACTACGAGGTTGGGCAATATCTGCGATAAGCCTGGGGAGTATGGAAGATCTAGCACCTCTCAACTACGAGATTGAGCAATACTAGATATTAAACTTGATGATATTAATCTATCAAGGGGGATGGCGGAAAATAGCAGGGGGGGTGAGAACCGGAGCTTAAGGAATTGTCCTTCTTAAGCTTTACATATATTCTACGTTACAAAAGAGTTTGCTGCCCCTTTTATAGGAGGGAGAGGGGACAGTCTCTGACAAATGCGCAGGTATGCTAAAAAGGTATAAAGTGCCTCAATCAGGCATGCTATCCTAAAAGGTAAAAGCTAAAGTAAACAATATAATACTCCCAAGTGTCGGCTTGAAAGGAGGGAGTGTTCCAGATGGGATGGGAGTGGTTGGAGATGGTCGGCTGCTTTATTGAGCATAGGTGGCTTCGCTTCTGGGCTCCGCCTGAACTGGAAGGCCTCGCACTGAAGGCTTCGCCTTCGCTCGGAAGCATTGCGGAGATGGCTTCGCCAAAAGGCCTCACCTTCTCCTGGAGGCTTCGCGAAGAAGACTTTACCTTCACTTTGAAGTCTGTACTTTGGAGTTTCTTGCTTGAGGGCTTCACCGTGAGATTTCTCAGAAATGGCTTCGCCCAAGACTTTGCCATCGCCGAGATGCCTTTGCTTAAGAAGCCTAGCCCTCGCCTTGAGGCTGCACAGGGGCGGCTTTGCCAAAGGACCTCGCCAACGCCTAGGTGCCTTCGCATGATGAAGTCCAGTCTGCCTTGAGGTTCCTCAGGAATGGCTTCGCCTGAGGGGCTTCGCCATTGCCCGGATGTCATCGCTTGGGGAAGCCTTGCCTTTGCCTTGAGGCCTCTTGAGGAGTCCTCGCATAGAGGCGTTGCCTTCTCCTGGTCAGGTGATCGCCTGAACCATGGATCAGGCTGCTTGAGCCTATGAATCTCCTCGCCACGGAGTTGCTCCGAGCTTCATTCGCCTGCCTCTTCATCTGGGATACTTTGTTGTTGCTTGCGGCTCTCATGATCACATCAGTATTGTGGCGTTTTGGAGCCTAATTAGGGGAGGGCCCAAGAGTTGTCCCAATGTTGGCCCAAAGTTTTGGCCCAATATCAATTGTGGCGGTTGGCAAAAGCACTTTTCAAAATTTGCGCTTTTTGCGCCGTTTGTAATTATGGGGGATGTCGTTTCACTTCCCATCGGGCTCTTCTTATACGTCAACCCATGTGGGAAGTCAGTTTCCCGAATTTTTGCTTTCCTTGCGTTTGCGCTCAGTTTCCTCTTTGCTTCTAATTTCCATTTTCGGCGATTACCAAAGAATTTTTCGGCGAGATTTGAAGAACCCAACCGTTGAATCTTCCATTTTCGTCTCCAGCGTATTAACCAGTAAGTGGTATCCCTTTTAATTTTTGTTCTTCGTCGCTGCAGTCGCGATTGAAGTGTCGCCGCGCCGCTGCCTGGGTTCTTGGGTCTAGGGTTTAATTGTTTCTTAAATTTGTGTTCATTTCTGTAGATGGCTCCCAAGAATCCTAGCAAGCCCGGCGTTGGCCCTGATGTCGGGGAGGTTTGGCCCCGAACTGCACTGTCGGAGAAGAAGATGGCAGACATTTTCCAGAACCACCATGTGTATACACGGGTGGTCTGTGGGCTTTCTCCGGCCGATGTGTTGAGAAAAGCGGGGTTGGGTTTGAGCGACGGGGCCATGAGGGAACAGACCATGGTCGTCTTCGAAGCCCAACTTAAAGCCGGATTGAGGCTCCCCCTTTGTTCCCTGCTGCTGCAACTATGCGAGGGATGGGGTGTTTGCCCTGGGCAACTGGCCCCGAACGTGTTTACCACCGTAAACGCGTTTGTGGTGGCCTGCCACCTGGCGAAAACGGTGGTGTTGCCGGAGACTTTCCTGCAATTCTATACCTTGAAGAGGCCGGTCGGGCATCGCCTTCTATCAATTGACCCCCGAGGAGGTGAAAGTGGGCAATAGAATGGTGAAGATTGGGGTCTTCGCCGAAACTACCAGCTCGTGGGGGAGCTGGAAGAACAATTTCTTCTTCATCCTGAAGGAGGACAGCTGGGGGTTCCCTGCGCACTTCATCAAGGAGAAGGACGCAAGGGTATCGGTGAAGCCCTCGTTATGGGCGGGAAGCGATGGAAAGAAGGCCCTCGACGCTCTTTGTGAGTGGGTCCGCGACGTGGAGTGGCTCGAAGAGTGTAAGGGTTGGTTTCCCTTTACTCTCTCCAGCCTGGACGAAGCGGTCCTGCGGAGGGTAGAGATTAGCAGGGCCCATCGCCTTCCAGACCACGTAGACACCCTAAAGAACTGGGTGGAGGGCCTGGAGGGGGAACTTATCGAGCGCTTTGAAGGCGCTTTCAGCAATCCCCATTGTCTGCATTTGCATCGCTTCGCTTTTTGTTTCGTGTTTGCGCACTTTGAAAGCTACTAGTATCCGACTCTGCGTTTTGTTTCAGCCAAGATGTCACACCCAGCGTCCTCTTTGCCAAGAAGCAAGATTTGAGGGAAGCCCTCAAAATTAAGATGGACGAGGAGGTACGGGCGGAGCCCGTTCAGAGGGCTATCGAGGGGTCGGTTGCTGGCTCCTCGAAGAGTGGAGAAGCCCAAGGCACAAAGGCCTTGGTGATGGTGGTTCAGCCAATCAGTGTGGCTGGTCCCCTAATCATCGAGGACCTGTCCGATGGTTCCGAGGAGGAGATCCTTTGTAGGAAACGGCCCCGCATCGCAGGTATCACACTTGTCAGCCTTCGGTATTTGGTGAACTTCTCTTTTATTTTGTATTCGATTCCCTTTTGACTTTGCAGCGGCAGGGGCTTGGAAGTGTCTTCGGACAGCTGCCCGAGCGCCGCGAAAGACAAAGGGAAAGGGCCGGCCTCGAGGATCCTCCCAAAGCCCCGTCTGAGCGCCAAGGAACCTGTGGGGCTCTGGGCAGATGCCCGAAGGGCTGTTGTGGCCCCTCGAGCTTCTGCGAAGAGGCCTTCGAGGATCCCGAAGACCCTCCAGGGCATAGATCCAGTCTTCGAGCCCCAACTGTTCGAGGATTACCGGCGGGAACTGCGGGAGAAATCCTTTAAACGCCAGGGTCTTGCAGTGGTGGAGGCCTGGGACCCCGTGATGAGGGTGACTCGCGACGAGTCCGTGCTCCTCGGGGAGAGGGAGGTAAGGTTGAAAGTTGCGGAAGGGCTCCCACTTCCCCGCGACCGGCATTTTTTGAAGCACACTTCCTCGGGGCCCGTGGATATTGCGAAGGATATCTTGCAGGGCCTCACTCGAGTAAGCTACTGTCCTCGACTCTCTTTGTCTTATTTAATATTTGTCAGCGCACTTTTATTTACACGCTCTGCGCTTTCAATTTGTAGGAGACTGTACTGACTCAAGGCCTGGTGGCCAAAATTGAGGACTTGGAATCCCAAGTGAGGAGCCTCGAGGCCAAGGCAAAGGACTCCGAGGAAGTGGAGAGCCTAAGGAAGGCCTTGGCTGAAAAGGAGGCTGAGTTGGCTTCCTCGAGGAAAGAGGAGGCCAATACTCTTAAGGCCATGGGCCTCCTTGGCCAACAGCTGAAGGATGCCACGATTGATGGGAGGAAGGTCAAGGCCCTCTTCCTTACCGAGCACCATGCGAGGAGAGAGCTCGAAGCTGAGATGGAGCAAGTGCTCGGAGAGTGCCAAAGAATGGAGGCCCAGGCTGAGGTGAAGGACAAGCTCATCGAGGAGCTGTCCTTGAGGGCTGCTAATGCCGAGGATCTGGCCTCGAAGGCTGCAGTCCAGATGGAAGACTGTACCAAAACCCTTAATGACGTGGTGGGCTCCAGCGTGGCTGACCATTTAGCCTTTATACAACTAGAAGACCAAATTGGTCTGAAGTTGTATGGTGGTGAAAGTGTTCAGCGCTTTGTTTTGTAAAGCCCATCGCTGAGAGGACTGCTCGAATGAGCAGGGCCTTCGAAGTGTTGACCAACAATTTGGTCAATGCTCAAGCCATGGAAGGTGTCCGCTACGCTGAGGGATTTCTACGATGCCGCCACCAAGTGGAGGCAATCGTTGAGAAGGCCCAGCTGGATCCCCTTAACGCGATGAAGGTCGAAGAGCCCTCTCAGGCGGCTTTGTTCGAGTGGGGTAGGGCAGGGAAGAAATTAGGAGTAGAATATCCTTATGATATTCTGCCCGGGCATGTAGAGGATGCCCCTGCTGTACCTCCAAACGATGATGCCCCGAAGTAGTTTTGGGGCTTGTAATTAAATTTTTGCTCAAAAATAGACAACGTTTCAGCAGTTATTGCCTTTGTAGTTGTTATATGAGTTTTATTTGCATAATGTGAAGTGTTTGTATTTGTCTTGGGTAAATGAAATCGCGTTACTCGTCATAGAGTGATTTTATTCGATGCGACCGGTCGAGCGATGACCTTGCAATAAATTTTTAATCTTACTGTATAAAGTAGGGGACACTCTTCGTAGAGTGATTTTATGTCAATATAGCCTGCATAATGCAAAGACTTGGAATATTGCCTTTCTTTTGATGTATGAACATTGCCTTGTTCAACGCAAAGACTTTGAATACCCTTGCCAATTTACTTAAAGGAAAGCGTACAACTTAAACGTAATAAGGCCTCAAGTCGTCGACGTGGTAGTCGTTTTAGAGATTTTTGCCTTGATGTTCCTTTAATTTGTAGATGCCTTCCCTCTCTTTACTGTGAACCACATAAGGCCCTGCCCATCTGGGACGAAGTGCACCATGGCCAGGATTACGACCCGACAACTCCGCCCTTAGCAAGACCATACCACCCACGTGGATCTGTTTTGCCCGAACTTTGGCGTTGTGATCGAGGTTTGCCCTTTGTCGTAAGGCCATAAGCCTAAGTCTAGCACCCTCACGGAGTTCCTCGACGAGGTCCAGACGCTCGGAGACCGCTCTCATTGTGAGGGCGTCGTAATATAGCGTTCGGATTGTGGGTATAGAGACTTCGATTGGTAGTAAGGCATCGACGCCAGATACCGAGGAGAAAGGAGTTTCTCTGTGGGTCCCCGTGTAGTTGTTCGATAGTCCCAGAGGACGCCGGGTAGGCCTCGACCCACTTCCCTTTTTGTCATCGAGGCGCTTTTTAAGCCCTCTTTGATCGTGCGATTTGTTACTTCTACCTGGCCATTTGACTGGGTGTGCCACGGGAGCGTAGAGCATTTGTATGTTCATCTTAGTGGCCCAATCCTTAAGCTTTTTGCTCGCGAATTGAGTCCCATTGTCTGTGATTATGGCTCTTGGTGCCCCGTACCGTGCCACGAGGTCGTGCCAGAGGAAGTGTATGACCTTGGCGGTTGTTATGTTCTCGAGTGGCTGGACCTCGACCCACTTAGTGAAGTAATCGACAGCCACTATACAAAATTTGAACTGCCCCTTGGCCGTAGGCATTGGGCCGATTAAATCGAGGCCCCACAACGCGAAGGGTATAGGGTATGTCTCCGTAACCGCTTCGTTTGCCGGCTGTCGCTAGATGCGAGAATTGAGTTGGCACTTATGGCACGTTCGTACCAAATCATGCGCGTCTTTCCTCAAAGTTGGCCAATAATAACCGAGGCGCAAGCATTTGTGTGCTAGCGCATCGGAGCCAATGTGTGCTCCGCAAACTCCTGAGTGGACTTCGTTCAGGATGAGCTTGGAATCATCGGGGCCAATACATCGCTGCAAAGGAGCAGAATATCCTTTACGCCATAATGTGCCATCTATGATGACATGGCGGGCTGATTGCGTCCTTATTTTCTTTTGCAACGCTGGTGGGCCCTCGATTGCGCCAGTTTGGAGATACTGGAGGATTGGGTCCCTCCAATCAGCTGCTGCGTTGGCGTCGATTGCATGAATTGTATTTATCGAAGGTTGTGCTAAGGTTTCGAGGAATGCATCCGCCCGCCCCTTAGACAACCTGTCAGCCACAGTGTTTTGATCCCTTGGGATCTTATTAATATTTAGCTGCTCGAACTGCCCTTGTAAGCTTTTGACAAGGCGCAAGTACCTCGAGAGTATTGGATCCTTGCAGTCATTGGTCCCCGTAACACGGCTTACGACGAGCCGTGAATCACGTGTACGGTTAGACGCCGCAAACCAGCTTTGGGCAGTCTTGAGACACGCTACGAGTGCCTCGTATTCGGCCACATTGTTTGTGACGGGAACTGGAAAGCTACTCGTAAGCTAGCCTCCATGCCGTGTGGGCCCTCGATATGAACGCCTCCTCACGGGCGATCGGCACTTGGATGAACCATCCACGAACATGTCCCACTCGGGAGGCTCCAACTCCGGTGGTGGTTCCCTCGAAGGACCATGTTCGAGGGGATAAATGGAAAGCTCGGCCATGAAATCCGCCAAAGCTTGTGCCTTTATTGCTCGTCGAGGCTCAAACTTGATGTCATACTCCCCGAGCTCGAAGCACCAACGGGCTAAACGACCACTATGTTCCGGTCTGTTTAGGATGTCCCGGATTGGTAGGTCCATTCTGACAATGATTGTGTGGGCTTGGAAGTATGCTCGTAATTTCCTGGCAGCCACGATCAAAGCGTAGATCATTTTTTGGAGGGGAGGGTAATTAACCTCAGCCCCTCGTAGCGTGTGGCTTATGTAATAGACGGGCCTTTGTTGCGGGCCTTCCTCCTTAACGAGCACCTGCGGATACGGTCTTTGTTCGAAGTGGAGAGGTAGATGACGAGTTCATCCCCCGGTTGCGGACATTTCAATGTTGGCAAATCAGAGAGGTGTTTCTTGATTTGCTCGAAGGCTTCCTGGCATTCCGGTGTCCAAGTGAATGCCTTTTTCATGCGAAGCTGTTCGAAGAACGGCTTACACTTGTCCCCCAATTTGGAAATGAATCGCCCCAAGGCAACAATTCTTCCTGTAAGTTGCTGGATTTTCTTAATGTCCCTTGGTGGGGCCATTTCTGTGATGGCTGATATTTTCTTAAGGTTGGCGTCGATCCCCCTTTCGGAGATCATATAGCCCAAGAATTTTCCGGCTCCAACAAAGAAAGAACACTTGGCTGGATTGAGCCTCATGTTATATCGCCGGAACGATTTGAAGGTCTCGGCCAGATCTTGAAGGTGGTCTTCGAATGTCATGCTTTTGACAATGACATCGTCGGACGACGCTTCAAGGTTACGGCCCATCCGGTGGGCAAAGACCTTGTTCATTAGACGCTGGTAGGTGGCTCCAGCGTTTGAGCCCAAAAGGCATTCGAACGTAGTAATAGGCGTCATCACCAGTTGTGAACGCCGTTTTGAAGGCGTCCTCGGGATCCATGTAGATTTGGTGGTAACCACTCTTAGCGTCCATGAACGACAAGTATTTATATTTGGAAGTTGCGTCCACGAGTTGGTCGATGACAGGTAACGGGTAGGGGTCCTTTGGACAATGCCTATTGACGCCTGTGAAATCAACGCACATACGAAGTTCGCCATTTGTTTTGTCAGCTAAAACTATGTTAGCGAGCCACTCAGAGTACTGAATTTCTTTTATTATTCCAGCTTCGAGGAGTTTAGAAACCTCCTCTTTTACAAACTTCTTCTTGGAAGGGGCCATACCCCTTTTCTTTTGCTTAACCGGCTTTGAGTCCGGGAATACATTAAGTTTGTGGGTGATGACGCTAGGGTCGACACCGGCAGATCCTTCAAGCTCCGGCGAAGACGTCAAGGTTTGCCTCGAGGAGGTGGATGAGCGCCATCTTCTCCTTTTGCTCAAGGTTTTTGCCAACCTTAAACTTCTTGCACAGGCAGCGTCGATCTCCTCTGTCACGTCATCGAGGCGTGGCCTGTCGTCGGGTTCTACGGGCTCCTCGACCTTCTTCGAGGCCCGTGGATCCACCGCAGAACTCAAAGAAGCCACGTAGTTCGTCCCTCGCCGTTCGCTGGTCAATGTAGATGCTTGCATCTCCACGAGGCGTCGCAAATGTGACCGTGAGAGAACGGATGTCACACCTCATGTGGAATTCGACCTGGCTGGGTCGACCAACGATGGCGTTGTATGTGGAAGGGACTTCGAGGACCAAGAACTCCGTCATAATGGAATGGCAGTCAACCGTGCCAAATTGTGTGTCCCAATCAGCATGAGGGGCAGGTTGACGACCCCTATTGTTGGCACAATGTCCCTGCCGATGCCAAAGGTAGGGCCGGTGCTCCTTCGTATAGCGGACATGTGTACCCCGAGTTTATCGAGCATGTCCTTGAAAATGACACTGGTGTTTGCACCAGTGTCGATGTAGACCCGGTTGGTGTCGTAACCGGCGATCCTCGCGGTGATAAGTAGTGGATCGGAGTGCGGAACGACGACCTTTGACCCATTGGGTCGGTAGATGACGTTCTCCTCGAGGTGGTCGATCTGCAAAATTTCTCTTGCATACCGTTTTCTGGAGGAAGCGCCTTCCGATTTCGTGAGCATGTGAATGACGCCCGCGGGTGGTGGTGGTAAGTTTTGCCTTCGAGGGCTGCTGTGCCGACGACGCGTTTTTTCACGGTCGTCGCTGTCATCATCCCTCTTGCGGCCTTTGGAGCCTGCATTTCCGCCTTGATGGTTTGTACCATGAAGGCCTTCATTTCATTGAGCATGCTCGCCTGGAGCAGTGCTATCTGAGCGGGATCGACGATGACCTGGTGGGGGGTCGCCGAGGTCCCAGCGAGGTATGTCAGAGTAGCTGCTTGCGGTTGTGGGAGCTGCTGCACCCCTGGGGTGTCAGTAGCAGGGAGTGGCGGGGTTGCCACCAACTGAGAGTTGTGGGGCTGTTGCGTCCCCGTTACCCCGCCAGTAGGGAGTGGTGGAGGCACATCGGAGGAGCTGGAAGCAGCATCCTCAACATGTACACTGTTGTGAGTTCTTCTTGTTTTCGCCATAAAAACGGTTAGAGGAGGAAAAAGTTGAGTAGAAAAGGAAAAACGGGGTTCGTTTCCCACAGACGGCGCCAAATTGATAGCCAAAGAGTAACCTCCGGCCGTCAAGGAACCTGTGGCAACTGATGCAGGGTAGTTCCGGTACCTGGAAAGACAAGGCAAAGGACACTTTCAGGTGCAGACAGAGAAGAGGAGTGTGGGTGTGTAGTAGTTACCTTATTTGAGGCAGGCACCACCCAATATATAGGGTGGTGCTAGGTCCCGTTATGGGGCCTTAAATGCTGGAGAATCTCCATAAATGTGCCCATAATTGGGATGACGGCGTATTTAATGGTGTAATAATAGTGGAGTTATTGTGGAGTTACTCCCTCTCCCTTGGATTAATGCCATAACTAGTGTAACGGCTGCCTTGAAGGAGGCAGCAAACGTTTCATGACCAACGGATTTATACGGGGCGCCCTTACTGGTAAGAGGGGCCCTCCGTAATTACGAGGTTGGCTGTGGTGGACGCGGCCCATATGGTGTTTGCATTTGACAATACAGCCGTATGGGCTGGCCCATATATATCAAGTAGCGGTTTTACATCCGACCTTGGTTGACGTCAATTGATGTATGCTATCGTTGTCGAATGTTCGAGTGGCGCTTTGTTTGGATATTTGTAGTAATGGGAGGGGCGGGGTGGGTTAGGGACCGCTCCTTGGCTGTGTTTGGATAGAGTTGATGTGGGGTGGGGTGGGTAATGGGTCATCCGATACTGCACATGTTTGGATTGACATGGGAAAAGGGTATATAAAAAGGTTAATTATATGTGTCTAATTTACCCTTTAAAATAAAAATATAAACAGTCGGACATTTTGAAATGGTGTCTAAGCCTGCTGTCCATTCATTGTTATTTCCTAAGCGAATATATTATAGAAATAATATATATACGTAGTGATATAATATACTCGCATGACTTATATAGATAATATATATATATATATATATATATTATATTAGTGATATATATGGACGTATATTTATTATATCACCAGCTACGTTAGTGATATAATATATTACTGATTTTGATATAATATACTCCAATTATATCAGTTTATTGGACAAATTCATGCCTTTACATAGAAATAAGCGAACTGATCATCAAAATCACTAACATGTATTAACAAGGACACTGCTGCTCTTGAATCATACCAGATCTTATGTATATTTGAGAAAGACAATATTACCATCAGTCAAGCCTAACTCACACCTACTTCCCAATCATAGCTGTGACTCTTTTTTCAACTGCTTGAATTTGTATTAAATGGGGAAAGATTACAAAAATGGGGAGATCAAAAGTGAACAACCATGAGAGTGTGCAATAAATATTCAATCCAGCAACTACAAACACAAACAACAATAACATACCTACAGGAGCAAAACGAGCAATATGGTTGATTGTTGCTACCTGCAATAAATTAACACAACATGCCATGCTAACTTGGGAAATAATTCATTCGCAACTGATGCAAATGAAGTCATCTCAACAGCTCCAATTGAACATGCTCCAACATAGCAAACTGAATTGATATCAAAGTTTGAAAAACAAAAAAAGAACATATAGAGAGTTCGCACCATAACCGTGCTTATTGTTTAAAATCTACGGACTACAACAACCAAACAAAATGCTTATTAAACTAAACTAGTAAATACCTTTTAAATAAATTTATGGATCGTAACGACTGAGTCTTAGAATTTGCCTCATGTAATCCTTACGCCTTTGAGCAGGACATCCCAAAACTGCTTGTAGTTTGTCAGGATTAGAAATTAATTGATAATGTGCATCAGGTACCAAGTTATTCTCAAGACCAGATTCCTCCAAAAGTGACCAAACTTGTTCTACATAGGGTGTCGCTGCAAGACCTTCTGAAACACGTGATTTCCTTCTTCCATTACTTGCACCATCGACTGTACTGCTTTAATAATGCGATCATCTCCATCATCAATCTTCACAGATTTGGCTTTTCTTTTTCTCTGAGTTTGATTCGAAGATGACATCCCAGGGGCTTCTACATTACTGCAATCAAAACTCTCTATGTGAACCTCCTCCTGTGAAACAAGTTCATCAATCTCTTCGATGGTTCGAAAACCTTGACGAGCAGCTTCTCTCGCAGTTAGACTGTCATCTCCGGTAGCTCTCTCATTTCCGTACAGAACAAGTAACTTATTATAGTGAGGAACCGGCTTGGTCATCCAATCCTTGGCTGCAGGCCTTTCCTGGAAATTTTTTCAAAAAAAGAACTCTGAGCATATTTGAAAATACTCAGAAGCAAGTAAGTCCAAATTAAGGCAAGAGTACTTTAAAATTTAAGAAGAATTAAACTAAACTATATACTTCCAACAATGAAGGCAATAATACCTTAATAAGGGCAGCCCAAACTTCCGGCTCTGCACTCCAAAGCTTGGTTACAGGATTCCAAGCAAATCCACTCATCCCGTCCCTCCAAAAGTCATAACATTTAGCAAAACCAGTCTTCAGTTTTTTGTACCGGTTTTGTACTCTATCTTTGGTTATTATAGAACCAAATTTTTCCCGCATGATTTGTACAACATTAATGTACGCTTGGGTAACAAATGTCCCATTTTGTTTAAGGCCCTTATGTTGTTGAAGTATTAATGCATCCAGTAAAGCTTCATCCATTTCATCCGTAAAAAGCTGACCTCCTTTCTGTGTGACACTTTCAGTTACTCCACTAACAGTATCTTCCTCCATTCTGAAAAAATACTTGCAAAACAAGAAAACACAGTTATCCCAATAAGAAATGAATCACATGCAGCGACATTAGGAACCAATAATTGATATGCGAAGTCACAACAGTTTGAACATGAAACTCTTTACGAAGGCAATAACTAAAAAGTTATGTCTAATCATTATTGTGAGTATAATCTGCCCACATCGAAGCTGCTATAACATCTCTAATACTCTCCCCTCTTCTATCATCTTCTTCATCCGTTGTAGGACGTCGTCGACGCCGACGTTGACTAATTTGTCGATCCACCGCTGCAAGAAGACTTTCATCTGGATCGAACGTAATTAGATAGTTGTGTAAGATGCAACATGCCAACACAATATATTTATGAGCTTTAACACCATATGTTGGTTCATTTGCACTAGATATGATTTGAAATCGCTTCTTTAGCACGCCAAAAGTACGTTCAACAGCATTTCGTAGAGAAGCATGACGAAGGTTGAAAAGTTCTCTTGCTGTTCTTGGGCGGTTGTTGGTGAATTCTTTCAAGTGATACCGTACCCCTCTATATGGTGTGATAAATTCAGGTTTAAGACCAAATCCAGCATCAGCTACATAATATTTACCTATATCACCAAATTAGTCTATTAGAACTAAAATAAGTGTTACGCATACTAAAACAACATGATACTATGCTTCAAGAAACAGAGCGTACCTTCTGGAACCTCTAGGTGGTGCTCTCGAGATATTGCATCTTTCAAAATTCTTGAATCGGATGCAGTTCCCTCCCAGCCCGATAGAACATATGTTAACTTTAAGTCAAATGAACATGCACAAAGGACATTCATTGTTGTGTACTCTTTCCGTCCACGATATCTAACTGCCAACTTAGCAGGCACTTTAGCACGAATATGTGTGCCATCTATTGCCCCTACGCAGTCCTGTATTAACAAACATAGATAAATTAAAGAATAAAGGCAGATATCCTTTTTTTGTTTCATTACAGAATGAAGCACTAACAAAAGTAAAATTAGTATTACCTTAAAATATGGGTAAAATCGATTACTTTGTCGAATCTGTGACGGGGTGGTTGAACCATCCGGCTGTTTAATGAAGTTTTCCTCAACTTTCAAAATGGATTTAAGAACACTATAAAAGTGTCGATGGGTCGTTTCTCCGGATCTCTTGAACCAAAATCCAACCTCACGACTCCTTGCATGACGGGTTAATATATGTAAGGTCTTCGCTACTTGTTCTTCAATACTTGCACGTCTCGTTGGCTTCAGTCCACCTTCTTGTTCCAGAAACTCACATAATTTCATGAAAGCCGGCGGTGTCATACCAATGACAGCTCGCCCAGTTGGACCCATGACATCTTTCATGACTTCATTCCTTCTCCTTTCACGTATCTCAAAACTAGCTATATTATTTATTCTAGCAAGTCTACATGCTCTTTTTTTAGCTAAATACCAATAAATTACCAACACTAATATAACCGCCATTGCGTTCCGACGTCTTGTCCACCAAAGCAATGCAAACTGCGTATCATTTCCCAAACTATCCATCTATATATGAACAATATAATGATCTAAAATTGTTAATTGTTTTGTTCACACAAAACCATAGAAAACGTATCAAAAGTTTAGGACTGTATGGAACAACCAATCTTATTATTTAGGTCTAAGGGTGACCAATATTAAATTACAATATTGTGTATAAATCAACAATAGATTATGAAAGGGAATATTGTGCATACCTAGTACGCAAAATCTTCGATTTTCGATTTTGAAAGAAGTACTGGGAAGATAACCTGCAGATTTTAACCGAGAGTAAATTAGTAAGAGAAATAGAGAAAACAGATTTTTTTGGAGATTAAGAATTTCATCCTACATCTTTAGACCTGATGCAACTTAAGGAAAAAGCAATTCTAGCAAGTTACCTAGAATAACCTTTGCTTCATAAAACAATACTTTGCCTTTAGTTAGATGTTCATTTCTATAAAAGATCATGTTTACAAATAATGCAATTTAACCATCGTAGGTTGCAATTCTTTACTTAAACATGTACCATTAAGGGCCAAAATGTATCCTTCTGCATACATTACAAGTTTGTACCTATCAAACTATAACCTAGTAATGTAATCCGTGAATAAATGAAGAGCTTTTTACACTTTGATAAGATCAGGATTTGGGAAATTCATTACTATAGCAAGTATAACCATTCAAAAATGAAAAGAAGCTTCCAAAGTCTTGGTAGTCCTCTCACATGCTCTTCAGTAACTATATTTTGCCCTTTTCCTTTCCCCTTTTCTAGGGTTCAACATGTTAAATAGAAAATTTGACCATATTTTAACTAGTATACATGGAGTATAATGTACGTGAATTAGTAGTAACTCTCTAGAAGACCTGCCACATTGTCAGCTCAAAATGAGCTAACCTGTGAAACAAAGAACAGAAAGGTTGAGCTTCAATTCAACCTTGTTATAAGGTAATTCAAATTCAGTACTAACCTTAAGCACACAATCCAATTCTTATATAACGAAAACACATGAATTCTTAGAATTCGATTGACAAGAACAGAAAATGGGAAAAAGCGAATGATTCACATGCAACAACTAGAAAAACTTTCAGTGCGAGATCTCTTGGGAATTTGAGTTTCTGGCCAAAACATACCTCCATGAGTGATGAGTCACACAATCCCTATCAGTTGCTTAACCAGGTTGCTTAGCTAGAGGTAAAATAGTTCAACAGATCAATTAAAAACAACAGTAAAATACCTGCAGGACCAGAACAACCAGCGTGGTTGATTGTTGCTTCTTTTGTTGCGACGCTTGAGGCTGCCTGTGATGACTGATGACGACGGAGAAGCCAAGAGACGAGGGAGAGCACGCCAACATTGATTCATCCAATCCAATCGTGACTGAAAGGCAAGCAAGTAGCTAGCTGAAGCACCAAATTTATTGACGACTGGAGGGGTAGAATAGTAAGGGAAATTTTGGACGATTTCATCATTGAGAGTCGTTCGGTGGCTCCCCGATTTGGGGGGATAGAAAAAACAGAAGAAAAAAATGATGGAGAGGGGTCACTGGGAGCGATGGCTTACCTGGGTCAGCTCCTTCACCACAGATTTCGCTAACCAAACGTGTTTTCATGGGATACCCACCGCCCATCCTCTTATCCAAACAAAATAAAGCGGTACATGTTCCGGCCCGGCCCACCCCTACCCACTTATCCAAACAAAGCGTTCAAGTTCACGGTATTCTCAATTTGTTTGTGTTTTGAATACGCTGATTCATGATGTATTTATATTTCAATTGGTTGTTTGTTCTTTAAAGGTTTCTTGTCACGACCACCCCGCCCGGTTGCGGAGGCGGGGCCAGCCGCGATGTTCGGAAGCGGAAGCTACGGCGGAAAGCGCGGTAACGGTACTACCGAAACCCGCTGCGTGCAGTGGTCCCACGACCCGGCCCGCACTAACAGAATGGTCGTACTACGACCTACAACCTACAAAACATATACATGGCAAGTATACAAAACAACTTAACAAACCAACATGCAGTTCATGAAATACCTTTCATTACTCATGATAACCAAATCACCGAAACCATTTCATAAATATAACCAATGTAAGCAAGTCGGGGCTCCGCCCTCAACTCAGAAGACAGATATAGAACCAACATATATTCCAGAATATACGTCAAATACAATATCATGATCCGAAATACATGCATGCAACTACACCTACAGAGCCACCAAAGTAAACCCTAGAATACCTAGGTGCGGAATCAGAAGCCTCTTGCTCAAGGATTCCCACACGTGGTACTGCTGCTGCAACCGAAACCCCAAACGTGACAGAAGCACCGCGGATCTCTACTTCGCCGGTTGCTTGTCAGGACGGCCTGAAAGGTGGTAAACAAATAAAAGGGTGAGTCCTCGGAAGGACCCAGTAAGGGCTGAGGTAAGATATAGTTTGCCCAAGTGGCAACAAGTTGAACCTGCAAAACAGAATAGCACAAGAGTATACATGTACATATATAAACATAAGGCGTAAAGTGAATCAGAAATCCCAACACATGCGGTCCAACCGACCTGAAACGACACCCTCTCGAGAGGTCGAACATACGAATGAAAGCACGGTACCGGTGGGGTCGCGATCCCCAAATGTCGTAGGGTCACGAAGTATATCGGCACCCAGTGCGGATATATCTGAATGTCGGCACCCTCCAGTGCGGACATAACCAAACCAAGCCATGGAGCACCCGTGGTCTTAAGACCAGCCCGGGTATCGTCACAGAACAGAACACATACACATGTAAATATAAACAGAAATATCATCACTTGATATAGATACACAGAACAGAATAGGAACCCGGGGCCTCCAAGGCCATCCGGGCCTTGAGACAGAACAAACATACATCTTACAATGTGACGGGTCTCGGGGTCACCGAACCACCGTTCTCGCCCGGGACCCGCCTCAACCAACCCCGATATACATGCAATTATTCCCAGAATGCATAACGAGAGAAGTTGAGCCCTTACCTCGAAAAGCGCTCCATGAAGACAAATCCCAGAAATCCGGCTCCGGCGGAAAAGTGACAACTTGACTTTTATAGTCCCGCACAACTCCACCAATGCAGAAACACACTGAACAACCACAAACAAATCAGAACTCACCAAAATAACCCCCAGAAACCAAACCCGCGCTTTCCCGCACTTTCCCGCAAAAATACACAGAAAGCTCGGTTTCTCAAACCGAGCTAGAACATTGTTACTTATACATCCATAAACACAACCAAACCTTTAAATCATACCTTCTTCCCAAATCGTTCACACAAGTCCGAATCAAAATTCTCGTCAATTTGTCCGGTACAAAATTCGGCAGAGTTTCAAATTGCGTTTCCGACTACCCTGTTCACAAATGATCCATGAATCTGAGAATATATGTTCGAATTCACAGAATCAACCAATATCATTGACGCCAAAACCGAGGCTCGGGCCGGAAAACACGACTTTCACACCGAGCCTTTTCTGACAAAACCAATTACACCATCAGAATCCAAACTTCCCTCTGATCACAAATATATCCTTACCTTTCACTGAAAGCAAAGTTGATTTTTCGTACCAAATCTTTGAACGGATTTTTGGAACACTTCCGGCGTGTTTACGCTCACGCTCTGTTACCAAACATACACAAGAAAGCGCCGGAACGTTTAGAAACCAAAAAATCAACCATAGGAGAATTTCCATAAATGTGGAGCAATTTTCAGAAGCTCACGGTTTCCAACCGGAGCCACAATCACAAAAATCGATTTATAAGGAGTTAATTATTTCTCCTAAGGATCGATTTAACCAACTGACCTTCAAGATTTTGGTGAGAAATTGAGAAATCCCAAATTGGAACCTTAACGTCGGCCATGATGTAGAGAAGAAAGAAAGAGAAGAAGAATGCGTTTGGCTAGGCTTCATAATACTTTTCTTTCTATTCTAATACTATATATATACATATACATACATATATATATATATATTATAATATTACTAACACACCTCACTAACACACACCTCACCTCTTCATAAAGTAACCGCCTCTCCTGCCGTTTCTTTCTTTGTTTTTTTTGTTTTTTTTTCTTTTTCACTTTAGCCCCCAAACTTTCAAAAGTTGCAATTTAGTCAAACCCAAAAATTGCAACTTTCAAACCGTAACCCCAAACGGCACGAAATCTAAGACACATTCTCGGGACCTCATAACACGCACAAAACATGCTTCACATGACTAATTATGAGTCCCGAGCCCCACAAAAATTGCTAATCCCTGTAAATACGCTTAATCGCGTAATTAATCGAATTCGACCGGGTGGCAATAAAGAACGAAAACTGTACCACATCTTGAACTTCATATCTCACACCAATTATACTTCATATACTTAATTATAAGTCCAGAGTGTCCTACCGGGCCCACTTAACCCGAGCAAATCCCGACGTGCTAACCCAAATCCAAATCCCGTCATGCCAAAATTCCACAAGTATTACCATAAAATCCGTCTTAAAATATAACATACTTTACACCAAAGCCGTCGGAAAATTTCCATCCCGAGCCCCGGGAGTCGCCCGGGACCGAACGTCCCGCGCCAGAAAATTTACTCCGTAAAAAGATTCGGAACATTCCCACGATTCCAAATATTCAAACGGTTTCCCAATCCAAGGTCCCGGGAGCGCTACCGAGCCCGTTGTACGTCCCGAGACAAGTCTCGGCCCCGGAAAAATATTTTCTGCGAATATGTCCGGGGGACCCACACGACCTCAAAACCCGAAGGATTCCCAGAAATAATGCTCAGATAAGTCTCTGGATCCGTCTGACCACCCAAAACCGTGACTCCGCAGCCAAAACCGAGTCCCGGGTCACCCGGGTCACCCGCTCGGGGTCGTAACATTTCTAGCTTAACTGGATCGATATAGGCTGGCTGGAAGTTAAGAGTACGATTTGGTTTAATTTTGTTCACTTCTCTATTTGGTGATACTTGTGATAGCATTCTGCTCTGTCATTTGCCTCATGTTCATAAGGGCTTTCTTGATCCCCATTCATTCTGCTCTGTCATTGGTGATGGTTTTCTGTGTTGATAGGTAAAAAAACAGCATGGACAATCAAATGGCTGAATCATGTTTGAGTAGGTGGTTAGTGGATATATAAAGCCAGATTTCAAAGTTAAATTGCTGCAATTTCAACTGCAGAAGCTCAAAAACCATCTCTAGCTTTTAGATGGTTTTCTAGATTTTGAATGTATCTTCTCTGGTGTAACTTTTGTAATGCTGAAGATGGTTTCATGATTCAGTATAGAAACAAGAAAGGCATAGTCTAATAAGTAAGTCATTGTATCACAGACTTGGTGCCAAGATGCTAGAGGACTTGTGAGAAGGCGCTTTTGTAACTATGTTACACCAGGAGCTTTTGTAGTCAACCATTATCAATATAACTCCACTTTGCTACATTCTCATTGTTTATGAAATTGCAGTACGTTGTTCTCATTGTTCATGGAACCCAAATTTTCTTTGCTGCATTCTCATCATTTAACAACAATAGAGGGTAATGAAAAGTGAATTATTTTGAGGTGAAAATAGTGGGTAAGTTTAAGAGTCCATGAAAAAATGGACTTTGAGGTGAATAATAGATCAACATGATAAGTTGTTTAGATCGACATCGTCAGATCCACATGACTACCTTGTTAGATCGACATACCTACTTGATTGATCAGCATAAATGGTGATCAACATGATGAGATTTTTAGATCGACATCACTACATTGTCAGATCCACATAACTAGCTTGTTAAATCGACATAACTAGTTGATAGGTCAGCATTGATAATAGATTAGCATGATAAGTTGTTTAAATTATCATCATCAGATCCACATGACTACCTTGTTAGATCGACATAATTACTTGATAGGTCACCATTGATAATAGATCAGCATGATAAGTAGTTTAGATCATCATCGTCACATTCGCATGACTGCCTTATTAGATCGACATAACTAATTGATTGATCAGCATAAAATGGTGATCATCATGATGAGTTGTTTAGATCGACATCACTATCTTGTTAGATCGACATGACTACCTAGTTAGATCGACATCACTACCTTATCAGATCTACATGACTACCTTGTTAGATCCACATCACTACCTTGTTAGATCATCATCGTTTTTCCCAGATTTCTTAAGTCAGAAAATTTTCAATTTTTCATTGTTTGTAAGGTTCATAAAAAAGACATTTTTAACATAATGCAACTTCATTAATATTCAACCTTCCCAATACAACCACTGAACTACATGGACAAAACTTACAATTACCACACAAAATTAAGCATCTTTTGGTCGCACATACTACTCCATACATGGATAGCAAAAAGAGGCTTAATTCTGGTTCTCTTAGGTGTTGCTATCATCAGTCTGTAGTATCTACATAAGCTATTACAAGCCAATTTCAAAAAAAAAAGTATCCACAAAATACCCCAGATTCAACAAGTTACTCCTGCAAAAAGGCCATTGAGCTGTGAATGAGGTGATCACATCGGGGTTGTATGATCACGAGCTCGGATCTAGCTCGATGGAGGCGGTTTCCAGCAAAGTAGAACGAAAACAGAGGGGGAAAATGAAGAACACAAAGTCGGCCAAGGGAACCTCCTCACTACGAGGTGAGGCAATGCCCTTGAAAATGCATGGGAAAGAAAATGAGATCTAGCACCTCTTGACTACAAGGTCAAGCAATACTAGATATTATGTTTGGATCCTCTTGCCTGGATCACTAGGGAAATGGAAATGCAAGAATGGAGAACACAAAAGCCGATGTCTCACTGTGGAGAGTTTCAGCCGAATTGCTTATTTCAATAATATGTTCTAGGTTAAAATGGTGTTGTTTCCAGCTTATATAGTGGAGAGGTGTGAGAAGTAAAACGGCTCAGTACAGACGAGCATGCGTGTAAAAAGCATAAAGTGCTTTTTGGCATGCATGCAGAGTAAAAGTTCCCAAAAAGGTGAAAAGGACAGGCTAGTCTAAAAGTGTTCGGGTGTCCTCTTCCTTGTAAAGGAGGTGCTTACATTCCCGAGTAGCTGCAGAGAAAGGACACCTTGTTGGCGGACTTGGTCGGCCAGCTGACTAAGTAGGGCGGCTTCGCGGAATGCCTTCGCCAAGGGTCTTCGTGGGAACGCCTTCGCCAAGAGCCTTCGGGCGCATGTCTTTACTTGGGGTCTTTGCGGGGCGCCTTCGCCGATGCCTTCTCAGAGTTCAAGTGTTAGCGCACCAAGGTTTGGTTGCTTCCCTCCTCAAGGATGCTTATGCTCAAGACTCCAAAGGGCTTCGCGTATTCTTCGTCCAACGCGAGGCCGAGCTGACGAAGCTGTAAGGCCTTCGCTCGAGATTCCTCTTGGTCGTCCTGCGCCATGAGCCTCATGAAGGGGTTGAGATTCGCTTGAATTCGCTTCAGCCGGGACCTGGTCATGGGTCCGCCAATACCTTGGAGTGGGTCTGAGGGTGCGCGCGCTTGGGTTTGCGGTCCTTCTTAAACTTGTGGGTCTTTTGGGACGATGTCCACATCATACTCTTCCTCTTCGAAATAATCCGTCCGCGGATTCTCAAAAACTTCTTTACCTACAAAGGTAGCCGAATCACAAACGTTAAAAGTTGCATGTACATTATAAGATCCATTACTGGGTAAGTCTAGTACATATGCATTATCACCGATTTTCTTAGTGATTTGGAAAGGGCCATCGCCTCTTGGCGCAAGCTTATTTTTCCTAGCCTGGGGAAATCGATCTTTTCTTAAGTGCAACCACACCCAGTCCCCGACTTGAAAACTCCTAAATTTCCTACCCTTATTAACCCTTCGGCATAAGACTCATTAACTTTCTCAAGTTGCTTGTGAACTCGGCATGCAAATCTTTCATGTGTTGGGCTTTATTTTTCCCATCTATATCCACTTGTTCAGCAAAGTCTAAGGCGACTAAGTCCAAAGGAGTCAAAGGGTTAAAGCCATATATGACTTCAAAGGGGCTATAGGATGTGGAAGAATGGTAGGCTCGGTTATAAGAAAATTCTACATGGGGTAAGCATTTTTCCCACTCTTTCGATTCTTCCTAAGGAGGGTTCGCAAAATAGTGGTGAGAGTCCTATTGGTCCCTTCGGTTTGGCCATCTGTTTGAGGGTGACTCGATGTCGAGTACATCAATCTAGTGCCTAATCTAGACCAAAGGGTTCGCTAGAAATGACTTAGGACCTGCGAATCCCTCTCACTGACAATGGACCACGGAAGGCCATGGTACTTCACGTTGTCCCTAAAGAATAAATCAGCCACATGCGAAGCATCTTTAGTTTTATGACAGGGAATGAAGTGTGCCATTTTGGAAAACCTATCCACTACCACAAAAATAGCATCATGACCACGCGACGTTCTAGGCAGACCACTTATAAAATCCATGCTTATATCAACCCAAGGAAGAGAAGGCGTAGGGAGAGGGGTGTACTTCCCTTTTGGTTGCAGAGTAGACTTGGCTTGGTGGCACGTGACGCATCTGGCGCAGAACTTGGTGACGTCCTTCTTCATACCGGGCCAAAAGAAGTTTTCCTTCATAGCTTCAAGTGTCTTTTGAACATCGAAGTGCCCCATGAGGCCGCCACCATGTGCCTCTTTGATGATGACTTCGCGCATTGATCCTCTCGGAACGCACAACCTTTTTAACTTAAACAGGAAGCCATCAAACACATAGTAGCCATTTGGGCTACCTTTAGCACAATTAACAAATATTTCACCAAAATCCGCATCATGTTCATACATGCCTTTAAAACATTCGAAACCGACAACCTTCGTATCAAGAGTCATGAGTAACGCATATCTCCTAGAAAGGGCATCAGCAACAACATTTTCCTTTCCTTTCTTATACTTAATAACATAGGAGAAAGACTCGATGAACTCTACCCACCTAACATGCCGTTTGCTTAAATTTCCTTGCCCCTGAAGATACTTCAAAGACAAGTGATCCGTATGGATTACGAATTCTCTAGGCAATAGATAATGACTCCACGTTTGCAAGGATCGCACTAGAGCGTATAGCTCTGTCATATGTGGAATAATTCAGGGTGGCTCCACTCAACTTTTCGCTAAAGAAGGTGATGGGACGGCCTTCTTGGTGCAAGACAGCGCCGATGCCTATACCACTGGCATCGCACTCTACCTCGAATACTTTGTCAAAGTTTGGCAAAGTTAACAGAGGAGCATTTGTCAAACGAGATTTTAATTCGTTAAAAGACTTCTCTTGCGACTGACCCCATTCGAATACGACATTCTTCTTAGCTAGCTCATGCAAAGGGGCGGCAATGGAAGAGAAATCCTTAACAAATCTCCTATAAAAACTAGCAAGTCCTAGAAAGGATCTTACTTCAGTTAACGAATTAGGAGTAGGCCAATCTCGAATGGCACTGATCTTACTCTCATCTACTTTGACACCCTTCGCACCCACTACATATCCAAGAAAGTTAACCTCCTGGATGCGAAGACACACTTTTCAAATTTAGCATATAATCTTTCTAATCTAAGTGTGTCGAGGACTTGCCTCAAATGCTCAACATGCTCATCATGACTCTTGGAGTAAACAAGTATGTCATCAAAGTAGACTACCACAAATTTACCAATTAATCGCCTCAAGACATGATTCATTAAACGCATGAAGGTACTAGGTGCGTTTGACAACCCGAAGGGCATAACATTCCACTCATATAAACCAATTTTGGTTTTGAAAGCAGTTTTCCATTCATCACCTTCCTTCATTCGGATCTGGTGATAGCCACTTCTAAGGTCAATTTTTGAAAACACACATGCACCACTCAATTCGTCTAACATGTCATCAAGTCTAGGTATAGGGTGGCGATACTTTACAGTGCTAGAGTTGATGGGGCGGCAGTCCATGCACATGCGCCAAGTGCCATCGCTCTTGGGCACGAGTATGACTGGCATTGCGCAAGGCGAAAGGCTTTCACGGATGAACCCCTTGTCCAGCAGCTCTTGCACTTGCGATTGGATTTCTTTGGATTCTTGAGGGTTGGTTCGGTAGGCGGCCTTGTTGGGTAAAGGCGCACCCGGAAGCAGATCGATCTGATGCTCTATGCCGCGATAGGGGGGAAGGGTTCGCGGCTCATCGAATACTTCGTCGAATTCTTTTAGAACTTCCTGCACATAAAAAGGGAGAGAAGATACATGGTCAAGTGTTAGCATGCAATGAGTTGGTATCATGAGGAAACAAGTTTTGTTTCCAAGAAATGCTCTTTTGAGATCCCTTTCTTTGGCCATGAGAGGGGGGCACTCTTGTTTTCTCGCTTGCTCACTCATGGTGTTTCCCATCAATGCACACTCTTTTCTTTCACTCAAGGTTCCTTGAACCTTCTCACCATTTTCTCTTCTCTCTCTGCCCTCGCTCCTTCTTTTCTTCTCGGCCTTACTAGCCAGGTGAACTTGATCTTGGTGAGCTTGGGTGGGTGTGAGGGGAAGCAGGGTGTAGGGTTTACTGAGATGGGTGAAGGCATATTTGTTGGTCTTGCCATAGTGTATGGCCTCCTTGTCGTATTGCCAGGGCCTGCCCAAGAGAATGTGGGTGGCCTGCATTCGCACCACATCACAAGTGATGGAATCCCCGTACTTGCCGATCTTTATCGGGACTTCGACTTGTTTAACGACCTTCACAAAGGTCCTGTCATCAACCCACTGCAGTTGGTACGGTTTAGGATGTGCAATAGTACGAAGGCCCAGTTCAGCAACCATGTCTTCGCTGGCCGCGTTGACACAGCTTCCGCTATCAATAATGAGGCTGCACAGGGTCCCATTCACCATAGCTCTTGATTGGAATAAATTTTCCCCGAGTGCTTTCGATATCTTTGGAGAGCTTTACAAAACCCTCTTGGTGACTAGTATGAGTCCGTCCATAGGCAGCTCTCCCTCTTCTGCTTCACTCTCGTGATCTCGTTGTTCAGGAGGGACCTCTTCCTCTTCCTCACTAGACAACTCCCCATTGGGCCGAATGACCATCGCCCTTCTGTTGGGGCAATCCCTCGCATAGTGTCCCTTGCCCAAACACTTAAAGCATTCTGTCATCGTCGCCACCCGAGCCCGGTTGCGGCGGGGCGCAGGGACGTTAGGCGGAAGTCGGAATGAATACAGAATGGCAGGTCCATCGAGACCTGCCGCGCGTAGCGGACCCGAAAAGCGAAGCGATTGTGGAAGCAACCTGAAAATTTTATACATATACTAAATAAAAACCATGGTGAGTCTCGCCCTTCGGAAACGGACGAGCACGTCACCATCACCATACATACAGTTCATGCATTATCAACAAAGTAAGCCCCGCCCCCCCGTGGACGGGTACTTACGCACACAACAAAGATACATACAGAGTTCCCCGAACCTAGGGTTTCTAGCAAGCGCCAAGCGCTCAGAACATGCAACAGAACAGAATATATACATATATACAATCATCACAACCAATCCAGAAAGTATGCACATGCAGCTACAGAGCCAACCTATGACCTAAGCATCAGATACCTCGCGAGATCCAGGACCAAAACCGCTACCTCTACAA
This sequence comes from Stellera chamaejasme, assembly GCA_024586325.1. Classification (NCBI taxonomy): domain Eukaryota; kingdom Viridiplantae; phylum Streptophyta; class Magnoliopsida; order Malvales; family Thymelaeaceae; genus Stellera; species Stellera chamaejasme. Next base: position 25,480,332 of record CM044981.1, read on the forward strand.
AATCCCCGCCCGCAAGGTAAAGCTAAATCCTACGCTACTGTGTTTACCTGAAACCCAAAAACAGAACCCAAAAAGGGTGAGTCCTCGAAAGGACCCGTAAGGGATTTGGGGTAAGATAAGCATATGTAACCCTGCAAAACAGAAAGATAGCAATATACAGAATATATGCAACAAAATACAGAATATCGTGCATGTAATAAAAACAGATCAGAATCCCGAAGGATGTGCGATTCTAAATCGCCATAAACCCTTATAACAAATCAGAACGACAGCCTCCCTCTAAGGGAGTCAGAAGCCGAAGCTATTACAGAAGCATGGTGCACCAGCTGGGGTAGCGAACCCACAACTATCGTAGGGTTAACAGATAGAGTATGCCACAAGGCATACACCTACAAACGTAGGGTTACTGCAACGTACCTTAAGGCACAAATTTCCGAAATACTGCAAAAGCGAAGTGCAACAACACATACACCTACAGACTACAGAATATGCCCTAAGGCGTATAATCCCGAAATACTTGCAGACAGAAAGTGAAACAAAACATACACCTATCTTACCAAAATAACAGAACCAAACCCTTACCTCACAAATCCAGAGTATTTGACCGATTCTGGACGACTTCCACACCGCGACCCGAAACTCAGAAACCCCTCTTTTTCTAACTTCCGAACCTCAGAATCTGTCAATTCAAGCTGAATTAGCAACCTTACCAACCACACTACCAAACTACACCCCCGACCCCAAAATCGAAAATCCGGCAGAATTTCCGTAAAATTCCAGATTTCCACAGAAACGTCAGAATTCAGAACCGACTTAGACAATGCAAAATTATACATTGAAAAACACAATTCAACAAGCAGAACTGATCAAATCCAACCTTTAAACCCTTCATCCCCGACATTGTCCGATAAACCCGCATATTGGTAACTTTTCCATACTATTGTCCGAAATCAATGTTTCAAACATCATTACCAACCTAAATTCAACCCCAATACCAATTTAGCATCCAATTCAACCAAAAACAAACCCCAACATGGAAAAAGAATCATTCCAACAATTCGGTTCTTAACCAATTTTTTACCCAACTTCCAAATCAATCCATTCAAGCTTCCAATTAATCATTCTAATCACCAATTCCACTTCCTAAACCATGAATGCTAACCAATTGCATCCAAAACAACAAAACAACCTTGAACCTTGAACAATTCGGCCAAAAGGGGTTTTCTTCCCCAACTTGTTTTCCATCAAATTGAATCCATACAAAAGCTTAGAATCATGCTAGGATTAACATACTTGAAGCATGATACAAGAACACCAACACACACAATTTTAGAAATTTCCAATAATTTCGTCAATTTGTGGTTTTTGCATCCAATGAGTTTTTCCAATATATAACACTTGATTAACACTCCCTACAACCCAAGAACAACATACTAAAAGATGGGAGGAAGAGAATCATCCTAGATGGTAGCTAAGAACAAACCCAAACGTCATAAAACTCACTCTTTTTCCATACAAATCTTGTTTCCAACAAGAAAAGAGAGTTTAGGAGGAGACTTACCACAAGAAGGATCCAAACCCTTGTTGATTTCAGCCAAGATGAAGAACATGAAGCTCCATGAATAGCTGTTAATGGTGGCCTCCAAGGGAGAAGGAAGAAGAAGAAGATGAAATAAATGTGATGATTTGAAAATAATAAGCTATTTATATATTTTCCTTTCTTTTCCCATACCATCTCATCTTAAATGAAAACAAGCCATGTGTCCCTTATCCCTTCTCCCAATTCTGCCGAAAATCAGCTGCTGCCCATACTGAATTATTGCTGTTTTTTGACCAATTTAAAAGTTAATCTCCCAACTCTTTCAAAAGTTACAATTTTGGCCCAAACGCAATTACCGAACTCCAATTGAAACGAAACTTGGACACAATCCTCAGGATATTATAACATTCATAAAACATGTTCCAAAAGTTCATTTACAATTCCAGAGTGTCCTACCGAGCTCGCTGAACCCGAACAAATCCCGACGTGCGAGCGTGTCAACTCGAACCAAAATCCCGTCACTCCAAAATTCCACAAAACTACTCATAAAATCCATATTAAATTATAACATAACCTACCGGAGCCATCGGAGAAATTCCATCCCGAGCCCCGGACTCCCGCCCAAGCCCCGAGAATCGCCCGAACCGAACGTCCCGCCTCAAATATTACTCTCCATAAAAACCTCCGGGACGTTTCCACGACTCCAAAACTGCAAACGGCTTCTCAATCTGAGGTCTCGGGAGTGCTACCGAGCCCGCTGTACGTCCCGAGACGACCCCGACAACCCCCCGGCGCCGGAAAAATATTTTCGGCGGAAACGTCCGGGGGACCCACACGACCTCAAATACGAAAGGGTTCGCCAAAATGATACTCGGATAAGGCTCGGGAGCCGACTGAACGCCGAAAAACGTGACCCGCAGGACAACACCAGAGCCCCGGGTCACCCGGTCGCCACCCGCTCGGGGTGACCGTTACATCCTTAACATTGGCCCTCATTAAGGCCCTTTCAAGGTCCTTTTGGTACTCCTCGACGCTACGATGACCTTGGATAAGGCGTTGCAGCTTCTGGGCACAATCTCGATCGTAGTAGCTGGGCACGAACCGATTCTTCATGGTTCGTTTGAGATCTTCCCAAGTGGTGATGGGGCGACAGCGGATTCTTGCTCTCTCATGATGCTCTTGCTCCCACCAGGTGAGAGCATAATCATGGAATTCAATGACCACGAGCTTCAAGGCTATCGCATCAGTGTATCCCATCATATCAATGATCCGCTCGGTTTTAGCCATCCATGTAAAGTACTCTTCCGGATCACTGGACCCGTAGAAGGGTGGTATTTGAAGCTTTATGTTGGCGAGGGCTTGCTGATCTTGGGCTTGCTCCCTACCTCCTAGGTCTCGATTGAAACCTCGATGGACACGACCTCGCTCGGCTTCTTCCTCTTCTTCGAGGTCTCTGTTGAGATAGGCTCTGGCTTGAGCTCTATCAGGAAAGACTCTTCTCTTTGTGGGTTTCAGCGGTGGCTCCGCGTAATACTCCTGATCATCACTGTCCAGAATGTCAACACCATGATCTACTCTCGTAGAAGAGGTCGGACGGCTGTGAGGGGTATCTTGTGGCATCGTCGTTGTCGGATCGAAGGTAGTATGAGTGATTCCACCTTGAGCCCGCGATGCATGGGCATCAACGTGGGCTTGCGAGCTCTCCGGTTGTTTTCCTTGAGCTACCTCTACTCTTGTTAGTCACTCGTTTGTGGTAGAGACTTGGGCACCCAAGTCATCCAACCTTTGTAAGATCTTTGCTAGCGTGTCATGCACTGCTAGCTAGGATGGATGAGGAGTCGAATATGACGAAACCATCTGAAATAAAAGTTCAGTTGAAAATATGCAGTTAAGAAAGAACCTCACTACTCCCTGAGTGTTTACACTCGCTCTCGTGTTTCTCACAACGATTTTTATCGCTTCGGCTGTCCACTTAGGGCTTTCACAAGCTCTCTAAACTTGATACCGATTTCAACCTTAGATCAGAGATGAAAACGCAAGAAAGCACAAACAAAATTCTAGTAAAACCGTAACTTGAAACCCAAGAAAATGACTAGTTACTTGAAATTAGTTTGTTTGAAAGGTTAGAGTTGAGTTGGGGGTCGAAAGAAATAGGTTGGAAGATTAGAAAAGGCTTTTTGCAGTCACAAACACCTTTGCTTAAGTTCTGAAACTACTTTTCGGATCAAAAACACTGTTTGTCTGTGTTTTGATAAGAACACGTAAGAATATTTAAGAACTTTTCCCAGAACACAGAAACTTTGCGCAGTGTTTTTCTTTCTTTAAACACTTTTCTCTGCGCTTTTGTACGACAGAACAACTCTTTTTCTGTTTAAACTCGAAACTCTTGACTTTAACAAACACACTTTTTAAACAATCTTTCGGTCTCAACTGAGTTCATCAACCGATATTTCTTCAAGCGTAAGAAAGGTAGCAAAAGGGTTTTGCTTGAAGAAAATTAAGCAAAGAACACGATACCTCCACAAGCAATTTGGCTCTGATACCAACTGATGTGATCACACCGGGGGTGTATGATCACGAGCTCGGATCTAGCTCGATGGAGGCGGTTTCCAGCAACGTAGAACGAAAACAGAGGGGGAAAACGAAGAACACAAAGTCGGCCAAGGGAACCTCCTCACTACGAGGTGAGGCAATGCCCTTGAAAATGCCTGGGAAAGAGATGAGATCTAGCACCTCTTGACTACAAGGTCAAGCAATACTAGATATTATGTTTGGATCCTCTTGCCTGGATCACTAGGGAAATGGAAATGCAAGAATGGAGAACACAAAAGCCGATGTCTCACTGTGGAGAGTTTCAACCGAATTGCTTAATTCAATAATATGTTCTCGGTGACAATGGTGTTGTTTCCAGCTTATATAGTGGAGAGGTGTGAGAAGTAAAGCGGCTCGGTCTGAGACGAGCATGCGTGTAAAAGCATAAAGTGCTTTTGGCATGCATGCGAGTAAAAGTTCCCAAAAAGGTGAAAAGGACAGGCTAGTCTAAAAGTGTTCGGGTGTCCTCTTCCTCGTAAAGGAGGTGCTTACATTCCCGAGTAGCTGCATAGAAAGGATGCCTTGTGGTCGGACTTGGTCGGTCAGCTGACTAAGTAGGGCGGCTTCGCGGGTTGCCTTCGCCAAGGGCCTTCGCGGGAATGCCTTCGCCAAGAGCCTTTGAGAGCATGTCTTTACTTGGGGTCTTTGCGGGGGCGCCTTCGCCTGGGGCCTTCTCAGAGTTCAAGTGTTCGCGCTCCAAGGTTTGGTCACTTCCCTCCTCAAGGATGCTTATGCTCAAGACTCCAAAGGGCTTCGCGTATTCTTCGTCCAACGCGAGGCCGAGCTGACGAAGCTGTAAGGCCTTCGCTCGAGATTCCTCTTGGTCGTCCTGCGCCATGAGCCTCATGAAGGCGTTGAGATTCGCTTGAACTAGCTTCAGCCGGGACCTGGTCATGGGTCCGCCAATACCTTGGAGTGGGTCTGAGGGTGCGCGCGCTTGGGATTGCGGTCCATCTTGAACTTGTGGGTCTTTTGGGACGATGTCCACATCATCCACAAAGGATTTTTCAACTGCTGCTATTAAATCATTTATATTAACCATAACCTCATGTTGTTGCAATGCTTCAATTGATCTGAAGTGTTACGGTCACCCCGAGCGGGTTGCGACCGGGTGACCCGGGGCTCCGGTTTTGGCCTGCGGGTCACGTTTTTCGGCGTTCAGGCGGCTCCCGAGCCCTATCCGAGTATCATTTTGGCGAACCCTTCCGTATTTGAGGTCGTGTGGGTCCCCCGGACGTTTCCGCCGAAAATATTTTTCTGGCGCCGGGGGGTTGTCGGGGTCGCCTCGGGACGTACAGCGGGCTCGGTAGCGCTCTCGAGACCTCAGTTTGGGAAGCCGTTTGCAGTTTTGGAGTCGTGAGGATGTCCCGGAGGTGTTTGTGGAGTTTAATATTTGGGGCGGGACGTTCGGTTCCGGGCGACTCCCGGGGCTCGGGACGGGAATCCCGGGGCTCGGGATGGAAATTTTCTGACGGCTTTGGGGTAAGTTGTGTTTTAATTTAAGATGGAATTTATGAGTATTTTTATAGAATTTTGGAGTGACGGAATTTCGGTTCAGGTTGACACGCTCGCACGTCGGGTTTTGGTTCGGGTTCAGCGAGCTCGGTAGGACACTCCGGAATGGTAAATGAATTTCTGAAATGTGTTTTGTGAATGTTATAATATTCTGAAGGTTGTGTCCAAGTTTCGTTAATTTTGGAATTCGGTAATTATTTTTGGGCCAAAAGAATTGGAACTTTCGGAAAAATTGGGAGTTAAATTGCAATTGGTTGCAAAATTATTAAAAATCAGTATGGGCAGCAGCAGCAGCATGTTCGGCAGTTTATGGGAGACATTAAGGGACACATGTCTTTCTTTTATTTAAGTGGAGAAGTATGGGAAAAGAGAAGATATATATATAAGACTTATATGATACGATCACGGGTACGCTAGGCGCGAATCCGCGAGATCGTACGGAAGCGCAGATCTAGCTCGGTGGAGTCGATTGAACAAAGAAGGATAGAGACGGCCACAGACCCCACCCAACAACGAGGTTGTGCAAAAACTGCGATAAGCCGTGGGAGTATGGAAGATCTAGCACCTCTCAACTACGAGATTGAGCAATACTAGATATTAAACTTGATGATAAACAATCTATCAAGGGGGATGGCGGAAAATAGCAAGGGGGGGTGAGAACCGGGCTTAAGGAATTGTCCTTCTTAAGCTTTACATATGTTCTATCTATTCTAGGAGCCTGTTGTTCCTTTTATAGAAGAGAAGGGAACAGACTCTGACACATGCGCAGACATGCCAAAAGCATAAAGTAAAAGGTAAGTATTTGAACTCCCAAGTGTCTGTTTTAAAGGAGGGAGTGTTCCGGATGGGATGGAGTGGTTGGAAGTGGTCGGCTGCATTATTTGAGCATAGGCGGCTTCGTTTCAGGGCTTCGTCTGAACTGGAAGGCCTCGCACTGAAGGCTTCGCCTTCACCCGGAAGCTTCGCGGAGATGGCTTCGCAAAAAGGCCTCGCCTTCTCTTGGAGGCTTCGCGAAGAAGGTTTTACCTTCACTTTGAAGTCTTTACTTTGGAGATTCTTGCTTGAGGGCTTCGCCGTGAGGCTTCTCAGAAATGGCTTCGCCTGAGGGTTTTGCCATCGCCGAGATGCCTTTGCTTAGGAAGTCTAGCCCTTGCCTTGAGGCTGCAGGGGGACGGCTTTGCCTAAGGGCCTCGCCATCGCCTGGGTGCCTTCGCATGATGAAGTCCAGTCTTTGCCTTGAGGCCTCTTGTGGAGTCCTCGCATAGAGGAATTGCCTTCTCCTGGTCAGGTGATCGCCCGAACCATGGATTAGGCCGCCTTAGCCTATGAACCTCCTGGCCACGGAGTTGCTCCGAGCTTCATTCGTCTGCCTCTTCATCTGGTACACTTTGTTGTTGCTTGAGGATCCCATGATCACATCAATCCCTCCCTCTTAAAAAGATTCGTCCTCGAATCTTAAAAGGAGAAATTCCTACAAATGAAACAAGCACAACAAACTTTGCAGAATATTAGGGGTTAGTGAACGAAGCTCATCAATGGAGACTGGGAGGGGTCGCAGTGAAGATGCATATAGATGCGTGAGCATGATAACTCCTATATGCATCGTGATCATGAACAAAAGTCGATAAAAATTCATGACATGCTTCCTAGAGTATTGTATGTTATTAACAATGAACTTATACTCAAGGAAAGCATGCGGTCTAAAAAGTATAGACCTTTGTTCATGGAGAGGGGGTGGGTCAAGGGAAGCTTTGCCTTCGCAAACCACATGCACTTGTGCTTCCCAAGACGAAGAAGAAAAGGATAAGCTAGTCATAAAAGAAACGCCTTCGCGTGTACCGCAAAGACTAGCCTTAGCACAAATAAGAGATTCAGAGATGGACATTCCGCCCTTTCTCTTTACCTCAGAAACGAGAGGATGCATGTTTTCAGGTTCAGCACCCATGTTTGTTTCATTTAAACTTAAGGAAGCCAGGGGTTCGCACTTAGGCGCATACCTTTCATTGCTAAGAGAAAGAGTCAAGTTACCTTTTCCCAAGTTAGGGAGGTATAGGTCCTTTTCGCGTATTTTCTTGTCTCCTAGTAAGGGTGGGGCCTCTTCCTCAAGTGTGGGCTCTGCTGGAACTCCCAAGGTGGCTCTTCCTTCTTACAAAGCCGTGGCGCTTACGCTGACATCAACTCTTAGCGCATCCGCGGCCCCTTCATTTTTCTCGCACAACCAAAGAAGAACAACAGGATTGAGAAGATGTTATTAGTTCTTCTTGGAGTTTGGTTGAAGGCCGGGTGAGTCTTTCTTTTCACTCGGTTGGCTCTGGAGAGCCCTTTCATTTCTTCTCTCTTTTCTTTTCTTTCTCTCTCTCTCATACTCGATGTACTCATTCTTGAGTCTTCCAATCAGTTGAGAGAGAGTTTCTTCAGTTGGATCTTGGGGAGGGTTTGGATTTGGGGTGTGGGTTTGGGCTGCGCAAGCATTGGACAGTGGGGTGCGCGGCTCAGCCAAGGGAGTTTGTGGCGATGGGGGTCCCCGCCTCCTCTCATGGGAGGAAGATGGTTCGCTTTGGGGCGAAGACCCTTCGAGTGGTTTTGGTGGCGGAGTCGGGTGGAGTTGCTCGGCGTAAGGCGCAATGGGGGCCTCGTTTGGGAGTATGGCGAGGGTGGCTCCACTTGTGGGGATCCATACCTTTGCCATAACATCCTCTTCAATTTACTCCACGTCCGGATGGGGGGTTCGCCATATTGTTTTAGTTGGGCGAGCTCTTGGCGATGCCATCTCTGGGCTTCTCCTTTTAGGCATCTTATGGCAAAGGTTAATCTTTCTTCACCATGAAATTGGTAATACCAAAAGTGGTATTCCAATTTCTCCATCCAATGCCATAAGTTCTCTTCAAGTTTGCATCTCTTTGTCAAGGGATGAAACCCGATGAAATGGAAGTCTTCTTCCGCCATGAGTTCGCCTGCACATGTAAACAATAAAGTTAATCCCGCTCACGCTCACGTGTTTAAGCCTCTCCTTTCGCGAAGGGGTCTGCCCTTTCGCGAGAGGGTCACACTCGGCTTTTCCTCTTTCCTCTTGCTTGCAGCTCTCAAAGCTTGCTCTTTTCAAGGCCAAGACCCGACAATGAATATCACAAGATAACTTCTAGCATGCAAAAATCTTTAAGCAATGAAGTACTAGTTACTTGAAGCAAGCTAGGTTAAAAAAAATGGGGGGTTCTTTGGCAGCAAATGTACAAGAGGGTCTGAAATGAGGTTTTGGCGCACAAACACTTTTGGCTCAAATTTGAAATCGAAATTAGATCAAGGTCACTATTCATATGAGTTTGGTACGAACTTGTATGAACACTCATATGAATACCAAGAACATCAAGAACACAGATTCGATTTCCTTTATGCTTTAACAACCAACCTTTGATACACCACTTTCTTTCACTTTTCAACTACAACCTCACTCTCTTTAAGCGCATAAACTTCGCACGTTGCGGTTTCAAATAAGAACTGGATTTTGCGACTTTGCAAAACCGCAACTGCTTTCTTTTTCTTTTCTTCTTCTTCTCTGTTTCTTTTTTTTTTTGACTTTTTGGGTTTATGAAGTTGCTAACACCACAACAACTCCTAACACAGATTCAACACAACAGATGAACCGAAATAAAAGCGGATATGAAGGGGTTCAGGAAAACGAACAGAGTATAACACGGTTTGAAAACACAAAGATAAGTCTTTCTTCAAGTAGAAAATAAAGGGGTTTAACCTTGAAGAAATCACAACAACTCCAGCAAGCGATCTGGCTCTGATACCACTTGATACGACCACGGGTACGCTTGTCGCGAATCCGCGAGATCGTACGGTAGCGCTGATCTAGCTCGGTGGAGTCGATCGAACAACGAAGGATAGATACGGCCACAGACACCTCCCTACTACGAGGTTGGGCAATATCTGCGATAAGCACAGGGAGTATGGAAGATCTAGCACCTCTTAACTACGAGATTAAGCAATACTAGATATTAAACTTGATGATAAACGATCAATCAAGGGGGATGGCGGAAAATAGCAAGGGGGGTGAGAACCGGGCTTAAGGAATTGTCCTTCTTAAGCTTTACATATGTTCTATCTATTCTAGGAGCCTGTTGTTCCTTTTATAGAAGAGAAGGGAACAGACTCTGACACATACGCAGGCATGCCAAAAGCATATAGTGCCTTAACAGGCATGCTATCCTAAAATAGGTAAAAAGGTAAAAGCTATCCTAAAAGTAACTATTTGTTCTCCCAAGTGTCTGCTTTAAAGGAGGGAGTGTTCGGATGGGATGGAGTGGTTGGAAGTGGTCGGTGCATTATTTGAGCATAGGCGGCTTCGTTTCAGGGCTTCGTCTGAACTGGAAGGCCTCGCACTGAAGGCTTCGCCTTCACCCGGAAGCTTTCGCGGAGATGGCTTCGCAAAAAGGCCTCGCCTTCTCTTGGAGGCTTCGCGAAGAAGGTTTTACCTTCACTTTGAAGTCTTTACTTTGGAGATTCTTGCTTGAGGGCTTCGCCGTGAGGCTTCTCAGAAATGGCTTCGCCTGAGGGTTTTGCCATCGCCGAGATGCCTTTGCTTAGGAAGTCTAGCCCTTGCCTTGAGGCTGCAGGGGGACGGCTTTGCCTAAGGGCCTCGCCATCGCCTGGGTGCCTTCGCATGATGAAGTCCAGTCTTTGCCTTGAGGCCTCTTGTGGAGTCCTCGCATAGAGGCGTTGCCTTCTCCTGGTCAGGTGATCGCCCGAACCATGGATTAGGCCACCTTAGCCTATGAACCTCCTGGCCACGGAGTTGCTCCGAGCTTCATTCGTCTGCCTCTTCATCTGGTACACTTTGTTGTTGCTTGAGGATCCCATGATCACATCAAAATACTCTGGATTTTGAGGTAAGGGTTTGGTTCATTGTTTTGGTAAGCTAAGTATATGTTTTGGTTTCATTTTATGTTCTGCTGGTATTTCGGAACTTTATGCCTTTGGGCATATTCTGTATTTTTGAGGAGTATGCCTTGTGGCACACTCGTCTGTTATTATTACGACAGTTGTGGGTTCGCTACCCCAGCTGGTGCACCATGCTTCTGTATTAGCTTCGGCTTCCGACTCCCTTAGTGGAGGCTGTCGTTCCGATTTACTATAAGGGTTATGGCGATTTAGAATCGCCCGTCCTTCGGGATTCCGATTTATTTTCTGTACATGCATGATATTCTGTATTCTGTTGCATATATTGCTATCTTTCTGTTTTGCAGGGTTACATATACTTACCTTACCCCTTATCCCTTACGGGGTCCTTTTAAGACTCACCCTTCTTTGGGTTACTGTTTTTGGGTTTGGTAGACGATAAGCGGCCTGCGGAGTAGGATTCCGTGAGGGTTCTACCTTGGGTGTGTCTTGCAGCAGTTGCACCTTGCGGTCCGGGATTGTGTACTTGGTGTGAATCCCGCGTAAGGTATTTTGTTACTTAGATTCTAAGGTTGGCTCTGTAGTTGCATATGCACACTTTCTGCTTTGCTATGGTGATTGTATGTCTGTATATATATATTTGTATATTCTGTTCTATATCTGTTCTGAGCGCTTGGCGCTTGCTAGACATTTTAGGTTCTGTGAATTCTGTATGTATATGTGTTTTGGTGCGTAAGCACTCGTCCACGGAGGGCGGGGCTTACTCTGTTATTGGTGCATGAATTGTATGGTTGCACTTTATTTTGGTTATACGCATGAAATTTCCGTTAGTTTGCTTCCACAATCTTTCCGTTTACGGGTCCGCTACGCGCGGCGGGTCTCGATGGACCTGCCATCTCTTGTTTTCCGGCTTCCGCTTCCGGCGTCCCGGCGCCCCCGCCTCCGCAACCGGGCTCGGGTGGCGTGCGGTGACATGAAGCATCCCAAATCAAGGACATTTAAATCAGGACCATATTCAACACATATAACACCCATCAACCCTCTATTTGGCTTACCGTTTTCATTGCAACCTTTCAGAAAATGAACACATATAGCTTGCCTTTTTTGATGATTATTGAGTGAGGTGTCCATTAAACAATTTGAAACAGAGTTCCCTAGCAACAAAACTTAGAAACAGAGATGGAGCGTAAAACAGAGCTTACGAAGTTGGTCGCATGAAACCAACATCTGCAAGAACACAATCCATGATGCCGTCCAGATTGTCGATATTGATGATCTGCTATTAAATGTGATAAATCTAACGCTTAAAATCAGAAGACAAACACAGAACCAATTTCATGAGCTTCTCGCTTCTTTGTTCCCATGGTGAAACCAACTGGACGTTTTTTTTACTAGAGCATTTCTTGTTTGTTTGGGAGTATGATGTTACTCTATTAAGCTTAGCAAATTGAATTTGAACAGATTTTAATAAATCCCTCCTAAATTGCAATTTGATTCCCGCCGATTATTTGGGAAGTATTTTGTGCTGATCTTCTTTCTTTTCTTTCGGGTGTTATTGTACGTGTTTACATCATCCCCTACTGGTGGGTTAGATGGATAGCATAAAGGAAAACAAGGACTAAAGTTGCAATTATTCATTTTTTCTATGTTGCTGGAATAAGGGTAAATTTGGAGAAAAAAACAGTAGTTAACAACTCCCATTAAACTGCGTGCCAAGTCAAATGGTGCAAAGATTATGGGACGGAGGGAGTATATTACAGTTATTTCAGTTGAATAGAAATATGTACCGCATAAGGGCATGTCCAACAGCTTCCCCAAAAGTTTCTCTAAAATAGGGAAGCAAAAGCCATATTCTCTACACAAAAAATTGCGTCAACTCCAACAGTTTTCCCATTTTGAAGAATCGTGTATTTATTACAACAATAAAATATGAGTATTATATATCTTTCTTAATAATTAATAAATTATTTGAAGAGAGGAGAGGGATGAGAGAAAATATGTTTAAACCAATAACAAATAACCAAAAGAGAGGATATAGAAGAGAGATTTGAAAAAAATTGACTTGGGGAGGCTCTCCAAAATTTTGAGAATGCTCCAAAATTGAGGAACGCTCCCTATTTTTTTCCCTTCGTCCCCATTTTGAAGAATGAGATTGGGAAGTTGTTGGAACAAAAAAAAGGCTTAAAATTCTCTAAAAGTGAGCGTCCCAATAAAATGAGAAAGATTTTAGAGATGCTCTATCAAACTCTGAGCAACCAAGTTGACCATTTACATTTGATTACTTAGATTTCTTCACCAACACATTTTAGGAATTTTTTTCCAACTTTTCAAATTCTCAATAGATAAAACAACCTTAAATTCATCAATTTTCAAATTCTCAATAGACAAAAGAACTTTAAATTCATCAATTCACCATCAATTATCGATAAATAATATTTTCATCAAATTTCTCTACTCAGATATCTCATCCATCAATTAAAAACATATCCCAAATTTCCAAAAAACAAAAAATCTCATTTGAAATGAACACACCTATGGGGAAATCGAAAAACAAACACTTATAACCTCCAAACTTTCACCGCAAAGAAAATACAATTACAAATGCACGGTAACGAACTATCGATTATACAGATCTCTTTCGCTTGTTTCAATTTTGGTATGTACAAGTACAACAACTCGGACCTATATAAAGTACTATTAAAATTTTGTAAAGAAAAAAAAAACAATTGTGAGCTGCCATAGTTTATTTTCTACAACTAAGTAAACAATTGCTGGATTACAGTCTCTGCATTCCCGTTGCACTGTGCAAGTAGGTGAATGGCATCAGCCCTTGGCAGATCGAGAAACTCCTGCAAGACAACAAACACAGCTCTAATTCAGAGCACCAACGAAACGAACTCAAATAGCAATTCACATTGGTTTCATTGCAAATGACTATTAACGGGAACTGTTGGAACTGCCACGTGAAATTCAATAAAATCAGAAAAGAAAAAAAAAGAAACATAAAAAAACCGGACAAACAAACGATTGCTGACAAGAAAATAGATTTGGATACAGTGATACCAGCATACTACACAAAGCACCAACCATTCAAGCAAAACAGAACCAAAATAGCAGAGCAGAGGCTGGATGATGGAGAGACATAGAACAAGTTTGTCATCAATTTAATTGCATTTGGAAGAAAAAGCACAAAGTTGCAACCAAAAGGAGACAAACTCCAAGTTAGATGAAAATCCAGGCACCAATGACAAGAAATCGAGCTTACCATAACTTTTAGTATTGCATTCTCATCCCAAACATCTCCAGAAGATGCTTGATTTGGACTACCACCTTCATCAGAGACATGAGTGCTTGAAGAAACGGTAGCTTGAGATGATCCCAGGTTGTTACTACCTGAATTCGACTTTGTGGCAGTTAAGGAAGCAAGCAAAGGAGTTGACTGTTCTTTCAAACAATTAATTTTTAGGAAACCTTCGAATCGATCCTTGCACTGCTGCAGTTTAAAGCATTCTGTATGTGTTTGAAGGGTGGCTCTCATTATTCTCATCAACTGAGGCTCTTCAATGCCAAGTCTCCTGCCAACGGCCACCTGAGGAAGTTCCAACATTTAAAGCTTCAAATTTTCTTACTGGAACAATATATGTGCATGCACTGTCCTATAATTTTCAATTATGTACCAGTAGCACTAGCAACTTAGCAAGAATTATACCCTTGCTTTCCATCATCAAGATTGTTATTCCACCAACGCAATAAATCTCTGTAATAGATAAGTTCTTTAACTCATCCTCCCAACTAAATTCAAAATCAATTGTTCTCTCTCCACTAGGGCAAAAGCAAATTGTGAAAGTTTTTGAAAATCATCCACTCAATTAATTTGGTTTGAACACAACAACAAGCTTCCCTGACCTGGAGTGAAGTTGCAAGACTATCAAAAGGTAGGCTCTTCTGAAATGCATCTTCAATGGGTTGAACTTGAAGCAGTGCCAGCAAAGTCTCCTTTAAAGGCTTCAACAATGCTGGATCCTTAGCTGCTATGGGACCCAAATAAGAGGAAGCAACCCTCAGAGCACCAGCATAATCTCCCAAGCTAACAAGCTTTAAGAACTCAACCTAATGACATAAAGAATCAGATACAGAATATTCAAGTCAGGATTACAGAATTTACCATGAAAGGATAGCTATTCATTTTGCAGCACAACAAACTAACAGCATAGATCACCTGCTTGAGTTGGAATAAAAGAATAGGATTTTGTACAAAGAATTTTGGATCCATAGCATTGATTTCCTCCACAACCTCAGAAGCCATTCCTTTGCTAGCGAGTTCTTTCACCCCAAGAACAATCTTAAACTTTTCTTCCAACCCCAAATTATCAACTGCCTGAACAACAATTATAATCTTCAAAATTCGTTTGTCAAACCGATTATTTCTTTTTACAAATAAAGAGAAAACACCTTGCACAACACTTATAATCCTCAATATTCATTTATCAAACTGACATGTTTTTCCCATTAAGAATAAAGGAAACAACAAGAGAGAACAGAGTTACACAGTGTATACCGGTTGTTTTCCTGATAGATTTGCATTGGGAGATAAAATTGCAGCTCTTATGCCTTGATTGCCACTGTCACCGCAAGGAACATATGAAGTACCAAAGTATTCATCATGCCTTCCCCTCCACCGTTTGCGTTTACTACTTTCACCATTTCCACGACTTCTGCTCCCAAGCATAATTCTTGAAGTTTCATGTCCGTTTGACCCACTGGTGCTACATTCTCCAAGATTGCTTTCTGTGTCACATGAAGATCTGCCTCGACATCAGCTGATCCCAATGTCACAGAATTTTCAGGAGAGCAATTAGTATATGCATTCCCTGTGGAAATTTCATTATTTGAATTCTCAGGAGTGCAATCCCTTTCAAGAGAGGAGCTTCTATGTGAAGAATGCTCCAGTCCTTGTGAATTTATTGAATGTTCTGAAAAGATTGCCTCACCTGAGAATGCAGGTGTAATAATTCTTCAATAAGTGAAGATGGAACAGAAAGCAACACTGAAAACTCGAGTTAAATTCAAACAGGCTTACCAGTAGAGGATGGGATGTCAGCTTCCACAATCCCCCTATATACACAATACTCCCAAACAAGTTCATCAAGCATGGGAATATTCAATCTAATCCGGCACAACTCGTTCTGCAAATCTTACACATGAAGAGGTTAAGTATCAAAATGATATACACTTAATATAACAGAATGACATAGAAAACTAAATGGATTAACTTTACATGAATGCAAGAAAGGATAGGATCAACTCCAGACAACACTCTAAACTAGGAACCTGAAACAACTAATTCAAAGTGTCAATACACATCTAAAGCGACTATTGATAATGTGGCAATTGACATTTTCCAAAAGAGCCAACTTCAGCT
The DNA here is from genome assembly GCA_024586325.1 of Stellera chamaejasme. NCBI lineage: Eukaryota > Viridiplantae > Streptophyta > Magnoliopsida > Malvales > Thymelaeaceae > Stellera > Stellera chamaejasme. The sequence continues at coordinate 25,496,303 of CM044981.1, forward strand.
AACAGATAACATGGCACACTAATGAACGAAAACTCTAGAATACATGGGGTCCAGGAAGTGTCTGAGCCACTTCAGATAACACAAGAGTCAACATGAAGACTTAAATGAAACCAAGTAAGTTATGGCTTAATATCGAAGGAAAACATATTGATTAGAAGAGTTACCAACCTGTAAAGCCTGAAACAGATCACCCTTGGCAAACCTCAAGCTGTCAATAGCACCTTGTCTTGTAAGCTCCACCGCATGTGCAAGAGCCTGTATATCTACCTGAAGCATCATTTGCGTGAAGTGTATATTAGAGCCCAGAGCACCTAAAATAAGTCACGTGCATGCATAAGCCCTAGTGATCTAATAGTTGAAGTACCATAGAATCTGAAAGGAGTTAGTGGACCATGTTTAAGAAGTCCCACCTCATCAAATGGAGGTACTTCATATATCATATCAATAGGGACAGCAGGACGATCAGTTTGCTCAAGAAGCAATCTCTTAGTAAGATCTGAAATGGGTGATAGAACTCCTTCTCGTCCTAGACAGAAAGTGTTGTGGATGCTGAAAGATAGATGAAGTACAAAGTATCGGATAAAGGTGCAAAAGTGGATACCAGAATAGCACCATGCCTATAAAGCATGCAGAGTATACCTTATCAAGTATCTCAATGTTAATGAAAATGTGGGATCATAGGCTTGCAAATGAGCTCTTAGAACAGAACACATCAATCCTGCAATTTCAAGCCGCCTCCTCTCAGCCCACTGCAAATATATCAGCAAATGTTTTCGCACTAAATACAAAATATCTTACACAGATACGTAACAAACCACAGAATCATTCAGCATTTAGCTAAAAGCCAAAGTGCAGGTTAGTTGAGAATTCACTTTTATCCTTTAATGCCTGTATGAAGAAGCCAATTTTAGAAAATAAGTGGTATTCTCTTCAAAATTTAGTATTTGTATCCATCTACACAACAGTACCAGTGTAAGAAAAATTCCCACTTTAATATTAGGAGAGCATTTTTGTTGAAAATGAACTAAAGAAATTACAACATAAGTGATTATAGCAGCAGAAATTACAGTTTACCTCATTTGCTACAGGAGAGTTTTGGTCATTTTTGTCAAATATAAAAGCAAGAAGAATGTGCTTGAACTCCTCGTATGCTTCCTTCAAACGAACAAGCAAATAGATTTCAGAATCATATGAATGTATATACGTAAGAACCCAAACAGAGAAATTTCACATTTAGAAACCCAACGTTCTTTAGTCAAACTAATAAACACACTATATCAAATTATATACAGCATCAACAGCACATAAAAAGCGGATGATTATGGTCTTGACATTAAAAAGGGAAAAAAAGGAATGAGAAGTATCAGGCATTGTATATTCACCGGATAAGCGTCGAGGGCACATGGAGCCAGAGAATTCCTCAAGCACTCAATAGCAGATTCACGTGCCTCAGGTGTTCCTCTCCTCAACAACTCGATAAATTTCTGATGGAAAAGGGGCAACAAAAAAAACAAACAAACAAACAAACAAATAAAACGGAGCTAATCATAGATCAACAAGAAAGTATCATGTATACTTTGAACAAGTCACGTAAGCCGAATAGAAGAAACTCAGAGAGAAGATGGGGCGGACCTGCTTCTGCAAGCGGAACAGAAGCCGGTGATCGTCGAGGACAGAAGGAGCATGAGACTGGAGGAGATCGATGGCGCCGTCAATTTCACCTGCCTCGATAAGAAGCTGGATTTGACGGATAATCAATCGGGAACAATAAGCGGAGGAGGAGACGGACGGAGACGGGGAAGCGGAGGACGAGTCGTCGTCGAACAACTTCTCCGATTTAGCGAATTCGATGACCAGTGCGTCCAGAGCTTCCCAGTTCACAGGCCTGGAATCCATTGCCGTTCGGATTGTGTAACAAAGATTGCAGGACACTGTGATTCGTCTTCGAAAAGATGTTCGCTTAGATTGGGATTAGAGATTGGAACGAAAGTTTCGCGGAATCGCCAGAATAGGCGGCGACCAAGGAGGAGTTGCCAGAGTGATTATATAGGTCCACGTGTCGGGTAATTTTTGCGCCTAATACATTCTCACTCCTAACACCTCCATGGCATAAATTTTGTAACATTTTAGGACGTCTTAAAAAAATTGAAACATTTCTATTTTTATTAAATTATTTCATGTAATTTTACCAAAAATTGACCCATTGCTACTGATCGACCAGATCCATCGCTCATCAGAGCGAGGAACGGAGAAAAGAAGATGGCAAGGCTGGTGTTTGTTCGGATCCTTGGATGCGACAAGTAGAGGAGGTGGAGCTACACTCGCACGGCGTTGGCGAAAAGGAGTGTTCAACGAGCCGACGGCGTCTTTGATTCCAAGACATGACAGATCAAGGATGACGGGAGAGAGATAAAATCAGAATGAGCGGCTCCGATCTAACAGAATCGTTGTCGAGAGGAACAATTGTTAACATGGTTAAAGTGGGTATCATTATTTCCCTTTTTTTATTTTCCATTCAAATCTAAAGTTCTAAAATTAGCTATGGAGGAGAAAATCTTGATCTATTCTTTTTTCGAATACAGACAGACTGATACCAGTAATTGATAATCAATTCATCGTTTTCCAGCAAGATTCCCAGCAATGGCTACAAGAAAAGCTTCCCTTTTGTCTCCTTCATTCTACTGCTCTTTGCTGTGCATGTTGCTACGTTTGATCCAGAGTACAAGGCTTTTTGGTTCGACACTAGTGGCCTCAGCAGACAGAGCTTTCCAAAGTCTTTTGTCTTCGGAAGAACTACATATGCTTACCAAGTTGAAGGTGCCGTTGGTCTTGAGTATCTGTCGACCGGAGTTGTGGGGTATGAGTCCTTCGGGCATGTGTCGTTCACATTTGTGAAGTCAATGCACATGCATAATTTGTCACTATCTTCCCGAGACGCTACTACAGGGTTACTCAGCCATTCGGGGCAAGACACTTCTCTGATTACCCCTGCGTCGAGTAGCTTCGAGATTTGCTCCCTGATGAACATTCTTTTGACCGGGGCATTGTTCCTCTTCTTCTGCCTTATTGGCCTGGCGTTCGGGTCAACGTGTAGACTGTGTTGGATTACTTTCGGGTCGATCCCGGGCCACTTGGAGAGTAGGCGAAAAGATCTTTATTCATGAAGGAGATTTACAAGTTTTGCCTTACTACCCTTAGACATGTCTTGGGCTATCCTTGTAGTCCGTTCCCCTTCCAGGACAATCTCTTCGGTTGCCATTGTCTCTTCATCCTCCTCCTTCGAGTTCTTCGGCCCCGGACCTTTCTGGGCTAAGGCCATAACATCCTTGGCCTCCTTCTGGCTTACATAGATCGAAGCATCGCCTTCATTGGTCTCAAAGGTGATAGTGAGGTACTTGACGTCGCTCCTCATGTGGATTGCACCCTGAGTTTCTCTCCCGATGATTGCGTTGTAAGCCGAAGGAACGTCCACAACTAGCCATTTTACCATGATGGTAGTATACCGGGATTGCCTTTCGGGTCCGGTCCCAATGAACATAGCGGGGAGCTCGATACACCCGAGCACCGGTAGTTCGTCCGGACCAACTCCATACGTTGCGGTCCGGACTGGGATCAGCCTGCTTGCCTTCAACTTCAAACCTCAGTATGCCTCAGCAAATAGTACGTCGGCGTTTGAGCCGTCGTCCCAGAGCACCCTTCTGACATCAATAGTCCCTATTCTGAGGGTGATGATGAGCGGGTCATAGTGCGGGAAACGTACCTCTGTTCCATCTGCTCGTTTAATTCTGGAAGCTGGATCCCCGTAGCTCATTGATGCTATCTCTCTCGCCTTCCTCTTCCTTGCATTTGACCCGAGGGTTGCGGTTATGGTATGCAAGGTTCCGGTTGCCTGAGGAGGGGACTTCCTCCCTTTGTTCTTCTCTTGACCTGGCGCGTCCCCTTGGACCTTTGCCTTTCCTCGAGAGGATCCCTCTTCTGAAGGCATCTTCAGGTATTCTCTCAAAGAACCCTTCTTGATAAGAGACTCGATGTACCTTTTCAATTGGTAGCATTGCTCCGTATCGTGTCCGATGTCCCGGTGAAATTGGCAATACTGGGATGCATTGCATTTTGCTTCCTCGGGCATGGCCCTTGGCCAACTGATCGTTCGGCTTCCTTGCCTTTGTAGGGCCACAAGAATGCTGGTTCGGGTAGAGTTAAGTGGTGTGAAGTTCGGACTCCTCTCGAAAGGCTTTCTCTGTCCCTCCCAGCTTTCTTGTTCCCTGACATTCGTTGGTTTGGAGTTGTCCCTCCTCGCATCATGCTAAGGTATCCAGAACACTGGCGAAGCCTCCAGGCGAAGCCATTCCTGCGAAGCCTCAAGGCGAGGGCTAGGCTTCCCCAACAAAGGAGTTCCGGCGATGGCAAAACCTTCAGGCGGAGCTATCCCCATAACCCCCCATTGCGAAGCCCTCATGCAACAATGTCCACGAGAAGTCTTTAAGATAAAGGCGGAACTTCCCTGCGAAGCTTCCTGGCGAAGGCAAAGCCACAGGTGACGCGTCATCCCGGCCAGTCTCTGGCAAAAGCCACGTCTACAACAAGAAGACTTCCAGTTCAGACGCTAAGGGATATTCTTCTGCGGAATCTCCAAACGAAGGCGAAGCCTTCTTTGCAAGTCTCAAAGGAGAAGGCGAGGCCACTAGGCGAAGCCTCCTCTGTAAAAGCTTCCCAACAAAGGCGAGGCCTTGAGCGGGGCCTCCCATCGAAAGAGCCCTAAAGCGAGCCACCTCGGCTTATCCGGTCGGCCAACCACTCCCGACCATTACGGCCCCTCCCGCCTTTTACGCCGACACTTGGGAGCGAACTTATCTACTTTTACCTTTTTATCTTTTAAATGAGACATGCATGCAAAAGTCTTGTACACTTTATGGCATGCATGCGCCTTTGTAAGAGGCTGCTCCCTTCCTTCCCTATAAAAGGAAAGGCAGACTCCTAGAATAGGAGAAGATATGTAAAGCTTAAGAAGGACAATTCCTTAAGCTCGGTTCTCTCCCCTTACTATTTTCCGCCATTCCCTTGATAGATTGAATATCATCAAGTTTAATATCTAGAATTGCTCAATCTCGTAGTTGAGAGGTGCTAGATCTTCCATACTCCCGGGCTTATCGCAGATATTGCCCAACCTCGTAGTTGGGAGGTGTCTGTGGCCGTCTCTATCCTTCTTTGTTCAATCGGCTCCATCGAGCTAGATCTGCGCTTCCGTACGATCTCGTGGATTCGCGTCAAGCGTACCCGTGATCATATCACCCAGTGACTCCCGGGGCTAGTTACTGGTACGTAGTGGTTTGCATATCGGGGGTCGACGACGGACCCATTTCTGTTATTATTTCTGGACTTCTGCTATATCGGATCTGTTTATCGGGGGTCGAAGACGGATCCATTCTGCTTTCTGTTAACGACGCATGGGGATGCCGGCCGGGCCGGGGAAGAACTACCCATGGTCGTGCCTTCTGTTATCTGTTCACGGCGCATGGAGATGCGGCGGGGCAGGAAGATCTATCCATGGCTGTGCCCTCGATCGATGGGATTACGTATACATGCATCTCGCATATCACATCATGATATTTAGGGTTGCGTTATCTGTTAGATCATTACACGCTAACCCTTTGTGCAGGCAAAAACGTTTTCAAAGTTTTGGTTTGACCATTTCGTACCTACCCCCTTACGGGTTCTTTCGAGAACTCACCCCCCATGCTTACAATATTTTCAGGGGATCCGGGCAAACGACCTGCGGACTAGATTTCCGCGGTGCTCGTTCTGCACTTCTGTTATTTTGAGGTATTTTTTTGTTTGGGGGAAATTCTCGTTAAAATCCTTTCTATGTTGGTATCTTTCTGTTAAGTCTGACGTTCTTCTCTGTGTATGTTTAGCGGCGACATCTAGTAGCGAGGTATAATTCCGCCTGTTGGCTCGGCTCTGTAGAAGTAGTGCATGTAGACACTCTAGTATTTTCATACTATCGGTCTGTATATTTTGTGGGAGTTTCCGACCCTACGCAGAGGGCGGAACTTCCCCGGCCTGTATCTTTATTTTTTTCTGCTTCATTATTTTTACGCGCGATATCCTGTAAAAACCACTAACGTGTCTCGGGTGCAGGTTTAGGACTAGTAAGACATCTTAAAATCTGCAAACACGTAACAACCTTAAAACTGGAAGAAAAATGTTTTAAGGGAAGGGTTTCGGGTCCACACCCATTTAAGAGAAAATTCCGCGATCACCCGTGATGTGATCACGGGGGGCTCTGATACCAACTGATGTGATCACGGGACGCTCTGATACCAACTGAAGTGGTTACAGAGGAGTGAGCGATCACGAGCTCGGATCTAGCTTGAAGGAGGCGGTTTCCGGCAAGAATGGAAAGCGAAGAACGAGAGGAAGAACAAGGAAACAAAGTCGGCCAAGGGAACCTCCGCACTACGAGGTGAGGCAATGCCCTTGAAAATGCAGGAAAGGAAAATGGAACCTAGAACCTTCGATTACTAGATCGAGACAATGCTAGGTATTATATTGGACCCTCTCGCATGGATCACTAAAGGATTGATGGAGCAAGATTTGAGACCCCAAGAAGAACAAACCGTGTTCTTACAATATATGAATTCTCTCAATATATGGGTTCTACCTAATACTTAGGTTACTGACTTCCTTTTATAGAAGGGAAAAGAAAGAAGGAAATAATAAAGAATGATTTGCCAAGGGAACATCTTCCTCGAAATACGGTAGGCAAAGCATGGGGTGGCGGTGATTTGACATTGTAGGCTACACTGCTTTTGCGGCTCCCAATTCCCCAGAAAGTGTAGTTGGCGGGAAAGGGAAAGAAGGCTTCTTCCATAATTTGAAGGACCCGCCTGACTTGCGTGTGGAGGCTTCTTTTTGGTTGGCGAACACCTGGGCTTCGCTTGCACTGGAAGTTTGGTGCAAGGTGTTCTTCAATAAGGCATGGCTTTGCGGAGAGACCATGGGCTCGCAAAAGGACCTTGGGTTTACCAATGGGATATGGCTTCGCCAAAGACCGAGGGTTCGCCTTAAGGGGCTTCGCGATCATGGTCTTGCCTTGGCATTTGGCCTTAGCTTGGGAAGGCGTGCGGGGTCCTCTCACGGAGATCCGGCAAGTGTGACTTTTCGTGGAGGCTCCTTTTGGTTGGCGAATACAGGCTTCGCTTGCTTACGGAAATGAGGTACAGGGCCTTTGCCAATGACCGCGGGGTCGCAAAGAGCCATGGATTCGCAAATGACCTTGAGTTCGCCCAAGAGGACCACGGGTTCGCCAGGGTCAATGGACTCGCCAGTGACCACGGGCTCGCTGTTGGAGCATGGCCTCGCCAAAGGCCAAAAGTCCGCCAAAGGGACATGGGTACGCCACGCGCCTTGCGAGTACGGACTTGTCTTAGGGCCTCGCCAGTGCCCTGAATGTGGCTTCCTCCTCTTCTGAGCCTTCGCCAAGGGCCCTTTAGACCCTCCAGTGGAAAGGTTACGCCTTGTCACAAAAATGGGGCTGATGTCCACATCATACCCTCCCTCTTCAGAAGAATCCGTCCTCGGATTCATATGAAAATTGTCCCTACAAACCTTAAGACACAACAACAAACTTGAAGAGGCATCAAGGGTTAGTGAACTAAAAGAGTTAGACATCAAAGTTTCCCTAAAAATAGACTGAAGGAATGAGATGGACAATCCGCCCTTTCTCTTCGCTTCACGTTTATACTTAGCCTTAAGACAGACCCACATAGTTATTCCGGGATCAAATATAAGCCTCGGCCATTCATGGGCATGGCCCCAATGTACCGGGCCTAAGTCATGTCCCATAACAGACATGGGATCGCCAACTATGTCACCCAAATCATGCTTGATGTTAAGAGATGAGAGATTAGAAGCACAGTTACCCATGTTCGCTTTCTCCCTCTTGCTCTTTTCTTCCTTTCCGAGAGGGGGTGACACTTCCCGCCCGGGGTGTTGAAGGCTTCCTTCAGCCTTCCTTTCCACAGCGACCTGCACATTCAAAGAAGATAAACAAGGGGGTTGCAAGACAAAAATTAGTGGAAAAGTTGTGTCGGTTGAAGGTATGTTTCGCGCTTCCACTATTTCGGATTATGTAGATTCCCTCTTGTTTTCTCTCCGCTTCCTTCTCATTCTCTTCTCTCGGATCGCTCTCTTTCTCGCTCAAGGTCTCTTGGACCGCCTTACTTTTCTCCCTTTCTTCTCTTTCTTTTTCCCTCATACTTTCTCCTTTCCTCTCGGTCGTTTTCCTCTCAACCTTTCCACCGATTGCAGTTTCCTCCATGTGTCCTTGTAACATCTGGTCCTGGACCATAAGTACAAGTTGTTTTATCTCATCAATGATGGTGGAGGGGCTGGGTCTTTGAAGCACTTCGGTGTTGCTTCGCCTGTTGATCGAGAGGGTGTTTGTCGTGAAGCAAACTTGTGAGTGGGGGTCCTCTCTGGCTTCTGTTGGTGGATGGAAAACCGCGAATGAGAGGGGGCTCAAGTGGGCGTCGTACAGCTAGGATACGGCGGTATGGGTGAATAATAGGAGTAGGAGGGGTAGCGATAATGAGAGGAGTCATCTTGGCGATGGCATGGGTTCGCCACCAATTGTCCTGGGTCTAGGCCTGAGTGATGCTCATATGCAGCAGGGTATGGAGGGTCGCATTCAGAGGATGGGGTCGGTTCGGGCCAGGTTTCTTGGCCAAGGGGGTACTCTGAATAGTTCCCAAAGTATGTATGGTCAAGGGTTTCCTCCGACCCGAGGTCAGATTCTTGATAACAAGGATCCGATTCCGGGTAGTAGTCCTCTTCCACATACTCCATGAAACTCAAATCCCGCACATGCGGATAGTATTGGGAAACCTCGCCACTCTCCCTTAGTGTTTACACTCCTTTCTCGTGTTTTAGAACACAACGGTTCTTTCAGACCTCAAAACTTACCACCAATCTCGATTAAGATCAAATGCAAACACACAAGGAGTTTCCAATAAAATCTTAGCAATATCCCAAATAAGCAACGCACAAAGCTCTAGTTACTCGAACTAGGATTTGGGGTTGGTTGGTGGTTGAAAGAAGTTGGAAATGATATAGAAAAGGCTTTTCACACATGTAAACACAAGAAGTTCAGGTTTCGAAATTATTTTCGATCTGTGAGCACCGTTCACTTGAGTTTCGTGATGAACTCTTCAAGAACACTTAGAACTTTTCCCAGAAATTACGAACTGGTTTGAATATTTCTCTTCTGTAAACTCTTGTTCTTTTGCACACAGGAAACTCTTTTTCTTTTTCAATCCGAAATAACTCACATGATTTAAGAACCTTTAAGAACTTTTCAACAAGGGTAACAAATATTCGGCTTCTCTCAAGAGATCATTAACCGATAACTTTTCTTCAAGTTTTCGAAAGAACAGCAAAGGTTTAAACTTGAAGAAAGTAAACAAACCACGGATACGGTACGGTAAGATACCTCCGACAAGCGCTTTGGCTCTGATACCAACTGATGTGATCACGGTCACGCTCCGAACCCAGCTGAAGTGGTTACAGAGGAGTGAACGGTCACGAGCTCGGATCTAGCTCGAAGGAGGCGGTTTCCAGCAAGAATGGAAACGAAACAGGGAAGAACAAGGGAACAAAGTCGGCCAAGGGAACCTCCGCACTACGAGGTGAGGCAATGCCCTTGAAAATGCCAGGAAAGGAAAATGGAACCTAGAACCTTCGATTACTAGATCGAGACAATGCTAGGTATTATATTGGATCCTCTCGCATGGATCACTAAAGGATTGATGGAGCAAGATTTGAGACCCCAAGAAGAACAAACCGTGTTCTTACAATATATGAATTCTCTCAATATATGGGTTTCCCGAATACTTAGGTTCTGACTTCCTTTTATAGAAGGGAAAAGAAAGAAGGAAAGAATAAAGAATGATTTTACTAAGGGAACATCTTCCTCGAAATATGGTAGGCAAAGCGTGGGGTGGCAGGTGATTTGACATTGTAGGCCACCTGCTTTTGCGGCTCCCAATTCCCCATAAACTGCTTTCGGCGGGAAAAGGGAAGAAAAGGGCCTCTGCACAAGTTGAAGGGTTCGCCTGACTTGTGTATGGAGACCTCTTCTGCTTGGCGAACACCTGGGCCTCACTTGTACTGGAAAGTTTGGTGCAGGGTGTTCTTCAATAAGGCAGGGCTTTGCGGAGAGACCGTGGGCTCACAAAAAGGACCTTGGGTTTTGCCAATGGGATATGCCTTCGCCAAAGACCGAGGGTTCGCCTTAAGGGGCTTCGCGAGTATGGCCTTTCCTTGGCATTTGGTCTGAGCTTTGGGAAGGTGTTCAGGGTCCTCTCCTGGAGATCCGGCAAGTGTGACTTTGCCGTGGAGGCTCCTTTTGGTTGGCGAATACCTGGGCTTCGCTTGCTTCTGGAAATGAGGTGCAGGGCCTTCGTCAATGACCACGGGGTCGGAGAGAGTCATGGATTCGCAAATAACCTTGAGTTCGCCCATGAGGGTCACGAGTTCGCCAGGGTCGATGGACTCGCTAGTGACCACGGACTCGCCATTGGTGCATGGACTCGCCAAAGGCCAAGAGTCCGCCAAAGGGACATGGGTGCACCACGCGCCTTGCGAGTACGGTCTTGTCTTAGGGCCTCGCCAGTGCCCTGAATGTGGCTTCCTCCTCTTCTGAGCCTTCGCCAAGGGCCCTTTAGACCCTCCAGTGGAAAGGTTACGCCTTGTCACAAAAATGGAGCTGATGTCCACATCACTAAGTGATGCGCATTCTTATACTCAAAACATATGGTACCTAGCTCATGGGTAGCAAACAAGGAGGCACTAAGTTGGGGCAAGATGAACAATCCGCTCTTTCTTGCTCCGGTGCCATGAAAGCATACCAGTGCCTTATGCCAAAAGCTTTCTTGTTGGCCGAAAATAAATTTAACAAAATAGCATGCAATTTCTACATGCTCAGTTTCAAGCAAATTATTTCTACATGTGCCGGGGTCATGTACGAGTCTTACCCTAGCAAGTTTCCCGACCATTCGCAACATGTTCAACCCATTAATTTTCTTGGCATAGGCAGGGTGGGGTCATTCAATTCAGCGCATGGTATGATCATGGTTTCATCAATAGGCATATTACAAATGCATGAGTGCTTCCTAGCTAAAGTAGGTATGCACATATCAGTCCTGGCACAAATCATGTCATGATCATACAATTTCAAAGTTTCATCACTAGGATGAAACGAGATGTTACCTCTCCCCAAGTTAGGGGAGGCAGGCTCCGGCTCTGTAACCGGGACTTCTTCTTCCTCTTGCGGACAACCGAAAGTTTTTTTGTCATCGATTCCTGGCATAATCAAAGAAGAATAACAATCATTAGAGGATTTAAGCGTTAGCCCTTCATTGATCTCGGTTGTGACTTGGGTGTTTCACTCTCCTCACTCTTTTGGCGTGGAAGAGATCTTTTCTTTCCTCTCTCTTCCCTCGTAATTTCTTCTTTTCCCTCGGTTGTTTTCCTCTCAACCTTTCCACCGATTGCAGCTTCCTCCATGTGTCCTTGTAACATCTGGTCCTGGACCATAAGTACAAGTTGTTTTATCTCATCAATGATGGTGGAGGGGCTGGGTCTTTGAAGCACTTCTGGTGTTGCTTCACCTTGTTGGTCAGAGGGTGATTGTCGCGACGAAGCAAACTTATGAGTGGGGGCTCTGTTGGCTTTCGGTTGGTGGAGGAAAACCGCGATTGAGAGGGGCTCGAAGCCGGGCGTCGTGCGGCTAGGATACGGCAGAATGGGAAGTAATACGAGTGTGAGGGTAGCGATAGCGAGGAGTCATCTTGGCGATGGCAAGGGTTCGCCACCAATTGTTCAGGCTCTGACCCTGAGTAATACTCATATGCAGCAGGGTTTGGAAGGTCAAATTCAGAGGATGGGGTTGGTTCGGGCCAGGTTTCTTGGCCAAGGGGGTACTCTGAATAGTTCCCTGAGTATGTATGGTCGAGGGTTTCCTCCGCCCAGAAGTCAGAATCTTGGAAACAAGGATCCGATTCCGGGTAGTAGTCTTCTTCCACATACTCCATGAGACTAAAGTTATGCACATGTGAACAATACTGTGATGCCTTACCATTCTCCCTGAGTGTTTATACTCTTCTCTCGTGTTTTAGAACACAACGGTTCTTTCAAGCCTCAAAACTTACCACCAATCTCGATTAAGATCAAATGCAAACACACAAGGAGTTTCCAATAAAATCTTAGCAATATCCGAAATAAGCAACGCACAAAGCTCTAGTTACTTGGAACTAGGGTCTTGAGGTTGGTCGGTGGTTGAAAGAAGTTGGGAGTGAGATAGAAAAGCCTTTCACAAACACAAACACAATAAGTTCAGGTTTTCGAAGTTATTTTCGATCTGTGAGTACTGTTCATTTGAGTTTCGTGATGAACTCTTCAAGAACACTTAGAACTTTTCCCAGAAATTATGAACTGGTTTGAATATTTCTTTTATGTAAACTCTTGTTCTTTTGCACACAGGGAAACTCTTTTCTTTTCAAATCCGAAATAACTCACGATTCATGAAGCTTTAAGAACTTTAAACAAAGGATAACAAATATTCGGTTTCTCTAAAGTGATCAATATCTTTAACTTTTCTTCAAGTTTTCGAAAGAACAGCAAAGGTTTTGACTTGAAGAAAACAACTGATACGGTAAGATTCTTCCGACAAGCGCTTTGGCTCTGATACCAACTGATGTGATCACGGGGGGCTCTGATACCAACTGATGTGATCACGGGACGCTCTGATACCAACTGAAGTGGTTACAGAGGAGTGAGCGATCACGAGCTCGGATCTAGCTTGAAGGAGGCGGTTTCCAGCAAGAATGGAAACGAAGAACAGAGGAAGAACAAGGAAACAAAGTCGGCCAAGGGAACCTCCGCACTACGAGGTGAGGCAATGCCCTTGAAAATGCCTGGGAAAGGAAAATGGAACCTAGAACCTTCTGATTACTAGATCAGACAATGCTAGGTATTATATTGGACCCTCTCGCATGGATCACTAAAGGATTGATGGAGCAAGATTTGAGACCCCAAGAAGAACAAACCGTGTTCTTACAATATATGAATTCTCTCAATATATGGGTTCTACCTAATACTTAGGTTACAGCTTACTTTTATAGAAGGGAAAAGAAAGATGGAAATAATAAAGAATTATTTGCCAAGGGAACATCTTCCTCGAAATACGGTAGGCAAAGCATGGGGTGGCAGGTGATTTGACATTGTAGGCTACCCGCTGCGGCTCCCAATTCCCAGAAAGTGTAGTTGGCGGGAAAGGGAAAGAAGGCTTCTTCCATAATTTGAAGGACCCGCCTGACTTGCGTGTGGAGGCTTCTTTTTGGTTGGCGAACACCTGGGCTTCGCTTGCACTGGAAGTTTGGTGCATGGTGTTCTTCAATAAGGCATGGCTTTGCGGAGAGACCATGGGCTCGCAAAAGGACTGAGGGTTCGCCTTAAGGGGCTTCGCGATCATGGTCTTGCCTTGGCATTTGGCCTTAGCTTGGGGAAGGCGTGCAGGGTCCTCTCCTGGAGATCCGGCAAGTGTGACTTTTCTGTGGAGGCTCCTTTTGGTTGGCGAATACCTGGGCTTCGCTTTGCTTATGGAAATGAGGCATGGGGCCTTTGCCAATGACCGCGGGTCGCAAAGAGCCATGGATTCGCAAATGACCTTGAGTTCGCCCAAGAGGACCACGGGTTCGCCAGTCAATGGACTCGCCAGTGACCACGGGCTCGCTGTTGGAGCATGGCCTCGCCAAAGGCCAAAAGTCCGCCAAAGGGACATGGGTGCGCCACGCGCCTTGCGAGTACGGACTTGTCTTAGGGCCTCGCCAGTGCCCAGAATGTGGCTTCCTCCTCTTCTGAGCCTTCGCCAAGGGCCCTTTAGACCTTCTGGTGGAAAGGTTGCGCCTTGTCACAAAAATGGGGCTGATGTCCACATCAACCCGCCGCCATTACCTTCAACCTCCGCAACTACGACGCTTCCGCCAGTTCCGGGGCGGTGGGGTGACAATTTGGTATCAGAGCCTAAGGTTAGAGTTAGGAATGGTTAAGACTACCCTACCTAAACAACACTACTAGTTCTGGGGTAATTTAAATAAAAGCGTAGCTAACTTTTACTAAAATTATTCTTGAACTTTAGGTATGTTTATGGTTGGTTAGTTAACACGAGAACCTAGCATAATCTGAAACTCAAATAAGTGGTTAAAACAGATATCGCGCTTTGACAATTCATGAAGGATATGGATTGTTATTTTTTTTCTCTCTCAAAGTAGGCAAGCAAAGGAATTGTTGCCGAAATTTTCTGTTAAACATGCATATCATTTACACTACAGAGCCATTAGGAGTCTGCTGTTTGCTAACATAGAGATTAACGTTATTTCCATATGTTTTGTTGGGAATTTCAGATGGTACGATCTGTTGGACGCCAGGAGCGTGTCAACCTTGTGGACACACTAGGTCAGATTCGCACCCTTCTGAACGGTGTGTTCGCTCAGACAGATAGCACGTCGGACCACGAGAGCGATGCTGATATTTCTACACCGACTGCTACACCCCCGACTTGGAGACCACTTATACCATCTCCAGACGATATCGCCGTACTCCTACTGTTGAGGAGGATCAGTCTGGATTGTTGGGACGCCCTCACGTTAGGAGGACTCGGGCAGCGGTCGGCCCGCCCGCCTAGACAGCTACCCGCTGTGCACGGGTAGAGGCTTCACCGATTGGTCATCGCCGACCTGTGGACGACCCCGATTCTGATTCTGGAGATATCCGAGAGATCCCAAGGCCGCATACCGGGAGCAGTATGGGTTTTGACGAGGTTAGGATGATGGAGCGCCTGCAGCGTTTCAACCCGCCCAAGTTTTCTGGCAGATCTGGACCGGACGCAGCCGAGACTTGGCTAACCGATATTGAGCGCCTTCTGCTGAGGCTCCATATACCATCTGAGGAGATGGTCTCTTTGGCCACCTTCTATCTGAGAGATGCGGCGAACAATTGGTGGCAGGGAGTGGCCAGAGGCAGAGCGATGCAGTATGCAGGGCTGAGACGTGTTGATCCGGGGATGCCTTGGGAGGAGTTCTCCCGTTTGTTCCATGAGCGATGGCTGGGGTACGCCATCCAGGAGCGCCGTCAGACTGAGTTCTATGCACTTACTCAGGGGAGCCGGACGGTGACTGATTATGAGGTTGAGTTCAGCCGGCTTATCCGTCATTCCTCACTGTTTGACTCTCCTGAGCGGGAGAAGACTAGGAGATTTATTCGGGGTTTGCGCCCACAGATCAGAGAGCATATGATTGCGCACAGCATCACCGTTTATCATGAGGCCATTCAGAAGGCCCTACTGTTGGAGACGGAGATGACCGGGGCAGTGGTTACATCTTCCCGACCCCAGAGTGGCGGGAGACCTTCAGGCCAGTAGGGCCGAAGACAGCAGCCCGGACCGAACAGACCGGGACAGAGCAGACCAGGCAGGTTCGATAGGGGCAAGGGCCCCATTACTGAGTTCCCAGTCTGCCGGGAGTGTGGCCGATGCCACGGAGGACAGATTTGCTTCAGGGCTCGAGGGCAGTGCTTGAGATGTGGAGTGAATGATGATGTGGACATCACCCCCCATTTGTGAGTTAAGAGGCAACCATTCCTCCAGAGGGTCCAAAGGACCCTTGGTCACCTCTCAAATCTTGCATGTCCATCAATCATTCTTTAGTGATCCATGCTTGTAACCAGAGGATCCAATATAATACCTGAGGTTTTGGCATTGTTCTCATTTCTTGCATTCCATCTCCTTAAGTATCCGTGCAAGAGGATCCAACATAATATCTAGGTTCTCAAAAGGGTTCCCGCTTCCTTCCGAGGCATTTTCAAGGGCATTGCCTCACCTCGTAGTGCGGAGGTTCCCTTGGCCGACTTGTGTTTCCTTTGTGTCTTCCTCTGCTTCGTTTCTATTCTTGCTGGAAACCGCCTCCTTCGAGCTAGATCCGAGCTCGTGATCAGTTACCCCCCCCCCGTGATCACATCAAATGATCACTGGGTCAATGATTGCCCAGTGACTCTGGCACCTGGAGCTAGGGTTCAGCCGGGAGGACCACAGCGGAGTCAGATCAGGGCCGGTCAGGGCCGAGGTTTTACTCAGGGAGGCTTGAGAGCTCCACCACAGAGACCACTTATTACAGCACCGTCGGTACAGCGGACAGTTCAGCCAGCACGGGTCTACCAGTTGGAGCAGGGCGGTACTTCGCAGCAAGGAGCAATAGCAGGTATCATCCTTTTAAATAATGTACCTGTTAATGCACTTTTCGATACTGGCGCTTCAATTTCTGCTATTTCTCTGAAATGTGCGACATCTCGGACTTTGCCTATCGCCCACACGGCAAGTGTAGTCATGGTACGCACTGCTGGTGGGATGCGATTGTATTCGAATGAGATTGCTCAAGAATGCATCTTGAGTATCGGGCGTCATCAGATTGAGTCTGAGTTACTGATTTTGGATACGTCCAAGTACGATATTATTCTGGGGATGGACTGGTTGTCACAGCACGATGTGAGGATTGACTGTGCCAGACGACAGATTCTGCTTTCCGGAGAGGTTGTACCGATTGGATATCCATCAGAGCCAGTGGAGCAGAGTATGGAGCTATGCATTCTAGAGCATATACCAGTGATCGATGAGGAGGAGTACTTCGGCCTTAACACTACAGGTACGCGCACAGAGTTAGACAAGATTCCTGAAGTTCGTTATTTTCCTCATGTTTTTCCGGAAGAGTTACCGGGTATGCCTCCGGAGCGGGAGATCCCATTTGAGATTCAGTTACAGCCGGGATCAACTCCAATCTCCATCCCTCCCTACCGGATGCCGATTGTGAAGTTAGCTGAACTGAAGAAGCAGCTTGATGAGCTTCTGGAGAAGGGATTCATCCACCAGAGTACTTCACCGTGGGGAGCCCAGGTGTTGTTTGTTAAGAAGAACGATGGGACTCTCCGACTTTGCATCGACTATCGGCAGCTGAATGCCATCACGGTTAAGAATAAGTATCCGATACCCAGGATCGATGATTTGTTTGACCAGCTCAGGGGAGCTAAGGTTTTCTCGAAGATCGACTGCGGATGCAGGTACTTCCAACTACGCATCAGAGAAGAAGATATTCCCAAGACAGCTTTTCGTACTCGGTATGGGCATTACGAGTGTACCGTAATGCCATTTGGTTTGACGAATGCACCAGCTGCATTTATGGACATGATGCACCGAGTATTCCGCCCGTACCTAGATTCCTTTGTGATAGTCTTCATCGATGACATTCTTGTCTATTCTCCCGATGACGAATCACATCAAGGACATTTGAGAACTGTATTGGAGACACTTGCGAATAACCAGCTGTACACTAAGTTCTCTAAGTGCGATTTCTGGTTGCGGGAGATATCTTTTTTGGGTCACATCGTCGGGGAGCATGGTATATCTGTGGATCCAGAGAAGACCAAGGCAGTTGAGGAGTGGAGGCAGCCACGGACTGTTAAGGAGATACGGAGCTTCCTGGGGTTGGCAGGATATTACCGCAGATTCGTACCAGGATTCTCCATACTTGCATCACCACTTACTCAGTTGACCAAGAAGGGTCAGCCGTTTATGCGGTCCTCGGCCGCGAGGACAGCTCTCGAGAACTTAAGCGGTTCTCGACACACGCTCCGATTCTCGAGTCAACCGGACCTGCACTACCTTACGTAATCTACAGATGCGTCAAGGGCGGGAGTCGGATGTGTGTTGATGCAAGGGCACCACGTCGTTGCGTGCGGGTCAAGACAAATGTGACCACACGAACAGAACTACCCTACGCACGACACGGAGTTGGCTACGATCATTTATGCTCTCAAGCGGTGGAGACATTATCTACTCGGCAAGTAGATTCCAGATCTTCACCGATCACAAGAGTTTGAAGTATCTGTTTACCCAGAAGGATTTGAATATGAGACAGCGACGGTGGCTCGAATACATGAAGGACTATGACTGCACTATCGAGTACACCGCCGGCAAGGGGAATTCAGTAGCAGATGCTTTGAGCAGGAGGTATACTGGGATTGTTAGCGGTGGAGAATCTGGGAACAAGGGTGAGGGTTCAGATCTGATGTTGTTATGGCATCAGTGGGAGCAGTGGGAGCAAGCTCAGGTTAACACTTTGACCGTTCAGTCGAAGTGGTTGACCGAGATCCGAGAGGCACAGGCCAGAGATGCGGGGCTGAAGAAACTCTCGGGTGAGGACAAAGGGACTCTGTGACCGTTCTTTGAGTACAGCAGGGGTTCTTTGTACTTCAAGAGTCGCCTCTATGTACCGGATGATTCGTCGATTCGAGATCGACTGTTGGGGGAGGTGCACTCGAGTAGCTTGAGCATCCACCCTGGAAGTGAGAAGATGTACCATGATCTTTGATCTCACTTCTGGTGGCCGGGGATGCGGAGGCACATAGCCGCCTATGTGTCGAGGTGTGCGACTTGTCAGCGCGTTAAGGTAGAGCATCAGAAGCCAGCGGGTACACTGCAGACTCTACCTATTCCTGTCAGGAAATGGGGCAATATCACGATGGACTTCCTGACTGGACTTCCTCCGACTAGAGCTCAGCATGACGCCATCTGGGTTATAGTTGATCGGCCGACAAAGTGTGCACATTTTACGCCAATGCGAGTGACAGACTCGCTAGAGAAGCTTGCCCAGCTTTATATTCGGGAGATCGTGCGACTTCATGGGGTACCAGACTCCATTGTGTCTGATAGAGATCCACGGTTTACCGTGAGGTTTTGGATTGCCTTCCATAAGGCTCTGGGCACGCGACTTCACCTGAGCACGGCGTACCATCCTCAGACAGACGGGCAGTCCGAGAGGGTTATTCAGATTGTCGAGGATATGCTCAGGAGTTGTGTTCTGGATTTCGGAGGTTAGTGGGATCGCCACCTGCCGCTAGTAGAGTTCTCCTACAACAACAGTTATCATACTACTATCGGCATGGCACCCTATGAGGCACTGTATGGTCGGAGATGCATGACACCTCATTGTTGGACAGATGCCTCAAACAAGATGATTATTGGCCCCGAGTTGTTGGAGGAGACGACGGAGAAGATCCGTCTGATTCAGATGCGGATGAAGGCCGTAAATGACAGGACCACCTCTTATGTTAACAAGACACGACGTGATCTGAAGTTTGAGGTAGGAGACAGAGTTTGGCTGAAGGTTGCACCGACTCGTGGGACCATTCGTTTTGGCAGGCGGGGCAAGTTGGCTCCAAGATATGTTGGTCCTTACGAGGTTTTGGAGTGTATAGGCAGAGTCGCTTACAGATTGGCCTTACCTCCGAGCATGTCTGCGGTGCACAACGTTTTTCATGTTAGCATGCTGAAGAAATGCATTGTGGATGACACTCAGATCATTCCGACAGAGGAGATAGAGTTAGAGCCGGATCTATCCTACCGAGAGGTACCGAGTAGCTTTTACGGCCGGGGATGTTCGGAGGCTCCATGCAATTCCGATGATCAAAGTTCAGTGGTCACATCATTCTGATCGGGAAGCGACTTGGGAGACAGAGCAGGAGTTGTTGAGTAGATACCCGGAGGAGTACCGGAGGTTGTTATCACTCTTGGAGGACCAAGAGTGTTACGGTCACCCCGAGCGGGTTGCGACCGGGTGACTCGGGGCTCCGGTTTTGGCCTGCGGGTCACGTTTTTCGGCGTTCAGGCGGCTCCCGAGCCCTATCCGAGTATCATTTTGGCGAACCCTTCCGTATTTGAGGTTGTGTAGCACTCTCGAGATCTCAGTTTGGGAAGCCGTTTGCAGTTTTGGAGTCGTGGAAACGTCCCGGAGGTGGTTGTGGAGTTTAATATTTGGGGCGGGACGTTCGGTTCCGGGCGACTCCCGGGGCTCGGGACGGGAATCCCGGGGCTCGGGATGGAAATTTTCTGACGGTTTTGGGGTAAGTTGTGTTATAATTTAAGATGGAATTTATGGGTATTTTTATAGAATTTTGGAGTGACGGAATTTCGGTTCAGGTTGACACGCTCGCACGTCGGGTTTTGGTTCGGGTTCACCGAGCTCGGTAGGACACTCCGGAATGGTAAATGAACTTTTGAAATATGTTTTGTGAATGTTATAATATTCTGAAGGTTGTGTCCAAGTTTCGTTAATTTTGGAATTCGGTAATTATTTTTGGGCAAAAAGAATTGGAACTTTCGTAAAAGTCGGGAGATTAATTGGAAATTGGTTGCAAAATAAATAAAAATCAGCATGGGCAGCAGCTGATCTTTTCGGCAGCAATTGGGAGGAGTTAAGGGACACTTGGCTATTTCTTATTTAAGATGAGAAGTATGGGTTAAAGAGAGGAGATATATATGTTGACTTATTATTTTCATAAAATGAGTTATCTCATTTCATTTTCACTTCTTTTCTTCTTCTTCTTCCTCTTGCTGCTGCTGCCGACGCCATTGAAGAGCTCAACCTCAAGCTTGAAGTTCTTCTCCTTGCAAGAAATCAAAGAGGAATTGGGTGCTTTAAGTTGTAAGCATCCTTCCTTCTTCTCTTTACTTGTTAGAATCAAGGTTTAGTGAAGAAAAGTTGAGTTTTTGCAAATGATGGGTTTGTTCTTAGCTATAAGCTAGGATGATTCTCTTCCTCCCATGTTTTAGTATGTTGTTCTTGGGTAGTAGGGGAGTGTTAATCAAGTGTTGGATTTTGGAAAACACATCTTGGATGAGGAACCCTATGTTGGCCGAAGTTTTGGGAAAAATTCCAAAATGATGTGTGTTTGTTATCTTGGTTCATGCTTCAAGTATGTTAATCCTAGCATGATTCTAAGCTTATGTATGGATTCAATTTGATGGAAAACAAGTTGAGGAAAAAACCCCCTTTTGGCCGAAAGTTTAGGTTGGTGTTCAATGTTGGATTTTGTTGTTTTGGATGCAATTGGATAGCATTCTTGGTTTAAAAGTGAAATTGGTGGTTAGAATGGTTGTTTGGTAGCTTGAATGGATTGAATTGGAAGTTGGGTAAAATGTTGGTTAAGAACCGAATTATTGGAATGATTCTTTTTCAATGTTGGAGTTTCATTTTGGTTGAATTGGATGTTAAAATGGTGTTGGGGTTGAATCTAGGTGTGGTTTGAAGTTTGAAACGTTGAATTCGGTTAAGAAATGGAAAAGTTGCAATTAAGCGGGATTATCGGAAAATGTTGGGTAATGAAGGGTTTTAAGGTTGGTTTGGTCATTTCTGCTTGTTGGATGATGTTTGTCAATGTATAATCTTGCATTGTCTAGGTTGGTTCTGAATTCTGACATTTCTGTGGAAATCTGGAATTTTACGGAAATTCTGCCGGATTTTCGGTTTTGGGGTCGGGGGTGTAGTTTGGTAGTGTGGTCGATAAGGATTCTAATTCAACTTGGTTTGACAGATTCTGAGGTTCGGAGGTGAGAAAAAGAGGGGTTTCTGAGTTTCGGGTCGTAGTGTGGAAGTTGTCCAGAAGCGGTCTAATACTCTGGACTTGAGAGGTAAGGGTTTGGTTCTGTTATTTTGGTAAGATAAGTATATGTTTTGGTTTCGTTTTCTTTTACGCTAGTATTTGAATTTTATGCCTTAGGGCATATTTTGTAGTTTGTAGGAGTATGCCTTATGGCATACTGCATGCAGTAACCCTACGACAGTTGTGGGTTCGCTACCCCAGCTGGTGCACCATGCTTCTGTATTAGCTTCGGCTTCCGACTCCCTTAGTGGGAGGCTGTCGTTCCGATTTGTTATAAGGGTTATGGCGATTTAGAATCGCACGTCCTTTGAGATTCCGATCTATTTCCTGTACATGCATGATATTCTGTATTCTGTTGCATATATTGCTATCTTTCTGTTTTGCAGGGTTACATATACTTACCTTACCCCAAATCCCTTACGGGTCCTTTTAGGACTCACCCTTTTTCGGGTTTTGTTTTTGGGTTTCAGGTAGACCTGATAAGCGGCCTGCGGAGTAGGTTTCCGTGAGGTTTCTACCTTGGGTGTGTTTTTGCAGCAGCTGCACCTTGCGGTCCGGGATTTGTCTTTTGCATCTGAATCCCGCGCGAGGTATTTTGACACTTAGATCTAGGGATGGCTCTGTAGTTGCATATGCACACTTTCTGTATTGCTGTGATGATTGTATATTTGTATATACTCGTATATTATATTCTGAGCGCTTGGCGCTTGCTAGACACTTTAGGTTCTGTGAACTCTGTATGTATTTATGTTTTAGTGCGTAAGCACTCGTCCACGGAGGGCGGGGCTTACTCTGTTGTTAATGCATGAATTGTATGTTTAGATTTTATTTTCAGTTATATGCACGAAATTTTTGTTAGGTTGCTTCTACAATCGTTTCGCTCTTTGGGTCCGCTACGCGCGGCGGGTCTCGATGGACCTGCCATTCCTATTCATTCCGGCTTCCGCTTCCGTCGTCCCGGCGCCCCCGCCTCCGCAACCGGGCTCGGGTGGCGTGCGGTGACAAGTTGGTATCAGAGCGAGTAAGTGACCATATTGGTCGTCGGTGGTGACTTGAAGTGACAACTATTGTTGTACATTTTATTTTAGAATGGTTTGGTACGGAGATTGGCCACCTCCTTACTCGAACCACTTCAAAATAAAATTGTGGAGCAAAGTTTGGTCCTTCAAGTTATCCTGGTAGTTGCAGAGTACGGAATCCAGAATTTCTGGATTTTGGTAGAAGTATTACAAGTAAAGGATTTTAGAAAAGTTTCAGGTACGTAAAATTGTGTGTTAGGAAAAGATTTGGTGAAATAAGCATGAACTGCTTCTGTGATTCTGTGAAATGCATGATTTTATCATTTTGTGAGATAACTTCTGAGTCAAGTACTGCATTGCACTACAGAGCCTTAGAAAGCTGCTGCTAGTTTCTGTAGGGATTAGAGGTAACTGATTGGTCTGGACTCTGTTTGGTCTGAAATGTTTCAGGAATGGTTAACACGCGCCGACAGCGTGATTTGCGACCGGGGGGAGGGGACCGTAATCCCACGCCTCCGAGAGGTAGAGAGCAGAGACAGGGGCATTCTGGGCCAGAGCGGGTACATACCCCGCCACCGGTTGTACAGCAGGGTCAGGGGTCTACCACTGCTTTGGTTCATGTGCTGGAGCAGGTCCAGCAGTTGTTGAGGACACTAGTACCGGAACAGGTTCCGGTACAGTCACAGGTGCAGGAGGATTCGGTCGTGGCACCGTCTGTGCATTCTGATGGGAGGGTGAGTAGCCACACCGGACTACCACCCACACTCATGTACGGGCCCGATCGAGAGTGAGTCGAGGAGGACGCGGAGCGCAGGAACCCGCGATCTCGGAGGATACGACGAGCGTAGCTCGCGGCTCGCTCCGATCGTTACGACCAGAGACTTATCAGCCCCTCTCGGCGGCGGAGGGTTATTGAGCTGGATTCTGATACCACCCGTCGGACCCACCGACGACGGGGAGGTTCGGGGCATCACTCTGATTCTGATGATGTCCGGTTGTTGGAGAGGTTCCAGCGGTTGAACCCTAGGAAGTTTGATGGCAAGGGAGGTCCCGAGGCAGCGGAGACCTGGTTTATGGAGATTGACAAGCTCCTTGGGAGGTTACACCTACCTTCCACAGTGATGGTATCCCTTGCCACGTTCAATCTGCAGGAGGGAGCAGATCATTGGTGGAGGAGCCTTCAGGGTAATCTGAGGGCCAATGCGGGGCTAGCACCCGATCAGGAGGTGGATGTTACCTGGGAGCAGTTTACACAACTGTTCCATCGGAGGTTTATCGGGGCTGCAGCTAGAGATCTGCGGCAGGCACGGTTTGATGAGCTTGGCGAGGGAGATAGGACTGTCGCAGTATGAGCGTGAGTTTGTGAGCTTATCCACTACGTACCGCAGTACCACGGTATGGAGGAGGAGAAGGCGAAGAGGTTTATCCGTCATTGCGCCCGAGTACGAGATGGGCTCGAGGCCGTTGGACATTACTACCTACGGGAGGCAGTTCACAAGGCTCAACTCCTCGGCGGGAGGACGTTGAGAGTCGCCTCACCTCGCGAGAGAGGTCGGGGAGTTCGAGGGTTCCACACGGCGAGGACCCCGGCGGGAGTTCAGGCGGCGAAGCAGACCGGGCGATCTAGTGGAGGCGGGGAGCACCACCCTCACGACCTTGTCCGACTTGGGGTGGGTATCACCCGGGTCGACCTGGTTACCGGCTGGAGGGCCGGTGTTTGCGATGCGGGTCGGATACTCACTGGTGCAGGACTGCCCTCGAGACGGTAGGGGCGGCTTTGGTAGTCTTCAGCGTCCGCGATCTCGGGCACCGCCCAACGCGCCGCGAGGGCGTGGGTTTCAGTGGGTGGCCCGAGACCTTAGCGGCGACCGCGGCTTCAGCCACCCCCTCCACCGCAGCAGCCTAGAGCGGGGCAGTTTTCGAGATAGAGCGAGGAGGTCCTAGTCGGCGAGAGGACCTAGTCATCAGGGAGGACCCAGTCAGCAGGCGGGCCCCAGCCAGCAGGGAGGCTCGACTCAGCAGGGAGTCTTGCAAGGTACTGTATTTCTGAATGATACATCTGTTCATGCGTTATTTGATACGGGAGCATCCATTTCTATTGTAGCACAGAAATGTGTTACATCTCTGCACCTGTCTGTTAGTACTTTGCCGCAGATGTATTTAGTAAAAACTGCTGGGAGTCAGTTTCTGTTTTCCAATGGGATGGTTCGGGGTTGTATGATATCGTAGGCGGGCATCGAGATAGTATCGGACTTGTTGGTTTTGGACACGCCGAACTATGATGTTATTCTTGGGATGGATTGGCTATCCAAGAATTCTGTGCACATTGTTTTTGATGCCCGTACCATTTTGGTTTGTGGTGAGGTACTACCTCTCTCGTCTCCGACTTGTTTGACTATCGCACAGCATTTTACAGAGTTGCAGATTCTGGACTAGCTGTCGATAGTTGGTGTAGGGGAATGTTTAGATCTGAATGAGGCGGATACTAGGTTGAGGCTAGATAGTATACCGGTGGTTCGAGATTTTCCGCAGTATTTCCGGAGGAGTTGCCGGATTACCACCGGAGCGGGAAATTGTGTTTGAGATCTACTGCGGTCGGGCACTTTGCTCCGATATCTATTCCCCCTTATCGGATGCCCATTTCGAGATGCGGGAGTTAAAGAAGCGATTGGAGGAATTACAGCGAAGGGCTTCATCCGACCGAGCACTTCGCCGTGGGGTGCTCCGGTTACATTTGTAAAGAAGAAAGATGGGACACTCCGACTTTGTATAGACTACGAGACGGTTGAATGCTCATGTTGTGAAGAATAAGTATCCGTTGCCGAGGATTGACGATCTTTTTGATCAACTTCGGGATTCGAGAGTTTTCTCGAAGATTGATCTACGATCTGGATACTTTCAGCTTAGGGTGAAGGAGGAGGATATACCTAAGACGCTTTCCGCACCCGGTATGGACACTTTGAGTTTACGGTCATGCCATTTGGGCTGACCAATGCTCGGCGGCATTCATGGATCGATGCATCGGGTGTTCCGGCCATACTTGGACTCATTTGTGGTGGTCTTTATTGATGATATTCGATATATTCTCGGGATGCGGACTCGCATCGGGAGCATCGAGGGTAGTTACTGCAGACACTTTGGGAACATCAGCTTTATGCTAAGTTCTCAAAGTGTGAGTTCTGAATCCGGGAGGTCACCTTTACAGGACACGTTATTTCGAGCATGGTCATGCTGTGGACCCGAGAGAAGGTGAGAGCGATTCGGGGCTGGAAACAACCTACCACGGTGCGGGAGATCGGGAGCTTCACGGGATTAGCGAGGATATTATCGGAGGTTCGTGCATCGGGGTTTTCTATTACGGCATCTCCGCTCACGCAGATTGACCAAGAAGGGTCAACCGTTTATCTGATACGAAAGGTGTGGCAGAATTTTCGAGTTGAAGCGGCGGTTGACTAACGCTCCGATTCGACTCTTCCAGATCCGAGCTTACCGTATGTGATCTATACGGATGCTTCCACATCCGGTTTGGGGTGTGTCTTTGATGCAGGATCGGAATGTGATAGCTTATGGGTCGAGGCAGCTGCGACCGCATGAGCTGAACTATCCGACACATGATCTGGAGTTGGCTGCAGTGATCTATGCGCTGAAACAATGGAGGCATTATCTGCTTGGTAACAAATTTCAGATTCTTACCGACCATAAGAGTCTGAAATATCTTTTTACTCTGAAGGAGCTTAACATGTGGCAGCGACGATGGCTCGAATCCATTAAGGTCTACGATTGCAGTATCGAGTACTTCTCTGGTAAGGGCAACACGGTTGCGTATGCACTTTGCTGGATGAATACGGGGTTGGTCAAGGAGGAGATGTTGGTGACCGATCCGAGGAGAGTGATCTGACGTGCCTTTGGCACGGTGGCACCTACGGGAGCGTGCTCGGTATACACACTTACTATACATTACGAGTGGCTTGATAGAGTGCGCGAGGCGCAAGGTAGAGATCCGGGGCTGAAGAAGTTATCTGGGAGGATAAGGGGTCTTTGTTACCGGCATTTCAGTATAGGCAGGGATTGCTATACTTCCGAGACCGCCTTTATGTACCGGAGGATCAGGAGCTCCGGAATGAGATTTTGGAGGAGGCACACTCGAGTAGATTGAGCGTTCATCCCGGGAGTGAGAAGATGTATCATGATCTGCGTACTCACTTCGGTGGCACAGGATGAGGAGGCACATTGCCACACATGTGTCTAGGTGTGCCGTTTGTCGGCAGTGAAGATTGAGCACCGAAACCGGCGGGGACACTGCAGACTTTGCCCATTCCGGTCGGAAGTGGGGCAATGTTACCATAGATTTTCTGACCGCACCGCCCGACACGGTCCCGCCATGATGCTATCACGGGTTATTGTGGATCGGTGACAAAGTGCGCACACTTTACGCCTATTCGGATCACGGATCCTCCGGAGAAGCTTGCCCGGCTTTACATCGGTGAGATTATGCGATTACATGGAGTACCAGACTCCATTGTATCGGCCGTGATCCGCGTTTCACGGCACGGTTAGAGGGCTTTTCATGAAGCGCTGGGCACGCGACTCCATCGAGTCTGACTTATCACCCACGGCATCGACGGGCGGTCGGAGCGGGTGATTCGAGATATTGGAGGATAAGCTACGTAGCTGTACTATAGACTTTGTAGGATATTGGGACAAGCAATATCCATTGATTGAGTTCTCGTACAACAACAGCTACCAGACTACGATTGGTATGGAACCATCAGAGTCGTTGTACGGGAGGAGGTGTATGACACCACATTCTTTGGACCGATGCGTCGATAGGGTTGAGTTGGGACCCGAGCTTATTGAGGAGACTACGGCGAAGATCAGATTGATTCGGGCGCGGATCAAAGCCGCGAGCGACCGCACCACTACTTATGCGAACCGTCGCCGTAGGGCTCTGGAGTTTGAGGTTGGGGATAGGGTTTGGCTCAAGGTAGCACCTATCCGCGGGACAGTCGGATTCGGAAAGAAGGGCAAGTTGGCCCCACGGTATATCGGCCCATATGAGATTACGGAGGCGGAGTCGGTAGGGTGGCATACCGGTTGGCGTTACCTCCTAGTCTGCTGCTGTGCACAATGTCTTCCATGTCGGCATGTTGAAGAAGTGCATTACGGATCCGACTCGGGCGATTCCGGTGGAGGAGGTGCAGTGGAACCCGATCTTTCTTATCGGGAGATACCGGTAGCCTTTACGGATAGGGATGTCGGGAGACTCGTAGCAAGTTGATTCCCATGGTCAAGGTTCGGTGGTCACATCATCTTGACCGGGAGGCGACTTGGGAGGCAGAGAAGGACATTCGGGATCGATACCCCGAGCGAGATCGGCGGTTGATACAACTCTTGGAGGACCAAGAGTCCTAAGGGGAGAATGTTACGGTCACCCCGAGCGGGTTGCGGCCGGGTGACCGGGGCTCGGTTTTAGCTGCGGGTCACGTTTTCGGCGTTCAGGCGGCTCCCGAGCCCTATCCGAGTATCATTTTGGCGAACCCCTCCGTATTTGAGGTCGTGTGGGTCCCGGACGTTCCGCCGAAAATATTTTTCTGGCGCCGGGGGGTTGTCGGGGTCGTCTCGGGACGTACAGCGGGCTCGGTAGCACTCTCGAGATCTCAGTTTGGGAAGCCGTTTGCAGTTTTGGAGTCGTGGAGACGCCCCGGAGTTGGTTGTGGAGTTTAATATTTGGGCCGGGACGTTCGGTTCCGGGCGACTCCGAGGCTCGGGGCGGGAATCCCGGGGCTCGGGATGGAAATTTTCTGACGGCTTTGGGGTAAGTTGTGTTTTAATTTAAGATGGAATTTATGGGTATTTTTATAGAATTTTGGAGTAGCGGAATTTCGGTTCGAGTTGACACGCTCGCACGTCGGGTTTTGGTTCGGGTTCAGTGAGCTCGGTAGGACACTCCGGAAAGGTAAATGAATTTCTGAAAAATGTTCTGTGAATGTTATAATATTCTGAAGATTGTGTCCAAGTTTCGTTAATTTTGGAATTCGGTAATTATTTTTGGGCAAAAAGAATTGGAACTTTCGGAAAAATTGGGAGTTAATTTGCAATTGGGTGCAAATTAAAAAGAAATCAGCATGGGCAGCAGCAGCAGCCCTTTCTTTTCGGCAGCAAGTGTGTGTGTGTGTGATTAATGGGACACTTGGCCTTTTTTAATTTAGCAAGAGAGGTATGGGTTAAAAGGAAGGAAAATACATAAGGATAATATTTCATAAAAGTGGACTTATTTCATTTCTTCTTCTTCTTCATCTTCTCCAAGTTCTGCCGCCTCCATGGATGCTCAC
Source organism: Stellera chamaejasme (assembly GCA_024586325.1). Classification (NCBI taxonomy): domain Eukaryota; kingdom Viridiplantae; phylum Streptophyta; class Magnoliopsida; order Malvales; family Thymelaeaceae; genus Stellera; species Stellera chamaejasme. The sequence goes on from CM044981.1 coordinate 25,525,200, forward strand.
CTCCAAGCTTGAGCTTCTTCTTCTTTGTGGAAATCAAAGAGAAATTGGTTGCTACTTGTGGTAAGTACCTTCCTAAGTCCTCTTTTCTCATTAGTTTTGAAGTTTAGTGGTGAAAAGAGAAGTTTTGGTAAATGATGGGTTTGTTCTTAGCTATAAGCTAGGATGATTTTCTTCCTCCCATCTTTTAGTATGTTGTTCTTGGGTGGTAGGAGAGTGTTAATCAAGTGTTGGATTTTGGAAAACACAACTTGGATGGAAACCCTAGCTTGGTCGAATTTTTGGAAGATTTTCCAAAATGGTGTGTGTTTGTTATCTTGTTTCATGCTTCAAGTATGTTAGTCCTAGCATGATTCTAAGCTTATGTATGGATTCAATTTGATGGAAAACAAGTTGAGGTGAAAACCCCCTTTTGGCCGAATTGGTTAAGTGTATGTTCTTGATGGATTTTGTTGTTTGGGTGCAATTGGATAGCATTCATGGTTTAGAAATGAAATTGGTGGTTAGAATGGTTGTTTGGTAGCTTGAATGGATTGAATTGGAAGTTGGATGAAAAGTTGGTTAGGAACCGAAATCTTGGAAGGATTCTTTTTCAATGTTGGAGGTTCATTTTGGTTAAATTGGATGTTAATATGGTGTTGGGGTTGAATTTAGGAGTGGATGGAAGTTTGAAATGTTGAATTCGGTTAAGAAATGGAAAAGTTACAATTAAGCGGGATTATCGGAAAATGGCGGGTAATGAAGGGTTTAAGGTTGGATTTGATCAGTTCTGCTTATTGTATGATGTTTGTCAATGTATAATCTTGCATTGTCTAGGTTGGTTCTGAATTCTGACGTTTCTGTGAAAATCTGGAATTTTACGGAAATTCTGTCGGATTTTCGGTTTTGGGGTCGGGGGTTGTAATTTGGTAGTGTGGTTGATAAGGATGCTAATTCAACTTGGTTTGGCAGATTCTGAGTTTCGGTGGTTAGGAAAAGAGGAGTTCTAAGTTTCGGGGCACGGTGTAGGTGTTATCCAGAATCGGTCCAATAATCTGGATTTTGAGGTAAGGGTTTGGTTACTGTGTTTTGGTAAGCTAAGTATATGTTTTGGTTTCAGTTTACATTACGCTAGTATTTGAATATTATGCCTTTGGGCATATTCTGTAGTTTGTAGGAGTATGCCTTATGGCATACTGCATGCATTAATATTACGACAGTTGTGGGTTCGCTACCCTGGTGCACCATGCTTCAGTATTAGCTTGGCTTCCGACTCCCTTAGTGGAGGTCGTTCCGATTTATTATAAGGGTTATGGCGATTTAGAATCGCACGTCCTTCGAGACTACGATCTACTTTTCTGTACATACACGTTATTCCGTACTGCATTGCATATATTGCTATCTTTCTGTTTTGCGGGGTTACATATACTTACCTTACCCCTTATCCCTTACGGGGTCCTTTTAGGACTCACCCTTTTTGGGTTCTGTTTTTGGGTTTTGAGTAGACACGATAAGCGGCCTGCGGAGTAGGATTCCGTGAGGTTCTACCTTGGGTGTGTTTTTGAGCATTTGCACCTTGCGGTCCGGGATTGTGTACTTGGTGTGAATCCCGCGCAAGGTATTTTGTTACATAGATTCTAAGGTTGGCTCTGTAGTTGCATATGCACACTTTCTGTATTGCTATGGTGATTGTATGTCTGTACATATATTTGTATATTCTGTTCTATATCTGTTCTGAGCGCTTGGCGCTTGCTAGACATTTTAGGTTCTGTGAATTCTGTATGTATATGTGTTTTGGTGCGTAAGCACTCGTCCACGGAGGGCGGGGCTTACTCTGTTATTAGTGCATGAATTGTATGGTTGCATTTTATTTTGGTTATACGCATGAAATTTCCGTTAGTTTGCTTCCACAATCCTTCCGTTTTCGGGTCCGCTACGCGCGGCGGGTCTCGATGGACCTGCCACTCCTTTCCATTCCGGCTTCCGCTTCCGGCGTCCCGGCGCCCCCGCCTCCGCAACCGGGCTCGGGCGGCGTATATTCGAATGAGATTGCTCAAGAATGCATCTTGAGTATCGGGCGTCATCAGATTGAGTCTGAGTTACTGATTTTGGATACATCCAAGTACGATATTATTCTGGGAATGGACTGGTTATCGCGGCATGATGTGAGGATTGACTGTGCCAAGCGGCAAATTCTGATATCCGGGGAAGTCATACAGATTGGCTATCCACCGAAACCAGTGGAGCAGAGCATGGAGCTGAGCGTTCTGGAGCACATACCAGTGATCGATGAGGAGGAGTACTTCGGCCTTAACACTACAGGTACGCGCACAGAGTTAGACAAGATTCCTGTAGTTCGTTATTTTCCTCATGTTTTCCCGGAAGAGTTACCGGGTATGCCTTCGGAACGGGAGATCACATTTGAGATTCAGTTACAGCCGGGATCAACTCCAATCTCCATCCCTCCCTACCGGATGCCGATTGTGGAGTTGGCTGAACTGAAGAAGCAGCTTGATGAGCTCCTGGAACTGGGCCTTGAACAGAAAGCAACCGATACCTTACCATGTGACGAGTCTCGGGATCACCGAACCACCGCCCTCACCCGGAACCCACCCCAACTAAACCCGTTATACATGCAACTACTCCCAGAATGCATAGTGAGAGAAGTTGAGCCCTTACCTCAGAAACACCGCTCCGTAGCACCTCCCGGGAAATCCCGACTCCACACTACTCCACCCACGCAGAAACAAGCTGAACAACCACAATTAAGTCAGAACAAACCCCTGGAAACCAATCCCGCACAATCCCGCAGTTTTCTTCAAAAATCAACAGAAAGCTCGGTTTCACGAACCGAGCCAGAACATTGTTTTTCATGCACCCACAAACATATTCCAACCTTTAAACCCCACTTTCCAGACATTTTGCTCGAAATCCAGCATAAAGGTAACTTTTGCACCCAACACCCGAAAACGACGTCTCAAACACCAATACGAACCTACTTTCATCCACAATACCAAATTACCAACCAACACAACCAAAACACAACCCTAACATGGAAAAAGATTCATCCAAAGTTTCGGCCCTTTTACCAAATTTTACCCAACTTCCATTTCAATCCAATCAAGGTTCCATTTGCACTCTTTAATCACCAATTACATAACTTAAGCAAGATTACTAACCAATTTCACCTTTAACGACCAAAATCATTCAAAAATCCCAACCCTTAATTCGGCCAAAGAGGGGTTTTCTACCCAACATGCTTTTCATCATATTGAAACCATAGATAGTCTTAGAATCATGCTAGGAACAACATACTCAAAACATGATCCAAGAACACAAACACACAATATTTTGGAAAATCCACCAACATTTCTGCACCCCTAGATTTTGGCCATCCATGGAGTTTTTCCAACATCCAACCCTAGATTCCTACTCCCCTCCAACCCAAGAACAACATACTAAAAGATGGGAGGAAGATGATCACTCAAACATGTAGACAAGAGTAAACCCTAGCCTGAAAAACCCTCTCTTTTTCCACCCAAACAAAGCTTCCAACTTAAAAACTCATGGAGGAGAGAAACTTACCAATTTTTGGAGCTCAAATCCTTGAAGAATCAGCCAAGAAAAATGAAGAACATGGAGCTTGGAGAGGAGGAGCTATGGCGGCATAAGGAGGAAGAAGAAGAAAGAAGAAGAACACTTGTGATTTTATGAAATATGTCCCCTTTTATACTTCTTCTCTTTATCCATCTTTAATAAGAATTTTAGACAAGTGTCCACCCCTTAACCTTGCAGCCGACCTTCTGACCAAAAATATTATTGACTTAAGGGTTAATAACAACTTAGCCCTCCAATTCTTCAAATCTTTGCAATTTAACCCCAAACGCAAGTAACAAACTCCAAATGAAACCAAAACTGACCACAACCCTCAGAATATCATAAAATACCCAAATCCTGATTCCAAAGTCCATTTGGAAAATCAGAGTGTCCTACCGTGCCCGCTGAACCCGCGCAAATCCCGACGCGCGCGTATGTCGACACTGAACCAAAATCCCGTCATGCCAAAATTCCACAAATATTACCATAAAATCCGTCTTAAAATATAACATACCTTACACCGAAGCCGTCGGGAAAAATCCATCCCGAGCCCCGGGATTCCCGTCCAGAGCCCCGGGAGTCGCCCATGACCGCACATCCCGCTCCAGAAAATATACTCCGTAAAAAAATGCAGGACGTCCTCATGATCCCAAATATGCGAACGGTTCCCCAATCCGAGGTCCTGGGAGCGCTACCGAGCCCGCTGTACGTCCCGAGACAACCCCCCGGCCCCGAAAAATATTTTCGGCGAAAATGTCCGGGGGACCCACACGACCTCAAATCCCGAAGGATTACCAGAAATAAAGCTCAGATAAGTCTCGGGAGCCATTTAACCACCCAAAAACATGACCCGCAGGTCAAAACCGAAGCCCCGGGTCAGAAACCGCTCGGGGTGACCGTAACAGATGGCACTTGGCGAATTTGTGGTAGTATACCGTAACAGATGGCACTTGGCGAATTTGTGGTAGTATACCGTAACAGATGGCACTTGGCGAAACATGATCATCAAGTGTGTGGCTATAAACAAGTATGTCATCAAAATAAACAACCACAAATTTTCCAATGAAAGCTCTTAATGATGTGGACATCAGCCCCATTTTTGTGATAAGAGACACCCATTCCGCCGGAGGGTCTAAAGGACCCTTGGCGAAGGCTCAGATGAGGAGGGAGCCACACTCTGGGCACCGGCGAGGCCCCAAGGCAAGTCCGTAGTCGCAATGTTCTTGGCGCACCCATGCCCCATTGGCGAACCCTTGGCCTTTGGCGAGGCCAAGCCCCAACGGCGAACCCGTGGCTATTGGCGAGCCCATGGTCGTTGGCGAAGACCCTGTGCCTCATTTCCAGAAACAAGCGAAGCCTAGGTGTTCGCCAAGCAGAAGAGGCTTCCATACGCGAGTCAGGCGAACCCTTCAACTTGTGCAGAGGCCCTCTTCTTCCCTTTTCCCGCCGAAAGCAAATTCATAGGGAAATGGGAGCCGCAAAAGCAGGTAGCCTACAATGTCACATCAGCTGCCACCTCTCATTTCGCCTACCATAGATCCAGAAGCTGTCCCCTTGTCAAGACATTCTTTATTATTTACTTCTTTCTTTCTCCTTCTATAAAAGGAAGTCAGTAACCTAAGTATTAGGCAGAACTCATTTTGTAAGAACACATATTTGCGGAAGTACGCATATTGTTCTTCGTGGGTCTCAAATCTTGCTCCACCAATCCATTAGTGATCCATTGCAAGAGGATCCAATATAATACCTAGCATTGTTTGATCTCGTAGTCAAAAGGTTCTAGATCCCGCTTCCTTTCCTGCATTTTCAAGGGCATTGCCTCACCTCGTAGTGAGGAGGTTCCCTTGGCCGACTCTGTTTCCTTCGTGTTCTTCCTCTGTTCTTCGTTTCCATTCTTGCTGGAAACCGCCTCCTCCGAGCTAGATCCGAGCTCGTGATCACTTACCCCCACCGTGATCACATCAGTTGGTATCAGAGCCAAAGCGCTCACTGGAGGTATCGTACCGTATCATACCATATCAGTTGTTTAAATTTCTTCAAGTAAAGCTTTTTGATCTCTTTCGAAAACTTGAAGAAAAGTTATCGGTTAATGATCTCTTGAGAGAAACCGAATAGTTGTTATCCGCTGTTGAAGCTCTTAAAAGGTCTCTAAATCTGTAAGTGACTTCGGATTTGAAAAGAAAAGAGTTTTCCCTGTGTGCAAAAGAACAAGAGTTTACAGAAAAGAAATATTCAAACCAGTTCATAAATTCTGGGAAAAGTTCTAAGTGTTCTTGAAAAGTTCATCCGAAACTCAAGTGAACAGTACTCACAGATCGAAAATAATTTTGAAAACCTGAACTTAAAGTGTTTATATTGGTAAAAACCTTTTCTATATCATTACCAACTTCTTTCAACCACCAACCAACTTCAAAAGCTAGTTTCAAGTAACTAGAACTTTGTGCTTTACTTGTTTCGGGCATTGCTAAGATTTCATTGGATAATCTTTGCATGTTTGCATTTGATCTTAATTGTAGATTGGTGGTAAGTTTTGAAACTTGTAAGAACCGTTGTGTTCTAAACACGAGAGAAGAGAGTAAACACTAAGGGAGTGTGGCGAGGCTTCACAAAACTGTTCACATGTGCAGAACTTGAGTCTCATGGAGTACGTGGAAGAGGACTACTACCCGGAATCAGATCCTTGTTATCAAGAATCGACTTGGGCGGAGGAAACCCTCGACCATACATACTCGGGGAACTATTCGAGTACCCCCTTGGCCAAGAAACCTGGCCCGAACCGACCCCATCCTCTCGAATTTGATCCTCCATACCCTACCGCATATGAGTATTACTCGAGTCCAGACCACGAACGGGTGGTGGCGACCCTCGCCATCACCAAGATACCCTCGCTATCGCTACCCCAAGCACCGGAGGACTTACCCCCATCCTCGTATTATTCCCCCATTCCGTCGTATCCTAGCCGTACGGCGCCCGGCTGAGCCCCTCTCATTCACGGTTCCCCATCCACCAACCGAAAGCCAACGAGGGCCCCCACTCACAAGTTTGCTTGTCGCCCCAATCGCCTTCGACCAACAGGCGAAGCAACACCAGAAGTGCCTCAAAGACCCAGCTCCTCCACTATCATTGATGAGCTAAAACAACTTGTACTTATGGTCCAGGACCAGATGTTACAAGTACACATGGAGGAAGCTGCAACCGGTGGTAAGGTTGAGAGGAAAATAACTGAGAGGAAAGGAGAAATTACGAGGGAAAGGAAAAAGAAGAAAGAGAGAAAAGCGAGGCGGTCCAAGAGACCTTGAGCGAGAAAGAGAGCGATCTGAGAGAAGAGATTGAGAAGAAGGCAGAGAGAAAACAAGAGGGAAGCTCCATGAGCCAAAATAGTGGAAGTGGGGAAAACATGCCTTCAACAGACCCAACTTTTCCACTAATTTCTGTCTTGCAACCCCCTTGTTTATTTTCTTTGAATGTACAGGTCGCTGTGGACAGAAAGGCTGAAGGGAGCCTTCAACAGCCCGGGAAGGAAGTGTCACCCCCTCTCGGAAAGGAAGAAAAGAGCAAGAGGGAGAGAGCGAACATGGGTAACTGTGCTCCTAATCTCTCGTCTCTTAACATTAAGCATGAATTGGGTGACATAGTTGGCGATCCCATGTCTGTTATGGGACATGACTTAGGCCCGGTACATTGGGGCCATGCCCATGAATGGCCGAGGCTCATATTTGATCCCGGAATAACTACGTGGGCTTGTCTTAAGGCTAAGTATAAGAATGAAGCGAAGAGAAAGGGCGGATTGTCCATCTCATTCCTTCAGTCTATTTTTAGGGGAACTTTGATGTCTAACGCTTTTAGTTCACTAACCCTTGATGCTTCTTCAAGTTTGTTGTGGTGTCTTAAGATTTGTAGGGACAATTTCCTTATGAATCCGAGGACGGATTCTTCTGAAGAGGGAGGGTATGATGTGGACATCAGCCCCATTTTTGTGATAAGAGACACCCATTCCGCCAGAGGGTCTAAAGGACCCTTGGCGAAGGCTCAGATGAGGAGGGAGCCACACTCTGGGCACCGGCGAGGCCCCAAGGCAAGTCCGTAGTCGCAATGTTCTTGGCGCACCCATGCCCCATTGGCGAACCCTTGGCCTTTGGCGAGGCCAAGCCCCAACGGCGAACCCGTGGCTATTGGCGAGCCCATGGTCGTTGGCGAAGACCCTGTGCCTCATTTCCAGAAACAAGCGAAGCCTAGGTGTTCGCCAAGCAGAAGAGGCTTCCATACGCGAGTCAGGCGAACCCTTCAACTTGTGCAGAGGCCCTCTTCTTCCCTTTTCCCGCCGAAAGCAAATTCATAGGGAAATGGGAGCCGCAAAGTGAGTAGCCTACAATGTCACATCAGCTGCCACCTCTCATTTCGCCTACCATAGATCCAGGAAGCTGTCCCCTTGTCAAGACATTCTTTATTATTTACTTCTTTCTTTCTCCTTCTATAAAAGGAAGCTGTAACCTAAGTATTAGGCAGAACTCATTTTGTAAGAACACATATTTGCGGAAGTACGCATATTGTTCTTCGTGGGTCTCAAATCTTGCTCCACCAATCCATTAGTGATCCATTGCAAGAGGATCCAATATAATACCTAGCATTGTTTGATCTCGTAGTCAAAAGGTTCTAGGTCCCCGTTTCCTTTCCCAGGCATTTTCAAGGGCATTGCCTCACCTCGTAGTGAGGAGGTTCCCTTGGCCGACTCTGTTTCCTTCGTGTTCTTCCTCTGTTCTTCGTTTCCATTCTTGCTGGAAACCGCCTCCTCCGAGCTAGATCCGAGCTCGTGATCACTTACCCCCCACCGTGATCACACCAACCTTCTTTCATCCGAATTTGGTGATATCCACTTTTAAGATCTACCTTAGAAAATACCTTTGCTCCACTTAGCTCATCAAGCATGTCATCTAGGCGTGGAATGGGATGTCTATACTTGATGGTGATCTTGTTGATTGGGCGGCAATCCATGCACATCCGCCATGAACCATCACTCTTTGGAACCAACAAAATGGGCACGGCACAAGGAGAAAGGCTCTCTCGGATGTATCCCTTCTCAAGGAGTTCTTGCACTTGCTTTTGTATTTCCTTTGCCTCCTCTGGATTGGTTTTATAATGTGGTCGGTTTGGAATTGGCATTCCGGGCACCAAATCAATTTGATGCTCAATGCCTCTTATGGGAGGTAAACCAACCGGATCATCAAACAACTCCATGTATTTCTGCAATAAAGAAGTCAAAATGGAGGAATTCCTTCCTCTTTGTCCTTGGTTAGAAGATAATTGTTAGGCATAAAAAGAAAACAATGTTTTTGACCCAAAAGAGCTTTTTTAATGTGTTTCTCTTTAGCCATGGAAATGGAACCCTCTTGTCTTCTCTCAATCTCACTTTTTCCACTAGATATTCTCTCACCGTCCCTTGACTCTTTTGACTCTTTCAAATCCACTTGGGATTTCATTTTTCTCTCATCCTTACCCTTGTGTTTACCTTCCTTGCTCTCAACCTCACTTTGAAGGTGGACTTGATCGGCATGAGCTTGTTGTGGGGACAATGGTATAAGGGTGATCTTTCGACCAAGGTGGTGGATGGTGTATTGATTGGAAACACCATTGTGGACAGCTTGCTTATCATATTGCCATGGTCTTCCAAGCAAGATGTGGGCAGCATTCATCTTAGGTACAACATCACAAAGTACCTTGTCTTCATACTTGCCAATTTTGATGGGCACTTCAACTTGGCATATGACTTTGGCATGGGCGGTATCATCCATCCATTGTAGCAAATAAGGCCTTGGATGCTTTTGAGTAAAGAGACCTAGCTTTTGCACCATGTATGAACTTGCCACATTAGTACATGAACCACTATCAATAATGAGAGAGCATACTTTACCATCAACGAAGGCTCTTGTATGGAAAAGATTCTCCCTTTGACAAGCTTGTGGTGTTGGTTGAACATGTAGCACTCTCCTTGCTACCAACAAGTTTCCTTCAACCGGAAGGCCATACTCCTCTTCATCATACTCTTGATTCTCATCTTCTTCTTGCATGGCATATTCAGGTTCATCATCCTCATCTTCACTATACCATTCACCATCTCTCAAGATCATGACTTTCGGGTTAGGACATTGATGAGCATAGTGACCTTTGCCTTTGCACTTATAACATTCAACCTCATGAAGTGGTTTAGATGGGGGGCGGGTTTGGGATGTATTTTGAGAAGTGGAAGGTTGGAGGTGGTGGTGGTCTTTGTGGTGCTTTTGCCCATGGGTTATCTCTTTGATTGGTGGTGGTGGTGGTGGTGCTTCTCTTAAGCTGCCTCTCTATCTTGATTGCTTTGTGCACCATCTCTCCAAAGTCATTGTATTCACAAAGCTCCAAAGTCTTTACAATTTCAGGCCTAAGTCCTTGCAAAAATCTTGACATTTTTGCTTCACCTCTTTCAATGACATTGGCTTTGAGAAGGGCTGCCTCCATCTCTTTGTGATAGTCTTCAACACTTTTGGAACCTTGAACCAAAGTTTGAAGGCGTTGAAAGCACTCTCGCTCATAGTATGGTGGTACAAACCGCCTCTTCATTCTTGCTTTCAATTCATCCCAAGTTTGTGGACCTAAACCTCCACGGTTTTCTTGCTCCCACCATGTTAGTGCATAACCATGAAATTCAACAATGGCAACTCTAACTTTGAGATAACTTGGGTAATCATAACAATTAAACACCAACTCACAACGTTTTACCCATTCAAGATACTCATCCGGATTGCTTCGACCATGAAATGATGGAATTTGCAACTTGAAGTGTCGAAATGCTTGTTGTTCCATGTTCTCTCTTTGTCTTTGATCTCCATGTGGATGAATATCTTCTAGGTCCGGCATTGATGGTGGAATGCTATCATCTACTCTTGACCTTGTGCCTCGGTCAGATCGTCTCTTCTCCATGTTCTCCATCCTTTGCTCAAAATCAAGTCTCATAGCATTCATTTGTTCATGCATCTTTTGTAACTCAACCAAGATTTTAGCTTGCATAAGATCGGGTGGGGGACTATCTTCTCTTGTGTTAACCATTTTCACTCAATCTCACCAAAATTCTCTTAAAAAGATCTATCAACCTTTCTAGCTCAAAACTTTTGAACAAACAGCTCAAAACAAGTTTTAAAACCACAAGAAAGTTTCAAACCTTTGAAGAAAATGATGATTACTTTTTGCAAATGGTTGATTTGCAAGTGGCTCGGTTTTGAAGATTCAACTCCGCAACTTGAAAGAACAAGGCTAGGGTGGCTTTGGAAATCACAAAACTTGTTCTTTCCTTGCTTTTGTTGTGCCAAATCCTTCTTTTTTCGTTCAAATACTTGCTGCCAAATCACAAACACTTGTGTAAGTAACTTTTTTTGTCTTTTTTATGCAATGATGGAATTGAATAGAAAAGATGGCACAACACTTGAAAAACAAGATGAAATGGAAAGAACAAATAAGATAGGTGATGATGACACAAGATGAAATCAAAAAAGATGTAGTTGTCAAGCAATTGGCTGATGTGTTTCCTTAAGGATGAAAACACCTCACACTTGATCTAGCTTGACAATGGATGAACACTTGTAGGAAAGGTGGAAAATTAGATTGCGGAAGCTTTGAAAACAATGGATATGGCCGCCAACTCCTCTTGAATCTTTGTTCAAGCAAAGATGGTGTTTGTGCCTTGGCGACTCCTCCTTCTTGATACTTGAAAAGTTCAAGACAAAGCAAGCCTTTGTTGCCAAATTGGGGGATGTAAATGGATCCAACACCTTCTTCTTCAAGTGAGAAGACAATCTTGGATTTGAATAAACTTGCTCAAGAACTTGGACAAGAGTTGAGTGGAAAGTGAAGATAGATCAACAAGAGAATGCTCTCAAGTATGCAAAAGTGTTTGATATTCTGAATTGTGATGATAAGGGCGTGCCTAGCCTCCTTTTATAGTACAAGGAAGGCTCATTTTAGCACACAATAAGTATGGCTATTAAACTAGGCATTTCCTCCACATAAATGGTATAATGAAGGAAATCAATGCAAATACTAATTTCTCAACGACTATATGCTTAAATCTGATTTATTCTAGCCTAATATGATGTAAAATAGCCGAATGTAAGAAAAGAAAACGTTTGGAAAGAGTTAAAGGCAAAATAAGGCCTTAAAACACCTCATTAAGGCTCCAAATGCTCCATAACTCCTCCAATAACTCTCCAACGGCTCCACCATTAATTCTCAACGTCTCTTAGCTCCTCTTGGCTGTTTCTAGCCGTTTGGAAGTCATTCATCCATGGTTGCATCATAAAAGTGCCATTTAGGAGCCCGGTTCAACATGTAGGGCACCTCGGTCTTGTGTAGGGCAGGGGTACCCTTCATTTGTAGGGTACCCTACATTTTTAGGGCACTTTGAAGAGTTCACCAACATGTCATTTGGAACACTTTGAGTACTTGGTTGGTGGACTTGATTTGGAGGGCACCCGGTGGGTGTGGGGTACCCTAGGAGTGGAGGGTACCCTTGGAGTGTAGGGCACCCTTGAGAAAGGTCCTCCTTGGCATTAGGATGGGCCAATTTGGACATGTCTTGGGCCAAGGTGTTGTGAGTGACCTTGGGCCAAGAGTTGAAGGAATGGGCCTTGAATTGAGTTGGGCTCGGTTCTCCAATATGGACTTGGGCTTGAGAGGTGTTGGGAGCCCAAATGGTGATGGTGAAGAGATGGGCAACATGTTGGGCATTGGGCTGGCCCAAGTTGAAGGCATGGGCTGCCTTTCCTTCATCTTCTTGAAGTTCTCCACTTTGCTCCTCAAACTTTGCAAAAGTTCTCATGAGCACGTTAAGAGTCTCCTTTGCTTTCCTTGCCATGCTTCTTGTGATAGGTCCTCCAAGATCTTGAAGAGGGTCTTGAATCCTTGCCTTGGGCTGCTCCATATCATGTCTCGAGGCGATTAATTGGGAAATTTGTGGTAGTATACTTTGATGATATACTTGTATACTCTAAGAACCATGATGAGCATGTTGAACATTTGAGGCAAGTCCTCGACACACTTAGGTTAGAAAAATTGTATGCTAAATTTGAGAAGTGTGTCTTCGCATCAAATGAAGTTAACTTTCTTGGGTATGTAGTGGGTGCGGACGGTGTCAAAGTAGACGAAAGTAAAGTAAGTGCAATTCGAGATTGGCCTACTCCTAACTCATTAACTGAAGTAAGATCCTTTCTAGGACTTGCTAGTTTTGTATAGGAGATTTGTTAAGGATTTCTCTTCTATAGCTGCCCCTTTACATGAACTAGCTAGGAAGAATGTAGTATTTAAATGGGGTCAGTTGTGTTACGGTCACCCCGAGCGGGTTATGACCCGGGTGACCCGGGGCTCCGGTTTTGGCCTGCGGGTCACGTTTTTGGGCGGTTAAACGGCTCCCGGGACTTAGCTGAGCAGTATTTCTGGGAATTCTTCGGGTTTTGAGGCCGTGTGGGTCCCCCGGACATTTTCGCCGAAAATATTTTTCCGGGGCCGGGACTTGTCTCGGGGTGTACAGCGGGCTCGGTAGCGCTCCCGGGACCTCGGATTGAAAAACCGTTTGCATATTTGGAATCGTGGGAACGTCCCGGATCTTTCTACGGAGTATTTTATTTGGGTTGGGACGTTCGGTCCCGGGCGACTCCCGGGGCTCGGGACGGGAATCCCGGGGCTCGGGATGGAATTTCTCCGACGGCTCCAGGGTAAGTTATGTTATATTTTAAGGCGGATTTTATGGTAAAATTTGTGGAATTTTGGCGTGACGGGATTTTGTTCTACGTTGACTCGCACGTACGTCGGGAACTACGCAGGAGGAGTTGGCGCGGGTGGTGCGCCAAATACTTAACCATTTTCGGTTTTGTTGGCTGAAAATGACTCATGTTTTATGGGTAAATGGTCATGGGACAAGTGTCCCATGACTCATTTTTGTCTTTAGTATAAAAGGATTATTATTTCATGAAATAAGCTAGTTATTTCATTTTCATCTTCTTCTTCTTCCTTCTCTTCTCCATCCGCCACCATTGCCAACCTCTCCCAAGCTTGGTGTTCTTCATCTTGGCTGAAATCAACAAGGTTTTGGCTCCAACGATTGGTAACCTTCCTCTCTTCTCCTCTTTTTAAGTTGGAAACATGATTTGGTGAAGAAAAGAGGAGTAAAACCGAATTTATGGTTTGTTCTTCACTACATGTTTGAGTGATCTTCTTCCTCCCATCTTTTAGTATGTTGCTCTTGGTTGGAGGAGTGAGAATCAAGTGTTAGATTTTGGAAAAACATCTTGGAGGCAAAAAACCCTTTTTGGCCGAATTTATGGGTGAATTTCTAAAATGGTGTAGAGTTGTGTTCTTGAATCATGCTTTGGATATGTTGTTCCTAGCATGATTCTAAGGCTTTCTATGGTTTCAATTTGATGGAAAACAAGTTGGGTAAGAAACCCCCTTTTGGCGAAACTTTGGCTAGGGTTTAAGTTCAATTTTTGGTGTTTTAGGTTAAATTGGTTAGTAATATTGCTTAAGAATTGCAATTGGTGGTTAAAGTGTGTGAATGGAACCTTGAATGGTTTGGTTTGGAAGTTTGGTGGAAAAGGGGTGAGAGGCCGAAATTGGAAGTGAATCTTTATCCATGTTGGTGTTGTGTTATGGTTGAATTGGATAGTAATTTGGTATCGGGGTTGGATTTAGGTGCGGTGTGGTGTTTGAAACGTCATTTTTGGGTAATGTATGGAAAAGTTACCTTTATGCGGGTTTTTCTGTAAAATGTCTGGAAGGTGGGGTTTAAAGGTTGGAATGCGTTTGTGAGTGTTTGAACAACAATGTTCTAGCTCGGTTTGTAAAACCGAGCTTTCTGTGGACTTTTTACGGGAAAGTGCGGGAAAGTGTGGGTTTGGTTCTGGGGGTCTAATTTGATGAGTTCGATTAGTATAAGGTTATTCAGCTTGTTTCAGCTTTGGTGGAGTAGTGTGAGACCGTAAAAGCCAAGTTTTACTTTTCGGGCCGGGAGACGGGATTTCCCAGGTTTTGTACTGCGGGGCAGCTTTTCTGAGGTAAGGGCTCAACTTCTCTCGTTATGCATTTTGGGAGTAATTGCATGTATATCGGGGTTGGTTGAGGCGGGTCCCGGGTGAGGACGGTGGTTCGGTGACCCCGAGACCCGTCACATGGTAAGATGTATGTTTATTCTGTCTCAAGGCCCGGATGGCCTTGGAGGCCCCAGGTACTTATTCTGTTCTGTATATCTGTATTTGGTGATGATACTTCTGTTTATATTTACATGTATATGTTCTGTTCTGTGACGAGACCGGGCTGGTCTCAAGACCACTGGTGCTCCATGGTTTGGTTGGCTATGTCCACCTTTGGAGGGTGCCGACATTCTGTATATATCCGCACTTGGGGTGCCGATATACTTCTGTGACCCTACGACAGTTTGGGGATCGCGACCCCAGCCGGTACCGTGCTTTCTGTTCTGTATGTTCTGACCTCTTGGAGAGGGCTGTCGTTCTGTGGGTCAGTGGTTGGACCGCATGTGTTGGGATTTCTGATTCACTTTACGCCTTATGTTTATATATGTACATGTATACTCTTGTGTTATTCTGTTTTGCAGGTTCAGCTTGTTGCCACTTGGGCAAACTATATCTTACCTCAGCCCTTACTGGGTCCTTCCGAGGACTCACCCTTTTATTTGTTTACCACCTTTCAGGCCGTCCTGACAAGCAACCGGCGGAGTAGAGATCCGCGGTGCTTCTGTCATTTTTGGGGTTTCGGTTACAGCAGAAGTACCACGTGCGGGAATCCTTGAGCGAGAGGCTTCTGATTCCGCACTTAGGTATATATATAGGATTTTGTTTAATGGCTCTGTAGTGTTTGCATGCATGTAGATCGAACATGAATTTGTATATGATGTATAATCTGGGATATATTATGCCTCTGTTTGTCTTGAGTCGAGGCGGAGCCTGGTGGCAAATCGGTGCGCGTGATTGCCACGTTCCGGTTTGACTTGCGCGCGTCACGATATTGTGACGGAAGCCATTAGGTCGACTTTGCGTATTGGAGCGCGATTGTCGAGGAATAGAGAGTTTCTCTGATGTAGTGATTTGACAAGTCGCGTTGAGTAGTTGTTAAACGTTACCCCTTTTGGTATGAATAGTGAATGTATTTATAGTCCCATGTTTTAGTGGCATTATTGTAATATCCCAATGTAAGGTGATTATTCGTTTTAGGTCCTATATGCACTTCGGGAAGTATAGTTCGGGAAAGTTCTTAAGCCTTGTTCGGGTATTCTATTAAGTTTTTAATGGGGCCCTTATTTCGGGCTTGTGTATGGGCCTTTTGTTAGGCCTTTTATGCATATTGGGCCTGGCGGCCATCAAGTCCCCCCAAGCCCTTTTGGCCGACTAAAAGGAGTACAAAGTTCTTTTCTTCAAAATCCATTTTCGAATGTTACGTGAGTCATGTTCGGGACTGCTTAGTTCGGGATCTTGCCTCTGTTCGGGCAGGTGTTTCCTCTCTGTTCGGGTAAGCTGGATTACGCATTTTGAGAGCATTGCTCGGGTATGTGATTCCTCTTGTTCGGTAGATGGCGAGACGTTTCCCGAACTATTGTGTTCAGGAACTGAGGATGTAGGTTCTCCCTTCTGGCTAGAACAGTGTTCGGGTTTTTGAGTCGTTTCCCGTACAACTGTGTTCGGGAAAAGAGGACGTGGAGTCCTCCATTTGTCTCGAACCATGTTCGAGCTCCTGAATCGTTTCCCGTACTACTGTGTTCGGGAAACTGAGGATGTTGAGTCCTTTTGTCTTGAACCATGTTCGGGCTTTTGAATCGTTCCCCGTACTATGATGTTCGGGAAATTGAGGATATGGAGTCCTCCTTTTGTCTCGAACGATGTTCGGGCTTTTGAATCGTTTCCCGTACTATGATGTTCGGGAAACTGAGGATGTGGAGTCCTCCTTTTGTCTCGAACAATGTTCGGGCTTTTGAATCGTTTCCCGTACTATGATGTTCGGGAAACTGAGGATGTGGAGTCCTCCTTTTGTCTCGAACAATGTTCGGGCTTTTGAATCGTTTCCCGTACTATGATGTTCGGGAAACTGAGGATGTGGAATCCTCCTTTTGTCTCGAACAATGTTCGGGCTTTTGAATCGTTTCCCGTACTATGATGTTCGGGAATGTTCGGGGCGAGATGTGGAGTCCTCCTTGAACAATGTTCGGGCATCTCGAACGATGTTCGGGCTTTTGAATCGTTTCTGGGATTTTCATATTCGGGATTTGTTGATATTCCCAACGGTTACTTTTTGAATCGACGGTGAAGATCAAATGTCATTTGTCGTTTCATCTGCCCGATCTTTTCTATAAATGAGTTGAGCGTCACTTTCATTTGTATCTCTCAAGCTCTTCTCTCCTCTCACAATAAAATCACGACGGACAACCCGACGCTCCAGGAGGCTGTTAGTATCTTCAAGAGGTGGAGGACTGTTGAAGAATCTAACCCAGAAGACTTCTTCCCCCCTTTCCTCGGAGAAACCACTGTTCCGGACGGTTATAAAGGTTCGTCCGCCGTTCATCAATTCTACCGACTCCACCGTCGAGTTGTTGGCCTTGTTGCTACCAGCCCGTCTTTTAATCTTCTTCCGGCGAGCCGTCCGTGTCTCCTCCGGCCATTTACCCGAGGTACATGAGAATGGCCCCTACTTTTCCCACCCCTTCTACTGTTCGTCCTTGAGTTGCCTTTTAGAGACCAAGGCGAGATTCCCGAAGGTTGGTGGTCGAGATCGAGAACTACCGGAGTAAGGCAACTCCGGAGTTAATAAAAGAGTGGCAGTCCGCCCATTTCGTCCCGATGACGGTCCGTACTCGGGTTCCTTCTCCGGAATGCCGGGCGTATGAGCACAGGAAAGGCTGGTTGGTGATCTTCAAGGATCAACTCTGCATGCGGGCTCCGCTTCCCCGCACCCATTTGTTCGGCAATTAGCGGAATCCCACGGGCTAGCCGTTAACCAATTCAGCCCGAATACCTCGCCACATAAACGCCTATCTCATTCTCGTGCTTTGTTCGAGATAGAACCAACCATATCCACTTTCCTTGATCTATAAAGTGAATGTGATCCCGAGGAACTGTTTTTACTTCTTCGCGCCGGGGTCCTCCTACCGTAAAATTCAACTTTGTTTGGAATTTGCCAACTTGATGCAAGGGATGGCATCGGGAGTTTTTCTTCATGAAGCCTGATGCGTCATGGGGCCTGCAAACCGCGCAAAAGGTAGGAGGGCTGCCGGATGTGCGAGAATCCTCGGCGATTGCTTGAAGGGGATCTTGCCAAGGAGAATTATGACCGGTTCGACAATAAAATCCGGACCATTGCTCCTTGGTGCGGGGATGGGCCGAAAGAGGTCCTCCCCTTTCCTTTGTACTGGAGGCTGATTACCCAAGGGGTCCTTTCCCACTTGGGCATTATTCAGGGGGACTTGGGGGAGTTGGGCATCCGGGAGTCTCCCCCTTCGACCCGAGACCTAGCCTTGGTGCATCGTCTTCGGGGCGAGACGTCCTTCGAGGACTTCAAGAAAGGTTTATATCGTTCTTCTGTTTACTTGTGCATTCGTTTGATATTAACTAATTCTTTTCCTTTTCGCAGAAATGGAGCCTGAGTTTGACCTCGACGCTATCTTCCGGGACCGTAAGGAGAAGAAACCGGGCTCTAAAGCCGGAGGCTCTAAGCTGCAGGCCGAGAAGAAGCGGAAGAGGGCCGCCGGTTGATGCTTGAGGCTGCGGTCAAGCTGTTGAAACAACGTCCGGGAGGTTCCATCCCGGTTCACATGGAAGGCAATCCCACTCGGGACGATGTCTATGACATGCTGCGGACCTCCCGAACAAACCGGAAGGACAAGGGGAAGTTCACGGCCGAGGGTGACCGGACAAAGTGCCCCTGAGGTCTAACCTATCGAGTTCAAGTTAGGTAATCAAATTGTGAAGTTACGCAATCTCTGATTTTGGAACTTATTCGGGAATCTTTCTCGAATGTTTGGTGAAGACCCACTACATGACGTGGTTCGGTCTCATTTTTGTACACTAGGTCCGGATTGGAAAGAGGCCCAGGAAGAGAGGCGGCGGCTGCGGGACGAGAAGCTGTTGCAGTTCGGGAATGATCTCATTCCCGGGAGCTGCGTGGCTGATCCATGAGGATCAAAATATCCTCAACGATGAGGACGCCAAAGACATGGCTCCCGAGCTTTTCGACGGACCACTACCGCCCGAGCGATGGAGTGCCCGGAGCACTTCTACCCGACTTGGGCGTCGCCGCTTCAAAGGTGGCCGTCCTCGGGCACCAGTTAGTATTTGTTTGTTTACTTCTCAAGTCTGAGCTTTACGGTTAATGCCGCGGAAAATAATCTTGATGATGTGCGGTGGCCACTATGGGCGGGTGGATTTCCCGAATCACCCGAGCATCCAACCGGATCAGTCCGAGGTGAGCAACGGGCGACCAAAGCCATAGCTGTGGTGGCTAAGCTGATTCAGCGAGTCCACCACTACGGCGATTCTTTGCGGCATTGCCGTACCTCCTCCAAGCTCGAGCTTCCCGAAGGCTCTCATATTCGGGAGAACCTCAGCCCGGCCGAAGCTGATGATTTTGCGTTGGCTGAGGTTGCTTTCCTTAGCGCGGTCAAAGAACACCGCCATTCAGAGGAAGCTCTTCGGGAAGAAAATCGGTCGCTCAGGGCTGAAAAAGAGAAGTTCCATGTGGACTTCGCCAATCAGGAAGAGCACCACGAGAAGGAGCTGCGGGCCAAGGATGAGGAGAATCGGAGGATTCGGGATGAGCTCGCCGCAGCTCAGGTCCGAATCCTGAAGTACCAGAAGACGCTGAAGGATTCTGTGGATCTGGCCGTTAACAAATACACCTTCGGGTTTTGTCTGGCTAGAAAACAAATCGTTGAGCGCAACCCTCATGCTGACCTGTCCGGGCTCGACGGGGATGAGGAACCCGAAGAAGATCCCAGCTGGTTCGGGGACGAATTCCTGCATCCGCCCGAACCAGTAACCGTGGACGACTTCGCTGATCCTCAATGATGTACTTTGTCTTTTGTCCATTTTTGTAATACCAGCCTCGGGCATTATTAATGAAAACATTCAAGGTTTTGGTTCAACACTTGTCTCTGAATTCAGTAGTGCTTATTTATTCCTGGTCATACAAAATACTTCTTCAAAGCTTCGGAATGAAAAGAGTTTGCCAATTCCCTTCCTTCGGGATCCGATAGTTTGAAAACTCCTTTCCGTTCTTCGGCGATGACCTCGAATGGGCCTTCCCAGTTCGGGGCGAACGCCCCCCTTTTGGTCTTCGGGATCCCAGTTTGGTTTGCCGTAAAACCAAATCACCCACATTGATGTTTTTGCTCTTACTTTTGAGTTTGCTGCAGACGCGGTTCTTTGTTGAAAAGCCTTCCTTCGCAGTTCTGCTTCGTCTCTTCTTCCTTCGAGTAAGTCTAGTTTTGCTCGTAAACCTTGTTCATTCGCTACCTCTTGAACACTTCGGTTCTGAGGGAGGAGTTTGCTACTTCGATTGGGATTAATGCCTCGGTCCCGTAGGTCAGAGAAAATGGGGTTTCTCCAGTTGACCTTCGGGACGTGGTCCGGTAACTCCATAAAACATGAGGGAGTTCTCCGGGCGCCTTCCCCTTCGCCTTCCCAAGTCTCGCCTTTAACCCCTCCTTTAACGTTCGGTTGGATACTTCTACTTGGCCATTGCTCTGCGGGTGGGCGACCGGAGCAAAATGAATCTTGATCCCGAATTCCTCGGCGAAATCCTGGAATCCTCCGTCAGTAAACTGAGCTCCGTTATCGGCAACAAGGACCTTTGGGCACCCGAACCTGCAGATAATGTTCTTCCAGACAAACTTTCGGATGTTTTCAGCCGTAATTGTGGCCAGTGGTTCGGCTTCTATCCACTTGGTGAAGTAGTCCACGGCGACTACACAATACTTGATCCTCCGGGGCGGTAGGCAAGGCCCCTATCGGATCAATTCCCCATACGGCGAACGGTATGGGATAGTCCGAGGACGATACGTACTCGATGGAACTCTCTGTATTCGAGCGTGTTCTTGACACCTTTTGCACTTGTTCACTAGTCTCCTTGCGTCTTCCTTGAGAGTAGGCCAAGAACCCTTGTCTTAGTATGACCGCAGCTAACGCGTCCGATTTAATGTGCGACCCGCAGGTGCCTTCATGGGTTTCTCTTAGAATGTCCTCGGTGTCTCCTTCTTCGACGCATTTTTGCAGCGGGGAAGAGAATCCCTTACGGTACATATTATCCCCGATTATGACGAACTTGCTGGCCTTTCTTCTGATGTTGGCGGCTTCGGTTGGATTGTCCGGGAGCACCCCTTCATTGAGGTACTTCCAGTAAGGTGTCCTCCATCCCGAAGTAACGCAGCATATCCGGGAGTAGTCGACGCTAGGCTCACTTCTTACTTCGTCGTAAGAAGCTGACTTCGAAAGTTGGTCGGCCTCCGAATTGAGCGATCTCGGGATCTTCTCGATACACAACTTTTCGAAATCCGCGGCCAACCTTCTAGCTACCTCGGCGTATTTCTTAAGACTTGGTTCTTTGACCTCGTACTCCCCGTTCATCTGCTGAACGAGAAGGTTTGAGTCGCTGCATGCTTTCAGTGATCGGATTCCCGCCTTCTTGGCTAATTCCAGACCAGCAATGAGGGCTTCATATTCGGCTGCGTTGTTCGTTACCGGGAAATTGAACTTAATTGACTTAGTAGCCTTCATTCCTTCTGGGCCTTCGAGTACTAGTCCGGCACCTTGCTTGTCCGATCCCGAAGCTCCATCCACGTGTAGGGTCCAGACCGGACTATCCTCGTTCAAAGAATCCTCACTCTCGGACTCCTTGGGTAATTCCGCGATAAAATCAGCTAATGCCTGTGCTTTGATCGCTCTTCGGGGTTCATACTTGATCTCGTACTCGCTTAGCTCGACGCACCACTTTGATAGCCTTCCGGAGTGGTCTACCCGTCTTAAGATGTCCTTGATAGGGACATTACTTCGAACAATGATGGAAAACCCGAGGAAGTATGGTTTCAACCTTCTGGCTGAAAGGACCAGAGAGTATACCGCTTTCTGGATCATCGGGTAGTTCAGTTCGGCTCCATGCAGGGATTTGCTTACGTAATAGACCGGCCACTGCTTCCCTCGGTCGTCTTCTTGGACAAGTACCGAACTTACGGCCTTTTCACCTACGGCCAAGTATACAATGAGGGGTCTGTCCTCGGTCGGTTGCCGAAGTGTAGGCATCTCGAGGAGGTAGGCTCTGATTTCCTCCCAGGCTTTCTGACATTCGGGATTCCAACTGAACCTAGCTCTTTCCCTTGCGTTTTCTTCCTTAGATTTCTTCTCACCTTTTCGTACACCTATTCGGCCGGGCTCCGCGCCTTCTTTGATCAAAAGTTTGAAGAACGGACGACACTTGTCTCCATATCGAGATATAAAAGCAGTGAGGGCCGTAATTTTCCCGAGGAGTCTCTGCACGTCCTTTATCGATGAGGTGTCCTCACGTTTAAAAGTGCTTCGATCTTTGCGGGATTAGCGTCGATGCGCGCTCGGACACCATAAACCCGAGAAATTTCCCGGATGTTACTCCGAAAACACACTTATCCGGATTCAGCCGTATTCCATACTTTCGGATCTGCCCGAACACTTCTTCAATATCGCGGATTAGATTTTCTTCCTCCTTGCTTTTGATGATGATATCGTCAACATAAACCTCGAGAATTCTTCCAATCTGCTCGGAGAATACCTTGTCCATCAATCTTTGGTAGGTTGCTCCGGCATTCTTCAGTCCGAAGGGCATTCTCGTATAACAGTGCGTTCCGGCGTCACTTATGAAAGATGTCTTTTCTTCATCTGCCGGGTTCATTCTTATTTGATGATACCCACTGTAAGCATCGAGGAAAGAGAGCCTCGCGTGTCCGGCCGTGGAATCCACAAGCCTGTCGATCGGAGGGTTGGGTATGAATCCTTCGGACAAGCATCATTTACGTTAGTAAAATCGATGCACATGCGCAACTTGTCGCTATCCTCTCGGGTTGCCACCACGGGATTGCTTAACCATTCGGGATACGATACTTCCCTTATGACTCCCGCATCGAGAAGTTTCGAAATTTGCTCTTTGATGAAGGCTCTTTTGAATGGGGCGTTATTTCTTTTCTTCTGCCTTATCGGTCTGGAACTAGGATTGATGTGCAGGCTGTGTTGTATTACCTTCGGGTCGATCCCGGGCATGTCACTCGGAGAGTAGGCGAACAAGTCTTTATTCATTCGAAGCAAGTTTACAAGATTTTTCTTACTGCCCTCGGGCAAGTCTTTTGCAATTCTCGTCGTCCTATCTCCTTCCAAGACGACGTCTTCGGTGTCCGCTTCCTCCTTGTCCTCCTTCGGTCCGCCCGGAGTGGGGTCCTTCTGAGCTATAGCCATGACGTCCCTGGCTTCCCTCTGGCTCACATAGATCGAAGCGTCTCCCTCATCCGTAGCGAACGTGATGGTCAGGTATTTCACGTCGGTCCTCATGTGAATAGCCACCTGGGTTTCTCTCCCGATGATAGCATTGTACGCAGAGGGGACATCGAGGACGAGCCACTTGACCATCAACGTCGTGTACCGGGATTGACCTTCGGGGCCGACACCGAGGAACATGACAGAAGCTCGGCGGAGCCTAGGACTGGTATCTCGTCCGGGCCCACGCCGTAGGTTCTTTGTCTTGACGGGGTTGATCGGCTTGACTTAAGCTTGAGGCCTTCATATGCCTTTCGAACAGCACATCCGCATTTGAGCCGTCATCGCACGAGAACCCTTTTGACGTCAATGGTCCCGATCCGTAGGGTGATGATGAGTGGGTCATAATGCGGCAGACGCACTTCGGACCCATCTGCTCGTTTGACTCTTGAAGACGGATCTCCGTAGCTTAGCGAAGCTATCTCCCTCGCCTTCCTCTTCCTTGCATTCGAACCTAGCGTGGTCGTTATCGTATTCAGGATCCCGGTGGGTTGCGGCGGAGTCATCTTCTCCTTGCCCTTCTTGTTCGGTCTGATGAATCTTCTTCAGCCTTCCCTTTGCCTCGGGAAACTTCTTCGCCCGAGGCATCTTGAATACTCTCCTAGAGAGCCTTTCTTGATGAGGTGCTCTATGTACCTCTTCAACTGATGGCCTTGCTCGATTTCATGCCCGGTGTCTCTGTGGCGCGTGCTTGGACGAATCACGCTTCGCCCCTTCCGGCATGGCCACAGGCGATTAATACTTCTGGTTCCTTGTCTTTGGAGCGCCGCGAGGATGCTAGCCCGGGACGCGTTAAGGGGGGTGAAGCCCGAACTTCTCTCAAAAGTTCTCTTCTGTCCTCCCCAACTCCCTGGCTGCTTGACCGGCTGGCTCCTCGGATTCTCCTTCCTCGGTTCTCGATTACCCCCGGGGTCCTGCTTTCCTTCCCGCTGAGACAACATCTCCTGAGCAATCATATGCTCCTGGGTGACTGCGTACATTTCCTCGACGCTGGTGAAGTTCTTTCGGGACAACTCGTAAGCCAGGCGAGAATTCGGGATGAGAGCCTTCGTGAATGCCATGATCCGGATGTTGTCCGTTAGATCAGACGCGTGAACGGCTTCTCGGTTGAACCTCTCTACGAACTCCCAAATACTCTCGTTCGGCCTTTGCTTCACGTCAAACATTTGGATGGCCCTCTTGGCGATCTCTTGCACCCGATGAAGTGCGTTGTAAATTTGGTGGCTAGGTCCCGAACGATGACACCGAGTTCGGGAGCAGCGAGTTGTACCAAGCGGAGGCCGGACCTCCTAAAGCTACTTCGAAGCACTTACACAAAGCAGCCTCATTGGCCCCTTTCAACTCCATTGCTCTCTTATACTTGCGGACAAAAGCGTCAGGGTCTCCTGAACCTTGGTAGACTTCCAACGGATGCGGCAAGTTGAATATTCGGGGCATCTGGGCGTCCCGAATCCTGCTGGTGAACGGCCCTTCATCAGGGATGTCCTCGCATTTGGTCTCGGTAATGCCCGATTTTCTCTCGACTCGATCCAGGCGATGTAGCAGTTGACTGATCACATCGTCCAGTGGATCACCACGAACCAGTCTCTCCGGCCTTGGGGATCGGTCTCTCTTGTACTCCTCGGGGACCTCGGCGCTGCCGGCTTTGACGGTCCGGAGACGGAACTTGTTGCGAACCTTCCTGCTGGCTACCATAGCCCGATCGATTAGGCCGTGATAACTGCCTGTCGCGAGGTCGACAGGATTGACCAGTCTGGTCGTTCTGGTTTCTTCGCTCTTCCTGAAGGACCACCCGCACAGCCTGGACAAGATCAGGGTCCAAGTGCCGGATGTCACTTCGACGGTAGCTGGAGGTAGGACGTAGGGAGGTGCCTCCATTGGATGATTCCTCCGGGGAACCCCTGTAGCTGGGATCGGCCGTGCGGCCGTTGGTGGAACCTTCTCCCTCCGGCCTGGATGATCGGGAACGGGAATGGCCCCCACGTTCAATCTGATTTTGGGGACCACCGCCTTTCCCACAGACGGCGCCATTTGGTGGCAAATCGGTGCGCGTGATTGCCACGTTCCGGTTTGACTTGCGCGTCACGATATTGACGGAAGCCATTAGGTCGACTTTGCGTATTGGAGCGCGATTGTCGAGGAATAGAGAGTTTCTCTGATGTAGTGATTTGACAAGTCGCGTTGAGTAGTTGTTAAACGTTACCCCTTTTGGTATGAATAGTGAATGTATTTATAGTCCCATGTTTTAGTGGCATTATTGTAATATCCCAATGTAAGGTGATTATTCGTTTTAGGTCCTATATGCACTTCGGGAAGTATAGTTCGGGAAAGTTCTTAAGCCTTGTTCGGGTATTCTATCAAGTTTTTAATGGGGCCCTTATTTCGGGCTTGTGTATGGGCCTTTTGTTAGGCCTTTTATGCATATTGGGCACAAAAGGGGCGGCCATCAAAGTGACTAATAGAACTCTCACCACTATCTTGAGAACCCTCCTTAGGAAGAATTTGAAGGAGTGGGAAAAGTGCTTACCCCATGTTGAATGTGCTTATAACCGAGCCTACCATTCCTCTACATCTTACAGTCCTTTTGAGATCGTATATGGTTTCAACCCTTTAGCTCCTTCGGACTTAGTCGCATTGAATTATACTGAACAAATGGATGTAGATGGGAAGAAGAAAGCCCAACACATGAAAGATTTGCATGCTAAGGTTCACAAGCAACTTGAGAAAATTAATGAGTCTTATGCCAGAAGGGTTAATAAGGGTAGAAAGTTTAGAAGTTTTCAAGTTGGGGAATGGGTGTGGTTGCACTTAAGAAAGGACCGATTTCCCCAAGCTAGAAAAAATAAACTTGCGCCAAGAGGCGATGGCCCTTTTCAGATCACTAAGAAAGTTGGTGACAATGCATATGTGCTTGACTTGCCTTGTGATGGATCTTATAATGTACATGCAACATTTAATGAATGTGATTTGGCTCCCTTTGAAGGAAAAGAAGATTTTGAGAATCCGCGGACGGATTCTTTCGAAGAGGGAGAGTATGATGTGAACATCGCCCCAAGGACTCCCCAAGCTCAAGCTGGTCCGCAACCTCAAGCGCGCGCACCCCCAAATCCACTCCAAGGTCTAGGCGGACCCATGACAAGGTCCCGGCTGAAACAAGTTCAAGCGAGTCTCAATGCTTTCATGAGGCTCATGGCGCAGGACGACCAAGAAGAAGCTCGAGAAAAGGCCTTACAGCTTCGCCACCTCGGCGTCGCATTGGATGAAGAGTACGCGAAGCCCTTTGGAGCCTTGAACATAAGCACACTGGAGGAAGGAAGCGGCGAAGCTCTAGTGCGCGGACCCTTGACACAGGCGAAGGCCCCAGGCGAAGATACCCCCGCGAAGGCCCCTGGCGAAGGCACCTACGCGAAGGCCCCTGGTGAAGGCACCCCCCGAAAGCCCCAGGCGAAGGCACCCCCGCGAAGGCCCCAGGCGAAGGCACCCCGCGAAGCCTCCATACTTAGCCAACTGGCCGACCAAATCCAACCCAAGGCGCCCCTTCTCTGAAGATACTCGGGAAGACAAACACCTACTTTACATGTAAAAGACACAGGAAGACTTTTAGACTAGCTTTTGCCTTTTTACCTTTTGGAAGCTTTTTGCATAACATGCATGCAAAAGCACTTTATGCTTTATGCATGCATGCGCAGGTGTAAGAGCCGCTTTACCTCTCACATCACTCCTCACCATTTAAGCTAGTTTCACACACATTTGTAAGTAGAACATAATTTTTAATCAAAGAATTCGGGCGAAACTCTCTAAGTGAGACCTTGGCTTTTGTGTTCTCTTTTCTTGCATTTCCATCTCCCTAGTGATCCATGCAAGAGGATCCAAACATAATATCTAGTATTGCTTGATCTTGTAATCAAGAGGTGCTAGATTCCATCTCCTTTCCCAGGCATTATCAAGTGCATTGCCTCACCCCGTAGTGAGGAGGTTCACTTGGCCGAAATCTGTTCGTTCATCCATGTCCGCCTCCGCCAAGATAGATCCGTAAGCGTTGATCACACCCACATTCTCCGTGATCACATCACTAGAGATCCGCGGTGCTTTTGGTTTTGGTTTCAGGTATTGACAGTTCCATGGTGGAACCTCTGATCTGTTCTGTTTAAGGGGTAGTCTCGGTAGAGGCTTTTGGTTGGTATATCTGAGTTCTATTCTGTATGGTTGGCATACGGTTGACTAACTCTTTTCTCTCTCTTTGGTTGTGGTTTAGCAGCAGCAGCAGTACTACGTGCGGGAATCTTCTGAGCAAGAGGTTTCCAGATTCCGCACCTAAGTATTCTAGGGTTTCTGCTTTGATGGCTCTATAGGTGTAGTTGCATGCATGGTGTTAGAGACCAGGTTGGCATCGACCAGGTTGCCATCGCCCTTGGCGGTCCCCTGCATCGGTTCCCCTGCATCTCATAACTCACGGACTTCTCCTACCTGGTTAGGAGTTTTATGCCTCCCCCAAGACTCGAACATGGGACTCCGGGCTTAATGTCCCATTTCACATGGACTCATGTGAAATGGGATATTAAGCCCGGAGTCCCATGTTCGAGTCTTGGGGGAGGCATAAAACTCCTAACCGGGTAGGAGAAGTCTGTGAGTTATGAGATGCAGGGGAACCGATGCAGGGGACCGCCAAAGGTGATGCCAACCTGGTCGATGCTGATGTGGACATCAGCCCCATTTTTGTGATAAAGGTGAACCCTTCATCCCGAGGGTCCAAAAGGCCCTTGGCGAAGGCACGGGCGGAGAAGAAGCGGCATTCTAGGCACCGGCGAAGCCTCGAGGCCGAGCCGCGCTCGCAAGGATCTTGGCCAACCCATGCCCCATTGGCGAACCCTTGGTCTTTGGCGAGGCCAAGCCTCAACGGCGAGCCCGTGGCTATTGGCGAGCCCATTGACCCTGGCGAACCCATGGACCTTTTGGGCGAACTCAAGGCCATCTGCGAAGCCACGGCTCTTTGCGACCCCCATGGTCGTTGGCGAAGACCCTGTGCCTCATTTCCAGAAACAAGCGAAGCCCAGGTGCTCGCCAAGCAGAAAGGGTCTCCATACGCAAGTCAGGCGAACCCTTCAACTTGTGCAGAGGCCCTCTTCTTCCCTTTTCCCGCCGAAAGCAATTCATGGGAAATGGGAGCCGCAAAGTAGCCTACAATGTCACATCATTTGCCACCTCTCATTTCGCCTACCATAGATCCAGGAGGCTGTTCCCTTGTCAAGATATTCTTTATTATTTACTTCTTTCTTTCTCCTTCTATAAAAGGAAGCTGTAACCTAAGTATTAGGGAGAACTCATTTTGTAAGAACACATATTTGCGGAAGTACGCATATTGTTCTTCGTGGGTCTCAAATCTTGCTCCACCAATCCATTAGTGATCCATTGCAAGAGGATCCAATATAATACCTAGCATTGTTTGATCTCGTAGTCAAAAGGTTCTAGGTCCCATTTTCCTTTCCCAGGCATTTTCAAGGGCATTGCCTCACCTCGTAGTGAGGAGGTTCCCTTGGCATTTTCCTTTCGAGGCATTTTCAAGGGCATTTTCAAGGGCATTGCCTCACCTCGTAGTGAGGAGTCTCATGGAGTATGTGGAAGAGGACTACTACCCGGAATCGGATCCTTGTTATCAAGAATCTGACTTACGGGCGGAGGAAACCTCGACCATACATACTCGAGGAACTATTCGAGTACCCCGTTGGCCAAGAAAACTGTGCCGATCCGACACCATCCTCTGAATTTGATCCTCCATACCCTGCTGCATATGAGTATTACTCAGGTTCAGACCCTGAACGGGTGGTGGCGACCCCTTGCCATCGCCAAGATACCCCCCCTCGCTATCGCTACCCCAAGCACCGAAGGACTTACCCCCATCCTCGTATTATTCCCCCATTTCGTCGTATCCTAGCTGTACGACGCCCAGCTTTGAGCCCCCTCTCATTCGCGGTTCCCCATCCACCAACCGAAAGCCAACGAGGGCCCCCACTCACAAGTTTGCTTCGTCGCGCCAATCACCTTCTGACCAACAGGGCAAAGCAACACCAGAAGTGCCTCAAAGACCCAGCTCCTCCACTATCATTGATGAGCTAAAACAACTTGTACTTATGGTCCAGGACCAGATGTTACAAGGACACACGGAGGAAGCTGCAACCGGTCGTGAGGTTGAGAGGAAAATAACCGAGAGGAAAGGAGAAATTACGAGGGAAAGGAAAGAGAAGAAAGAGAGAAAAGCGAGGCGGTCCAAGAGACCTTGAGCGAGAAAGAGAGCGATCCGAGAGAAGAGATTGAGAAGAAAGCGGAGAGAAAACAAGAGGAAACTCCATGATCCAAAATAATGGAAGCGAGGACAACATGCTGATAGTCTCGTTCCTAAAGAAGGCCCGGACTCTCAGTTGATATGGTGGAGAAGATGATGTTCTTGAGACTCCAAGCTTGCTGTTCAGAGTAATCTGTAAAAGATAAGAAGAATACTCAGAAGTAGCAAGAGGGGAGTGGGGGGGCGAGTAGTAGCTTACCCGATTTAGGGTGGACATCACCCTATTTATAGAGTGATGCCAGGAGAAGAGCCTCCCCCAGTTGAAGCCCTTAGACAGGCTGTTTGAGATAAGTCTGTGTCAGACTGATTGGAGATAAGGCGGCTGTGATGATGAAGATCTCAAAGAAACCGCCTTAGGTGATTCACTTGTCGAGAATGTCCGGCGTATAAATCTGGTGAAGATCTCCTGTGCTCGTGCTGCCCTCCTTATTGGCCAGTTGATGTCAGACGACCAAGTGGTCAATCTCCAAGTGGAGCAAGTGGCGGGCGAAGGCCTGTAAGGGCGAAGGCCCATAGGGGCGAAGGCCCAAAATAGAATATAGCCAAATAAGGGGTGAGGGTTGCACGAACCTGGGTGCCAAGGCCTTATCTGGGCGGGGCCAGTATAGGCAGGAGACTGGGAGTAAGACCCATGGAGGCGAGGGAGACCGCGAGGGTTCGCCCTAAGACCACGAGGGGAGCCCGCGCAGGCTTTAGAAACGCAAGGGTGAGTATGAGACGTCGCCCCTGCGAGTCTGGGAGCCCGCGAGGGCAGGACCTCGCTTAGGCGATAAGGATGAGACCTTGCGAAGGCGATACTGGAGACCATAAGGATGAGACCTTGCGAAGGCGATACTGGAGACCACAAGGACGAGACCTTGCGAGGGCGATACTGGAGACCATAAGGATGAGACCTCTCCCGAGGCCTCGTATGATTCTGATAAAACGCGAGGGCGCGATTGCTTGGGTAGTGTACCAAGATGCCTCCTCCTGAGAGCGGAGTATGGGCAGGGTCCTGTACTCCGTTTTTTGAAAGTACTTTGCTGAGGACCGATGTAGTAGTCACAAAACTGAGTTTGTGTGGAGCGTGATGACCTTTTATGGTCTGATATTCTGTGTTGGATCCTTCATGATCCTTGTGAGTTTTGAGGAGGGGGCATTTGCTTGGGTAGTGTACCAAGATGCCTCCTCTCGAAGGCGAGTATGGGCAGTGGTCCCGTACTGCTCAAATTCCAAGTCTTTGGAGTTGGCGAAGGCGCTTGGGCCGTTTGCGGACCGTTGGATTGCGAAGGCAGCGAAGAGTCTCTTCAACATTTAATGCAGGAGAGATAAAGGAAGATGAGAGGTTTACTGACCGTTATGGGACGCAACACGTGGCGCCGTAGGGGTCGGTTACGCTTTGTAAAAGCGTTTCTCCTTTTTGTACGGCAGGGGAGAGGTTTAATAACCGCTGGATGCTGGCACGTGGCGCCTCGGGAGTCATTCACGCTTAAAAGCGCTTTTTCATTTTGGCGGGCTTATAAAAGCGTACCCGAGAAGATTGAAACCTTTCTTCTCCACTCTTGCATTTGTTCGCTCTGCTTCGAGTAACCCTTTCGTATTCTTTCGTTTCTTGGCGATTTCATCGGCGGTTGAGAGGTGATTTGCGGTTTTTCCTCCCTTTCGCTCGAGATTCCTCCGGTCAACTGCTCATTTGCCAACCGCTCCGCTTTCGCTTCTTGCTCACCGCTTTAAACCACTCGTAAGTTTTTTCTTTCCGCACACTGAGTGCTTCAAGTTCTCTGAGCGCACTGAGCGCTTGCCGAAATGCCTTTGCTGGGTTGTTTCGATTTATATGCCTATCTGTTCTTCCTTTTGCAGAGATGGATGCCAAGGAAGCTGTTCGCCCAGTGGTCGCTCCTCTCGAGAAGACCACGGTGAAGTTTGAGAAAATTCACCAGGAAATGGTGGAGGCCTTCTGGCCCGTGGAGAAAGCGCCGGTATATGCGTCCCGTGCGGGTGTTTGCCGGGCGAAGGGTTGGCCTGTTACGGAGGAGAACAAGGAGAACCGGGTGCTGTGCCTGTACACGGCGCAGCTTTCGGCGGGATTGCGGTATCCCTTCCCGCAACTGGTGCAGATCTTTGTGCTGATTGGGAATGCCTCAACTCGCTTGGCGCCAATACTTTCCCGAGTATTGCGGGCTTTATCGCCGTCGTCACATGGCCGGCGTGAAGCCATTCGCCGATGTGTTCAACCGCTTTCTATCGGTTGAGCCGAGGAGTGGGGGTGCGTTCTTCACGCCACTCCCATAAACGCTGGAGGTAACCACTCCATCTCTTTCATCGCCGCCCGATCCTACCACAACCGGCACGGATCCTTTTTCTTCTTGCCGCCAAGGCACATGGGACTTTCCCGTGGCGAGGACGCGACAATCCGTGCAAAGCATTGCGCGGAGGCTGTGGCCGACTCACGGGGAGTGCGGTGGCAGGCATACGCTCAGCCATCGGGGTGGTTGGACGATGTCCTTTCGAGGAGCGCGTGCGAGGCGTTCTTCCCTTCTCGCCTGCCCAATTAGACGAGACCACCCCGAGGTGGGCTGGGATTAGCACGGGTTTCGTGGCCGACCCTAGGATGCCCCCGCCATACGAGGGATGGGCTCCGCCCACCGTGGGACAATGATAGACTCTTTCTTCGCCGCTCTAGCGGCACTCCAAAGGTACGCCGCGCATACATACTAATATATCGTAAATTTGTAAGAGGTCTGGTAGAACCTGGTCTGAAGTCCCTCTTTGTCTGCAGATGCCGCTGCAGAATCTGGCGAAGCCCAGGGTAAGAAAGCGTCCATGCGCATCGCCCAACGAGTGCACCTGGCTTGTGCACTTGGGGAAGACGCCCCTGCCATGGCGGTCAAGGTGTTGGGGCCCATTGTCCCCAAACTGTCCAAGAAGAGGGCGGGCATCAAGCCTTCGATGGCTTCTCAGCCGGAGAAGAAGAAAAGGAAAGTGGCTGCCTCGCAGCCTGAAGAAGAGAGAGCCCCTGCTGGTACTGAGGGGACCCTAGCTGAAGGGCCGGCTGGGGGGGCTGAGAATCCTGCTGGAGCAGAGGGGCCTACTCCAGTTATTCTAACTGAAGAGGTCAGGGAGCCTCGCTGGGAAGAGGGTCCTACCCCAGCCTGCTTTCACCAAGAGGCCAGGAGCCTCGCCGGGGAAGAAATTCCCAGTGGGGAGCCCCTGGCCGAAGAGGCCAGAAGGGTGGAGCTTGAAATGCCCCCTACTGCTGAAGAGGTCGTGCCTTCTGCAGAGGGCCCAGAGGAGGCGCGGGCAGATAGCGCTGTTCCCATCGAGGCTGTGCCCATCTCAGTGGTGCAGCCCATTTCTTCTGAGGAGGCCGCCGAGGCCTTTGTGTCCGGGCTCTTTGCGAGCCCTTCACCAGCCTCAAGTCAAGACCTGCCCGGTCATGTGGTCGCGGCAGAGATCATTACCAGAGGCCGAGTGCCTCCTCCCAAGGGTAAGATGTCAGCGGCTAACGTCCCGATCTCTATGAGAAGGAGGGGCAACAGCTGCAAAGGCCATTGGGAGTACCGGCCCACAGTGAGGTACCGCTGCTCCCTTGGGGGAGGCGGAGACCACCAAAGCAAGGGAAGAGATCCCTGCAGCCATCCCTCTTAGAGAGGAGATCCCTGAAGAGGCTCCTTCAGGGGAGAAGGCCCCCGCCACGAAGGGGAAGAGGATCCTGGTTGTTGAGGAGACTTCTTCCTCTTCCAACAGTGAGGCCCCGGAGGAAGGGGGTCTGGTGACACGGTCCTCTGCGAGGACAAGTGGTTGGGAGGTTGCCCAACCTTCCAGCAGCCAGCTGGAAGTTAGTGGATGGGGGCGTCCTTCTGCTGGTAAGTCTTTTTGATCTTGGCAGCATTTTCTTTGCTTTTGAGTTCATACTTCTGTTTCCTAGTTGCTTGATGCCTGTTCTTTGCAGGCGAGGGCCCTTCAGGCCAAGGGGCTGGTCCCTGTGAGGCTCTTGTGGACCAAGGAGTTCTTACAGAGATCCCTTCCGCTTTGGGGACCAGGAGCGAGGTCCTTGAGAAGACCGGAGTCTGGTCCCACTACTTGGAGCGGAGGCGTATTGCTGCCAAGTCGGCCCCCAAATGGTCTGAGGTGCCAGACCTCTTGAGAGTCCAGAGGCACCAGCACTGCACTGTGGTGTACAGGGAGCAAGGGAGGCTCCTGAAAGATGCATGGGATCCGGTCTTCCTCCTGAGGAATAGCAGTTCATTGCTGCAGGGAGGGGAGCAAACCCTCCAAACCTGCCTGGAGGGGCTGCGCACCCCCTATGATAGGGAGGTGACCGAGCGGAGCCTGGACTCCCCCGCCGAATTCATGAGGGAGGCAGCTCAACAAAGTCTGCAGTAAGACAGCCTCTCGGTCTTTATGTATAAGCTTAGTTTAGCCCTTTTTCGCTTCGCTTTAATAGTATTGGGATGCAAAGGTCACAAAGGTCATGTCATTGCCGAGCAATGGCATGACTTCTGAAGTATGCCAACAAAGCGGACGACGCCCAGATATCAGAGATTGCCTCTCTCAGGAGGGAGCTGGAGTCCTCAAAGAGGAGGGAGGAGGAGCTCAAGGAGGAGCATGCCAAGCGCGTAGCCCAACTAGAGAGTTGGTGCGATTATGGCAACCAAGAGCGGGCGCATAGCATGCGGTACCGGTGGGAGCAGGCCTGCCTTCTTGACGTTGCGAAGCAACGCTTCCTTCAGCAGGAAGCAATGCTGGAAGCCAAGCAGCTTGAAAGCGCTGTCTTGAAGGAGTCCCTCCTTTCCTTGGAGGCAGAAACCAAAGCCGTCCTTGTAGTGGCGAAGGCCCAAGTTGAGCAGTGCAGAGGCCGCGGCCGAGGAGGCGAGGAGCCAAGCCACCGTCCTGTGCTCAACCGGCGGAGAAGAAGGTGGAGGAGGGCAGGCTTGCCGCCGAGGTTGCCCCAAGGCACGCCCGGAGGTTGCCACCGATCCGGAAAAGGCAATGGCCTCCGTGTGGGAGATGGAGAAGGCTCGGGCCTTCCCCTTTGAAGGTGAGGATCCCGAGTCCTCTTCCTCCATTAAGGTGCCCATCCCCGAGCGGATGCCTCGACCGGTGGAGAAGCTTGGTGAGATCCAAGCCCCGGGCGGCAGGCGCAGCCTATGAGGAAGGCTGGCTGCGATGCCGCTTCCAAGTGGAGAAGGCGTTTCCAGCTCTAAGTCTTGGGATCCCGGATGCTGCCAACACCAACGAACCAACAGAGAGGCGCCGTCTGCTGGGGAGCAGGGAAGGAAGATGGGCGATGCCTGGTACGCCCTTCTGGACTAGGGTGGAGGCTCCAACATGTGGATGCCCCCCCTATTTTGTAAAAAGACCTGCATTCACATACTTTTGGGAACAATAGATGAGGTGAAAACTTCCCTTTTCCTTCACTGTTTTGTAGATTTCGCTTTAACTCGCGATAGCCTTGTAGGGTACGTTAGCTTAGTTTAATAACCATAGGCTAAGTCCTGTCTCATGGAGAGATGTCCTTCTGGGGTCCGCGAAGGCGAAGCCACAGGGACTATTTGTTATGGAGATGGAGATTTAGTCTTAAGTTTATAGTGACGAGGCACTTCAAGATCCGCAACGGCGGAGTCACATGAGTCATTCCAAATGACTTGTGGGTTTACTTGTTGAGCTCCCTTCTTAGGCAACTGTTTAGGGAGTAAGCCCTTGGGTAGTGGACGGTGTACCAAGTAGAAGTTCCCTGTAGTTTGCTCATCATTTATACGATAAGTATTCAGTAAAAAAGGTTCGGTTTACCTGGAGTCTGGAGTCGCGCATTTGGCGAAGGCAGTAGGACGCTTGTTGAGACAAGTGGAGAACCATCTGAGGCTCTGGGGGGTAAGACCCGCAGCGCAAGGGGATTACCCTTATGACGGGGCGAGTTGAAGGTTGGTTGGGGAATGGGACCCGCAACCATCTGTGTGGAGAAGTCCGGGCGGAAGGTCTGTTGTGGCGTACGAGGACGACTTATACAGAGACCTTCCTGAAGGAGCCAAAAGGGGGTTATCCTTCCGCAGCGCAAGGGGATTACCCTTGGGGCGGGGCGAGTTGAAGGTCGGTTGGGGAATGAGACCCGCAACCACCTGTGTGGAGAAGTCCGAGCGGAAGGTCTGCTGTGGCGTGCGAGGACGACTGACACATAGACCTTCCTGAAGGAGCCAAAAGGGGGTTACCCTTCCGCAGCGCAAGGGGATTACCCTTGGGGCGGGGCGAGTTGAAGGTCAGTGGGGAATGAGACCCGCAACCACCTGTGTGGAGAAGTCCGAGCGGAAGGTCTCGCTGTGGCGTGCGAGGACGACTTACACATAGACCTTCCCGAAGGAGCCAAAAGGGGGTTACCCTTCCGCAGCGCAAGGGGATTACCCTTGGGGCGGGCGAGTTGAAGGTCGGTTGGGGAATGAGACCCGCAACCACCGTGTGGAGAAGTCCGAGCGGAAGGTCTCGCCTGTGGCGTGCGAGGACGACTTACACATAGACCTTCCCGAAGGAGCCAAAAGGGGGTTACCCTTCCGCAGCGCAAGGGGATTACCCTTGGGGCGGGCGAGTTGAAGGTCGGTTGGGAATGAGACCCGCAACCACCCGTGTGGAGAAGTCCGAGCGGAAGGTCTCGCCGTGGCGTGCGAGGACGACTTACACATAGACCTTCCCGAAGGAGCCAAAAGGGGGTTACCCTTCCGCAGCGCAAGGGGATTACCCTTGGGGCGGGCGAGTTGAAGGTCGGTTGGGGAATGAGACCCGCAACCACCTGTGTGGAGAAGTGAGACTCGACAAGGTCCGATGCCATAACTTAGGCAGTAGCCACCGACCGGCCGGCACAGAGGGCGATGAAGAGGGCATTCGAAATGCCATGTAAGTCAGTAAGACAGAGGAAATACATATGTATTTTATTGAATTTGTAAGACTAAGGACTTACACGTAATATGGGCGCAAGTCATCCGCATGAAAGTTATGGGGAGCAGACGACCATCATGGTCTTGTAGTTCATAGACTCGGGCGGACTTGTTTATGAACAATATAAGGCCCGCCCCTGGGCTTGGGTCGCAGGACACCCTGTTTGGGGTCGCGAGCGGTGAGGGCCGATTTAAGTAAGGCAAGGCCTCCTTGTTGCAGCACCTGGGTTTTACCCGGGAATTATGGTGAAGACTGAGCCTCTGTTTGAGGGCAGTCATGCGAAGGCGAGCACCTTCGCGCAATTCTTCAATTAAGTCGAGTTTGGCCCGGAGCCCTTGAGCATTGGCTTCGCCAGTGAAGTTGATCATACGGATTGTAGGGAGGTCTACCTCAATAGGCAGGAGCGCATCTGCGCCGTATACTAGAGAGAAAGGCGTCTCTCCTGTGGGGGTTCGCGTTGTGGTGCGATAGTCCCATAAGACACTTGGGAGTTCATCTACCCAGCGCCCTTGGCCCCATCCAGCGCTTCGAGGCCTTCCTTGAGGGTTCGGTTGGTGACCTCAACCTGGCCATTAGATTGGGGGTGTGCCACCGGGGCAAAAAGCATGCGGACATTATTGTCCTGTGCCCATTGTTGGACACTGTGACTGGCGAACTGAGTGCCATTGTCTGTAATAATAGCACGAGGGCTGCCAGATCGCAGACAAGATTCTTCCAAAGAAACTTGATAATCTTGGCGGAAGTGATGGAGACCAGGGGTTCTACCTCGACCCATTTGGAAAAATAATCAACTGCTACAACACAGAAGCGGTACTGACCTGGAGCGGTCGGCATTGGACCAATGAGGTCGAGGCCCCACAGGGCGAAAGGCACTGGATTTGTCAGTGCTGGAGATTCCGTGGATGGTAGCCTGGATGCGAGAATTGATCTCGGCACCGGTGGCACGTTTTGACCAAAGGCAGCGCGCCCTTTTTCAAGGTAGGCCAAGAGTATCCTTGACGGAGGGCTTTGTGGGCAAGCGCTCCGCAGCGATGTGAGCGCCACAATTGCCTTGGTGGAGAGTGTCCAAGACAGAGGCCCTCAAGGGTGCTAAGGCACCGTTGTAGAGGCGCCGCAAACCCGCGATGCCATAATTGGTCATCAATGAGGACGAAGCGGAGGGCTTGCTTGCGAACCTGGGGATCTGTAGTGCTGGCTTTTAGCGCAGCAATGATAGGATTTCTCCACTGTGGATCGGATCTGCGTTGCTAGAGAGGCAATATCAATACCTTCCGTGATGGAAGGACCGGCCGAGTGGCTGTGGTAGAGGGAGTCTTTCCTTTGATAGCATGTTCTGCTGTAGTGTTCTTTAACGAGGAACATGTATAAAGATGACTTCTTCAAAGTCGGTTCGTAGGGTGTTTACCAACTTAAGGTATTTGATCGTGGTGGCGTCCTTGCACTCGGCGCACCCTTGAACTCCGGTGAATCACCACCGCGAGTCACTGTGGACATGGAGGCGGCGAATGCCTCGCCCGGTGGCGAGTTTCAGCCCGGCTACGAGGGCCTCATATTCGCAACATTGTTAGTTACTTGAAATTGAAAAGAGACACGAAGGAATACTTCCATACCTAGGGGTCCACGTAGATACACACTTCGCGGGGATTCGAGTTTGGATGAGCCATCCACAAATAAGTCCCATTCGGGAGGAGTGGGACGAGGAGTGGGGCCCCGCTCAGGGGCCGAGAGTACATCAGCATTTGAGAATTCCGCAATAAAGTCGGCGAGGGCCTCGGCCCTTAATTGCCTTTCTGGGCTCATAATTGATGTTAAAGCCGCCAAGCTCGATGCACCATTTGGCGAGGCGCCCGAATGTTCGGGGCGCCCGAGGATGTCCTGAATTGGCAAGTCCGCTCGACTATAATAGTGTGCCCTTGGAAATAGGGCTTGAGCTTCCTTGCCGCATATACAAGGGACAATATAGCCTTTGGAGGGGAGGATACCTTGTTTCGTATCTTGGAGAGTGTGGCTGGTGTAATAGACCGGCCATTGCTTGGCGGCTTCTTCCTTAATAAGGACAGGTTTACACTTCTTTCCGAAGTGGCGAGGTAAAGGACCAGGTCATCGCCGCCTAGGGCACTTGAGTGCCGGTAGTTCTTGCAGTGTCGCTTTATGGAGGCATATGCCTCCCGACACTCCTCCGTCCATTTGCAAGCTTTTTCTTGCGAATCTGATCGAAGAAAGGTTTGCAGCGATCACTTAGTTTAGAGACGAATCGTCCCAAGGCCACTAGCTTTCCCGCCGCTTGTTGGACTTCCTCGAGCCCCCTAGGGGTGCGCAAGGTGGTGATTGCTTCAATCTTTTTGGGATTTGCATGGATTCCTCCTTTGAGATTTGGTATCCCAGAACTTCCCTTCGCCTACGCCGAAGATACACTTCTTTGGATTTAATCGCATATTGTATTTGCGGAAGTTGTCGAATGTTTCCCTCAAGTCTGTGAGATGGGTTGGGACGGCCTTGCTTTTGACCACAATGTCATCCACATAGGCTTCAAGATTTCGGCCAATCTGGCCTGCGAAGACTTGATTTACAAGCCTTTGGAAGGTGGCCCCCGCATTTTTTAAGCCGAAGGGCATTCTGATATAATGATATACTGCTTCGCCAGTAGTAAAGGCGGTTTTTACCGCGTCCTCCGGTCCATAAAGACTTGGTGGTACCCGCTATAAGCATCGAGAAAAGAAAACCGAGTGATGAACGGTTGAGTCAACCAGTTGGTCAATGGATGGTAAAGGATAGGGGTCCCTTGGGCAGGCCCTATTAACCCCCTTGTAGTCCACGCAAAGTCGCCACTGACCGCCCTCTTTATCGGCGAGGACAATATTCGCAACCCATTCAGAGTAGTGAACTTCCTTGATTATATTTGCCTTAAGCAATTTCTGCACTTCAGTGCGTACAAAGTCCTTACGGTCAGGGGCCATGACCCTTGTTTTCTGCCTAACCGGCTAAAGCCGGGAGTACACTTAACTTGTGAGAAATAACAGCAGGATCAACTCCCGGTAGGTCCTCGGGCTCCATGCGAAGACATCACCGTTGGCATGGAGGAGGTGGATGAGTGCTTGCCGGTCTTTTTCCTCGAGGTCCTTTCCCACCCGAAACTTCTTCCCGGAGAGATCTCAACTTCTTCAAAGGCTCCGGACAAGTCAGAGCAGCTTCGCCACGTGACCAGCCTTCCTCTGCGGGTGCCTTCCTCTTAGGCTCGGATGGCCGGGAAGCTGCGGGGCCCGGCGAGGGCAGAGACATAATTGCCTCCGGCCACATTCTCGCCGACAAATATATAGGCATCCCCACCGCAAAGGTGAAAAACTAGAGTCGTGGTTCGCACATCGCAGCGGACATGGAACTCGGGTTTGAGTATGCCGCCCGATGATGGCGTTATATGGCGTAGGAGATCCAGACAATAAAGTCCACATAGCTCGAATGACATACCCGCTTTTTCTCCTTGGTGGTTCCCATCATCATGTAGGGCAGGTGGTGATCGACCCTGTGGTTGGGATTTCATCCCGTCCTATTCCAAAGGTAGCCCTTCGCTGGCTGAATTTGTGACAAAGGCACCTTTGCCTCAACCAGAGTGTGTTTGTAGATCACGTTGGCATTTGCCCCGTATCCATGTAGATTCTATCGACGCCCCAGCCCGCGATACGGGCAAAGTGATAACCAAGGGGTCAGCGTGCGGTATTGCCACAGAGGTGCCATCGCTGCGATGCAAAAACCGAGTAGAGGAGTGGTCTATCCGGTAGATCTGCCTCATATGACGGCGTCTTGCCAAGCGCCTTCACACCGTGTGATTACGCCGATGTGTCCCCTTGCCGGGGACTCGAACCAGATTCTCCCGACTGGGTTTTGCTGGGAGCGCCCCGCCGGCGGTCCTCCGGCCGGCGCCTTCACGGTCACCTTCTCTTCTACGGTCCTCGGTTTGGAGCAAGTACTCCTGAGCTTGCCTTGAGCCAGCATTTCTCCAATCATACGCTTGAGCTCAAAACAGTCCTCGGTGTCGTGACCTTTGTCACGGTGGTAGCGGCAAAACTTATTGCTTTGCCTTGTTATTTCCTGGGAGAGGGGGCGGGGCCAAGTGGGGACCGCCCTCTTCTGTTCCAAGGCATGGAGGATGTTGGTTCGAGATTCCTCGGGGAAGAGAAATGTATGCCCTTTCCCTACCGGGGGCGTGGTACGCTTTGAGACCTCGGATCCGGCCGCGAGGGTTGTCCCTTGGCGTCCGCCGTGGCGGCTCGCGAGTGGTCGAGTGACCTCTTCCGTATTCATGAACCGCGACGCTGTACTTAAGAATTGTTCCATGTTGGTGGGCGGGTTAGTGTGGACATCCACAAAGAAAAGGGACTCTCAAATGAGGCCTTGAATAGCTGCAAGCAAAGCGAGCTTCTTCTCCCGTGTTAGGGACCCGGATAGACTCGGCCCGGAAGCGTTGAATATATTCTCCGAGGGGCTCATCCTTTTCCGCCGTATCTTAAGAAGGTGCCCTGCCGCTTTAGGAGGAGGTTTGGATACCACAATATGGTTGGAGAAATTGCGGGATAGCTCCTCGAAGGAATCAAACCGTTTGTCCCGGAGAGTGGTGTACCAGTTGGCAGCGGCCCCAGTAAGTGTGGAGCTGAAAGCTCTACAGAGCGTGTTGTCGTCCGCCCTTGCTATTGCCATTGCGGAAACGTAACGCTGGAGATGGATATCAGGGTCTGACAGGCTATCATAGGCGTCCAGCTTAGGCTGGCGAAACTGGTCCGGAAGAGGGGTTTCTAAAACCCTCTGAGTAAAAGGTTGGGTCCAGAGGTGGTCCAGACCCATCCTGGAAATATTATGGACACTGGCCCTTTCATCCCTTTTTTCCACTTCCTCTAATCGTCTAGTAAGTGCGATAAGTAATGACGAAGAAGGATCAGGGTTACTTACTTGCTGAGGAGGAGTAGCTGGGCGTTCGGGCTGATTAGTCCGCAGCGTTCCAACGCTATCCAGAACGCCCCGAAGAGTGGTGGCGAGAGTTTCACGTAAGTTGAAAGCAACCGCCTCAGTGATCTTTTGCAGGACGGCCGGATCCAGGTCCGTTGGAGGAGTGTGTGGAGGCGGAGTGTTCCGCTCCTGAGGTATGTTACGGGCAACTTGGGAGGAGCTTTCCTCCGTTGAGTGAATAGAGAGTTCTCCCTTTGTGGGGAACGTGGTTCGGGAAGGCTCCGATGGTGGGTCATTGTTCGTACTTGCCCCGGGAGGATTCCTCCTCCCTTGACGACTGCTCTGTTGGCACTCCGGTGGTTGGCATGACTTATTGCTTGTGGTTTGTAATATGGGTTTATAGCAAGAACTTTCGCTCCCACAGACGGCGCCAAACCGATAGTCTCGTTCCTAAAGAAGGCCCGGACTCTCAGTTGATATGGTGGAGAAGATGATGTTCTTGAGACTCCAAGCTTGCTGTTCAGAGTAATCTGTAAAAGATAAGAAGAATACTCAGAAGTAGCAAGAGGGGAGTGGGGGGGCGAGTAGTAGCTTACCCGATTTAGGGTGGACATCACCCTATTTATAGAGTGATGCCGGAGAAGAGCCTCCCCGCTTGAAGCCCTTAGACAGTTGTTTGAGATAAGTCTCGTGTCGATCGATTGGAGATAAGGCGGCTGTGATGATGAAGATCTCAAAGAAACCGCCTTAGGTGATTCACTTGTCGAGAATGTCCGGCGTATAAATCTGGTGAAGATCTCCTGTGCTCGTGCTGCCCTCCTTATTGGCCAGTTGATGTCAGACGACCAAGTGGTCAATCTCCAAGTGGAGCAAGTGGCGGGCGAAGGCCTGTAAGGGCGAAGGCCCATAGGGGCGAAGGCCCAAAATAGAATATAGCCAAATAAGGGGTGAGGGTTGCACGAACCTGGGTGCCAAGGCCTTATCTGGGCGGGGCCAGTATAGGCAGGAGACTGGGAGTAAGACCCATGGAGGCGAGGGAGACCGCGAGGGTTCGCCCTAAGACCACGAGGGGAGCCCGCGCAGGCTTTAGAAACGCAAGGGTGAGTATGAGACGTCGCCCCTGCGAGTCTGGGAGCCCGCGAGGGCAGGACCTCGCTTAGGCGATAAGGATGAGACCTTGCGAAGGCGATACTGGAGACCATAAGGATGAGACCTTGCGAAGGCGATACTGGAGACCACAAGGACGAGACCTTGCGAGGGCGATACTGGAGACCATAAGGATGAGACCTCTCCCGAGGCCTCGTATGATTCTGATAAAACGCGAGGGCGCGATTGCTTGGGTAGACCAGTGTACCATCATGTGATCACATCAGATGCCAACTTGAGCAAGTGGTACTCAGACTCATGTGAAATGAGACATTAAACCCGGAGTCTGATACGATCACGGGTACGCTTGACGCGAATCCGCGAGATCGTACGGAAGCGCAGATCTAGCTCGGTGGAGTCGATTGAACAAAGAAGGATAGAGACGGTCACAGACACCTCCC
The DNA here is from genome assembly GCA_024586325.1 of Stellera chamaejasme. Classification (NCBI taxonomy): domain Eukaryota; kingdom Viridiplantae; phylum Streptophyta; class Magnoliopsida; order Malvales; family Thymelaeaceae; genus Stellera; species Stellera chamaejasme. The sequence continues at coordinate 25,568,078 of CM044981.1, forward strand.
AACTACTAGGTTGGGCAATATCTGCGATAAGCCTGGGGAGTATGGAAGATCTAGCACCTCTCAACTACGAGATTGAGCAATACTAGATATTAAAATTGATGATATTCAATCTATCAAGGGGAATGGCGGAAAATAGTAGGGGGGGTGAGAACCGGAGCTTAAGGAATTGTCCTTCTTAAGCTTTACATATATTCTACATTACAAAAGAGTTTGCTGCCCCTTTTATAGGAGGGAGAGGGGACAGTCTCTGACAAATGCGCAGGTATGCTAAAAAGGTATAAAGTGCCTCAATCGGGCATGCTATCCTAAAAGGTAAAAGCTAAAGTAAACAATATAATACTCCCAAGTGTCGGCTTGAAAGGAGGGAGTGTTCCGAGATGGGATGGGAGTGGTTGGAGATGGTCGGCTGCTTTATTGAGCATAGGTGGCTTCGCCAGGCTCCACTTTGGCTGGAAGGCCTCGCAGAAGGCTTCGCCTTCGCTCGGAAGCATTGCGGAGATGGCTTCGCCAAAAGGCCTCACCTTCTTTCTGGAGGCTTCGCGAAGAAGACTTTACCTTCACTTTGAAGTCTGTACTTTGGAGTTTCTTGCTTGAGGGCTTCACCGTGAGATTTCTCAGAAATGGCTTCGCCGAAGACTTTGCCATCGCCGAGATGCCTTTGCTTAAGAAGCCTAGCCCTCGCCTTGAGGCTGCACAGGGGCGGCTTTGCCAAAGGGCCTCGCCAACGCCTAGGTGCCTTCGCATGATGAAGTCCAGTCTTCGCCATTGCCCGGATGTCATCGCTTGGGGAAGCCTTGCCTTTGCCTTGAGGCCTCTTGAGGAGTCCTCGCATAGAGGCGTTGCCTTCTCCTGGTCAGGTGATCGCCTGAACCATGGATCAGGCTGCCTGAGCCTATGAACCTCCTCGCCACGGAGTTGCTCCGAGCTTCATTCGCCTGCCTCTTCATCTGGGATACTTTGTTGTTGCTTGCGGCTCTCATGATCACATCAGAGTCCCATGTTCGAGTCTTTGGGGAGGCATAAAACTCCTAACCGGGTAGGAGAAGTCCGTGAGTTATGAGATGCAGGGGAACCGATGCAGGGGACCGCCCGAGGGTGAAGCCAACCTGGTCGATGCCAAACTGGTCTCTAACACATGGGGAGCAGATCATGATTTTGTATATGGTGTATATTTTGGGATATAATCTGATTCTGTTTCTGATTCTGAGTCGAGGGCGGAGCCCTGACTTGCGTTTATTGGCTATACATATGAGATGGGTTCTGTGTTCTGATTATCATGAGTAATGAATGGTATTCCATGAACTGCAATTTTGATTGTTAAGTTGTTTTGTATACTTGCCATGTATGAGTTTTGTAGGTTGTGGGTTGTAGTACGACCATTCCGTTATTGCGGGCCGGGTCATGGGACCACTGCACGCAGCGGGTTTCAGTAGTACCGTTACCGCGCTTTCCACCGTAGCTTCCGCTTCTGAACGTTGCGGCCGGCCCCGCCTCCGCAACCGGGCAGGGTGGTCGTGACAAGTGGGATCTGATCAGCTCCCCAGGGGCTCTGTTCTGTCTGTGTTGATCCCGACCGCGATCCTCCTGATCGCCTTCGCGCTTGTACCCCCTGGGGGAACCTCTTCGCGGGGAGGGGTTGCGAACAAGGAACTCAGTGAGTTTTCCTTGAGCTATCATTTCTGCCAGCATGCGCTTGAGTTCCACGCATTCCTCAGTGTCGTGGCCCTTGTCGCGATGGTGGCGGCAATACTTGTTGTTTGGCCTCGTGACGCCCTTGGGAAGTGGGCGAGGCCATTTGGTGATTGATGAGGGCATCCAAGTCAAGGACCATTCAAGCCAAGTTCCAAGGCCTTTGCACAACATAGGAGCACCCATGACAAGGTCCAAGACAAAGAAGATGAAGGAGGCCCTCACCTTGTTCATGCGTACCATGGCCGAAACTCAAGAGCAAGAGAAGGAGTTGCAAATGGCTACAAGGAGGTTTGAAGATTTGGGGCTCAAAGGGGTGCTGCAAGGAGAAGACTTGGGAGGCAAGCCTTGGGGTGTATACACCCTACACCTAAGGGAAGAGTTGGCCTATGGTTCGAGCACACTTGGCACCCAAACCCACGGATTGGTGCCAACCGGACAGCAGCTTCACCAAGCCATATCTTCCTCGTCTGGAGTCCAAATGAGGCCAATCAGGGGTCCATTCTGTAGTTCAGGAAGAGAGGAAGCCAATGCCACCGGTCTCAAGTCATTTGGACAACTACAGCCTTCTGTGCAAGCGAAACAAGTTCAGTGCCCAATCAGCCTACATGGCAGCCGTACCGTCGAGTTGGCGCCTACAGGGCAGCCACTTTCCATGGCTCTAACTTCCTCGTCCGAGCTCCAAATTGGTCGTTTCAAGACACCATTTTGTAGTTCAGGAAGAGAGCTAACCAATGGAAGTGGTTTCACTCAATTTGGAGCACCACAGCGTTCTGGAGAGGTTTTGCAAGATCAGAACACAAGCAGCCAAGGAAGTGATGTCATTGTACCGGATTCGACACCTCCTCCTCCAAGTGGCGCCTCTCAGCCGTTTTGGCCACCATGGGGAGCTCCAAGTCACCTCTCCAACTCATATACAATCTGATGGAACCCTGAGAAGTGTACTTACCTTTCATTTATTGCTGATTTTGGATTGTAACTAAGGTTAGCTAGGGTTTTGCCCTAATTGGACCTCTTAAACGTTTTTAGTTGTAGGGTTAGTTCCTAAACATTACAGGTCATCCTAGGAGTAATCTAGACCCTTGGATGAATCTGCAAGTAGGGAACCCTAGACTAAAGGGGCTGGAAAATCACTCAGCCTCCTTAGATCACATTTGAAGCTTTCAAAGAAGAACCTTTGACAAAAGCTTGTGCTCTCAACTTCTACCTCCCATCTCCAGCTCTTGGGGCTTGATCCAAGCCTCAAGGTTCATCTCTAGTGTTGTCACTCCACCGTAGGTGAAGGTGCTAGAGCCATATCACGCCCTACTCCACCAAAAACCCTTGTTGCCGGCGCCTTGGTGTGACCGGAGGTGAGGGTTGGAGTGCATCGACCAACCGCCCCATCTTCCAAGTCCATTGGAGCTAGATCCTTGACCTAGGATCCCCACACATCTGGGAGAGGTCATATCAACTTGGTATCAGAGCTTTGCTGCTCATTGGACTTGAGGTAAACTTGCTAGCTCGAAAACCCCTTTGCTTTTGCTATCGGGCTAGTGAGCAGATTGTTTTTTTTCGTCTCTGTTTCGTTTCGATTCTGCACTGATTCTGTGATATCTGAGCTGAAAAGCTTGCTAGTTCTTCTAGGAAAATCTGTGATCTACAAGTTTGTAGAAGAAAGTTTTTCCAAAATCGAATCGGAAGTTGCTCAAAACCCGATTCTTTGAAACTGGTCCATCCTGGCGAGTCATGAAGACCCGAGAAAAAAATTGCAACTTTGTTAAGTTACGGTGCGAATCTGCTCCGATCCTTTTGAGGATACTTTGTTAGGGTATTGAACTGAAACATATTGAAAAATCTCAGCTGGGGAAGATCTTTAAAGCTTTCAAAATCCCAGAGCAAAGTGGTACCTTTTTCGGCACTTTGAAAGAAAGAAGGGTTCACCCGATTTTTCTTCAAACCTTTTCAAAATCCATTCGGTTTTCTTTCAACCCCCAACCACCAAGCTCAACCTATTTTCAGTAACTAGTGCCTTCATCTATTGGTTTAAATCTTGGCACTAAGGTTAGCTTTGAGTGGCGGGTCAAGTGCATCCCTACCCAAGGACTTTGAGAGGGTAGAGGTGTTGTTGAGTTTTTCGAGCTTTTGTGTGTGAGTGAGCTGAAAATAGGCCGAGAGACCTTGTACACTTTAAACCCTGAGTAAAACACGAGTGAATACATCTAGAAAGAGGTCAGTAAGGTCCATTTTTGTGTGTGTGTGTTGTGTTTGAAAACAGGCCGAAGACCAATGGAGCATAGTCTTGAAGAGAGTGAACTCGGTGCGCTTGTTAAGGAGATTCGGGCATTGAGTGCTAAGGTTGATTCCTATGGGGAGAGGATGGACAGAATTGAGAAGGATGTTAAGGCTTTGGGAAAGAGGAAGGAGGGTCAAGAAGGTGTTGCACCCGAAGACAACCCTCTCAAACCACAAGAGCCACAAAGCACCCCCACTACCCAAGCCTACACACCACCTTCCACAACACTACCTACCCGAGTCCCTCCTCCACCTAAACACTATCCACCCTACCAAGACTCACCCTATCCTGCCACTACACATAGACCCAGACCTACCACATCATACTACAAGCCTATTGAGACCATCATTGAAGATGAGGAGGGTGAGTGGGTGCAAACTTCACCTAGGGTCCGAGGCGGGTATGAGTCACCTAGGGGCCGAGAGTTGGATTGTGGGTTCCTAGATGGTTCCTACTACAACCCTCCAAGGGTGAGGGACCCTAGGAGGTTGGAATGGCCAGCAAATGAAGAAGGTGAAGGGGAACAAAGAGCTAGAGGCCGAGATCCACGGAGAAGAGAAGGGTTGCTTGAGCAACAAGCCATGGGTCAATTGAGGCTCCAAGTACCACCCTTCTATGGCAAGAGTGATCCGGAAGAATTCTTGGAGTGGGTCAAAAAGGCTGAAATGGTGTTTAATTGTCTTGACTATCCGGACTACTTGAGGCTCAAGCTAGCGGTGGTTGAGTTTAGTGGCTATGCCCTCACTTGGTGGGACCAAGTGAATATGGAAAGGAGAAGGACAAGGCTCCAACCTATTGATTCTTGGGAGCAATTGAAGTTGGTTATGAGGGAGAGGTTTGTGCCTCCCTACTATGACCGAGAGTGTTGTCAAAGACTCCAACATCTCACACAAGGGTCTAGGTCGGTTGAGGACTATCACAAGGACCTAGAGGGAGCACTAATGAGAGCCAATGTGAGAGAAGGGGAAGAAGCCAAGATGGCGAGGTTCTTGTATGGCTTGAGACCCGAATTGGCTAGGACCTTGGATTTGCATGAGTACCGGGGTTTCAATGACCTCTTGCACAAGGCTATCAAGTTGGATAGGCAATTGAGGAAGGTTACACCACACTCCTCTCATACCACCCAACCACCACCACCAAGAGCACCACCACCTAGAGACCAAAACCCTCCACCAAGACCAAACCCGAGACCCCACAACAACCCAAACCCCAACCTAAACCAACCAAGGCGACCTTCAAGGGAGATTGTATGCTTCAAATGCCTTGGGAAAGGCCACTATGCCTATGATTGCCCAAACAAGAGGGTTATTGTGGCTCGGCCGAATGGAGACTTTTCAAGTGAGGAAGACAATGATGAGGGGAAGGTTGAGATCATTGATGAGGATGAAGAAAGTGAGGGAGAAAGGCCAATTGAGGGCCATTTGTTGGTGACTAGGAGGGTTCTCCAAACCAAGCCCCAAATGGCCGAGAAAGACCAAAGGGAGAATTTGTTTCAAACGAGGGCTTTGGTGAAGGGAAAGATTTGTAGTGTGATCATTGATGGGGGAAGTTGCACCAACGTGGCTAGCCAAGACATGGTTGACAAGCTTGGGCTTGAAACTTTCAAGCATCCGCAACCATACAACTTGCAATGGATGGATGATCATGCTAATGTGAGGGTGAAGCAAAGGGTGAGGATTCCCTTCAAGATTGGGAAGTATGAGGACTCGGTCACTTGTGATGTAGTGAACATGAAAGCCACCCACTTGCTACTAGGGCGGCCTTGGCAATTTGACCGAGAGGCTACACATTATGGAAGGGAGAACAATTACAGCTTGTTGCATGGTGAGAAGAGATTCACTCTTTTACCATTGACACCTTTGCAAGCTCTACAAGATCAGCTTCAACTACAAAGTGAGGAAGAGAGAAAAGATGGTAAGTCAAGTGGGGAGAGATTGAGAGAAGATGGTAAGAAAGGTCAAGGACCTTGGAGAGAAGACAAGAGGGAGAGTGACCCGAGAGAAAAGAGGGAGGATGAGAGAAGACTAGAGGGGTTCCCTCCACTAGCCAAAGAGAGGGACATCAAGAAAGCGCTACTAAACCGAAGGCCTTGCCTCCTCTTCATACCCAAGCATTGCTTGCTAACATCTGACCCTACTTCTTCTCTTCCTTCTTGTGTGTCTTCTATATTGCAGGAGTATGATAATGTCTCGGATTTGTCTCCTTTTGAAGGTAATGAAGAGTTGAATTCGAGGACGAATTTTTCCGAAGAGGGAGAGGATGATGAGGGCATCCAAGTCAAGGACCATTCAAGCCAAGTTCCAAGGCCTTTGCACAACATAGGAGCACCCATGACAAGGTCCAAGACAAAGAAGATGAAGGAGGCCCTCACCTTGTTCATGCGTACCATGGCCGAAACTCAAGAGCAAGAGAAGGAGTTGCAAATGGCTACAAGGAGGTTTGAAGATTTGGGGCTCAAAGGGGTGCTGCAAGGAGAAGACTTGGGAGGCAAGCCTTGGGGTGTATACACCCTACACCTAAGGGAAGAGTTAACCTATGGTTCGAGCACACTTGGCACCCAAACCCACGGATTGGTGCCAACCGGACAGCAGCTTCACCAAGCCATATCTTCCTCGTCCGGAGTCCAAATGAGGCCAATCAGGGGTCCATTCTGTAGTTCAGGAAGAGAGGAAGCCAATGCCACCGGTCTCAAGTCATTTGGACAACTACAGCCTTCTGTGCAAGCGAAACAAGTTCAGTGCCCAATCAGCCTACATGGCAGCCGTACCGTCGAGTTGGCGCCTACAGGGCAGCCACTTTCCATGGCTCTAACTTCCTCGTCCGAGCTCCAAATCGGTCGTTTCAAGACACCATTTTGTAGTTCAGGAAGAGAGCTAACCAATGGAAGTGGTTTCACTCAATTTGGAGCACCACAGCGTTCTGGAGAGGTTTTGCAAGATCAGAACACAAGCAGCCAAGGAAGTGATGTCATTGTACCGGATTCGACACCTCCTCCTCCAAGTGGCGCCTCTCAGCCGTTTTGGCCACCATGGGGAGCTCCAAGTCACCTCTCCAACTCATATACAATCTGATGGAACCCTGAGAAGTGTACTTACCTTTCATTTATTGCTGATTTTGGATTGTAACTAAGGTTAGCTAGGGTTTTGCCCTAATTGGACCTCTTAAACGTTTTTAGTTGTAGGGTTAGTTCCTAAACATTACAGGTCATCCTAGGAGTAATCTAGACCCTTGGATGAATCTGCAAGTAGGGAACCCTAGACTAAAAGGGGCGAAAATCACTCAGCCTCCTTAGATCACATTTGAAGCTTTCAAAGAAGAACCTTTGACAAAAGCTTGTGCTCTCAACTTCTACCTCCCATCTCCAGCTCTTGGGGCTTGATCCAAGCCTCAAGGTTCATCTCTAGTGTTGTCACTCCACCGTAGGTGAAGGTGCTAGAGCCATATCACGCCCTACTCCACCAAAAACCCTTGTTGCCGGCGCCTTGGTGTGACCGGAGGTGAGGGTTGGAGTGCATCGACCAACCGCCCCATCTTCCAAGTCCATTGGAGCTAGATCCTTGACCTAGGATCCCCACACATCTGGGAGAGGTCATATCAGAACTGTCCAAACCAAAGTATGAAACACCAACCAAAGCCTCAATCGAGACTACCCCTTAACCAAAACCAACCAAGGTTCCATAAATGGAACGTTAAATACCTGAAAGCCCAAAAATAACCAAAGCATCGCGGAAATCTACTCCGCCGGCTGCTTATCAGGTCTGCCTGAAAGGTGGTAAACAAATAAGGGGTGAGGTAAGATACAGTTCGTATACATGGTAACCAACCGAACCTGCAAAACAGAGCAATACAAGCACAAATATACATATACCAATATAAATACAATGTCCCGTAGGACAAGGTGAGCCAAAGATCCCATACGCGGTCCAACCGCCCAATCGACCCTTATAATGAAATACAGACAGCCCTCTCCAAGAGGTTCCAATATCCAATAGCACGGTACCGGCTGGGGTCATGATCCCCAAACTGCCGTAGGGTCAATGGTATACCGGCACTCCCGGTGCGGGTATACATAAAGTGTCGGCACCCTCCAGTGCGGACACACCAATAAACCACAGAACACCCGAGGTCTCCAAGACCATTCGGGCCTTGGACAGACACGAACATGCATCTTACCATATGACAGGTCCCGGGATCACCGAACCACCGTCCTCAACCTGGAAACCCACCTCAACTAAACTAGTATACATAAAGTCCCATACCAATATGTATAATAAGAACAGTTGAACCCTTACCTCGAAAACGCTACCCCGCAGCACAACTCCCGGGAAATCCCGGCTCCCTGCTCGCAAAGTGCAAACTAAACCCCGATGGTTCCACAATGCTCCACCAATGCAGAATCAAGCTGAACAACCATAAGCTAATCAGAACTCATCAAATTAGACCCCCAGAACCAAACCCGCACAACTCCGCACTTTCCCGCAAAAAGGTAACTTTTGCACCCAACACCCGAAAACGACGTTTCAAATACCATTTCTCACCTAATTCCATCCAGGATATCAAATTACCATCCAATTTAACCAAAACACAACACCAACATAGATAAAGATTCACTTTAAGTTTCGGCCCTTCGCCAACTTTTTACCCAACTTCCAATTCAAACCATTCAAGGTTCCAAGCATTCACTTTAACCACCAATTACACTTCCTAAGCAAGAATGCTAACCAATTTCACCTTTAAGAACCAAGAACATTCACAAATCCTAACCCATAAATTCGGCCAAAAGGGGGTTTCTTCCCTAGCATGCTTTCTATCAAATTGAAGATAGTCTTAGAATCATGCAAGGAACAACATATCCCAAGCATGATTCAAGAACACAAGTCTACACCATTTTAGAAAATTTAAGCATAAAATCGGCCTCCCTTGGGTATTTCCATCTATGGAGTTTTTCCAAAGTTTAACACTTGATTCTTACTCCCTTCCTACCCAAGAACAACATACTAAAAGATAGGAGGAAGAAGATCATCCAATCACATAGCTAAGAGAAACATCAAATTCGGATTTCTCTCTCTTTTTCCACCAAGAACGTGCTTTCCAACTTGTAAGGAGATGAAGAGAGGAAGCTTACCAATTATGGAGTCCAATTCCTTGTTGATTTCAGCCAAGAGATGAAGAATCCAAAGCTTGGAGAAGATGAAGGGTATGGCGGCAATGGAGACGTGAACGAAGAAGAAGAAGAACTGGAATGAAAATAGCTCATGTACTATTTCCAAATTCCCTTTTTAAACCTCTTTCCTTTCCATCTTTAATATGGACATGACAAGTGTCCTTTCCCCTTTGGTCAACACTTATGACTCACCCTTATCCACCAAAAATCTGAAATTTGGCTAAGTCATGCCCTCTTCGGGAGAACCCCTGAAATTTGGCTAAGTCATGCCCTCTTCGGGAGAGGACCCATGCCTTCTTCGGGAGAGGGCCCCTGCCTTCTTCGGGAGAGGGCCCCTGCCTTCTTCGGCGAACGTCCCACCCCAAAAATTATACTCCATAAAAACCTCTGGGACATTCCCACGACTCCAAATCCGCAAACGGTTTCTCAATCTGAGGTCTCGGGAGCGCTACCGAGCCCTCCGTACGTCCCGAGACAACCCCGACAACCCCCCCGGAGCCGGAAAAAATATTTTCGGCGGAAACGTCCGGAGGACCCACACGACCTCAAATATGAAAGGGTTCGCCAAAAAGATACTCGGATAAGGCTCGGGAGCTGCCTGAACGCCCAAAACCGTGACCCGCAGGCCAAAACCGACGCCCCGGGTCTCCCGGTCGCAACCCGCTCGGGGTGACCGTAACACGGTTGGTGGCTGCTCCAGTGAGAGTAGAGCTGAAAGCCCTACAGAGGGTGCTGTCATCAGCTCTAGCGATCGCCATCGCAGAGATGTAGCGATGGAGGTGGATGTCAGGGTCTGAGAGATCGTCGTAGGAGTCCAGCTTGGGCTGGCGAAACTGCTCCGGTTGTGGAGCTTCTAGGATCCTGTGGGTGAAAGGCTGGGTTTAGAGGTGGTCCAGTCCCAGGCTGGTGGAGTAGGGAGTGTTTGCCCTTGCCTCCCTTTTCTCTATTTGCTCCAGGCGCCTGGCGATGGCGGCGAGTGCGGCGGAGTGAGCCGGATCAGGATGGGCTTCCTGCTGTGGCGGAGGAAGAGGAGGTTCTTGATGATTTAGTGGTTGTTGGATTGTTTGGAAACCTCCTACGGTCAAGGCGCCACGCAGATTTTAGACGACCGCCTCAGTAATCGCCGCTAGGATCGTGGGATCGAGACCGGCCACTACTGAGTTCTGCATGATGACATTGTGAGGCGCACCCACCATACCGGCTGACTGGTTGTGGTTCGTTGAGAGGGCAACACGCCCTGACCTCACGGCGGCATCTGCCGCCGCCGGGTAAACGATTTCTCTGGAGGGAGGGGCGTTGCGATCACCATGGGACGAGCTTTCCCCGGTTGAGTGGACTGACGCCCCGTGGTTTGCAGCGGCGGCGGGTGGATTCCTCCTCCCACGGCCATTCTGCCGACTTGCGCTCCTTGTGGTAGGCATGGCTTCTATTCTTCTGTGGTTTCTTCGTGGGATTGTTGCAGTTTCCCACAGACGGCGCCAATCTGATAGCCTGGTTCCTTGACAGGACTGGGCTTACAGATACTTGAATGGTGAAGAAATGACCAGAACAACGGTGTTGAGCTCTGGAGTAATCTGCAGGATGTAAAACGGAATACTCAGGAGCAGAAAGAGGAGTGGAGGTGTGTAGATAGGGTGTACCTTTCCCAAGCCGTCCTTTTATAGGAGGCGTTGAGGTAGTGGTTGTCCCATGATCCGGAGTGGAGGAGTGCTCCCCCACGTTCCAGAGTAGCGAAAGACTGGAGGTGTGATGGAGAACATGGGTAAGTTGTGGGGATGACCGTTCCCAGCTTGCTTTCCCGATCCGTGGCGTTGCTAAGTGATATATGGCGAAGACCAACACCATTGTTTCACAAGACCTTCTATTTGTGAGACTTCATTTCTTATTTCCTTGAAATCTTTTCTCAGCTCCTCGAAATCTGCTCTAATTTCTCGAGTGATTTCCCAAAGGGTAATGTTCATAAGGAGGATTCGGGTTCGCACTTGGAGAAGGGGGTGAGTAGGCTCTCGAAGGTGTGGCATTTCTTTGGGTGTTAAAGTGGGGTAGTATGTGGGACTCCGGAATGAGCTATGAGTGGTGGAAGGTCTCGACCGATGGGTAGGGGTTGGGGCCAAGTGTGCTACGCGGTTTTGGGTGCCATACCGCCGCCTCATCACACTTTTCAAGCGGTCCCAAGAGGGTATGAATTCTAACCCTCGATCGCTCCTCTTTGTGGCTTATTCACACCACCAATTCCAAGCTTCACCTCTTAGCATCTCAATAGCTATGTCAAGCTTCTCAAGTCCATTAGCACCACTTTTGGCAAAGAATGCCTCAAGATGGTGTTCCCATGATTCGAACCCGAAAGGGTCATCATCCCCTCGATACTTAAGGGTTCGCGCCATTTGTATCCCTACACACTTAGACAATAATGTTAGTACCACTCATTTCCTCACGCGTATGGTTGGCCTCTCGTTTGTGTTGAGGGACACACTTAGTACCACTCCTCTCTCGTGTTTAGAACACAATGGTTCTTACAAGTTTCAAAACTTACCACCAATCTACAATTAAGATCAAATGCAAACACGCAAAGAAAATCCAATGAAATCTTAGCAATGTCTGAAACCAGTAAAGCACAAAGTTCTAGTTACTTGAAACTAAGATTTTGATGTTGGTTGGTGGTTGAAAGAAGTTGGTAATGATATAGAAAAGGTTTTTACCAATATAAACACTATAAGTCCAGGTTTTCGAAATTATTTTCGATCTGTGAGTATTGTTCACTTGAGTTTCGGATGAACTCTTCAAGAACACAGAATTTTTCCCAGAATTTATGAACTGGTTTGAATATTTCTTCTCTGTAAACTCTTGTTCTTTTGCACATAGGGAAACTCTTTTTCTTTTCAAATCCGAAATCACTCCCAGATTCATAAACCTTTCAAGAACTTTAAACAAAGATATCAACTACTCGGTTTCTCTCAAGAGATCATTAACCGAACTTTTTCTTCAAGTTTTCAAAAGAACAACAAAGGTTTTAGCTTGAAGAAATTAAACAACTGATATGGTATGATACGAAACGATACGATACCTCCAGTGAGCGCTTTGGCTCTGATACCAACTGATGTGATCACGAGAAGGAGGGTGTGATCACGAGCTCGGATCTAGCTCGTTGGAGGCGGTTTTCAATAAGAAGGGAAACGAAGAACAGAGGAAGAAACAAGGAAACATAGTCGGCCAAGGGAACCTCCTCACTACGAGGTGAGGCAATGCCCTTGAAAATGCCTGGGAAAGGAAAATGGGACCTAGAACCTTTTGACTACGAGATCAAACAATGCTAGGTATTATATTGGATCCTCTTGCAATGGATCACTAATGGATTGGTGGAGCAAGATTTGAGACCCACGAAGAACAATATGCGTATCTCTGCAAATATGTGTTCTTACAAAATGAGTTCTGCCTAATACTTAGGTTACAGCTTCCTTTTATAGAAGGACAAAGAAAGAAGGAAATAATAAAGAATGTCTTGACAAGGGAACAGCTTCCTGGATCTATGGTAGGCGAAATGAGAGGTGGCAGCTGATGTGACATTGTAGGCTACTGCTTTGCGGCTCCCAATTCCCCAGGAATTGCATTTGGCGGGAAAAGGGAAGAAGAGGGCCTCTGCACAAGTTGAAGGGTTCGCCTGACTTGTGTATGGAGGCCTCTTCTGCTTGGCGAACACCTGGGCTTCGCTTGCTTCTGGAAATGAGGCACAGGGTCTTCGCCAACGACCATGGGGGTCGCAAAGAGATATGGCTTCGCAAATGGCATTGAGTTCGCCCAAAAGGACCATAGGTTTGCCAGGGTCAATGGGCTCGCCGATAGCCACGAGTTCGCCGTTGAGGCATGGCCTCGCCAAAAGCCATGGGTTCGTCAATGGGGCATGGGTTTGCCAAGATCCTTGCGAGCGCGGCTCTGCCTTGGGGCTTCGCCGGTGCCTAGAATGCCGCTTCTTCTTCGCCCGTGCCTTCGCCAAGGGCCTTTTAGACCCTCTGGATGAATGGTTCCCCTTTATCACAAAAATGGGGCTGATGTCCACATCACAAGCTTCCTTATATAGAAGGAAAATGCTAAAGGAAAATAATGAGTGACTTGACATGGGAACCAGCTTCCTTGATTTAGGGTGGGCGAAATGAGAGGTGGCAGATGATGTGACATTGTAGGCTACCTGCTCTGGCGGCGTCCATTTCCCCAGGAATTGTAGTTGGCGGGAAATGGGAGGAAAGGCCTCTGTATAAGTTGAATGGTTCGCCTGACTTGTGTGTGGAGGCTTCTTCTGGTTGGCGAACACTTGGGGCTTCGCTGGCATCTGAAAGTGTGGCACAGGGTCTTCGCCGATGACCTTGGGCTCGCAGGAGGAACCAGGGGTTCGCCAATGGCTATGAGTTGGCCATAATGATACGATCACGGGTACACTTGACGCGAAGCCACGAGATCGTACGGAAGCGCAGATCTAGCTCGAAGGAGTCGACGAACAAAGAAGGATAGATTCGGCCACAGACACCTCCCAACTACGAGGTTGGGCAATATCTGCGATAAGCCTGGGGAGTATGGAAGATCTAGCACCTCTTAACTACGAGATTAAACAATACTAGATATTAAACTCGATGATAAACAATCAATCAAGGGGGATGGCGGAATATAGCAAGGGGGGTGAGAACCGGGCTTAAGGAATTGTCCTTCTTAAGCTTTACATATGTTCTATCTATTCTAGGAGTCTGTTGTTCCTTTTATAGGGAAGAAGGGAACAGACTCTTACAAAAAGGTGCATGCATGCCATAAAGTGTACAGTACTTTTGCATGCATGTCTGACTAAAAGATAAAAAGGTAAAAGTAGATAAGTTCGCTCCCAAGTGTCAGCGTGAAAGGTGGGAGGGGCCAGAATGGTCGGGAGTGGTTTGGACGACTTAATAAGCTTAGGTGGCTTCGCTTTGGAGGGCTTCGTCGACTTGAGGCCCCGCTCGAAGGCTTCGCCTTCGTTAGGAAGCTTTGCGAGAAGGCTTTGCCTGGTTTGGCCTTGCCTTCTCTTGGAGGCTTCGCGAAGAAGGCTTTACCTTCACCTTGAAGACTTCACTTTGGAGATTCTTGCTTGAGGGCTTCGCCGTGAGGCTTCTCGAAATGGCTTCGCTGAGGGCTTTGCCATTGCCGAGATGTCTTTGCTTAAGATGCCAAGCCCTCGCCTTGAGGCTGCGCAGGGACGGCTTCGCCAAAGGGTCTCGCCATCGCCTGGGGCCTCCGCATGCTGAAGTCCAGCCTTTGTTGAGGCTCCGCAGGAATGGCTTCGCCCGAGGGACTTCGTGATACGACCACGGGTACGCTTGACGCGAGTCCGCGAGATCGTACGGAAGCGCAGATCTAGCTCGGTGGAGTCGACTGAACAAAGAAGGATAGAGACGGCCACAGACACCTCCCAACTACGAGGTTGGGCAATATCTGCGATAAGCCTGGGGAGTATGGAAGATCTAGCACCTCTCAACTACGAGATTGAGCAATACTAGATATTAAACTTGATGATATTAATCTATCAAGGGGGATGGCGGAAAATAGCAAGGGGGGTGAGAACCGGAGCTTAAGGAATTGTCCTTCTTAAGCTTTACATATATTCTACCTTACAAAAAGAATCTGCTGTCCCTTTTATAGGAGAGAAGGGAACAGTCTGACATATGTGCATGCATGCCAAAAGCATAAAGTGCTTTAACATGCATGCCATCCTAAAAAGGTAAAAAGGGTAAAAAACTAAGTAATATAATACTCCCTAGTGTCAGCGAGAAAGGAGGGAGTGTTCGGATGGGATGGAAGTGGTTGGAGATGGTCGGCGACATTATTGAGCATTGGTGGCTTCGTTTTGGGGCTTCCTCGAACCGGAAGGCCTCTCACTGAAAGCTTCGCCTTCACTCGGAAGCTTCGCAGAGATGGCTTCGCCAAAAAGGCCTCGCCTTCTCTTGGAGGCTTCGCAAAGAAGGCTTTACCTTCACTTTGAAGTCTTTACTTTGGAGATTCTTGCTTGAGGGCTTCACCGAGAGGCTTCTCATAGATGGCTTCGCTTGAGGGCCTAGCCATCACCGAGATGCCTGTGTTTAAGAAGCCTAGCCCTCGCCTTGAGGCTGCACAGGGTCGGCTTTGCGAAAGGGCCTCGCCAACGCCCGGGTGCCTTCGCATGATGAAGCTCTGCCTTGAGGTTCCTCGGGAATGGCTTCGCCTGAGGGGCTTCGCCATTGCCCGGATGTCTTCGCTTGAAGAAGCCTTGCCTTTGCCTTGAGGCCTTTTGAGGAGTCCTCGCATAGAGGCGTTGCCTTCTCCTGGTCAGGTGATCGCCTGAACCATGGATTAGGCCGCCTTAGCCTATGAACCTCCTGGCCACGGAGTTGCTCCGAGCTTCATTCGTCTGCCTCTTCGTCTGGTACACTTTGTTGTTGCTTTGAGGATCCCATGATCACATCACTTCGCCATTGCCCGGATGCCTTCGCTTGAAGTAGCCTGGTCTTTGCCTTGAGTTCTCGTGTGGAGTCCTCGCGTGGTAGCGATGCCTTCTCTTGGTCAGGTGGTTGCCTGAACCATGGATTAGGCCGCCTGGGCCTCTGAACCTTCTCTCCACGGAGTTGCTCTGATGTGATCACGGGGGGTAAGTGATCACGAGCTCGGATCTAGCTCGTTGGAGGTAGTTTCCAGAAGAGTGGAAACAAAAACAGAGGAAGAACAAGGAAACAAAGTTCGGCCAAGGGAACCTCCTCACTACGAGGTGAGGCAATGCCCTTGAAAATGCCTGGGAAAGGAAGCGGGATCTAGCACCTTTTGAATACAAGTTCAAACAATACTAGATATTATGTTGGATCCTCTTGCACGGATCACTTAAGGAGATGGAATGCAAGAAATGAGAACAAGAAAGCCAAAACCTCACTTGGAGTATTTCTGATTTCTTATAAATATGTTCTACCTTTACAATGGTTACAAGTTGCCTTATATAGAAGAAAATGGCAAAGGAAAATAAAGAATGACTGGACAAGGGAACCAGCTTCCTGGTTCTATGGTAGGCGAAATGAGAGGTGGCAGGCGAGGTGACAGTGTAGGCTACCTGCTTTCGCGGCTCCCAATTCCCCAGGAATTGTAGTTGGCGGGAAATGGGAGGAAGAGTGATGTGATCAAGGGATCCCCAAGCAACAACAAGGAGTCCCAGACGAAGAGGCAGTCGAGTGAAGCTCGGAGCAACCCCTCGACGAGTGGGTTCAGAGGCCCAGGCGACCTAATCCATGGTATGGACTAGCACCTGACATGGAAAAGGCAACCCCTCCACGCGAGGACCCTACGAGAGGCCTCAAGGCGTAGGAGAGGCTTCTGCACACGAAGGTATCCAGGCGATGGCAAAGCACTTTGGCAAAGCCGTCCCTGTGAAATCTCAAGGCGAAGGATGAACTGCATCATGCTAAGGCATCCAGAACACTGGCGAAGCCTCCAGGCGAAGCCATTCCTGCGAAGCCTCAAGGCGAGGGCTAGGCTTCCTCAAACAAAGGTGTTCCGGCGATGGCAAAACCTTCAGGCGAAGCCATCCCCACAAACCCCCCCAAGGCGAAGCCCTCATGCAACAATGTCCACGAGAAGTCTTTAAGGTAAAGGTATGGCCTTCCTGCGAAGCTCCCTGGCGAACGCGAAGCCTCTGGGCGAAGTCATCCCAGCAAGTCTCCTGCCAAAGGCAACGTCTACAACAAGAAGACTTCCAGTTCAGACGCTAAGGAAGAGTTTTCCTACTGCGAAGCCTCCAAGCAAGGCGAAGCCTTCTTCGCGAAGCCTCCAAGAGAAGGCGAGGCCAAACCAGGCAAAGCCTTCTCCACGAAGCTTCCTAACGAGGGCGAAGCCTTCGGAGCGGGGCCTCCAGTCAGACGAAGCCTTCCAAAGAAAGCCACCTAAGCTTATTAAGTCAGCCAAACCACTCCCGACCATTCGGGCCCTCCCACCTTTCACGCTGACACTTGGGAGCGAACTTATCTACTTTTACCTTTTTATCTTTTAGTCAGACATGCATACAAAAGTATTGTACACTTTATGGCATGCATGCACCTTTTTGTAAGAGTCTGTTCCCTTCTTCCCTATAAAAGGAACAACAGACTCCTAGAATTAGATAGAACATATGTAAAGCTTAAAAAGGACAATTCCTTAAGCCCGGTTCTCACCCCCTTGCTATATTCCGCCATCCCCCTTGATCGATTGTTTATCATCAAGTTTAATATCTAGTATTGCTCAATCTCGTAGTTGAGAGGTCCTAGATCTTCCATACTCCCCAGGCTTATCGCAGATATTGCCCAACCACGTAGTCGGGAGGTGTCCGTACGATCTCGCGACTTCGCGTCAAGTGGACCCGTGATCGTATCAAGTGGTATCAGAGCCAGATCGCTTGCTGGAGTTGTTGTGATTTCTTCAAGGTTAAACCCCTTTAACTTCTACTTGAAGAAAGATTTATCTTTGCGTTTTTATAACCGTGTTGTATTCTGTCCATTTTCTGAAACCCCCCCCCTATCCGCTTTTATTTCGGTTTATCTGTTGTGTTGTTTCTGTGTTAGGAGTTGTTGTGGTGTTAGCAACTTCATAAATCAAAAGTCAAAAAAAAGAGAGAAACAGAGAAGAAGAAGAAGAAAAAGAAAAGAAAGCAGTTGCGGTTTTGCGAAAGTCACAAATCTCAGTTTTATTCGAAACCGCAACGTGCAAAGATTTATACGCTCAAAGGAGTGAGGTCGTAGTTGAAAAGTGAAGAGAAGTGGTGTATAAGGCTTGGTTGCGAAAAGCGTAGAAGAAATCGAAGCTGTGTTCTTATTGTTCTTGGTGTTCATATCTGTTCATTCCACAACTCACATGAACTGTGACCTTGATCTAATTTCGGTTTCAAATTTGAGCCAAAAGTGTTTGTGCGCCGAAAACCTCATTTCTAACCCTCTTGTATATCTGTTGCCGAAACCCCCCTCCATTTTAACCTAGCTTGCTTCAAGTAACTAGTACTTCTTACTTAAAGATTTTTGCATGCTAGTGGTTATCTTGTGATATTCATTGTCGGGTTTGGCCTTGGAAAGAGCAAGCTCTGAGAGCTAAGCAAGAGGAAAGAAAGAAAGCCGAGTGTGACCCCTCGCGAAAGGGCAGACCCCTTCGCGGCAGGAGAGAGCCCGAAACACGTGAGGAGCTTGAGCGGACTAATTTTATTGTTTAAATGTGCAGGAGATCCCATGGAGGATAAATATTTCTATGGGGTTGATCTATCAGTGGGGCGATACCAGCTTGGAAAAGACATGGCATTGGATGGAGAAGTTGGAGTACCACTTTTGGTGCTTCCCACTTCGTGGTGAAGAAATGTTAAGCCAAGCCATAAGAAGCCTAAAAGGAGAGGCCAAGGAATGGTGTCGTCGAGAGTTCTCTGACAGAGGACGATCCGCTGAAGCCCCCATCCAGTCTTGGAGTGAGTTGAAGAGGTTGCTGTGGCAACGATATGGACTCTGTCAAGAAGAGCCACCCCCTCCATACTACTCCCAAGCGAGGGCTCCCATGCGCCCTGCACACAGTACCCCAGTCAGGCTCCGCCCCCATACTCCACTCAACGGGTCTTCACCCTCAGGCGAACCAATTTCCTTCCAGGAGAGGAGGCGAGGACACCCATCGCCGCAAACCCCCTTGGTTGGGCCGCTCACCCCACCGCCCAATACTTGCGCAGCCCATACCTACACCACAAATCCCAACCCTCACCAAAATCCAAAAGAAAAGACTCTCGCCCAAGAGATTAAAAGGCTCAAAGATGAGTACTTAGAATATGAGCGGGCGAGAGAGAAAAGGAAAGAGAGAAGAAAAGAAAGAGCTCTCCAAAGCCAAATGAGTGAAAAGAAAGACTCACCCGGGCCTTCTACCATACCCCAAGAAGAACTAACCGTTTCATCTTCTCAAACTTGTTGTTCTTCTTTGGCTGTGCAGGAAGAAGAAGAGGCCGCGGACGCGCGAAGAGTTGAAGAAAGCGAAGGCGCTTTGGAAGAAGGCATAGCTCATGCGGGAGTCCCAACTGAGTCCGCACTTGAGGAAGAGGCCACACCGTTGCTGAAGGAGAAGAATATGATATGCGAAGCAGGTCTACGTCTCCCTAACTTGGGAGAGGGTAACTTGTCTCCTCCTTCTAGTAGCACAGGGTATACGCAAGAGTGCGAATCTATGGTTTCCTTGAGTCTGCATGCTACGAACATTGGTGATGGATCAGACATTGGTTCGACACCGCACCCATTGTTCGAATATATATACGGGACCCCCCCAGATGCCATGTTCGACATGCTTAGAATGCATGCGTTAAGGAAAGACCACTTTATTCCACGAGAGACATCCATGCCTTTCCTTAGCAAACATGAGTATCTTAAAATAAATCGAGCTGAAGCCATGTTAATGGCTGAGGTGGAGAGAGAGGACAACACGTTCATCTCTCAACCTCTTGCTTATACTAATGCTAGTCTCTGCATGCTGCGGTCTGATGTTCCTTCTATGACTAGCTTAGTATTTCCTTCTTTGTCTTGGGAAGCACATCTGCATGTGCTTGGCGAAGGTAAAGCTTCCCTTGACCCCCACCCCAGTTCCATGAGCATGCTTTTCTTGAGTATAAATTTCTTGTTAAAAACATAAAATACTCCAGGAAGCATGTCATGAATTTTTATAGACTTTTGTTCATGTTCACGATGCATATAGGAGTTATCATGCTCACGCATACATATGCATCGCCCCCGCGACCCCCCCAGTATCCGGTTAGGTTTTCACTCACTAACCTCTGATGCTCTTCAAAGTTTGTTCTGCTTGTTTTCGATTGTAGGAAGTTTTCTTCCCTTAAGATTCGAGGACGAATCTTTTTAAGGGGAAGGGAATGATGTGATCAAGGGATCCCCAAGCAACAACAAGGAGTCCCAGACGAAGAGGCAGTCGAGTGAAGCTCGGAGCAACCCCTCGGCGAGTGGGTTCAGAGGCCCAGGCGACCTAATCCATGGTCTGGACTAGCACCTGACATGGAAAAGGCAATGCCTCCACGCGAGGACCCTACGAGAGGCCTCAAGGCGTAGGAGAGGCTTCTGCACACGAAGGTATCCAGCGATGGCAAAGCACTTTGGCAAAGCCGTCCTGTGAAATCTCAAGGCGAAGGATGAACTGCATCATGCTAAGGCATCGAGAACACTGGCGAAGCCTCCAGGCGAAGCCATTCCTGCGAAGCCTCAAGGTGAGGGCTAGGCTTCCTCAAACAAAGGTGTTCCGGCGATGGCAAAACCTTCAGGCGAAGTCATCCCCACAAACCCCCCCAAGGCGAAGCCCTCATGCAACAATGTCCACGAGAAGTCTTTAAGGTAAAGGCAGGGCCTTCCTGAGAAGTTCCCTGGCGAAGGCGAAGTGTTACGGTCACCCCGAGCGGGTTGCAACCGGGTGACCCGGGGCTCCGGTTTTGGCCTGCGGGTCACGTTTTTCGGCGTTCAGGAGGCTCCCGAGCCCTATCCGAGTATCATTTTGGCGAACCCTTCCGTATTTGAGGTCGTGTGGGTCCCCCGGACGTTTCCGCCGAAAATATTTTTCTGGCGTCGGGGGGTTGTCGGGGTCGCCTCGGGACGTACAGCGGGCTCGGTAGCGCTCTCGAGACCTCAGTTTGGGAAGCCGTTTGCAGTTTTGGAGTCGTGAGAATGTCCCGGAGGTGTTTGTGGAGTTTAAAATTTGGGGCGGGACGTTCGGTTCCGGGCGACTCCCGGGGCTCGGGACGGGAATCCCGGGGCTCGGGATGGAAATTTTCTGACGGCTTTGGGGTAAGTTGTGTTATAATTTAAGATGGAATTATGGGTTTTTTATAGAATTTTGGAGTGACGGAATCTCGGTTCAGGTTGACACGCTCGCACGTCGGGTTTTGGTTCGGGTTCAGCGAGCTCGGTAGGACACTCTGGAGTGGTAAATGAACTTTTGAAAAATGTTCTGTGAATGTTATATTATTCTGAGGGTTGTGTCCAAGTTTTGTTAATTTTGGAATTCGGTAATTATTTTTGGGCCAAAAATATTGGAACTTTCGGAAAAATTGGGAGTTAATTGAATTTTGGTTGCAAAATAAATAAAATGGGTATGGGCAGCATTTGGATGTTTTGGCAGCATTTGGGATGAGATAGAGACACATGTCCTTCTCTCATTTAAGAAGATATAGTATGGGAAAAAGAAGAAGAAATTATTTAAGGCCTTTTATGTTATAAATGAGATATTATTTTCATTTCTTCTTCTTCTTCCTCCTTGCATCCGCCACCATGGGAGCTCCTCTTAAGCTTTGAAGTTCTTCTCCTTTGCTGAAATCATCATGAGCTTAGCTTCAATCTTGGGTAAGTTTCCTTCCTAAGCTCTCTTTTCTTCTTGGAATCAAGTTTGGATGGATAAAGAGATGGTTTTGAAAATTATGGGTTTGTTCTTAGCTACATGTTAGGATGATTCTCTTCCTCCCATCTTTTAGTATGTTGTTCTTGGGTTGTAGGAGAGTGATAATCAAGTGTTAGATTTTGGAAAAACTCCTTGGATGAAAAATCCCCAATTGGCCGAATTATTGGGTGATTTCTAAAATTGGTGTGTGTTTGGTTTCTTGAATCATGCTTCTAGTATGTTAATCCTAGCATGATTCTAAGCTTATGTATGGATTCAATTTGATAGAAAACAAGTTGGATTAAAAAGCCCCCTTTTGGCCGAATTTTAGGTTGATGTTCAATGTTGGATTTTGTTGTTTTGGATGCAATTGGATAGCATTCATGGTTTAGAAGTGAAATTGAGGGTTAGATTGATTAATTGGAAGCTTGAATGGATTGAATTGGAAGTTGGATAAAAGTTGGTTAAGAACCGAATTTTGGAATGGTTCTTTTTCAATGTTGGAGTTTCATTTTGGTTGAATTGGATGTTAGTATGGTGTTGGGGTTGAATTTAGGGGTGGTTAGAAGTTTGAAACGTTGATTTCGGGTAAGAATTGGAAAAGTTGCATTTAAGCGGGATTATCGGAAAATGTTGGGTAATTAAGGGTTTTAAGGTTGGATTTGATAAGTTCTGCTTGTGGGATGATGTTTGTCAATGTATAATCTTGCATTGTCTAGGTTGATTCTGAATTCTGAAGTTTCTGTGGAAATCTGGAATTTTACGGAAATTCTGCCGGATTTTCGGTTTTGGGGTCGGGGGTGTAGTTTGGTAGTGTGGTTGGTAAGGTTGCTAATTCAACTTGAAATGACAGATTCTGAGGTCCGGAAGTTAGAAAAAGAGAGGTTTCGGGTTTCGGGTCGTGGTTTGGAAATCGTCCAGAACCGGTCAAATACTCTGGAATTGTGAGGTAAGGGTTTGGTTCTGCTATTTTTGGTAAGATAGGTGTATGTTTAGTTTCACTTTCTGTTCTGCAAGTATTTCAGTATTATATGCCTAGGGCATATTCTGTAGTCTGTAGGTGTATGTGTTGTTGCAATTCTGTTTTGCTGGTATTTCGGAAATTTCTGCTTTAAGGTACGTTACGTAATTTGTAGGAGTATGCCTTATGGCATACTGCTGCATTAACCCTACGGCAGTTGTGGGTTCGCTACCCCACTGGTGCACCATGCTTCGTAATAGCTTCGGCTTGACTCCCTTAGAGGGAGGCTGCCGTTGCCGATTGGTTATAAGGGTTTATGGCGATTTAGTATCGCACATCCTTGATATTCGATCTGTTTTATTACATGCACGATGTTACGTATTCATTGCATATATTCGTATATTGCTATCTTTCATTTTGCGAGGTTACATATGCTTATCTTACCCCAAATCCCTTACGGGGTCCTTTTAGGACTCACCCTTTTTGGGTTCTGTTTTTTGGATTTCAGGTAGGTCTGGTAAGCAGCCAGCGGGGTAGATTTCCGCGAGGCTTCTGCCTTGGTTGTGTTGAGCAGCAGCAGTACCTTGTGAGCTGGGATTTTGTCTACTTGGTCTGAATCCCGCACGAGGTATTTTAACGTTTAGGCCTAGGGTCGGCTCTGTAGCTGCATGTGCATACTTTCTGTTTTATTGTTGTGATGATTGTATGTATTCTGTTCTGTTGCATGTTCTGAGCGCTTGGCGCTTGCTAGATACCCTAGGTTCTGTGAACTCTGTATATATCTATGTTTGGTGCGTAAGCACTCGTCCACGGAGGGCGGGGCTTACTCATTGCTAATGCATGAATTGCATGTTTAGATTTTATTTTAGTGATATGTATGGAATTTTTGTTAAGTTGCTTCCACTTTCATTTCGCTCTTTGGGTCCGCTACGCGCGGCGGGTCTCGATGGACCTGCCATCATGTATGTTTCCGGCTTCCGCTTCCGGCATCCCGGCGCCCCCGCCTCCGCAACCGGGCTCGGGTGGCGTGCGGTGACAAGTTGGTATCAGAGCAGGTAAGTGACCATATTGGTCGTCGGTGACTTGTAGTGACAACTATTGTTGTACATTTTATTTTAGAATGGTTTGAGTACGGAGATTGGCCACCTCCTTACTCGAACCACTTCAAAATAAAATTGTGGAACAAAGTTGATCCTTCAAGTTATCCCGATAGTTGCAGATTTGAACTCGGGATTTACGGATTACGGTAAAAGTATTACGAGTAAGGGGATTGTGGAAATGTTTGGTACGTAAAATTGTGTGTTAGGAAAAGATTTGGTGAAATAAGCATGAATCGCTTACGTGATTACGTGAAATGCATGATTTTATCATTCGAGAAATAATTTCGTGTCAAATCTTGCATTGCACTACGAGCCTTAGAAAAGCTGCTGCTAGCTTACGTAGGGATTAGGAGTGACCGAGTTGTCTGGACTCTGTTTGGTCTGGAATGTTTGAGTTTGGTTAACACACGTAGACAACGTGTTTTGCGGCCGGAGGAGGGACTGTAATCCCACGCCTCCGAGAGATAGGGTTTGAACTGTTGGTTATGGGTTGAGTTGGTATATGGTTTGGAAATTTGGTTTGGGATAAGTTGTTTCTCTGGTTGGGTGGGTTTAAGGAAATGTGTACTACACGCGAATAGCGTGATTTGGTACTGGAGGGGCGGGACTGGGATCCCACACCTCCGTGGAATAGGATACGGGTTCGGTGTAACCCAGGGTCTGAACAACCACACTCACCGCCCCGAGGTTTAGCGGTCGTAGGGACCCCTCTCTGATTTGGTATTACCCGCCAGCTTAGCTGGTTCAGGGGCGGCAGTAGGCAAGGGAAGATCTGATCATGCCACGGTAAGGGCATTTTGATTAGGTGGTGATAGCGAGACTTAAGCCACTGCTCGCCATAGTTTTGGGATCGGTAAGTGAGTGACTCTGACGAGGGTGGTCACTACGACACCTAGACTTCTCGTCGGTCCTATCAACGACGGGGAGATCTGAGGCACCAGTCTGACGAGGTCAGACTTCTAGAGAGGTTTCAGGGTTTGAACCCCCCCGAGGTTCAATGACCGGGAAGGGTGCAGGGTAGTAGAGATTTGGTTTGCAGGAGTTGACAAACTCACGGGAGGCTACATTTTCCCCAGCAGTGCAGCGGGGATGTAGCCAGGGATCTGCGTTAGGCACAGTTCGATGAGCTTCATCAGGGAGACAAGATTGTCGGAAAGTTTGAGTGAGAGTTTGATCGGCTGGTTTACTATGTACCGTAGTATCAAGGTATGGAAGAGGAGAAGACGAAGAGGTTTATTTCGTCGACTGCGCCCCGAGTACAGTGGGTTTTGAGACCTTTAGACATTACTTTGTTTCGGGAAGCGGTTATTAGGGCTCAACTCCTCGAGCAAGAGGAGGTTGAGAGTCGTCTCACCTTGCAATGAGGTCGGGGAGTACGGAGGGTTCCATCTGGCAGGGACCCGGCAGATTTCTGGACGGCCGAACAGGCCTGGGTAGTCTAGTAGAGGCGAGTGGGAGCACCACCGGCACGATCTTATCCGATTTGCGGTAGGGTTTTGGCGGTCTTCAACGTCCACAGTCTCGGACACAGCCCAACGCGCCGCGAGGGCGTGGGTTTCAGCAGAGTGGCCCGAGACCTCAGCAGCGACAGCAGCTTCAGCCACCCCCTCCACCACAGCAATCAGAGCAGGACGAGTTTTCCATTTTCTGAGGGGAGGCCCTAGTCATCAGGGAGGACCTAGTTAGCAGACATGCACTAGCCAGCATGGAGTCTTGAGTCAGCAGGAAGTTCTGTAAGGTACTATATTTCCGAATGAGATACCGGTTTATGCGTTATTTGATACAGGAACTTTTATTCCCATTGTAACACCGAAATGTGTTACATCTCTGTATCTGACTGTTAGTACTTTGCCTCAAATGTACTTAGTAAAAAAAAACTGCTGGGAGTCAGTTTCTGTTTTTCAATGAGATGGTTCGGGATTGTACAATGTTTGTGGGTGAACATCTGATAGTATTGGATTTGTTGGTATTAGACACGCCGGACTATGATGTTATTTTTGGAATGGACTGGCTATCCAAGAACTCTGTGCACGTTGATTGTGCAACCCGTACCATTATGGTTTCTGGAGAGGTACTACCTCTCACGACTCCGATTGGTTTGACTATCGCCGCACACGATGGAGCTACTGATTCGGATCACCGCCGATAGTTGGTGTAGGGAATGCTATGATCTGAATGAAGCTGGTATTAGGTTGAAGTTGGATGGTTTACCGTTGGTTCGAGATTTTCCGCAGTATTTCCGGAGGAGTTGCCCGGATTACCATAAGAGCGGGAATTGTGTTTGACATCCACTGCAGTCAGTCGCCCGATATCTATTCCTCCTTATCGGATGCTTATTTCGAGATGCGGGAGTAGAAGAAGCAAATCGGAGGAATTACAAGAAAAGAGTTTCGTCCGACCGAGCACTTGAGTGGGGTGCTCTGGTTACTGTTTGTTAAGAAGAATGATGGGACACTCGACTTTGTATTGATTACAGACGGTTGAATGCTCTTATTGGGAAGAATAAGTATCCGTTTACGAGGATTAACGATCTTTTTGATCAACTTCAGGGTTCGAGAGTTTTCTCAAAGATTAATCTCCGATCTGGGTAGTTTCAGCTTAGGGTGAAGGAAGAGGACATACCTAAGACTGCTTTCCGCACCCGATTTGGACACTTTGAGTTTACGGTCATGCCATTTGGGCTGACCAATGCCCCAGCGGCATTCGTGGATCTGATGCATCGGGTGTTCCGACCGTACTTGGACTCATTTTAGGTGGTTTTATTGATGATATTCTGATATATTCTTGGGATGAGGATTCGCATCGGGATCATCTGAGGGTAGTTCTGCAGATACCTTGGGAACATCAGCTTTATGCTAAATTCTCAAGGTGTGAGTTCTGGATTCGGGAAGTCACTTTTCTGGGACACGTTATTTCTGAGCAAGGTATGTCTGTGAATCCAAAGAAGGTGAGGGCAATTTGGGATTGGAAACAACCTACCAGTACGGAGATCAAGAGCTCCCTGGGCTTAGCAGGATTTTATCGGAGGTTTGTACTGGGATTTTCTATTCTGGCATCACCGCTCACGCGGTTGACCAAGAAGGGTCAACCGTTTACCTGGTCTGATAGGTGTGAGCAGAAATTTTCAGGAGTTGAAGCGGCAGTTGACTAACGCTCCGATTCTGACTCTTTCAGATCCGATCTTACCGTATGTGAATTATACGGATGCTTCCACGTCTGGGTTGGGATGCGTGTTGGTGTAGGAGCGTTTTGTGGTAGCTTATGGGTCGAGGCAGCTGCGACCGCATGAGCTGAACTGACTGACACATGATCTGGAGTTGGCTATAATAATTTATGCGCTGAAACATTGGAAGTAATATCTGTTTGGTAATAAATTTCAGATTCTTACCGACCATAAGAGTCTGAAATATCTGTTTATACAAGAAGGAGCTTAGCATGAGGCAGCGCAGATGGCTCGAATACATTAAGGACTATGGTTGTTGTATCGAGTACATCTCTGGTAAGGGCAACACGGTTGCCGATGCACTGGGCAGGAAGTATACCGGGTTGGTCAAGGGAGGAGATGTTGGGGATCGGTCCGAGGAGAGTGATTTGACTTGCCTTTGGCACAGGTGGCAGCTCTGGGAGCGTGCTCAGGGGTATACACTTACCATACATTCTGAGTGGCTTGATAGGATGCGCGAAGCGCAAGGTAGAAATCTGGTATTGAAGAAGTTATCTGGGGAAGATAAGGGTTTATTTGTTACCGACGTTTCAGTATAGGCAGGGATCGCTATACTTCTGAGATCGCCTTTATGTACCTGAGGATCAGGAGTTCTGGAATGAGATTTTTTCGAGGAGGCACACTCGAGCAGTTTGAGCACCAGAAACCGGCAGGGACACTGCAGACTTTGCCCATTCCAGTCCGGAAGTGGGGCAATGTTACTATGGATTTTCTGACTGCACTGCCCCTGACACGGTCTCGCCATGATGCTATCTGGGTTATTGTGGATCGGCTGACAAAGTGCGCACACTTTCTGCCTATTCGGATCACGGACCCTCTGGAGAAGCTTGCCCGGCTTTACATCAGGGAGATCGTACGATTACATGGAGTACCAGACTCCTTTGTATCTGACCGTGATCCGCGTTTCACGCACGGTTACGGAGGGCTTTCCATGAAGCGCTGGGCACGCGACTCCATCGAGTACACTTATCACCCATGCATGCACGGGCAATCGGAGCGGGTGATTACGTCTTGGAAGATATGCTGCGAACTGTACTTTGGATTTTGGAGGAGATTGAGACCAGTAGATTATTTTGATAGAGTTCTCATACAACAATTGCTTTGAGACTACGTTTGACATGGCACCTATGTGGTGTTGTACGGGAGGTGTATGACACCATACTGTTGGACAGATGCGTCTGATGGGGTTAAGCTGGGACCCGAGCTTTTTGAGGAGTCTACGGCAAAGATCAGATTGTTACAGGCGCGGATTAAAACCGCGAACGACTGCACCACTGCTTATACGAACCGCCGCCGTAGGGCTCTTGAATCTGAGTTTGGTAATAGAATTTGACTGGAGGTAGCACCGTTCAGAGGAACAGTAAGATTTGATAGGCGGGGCGAGTTACCCCGAGTTATATCGGTTATCATGAGTTTCCAGAGTAAGTTGTTAGGTTGGCCTTACCCCCCCAACTGTTTCTGTTTTATGTGGTATCTTTCAGGATAGCCTGTTGTGGATCGATGGCCGCCAGGCCCAATATGCATAAAAGGCCTAACAAAAGGCCCATACACAAGCCCGAAATAAGGGCCCCATTAAAAACTTAATAGAATACCCGAACAAGGCTTAAGAACTTTCCCGAACTATACTTCCCGAAGTGCATATAGGACCTAAAACGAATAATCACCTTACATTGGGATATTACAATAATGCCACTAAAACATGGGACTATAAATACATTCACTATTCATACCAAAAGAGGTAACGTTTTAACAACTACTCAACGCGACTTGTCAAATCACTACAGAGAAACTCTCTATTCCTCGACAATCGCGCTCCAATACGCAAAGTCGACCTAATGGCTTCCGTCAATATCGTGACGCGCAAGTCAAACCGGAACGTGGCAATCACGCGCACCGATTTGCCACCAAATGGCGCCGTCTGTGGGAAAGGCGGTGGTCCCCAAAATCAGATTGAGCGTGGGGGCCATTCCCGTTCCCGATCATCGAGGCCGGAGGAGAAGGTTCCACCAAGCGGCCGCACGGCCGATCCCAGCTATAGGGGTTCCCGGAGGAATCATCCAACGGAGCTACCTCCTACGTCCCACCTCTAGCTACCGTCGAAGCGACATCCGGCACTTGGACCCCGATCTTGTCCAAGCTGTGCGGGTGGTCCTTCAGGAAGAGCGAAGGAATCAGAACAATCAGGCGGGTCAGTCCCGTCAATTTCAGGACAGGCAGTTATCACAGCACAACCGATCAGGCTGTGGTAGTCTGCAGGCAGGTTCGCAGCCAGCCGCTTCTCCGGACCGCCGGGGCCGGCAGCGGTCAAGATCCCCGAGGGAGCATAGGAGAGAACGATCCCCAAGACCGGATAGACTGGTGCGTGGCGATCCCCGGGACGACGTGATCGAGGCAAGCTGTTGCGTTTGGAGCAAGCCGAGAGAAACTCGGGCATTCCGAGCCCAAAGCGAGGACATACCCGATGATGGTCCGTTCACCGGCAGGATTCGGGACGCCCGGATGCCTCGAATATTCAACTTACCTCATCCGTTGGAAGTGTACCAAGGTTCGGGAGATCTGACGCTTTTGTCCGCAAGTACAAGAGAGCGATGGAGTTGAAAGGGGCTAACGAGGCGGCCCTGTGCAAGTGCTTTGAAGTGGCTCTGGGAGGTCCGGCCTCGGCTTGGTACAACTCGCTGCTCCCGAACTCAGTGTCGTCATTCGGGGACCTAGCCACCAAATTTACAACGCACTTCATCGGGTGCAAGAGATCGGCCAAGAGGGCCATCCAAATGTTTGACGTGAAGCAAAGGCGAACGAGAGTATTCGGGAGTTCGTCGAGAGGTTCAACCGAGAAGCCGTTCACGCGTCTGATCTAACGGACAACATCCGGATCATGGCATTCACGAAGGCTCTCATCCCGAATTCGCGCCTGGCCTACGAGTTGTCCCGAAAGAACTTCACCAGCGTCGAGGAAATGTACGCTGTCACCCAGGAGCATATGATTGCTCAGGAGATGTTGTCTCAGCGTGAGGGAAAGCAGGACCCCGGGGGTAATCGAGAACCGAGGAAGGAAAATCCGAGGAGCCAGCCGGTCAAGCAGTCAGGGAGTTGGGGAGGACAGAAGAGAACTTTTGAGAGAAGTTCGGGCTTCACCCCCCTTAATGCGTCCCGGGCTAGTATCCTCGCGGCCCTCCAAAGACAAGGCACCGGGAGTATTAACTGGCCGAGGGCCATGCCGGAAGGGGCGGCGTGATTCGTCCAAATCTTGTCGATTTCACGAGACACCGGGCATGGCGAGCAGTGCCACCTGTGAAGAGGTACATAGAGCACCTCATCAAGAAAGGCTCTCTGGGAGAGTATCGAAGATGCCTCGGGCGAGGAAGTTTCCCGAGGCAAAGGGAAGGCTGAAGAAGATTCATCGAGGACCAAACAAGAAGGGCAAGGAGAAGATGGTTCCGCCGCAACCCACCGGGATCCCTGAACACCATAACGACCACGCTAGGTTCGAATGCAAGGAAGAGGAAGGCGAGGAGATAGCCTCGCTAAGCTACGGAGATCCGTCTTCAAGAATCAAAGCGAGCAGATGGGTCAGTGCGTCTGCCGCATTATGACCCACTCATCATCACCCTACGGATCGGGACCATTGACGTCAAAAGGGTTCTGTGCGATGACGGCTCAAATGCGGATGTGCTGTTCAGAAAGGCATATGAAGGCCTCAAGCTTAAGTCAAGCCGACTGAACCCCGTCAAGACAGCAACCTACGGTGTGGGCCCGGACGAGATACCGGTTTTAGGCTCCATCGAGCTTCCTGCGATGTTCATCGGGGTCGGCCCCGAAGGCCAACCTCGGTACACCACGTTGATGGTCAAATGGCTCGTCCTCGATGTCCCCTCTGCGTACAATGCTATCATCGGGAGAAACCCGGTAGCTATTCACATGAGGACGGCGTGAAGTTCGACCATCACGTTCGCTACGGATGAGGAGACGCCTCGATCTACGTGAGCCAAAGAGAGGCCAAGGATGTCATGGCGATAGCTCGAAGGATCCCACTCCGGGTTGCTCGAAGGAAGGCGATGAGGAAGCGGAGTACGAGAAGGCGTTGTCTGGAAGGAGATAGGACAACGAGAATCGCGAAAGACTTGCCCGAGGGCAGTAAGGAAAATCTTGTAAACTTACTTCGAATGAATAAAGACTTGTTCGCTTACTCTCCGAGTGACATGCCCGGGATTGACCCGAAGGTAATACAACAGACTGCACATCAATCCTAGTTCCAGACCGATAAGGCGAAGAAAAGAAATAACGCCCCATTCAAAGAGCCTTCATCAAAGAGCAAATTTGAAGCTTCTCGATGCGGGGTCATAAGGAAGTATCGTATCCCGAATGGCTGAGCAATCCCGTTGTGGCAACCCGAGAGGATAGCGACAAGTTGCGCATGTGCATCGATTTCACTAACGTAAGCGATGCTTGCCCGAAGGATTCGTATCCAACTCCCCGATCGGCAGACTTGTGGATTCCACGGCCGGACACGCGAGGCTCTCTTTCCTTGGCGCTTACGGTGGATATCATCGAGATAAGGATGAACCCGGCCGATGAAGAAAAGACGTCTTTCATAAGCGCGCGGAGCGCATTGTTATACGAGAATGCCCTTGGGCTGAAGAACGCCGGAGCAACCTACCAAAGATTGATGGACAAGGTATTCTCGAGCAGATTGGAAGAATTCTCGAGGTTTATGTTGCGATATCATCATCAAAAGCAAGGAAGAAGAAAATCTAATCCGCGATATTGAAGAAGTGTTCGGGCAGATCCGAAAGTATGGAATACGGCTGAATCCGGATAAGTGTGTTTTCGGAGTAACATCCGGGAAATTTCTCGGGTTTATGGTGTCAGCGCGGCATCGGCGAATCCCGCAAAGATCGAAGCACTCTTAAACGTGAGGACACCCTCATCGATAAAGGGCGTGCGAGACTCCTCGGGAAAATTACGGCCCTCGGTCGTTTTATATCTCGGTATGGAGACAAGTGTCGTCCGTTCTTCAAGCTTTTGATCAAAGAAGGCGCGGAGCCGGGCCGAATAGGCGTACGAAAAGGTGAGAAAAATCTAAGGAAGAAAACGCAAGGGAAAGAGCTAGGTTCGGTTGGAATCCCGAATGTCGAGAGCACAGGAGGAAATCGAGCCTACCTCCTCGAGATGCCTACGCTTCGGCAACCGACCGAGGACAGACCCCTCATTGTATACCTGGCCGTAGGTGAAAAGGCCGTAAGTTCGGTACTTGTTCAAGAAGGCGACCGAGGTAAGCGGTGGCGGTCTATTACGTAAGAAAATCCCTGCATGGAGCCGAACTGAACTACCCGATGATCCAGAAAGCGGTATACTCTCTGGTCCTTTCAGCCAGAAGGTTGAAACCATACTTCCTCGGGTTTTCCATCATTGTTCGAAGTAATGTCCCTATCAAGGACATCTTAAGACGGGTAGACCACTCGGAAGGCTATCAAAGTGGTGCATCGAGCTAAGCGAGTACGAGATCAAGTATGAACCCGAAGAGCGATCAAAGCACGGGCATTAGCTGATTTTATCGCGGAATTACCCAAGGAGTCCGAGTGAGGATTCTTTGAGCGAGGAAAGTCGGTCTGGACCCTACACGTGGATGGAGCTTCGGGATCGGACAAGCAAGGTGCCGGACTAGTACTCGAAGGCCCGGAAGGAATGAAGGCTACTAAGTCAATAAAGTTCAATTTCCCGGTAACGAACAACGCGGCGAATATGAAGCCCTCATTCTTTGGTGGAATTAGCCAAGAAGGCGGGAATCCGATCATTGAAAGCATGCGGCGACTCAAACCTTCTCGTTCAGCGGATGAGCGGGAGTACGAGGTCAAAGAACCAAGTCTTAAGAAATACGCCGAGGTAGCTAGAAGGTTGGCGCGGATTTGAAAAGTTGTGTATCGAGAAGATCCCGAGATCGCTCAATTCGGAGGCCGACCAACTTTGAAGTCAGCTTCTTACGACGAAGTAAGAAGTGAGCCTAGCGTTGACTACTCCCGGATATGCTGCGCTACTTCGGGATGGAGGACGCCTTACTGGAAGTACCTCAATGAAGGGGTGCTCCCGGACAATCCAACGAAGCCGCCAACATCGGAAGAAAGGCCAGCAAATTCGTCATAATCGGGGATAATATGTACCGTAAGGATTCTCTTCCCCGCTGCAAAAATGCGTCGAAGAAGGAGACACCGAGGACATTCTAAGAGAAACCCATGAAGGCACCTGCGGGTCGCACATTAAATCGGACGCGTTAGCTGCGGTCATACTAAGGCAAGGGTTCTTCTGGCCTACTCTCAAGGAAGACGCAAGGAGACTAGTGAACAAGTGCAAAAGGTGTCAAGAACACGCTCGAATACAGAGAGTTCCATCGGAGTACGTATCGTCCTCGGACTATCCCATACCGTTCGCCGTATGGGGAATTGATCGATAGGGGCCTTGCCTACCGCCCCGGAGGACTGAAATCTTGTGTAGTCGCCGTGGACTACTTCACCAAGTGGATAGAAGCCGAACCACTGGCCACAATTACGGCTGAAAACATCCGAAAGTTTATGCGGAAGAACATTATCTGCAGTTCGGGTGCCCAAAGGTCCTTGTTGCCGATAACGGAGCTCGGTTCTTCGACGGAGGATTCGAGGATTTCGCCGAGGAATTCGGGATCAAGATTCATTTTGCTCCGGTCGCCCACCCGCGAGCAATGGCCAAGTAGAAGTATCCAATCGAGCGTTGAAAGATGGTTTAAAAGCAAGACTTGGGAAGGCAAAGGAAATGGCCGGAGAACTCCCCATGTTCTATGGAGTTACCGGACCACGCCCGAAGGTCAACTGGAGAAACCCGTTCGCTTTGACATACGGGACCGAGGCACGATCCCGATTGAAGTAGCTAATTCCTCCCTCGGGCGAAGTATTCGAGGAAGAATCGAATGAGCGGGGTCTACGAACAAACTTAGACTTGCTCGAAGGAAAAGAGATGAGGCGGAGCTGCGAAGGAAAGCTTTTCAACAAAGGACCGCGTCTGCTACAAATTCCAAAGTAAGGGTAAAAATATCAAAGTAGGTGATCTGGTCCTTGACAAACCAAAGCTGGGATCCCGAAGACCAAAAAGGGCGTTCGCCCCGAACTGGGAAGGCCCATTCGAGGTCATCGCTGAAGAACGGAAAGGAGTTTTCAAATTATCGGATCCCGAAGGAAGGGAATTGGCAAACTCTTTTCATTCCGAAGCTTTGAAGAAGTATTTTGTATGATCGAGAAATAATAAAGCATTACTGAATTCAGAGAAGTGTTGAACCAAAACCTTGAATGTTTTCATTAATAATGCCCGAGGATGGTATTACAAAAATGGACAAGACAAAGTACATCATTGAGGATCAGCGAAGTCGTCCACGGTTATTGGCTCGGGCGGATGCAGGAATTCGTCCCGAACCAGTGGGATCTTCTTCGGGTTCCTCATCCCCGTCGAGCCGGATAGGTCAGCATGAGGTTGCGCTCAACGATTTGTTTTCTAGCCAGACAAAACCCGAAGGTGTATTTGTTAACGGCCAGATCCACAGAATCCTTCAGCGTCTTCTGGTACTTCAGGATTCGGGCCTGAGCTGCGGCGAGCTCATCCCGAAGTCTTTGAATCTCCTCATCCTTGGCCCGCAGCTCCTGCTCGTGGTGCTCTTCCTGATTGGCGAAGTCCACATGGAACTTCTCTTTTTCAGCCACTGGCGACCGATTTTCTTCCCGGAGAGCTTCCTCTGAATGGCGGTGTTCTTTGACCGCGCTAAGGAAGGCAACCTCAGCCAACGCAAAATCATCAGCTTCGGCCGGGCTGAGGTTCTCCCGAATATGAGAGCCTTGGGAAGCTCGAGCTTGGGGAGAATGCGGCAATGCCGCGACAAGCGCTCGTAGTGGTGGACTCATTGAATCGGCTTAGCCACCACGGCTATGGCTTTGGTCGCCCGTTGCTCGGCCTCGGACACTGATCCGGTTGGATGCTCGGGTGATTCGGGAAATCCACCCGCCCATAGTGGCCACCTGCACATCATCAAGATTATTTTCCCGCGGCATTAACGAGCTCGGACTTGAGAAGTAAACAAACAAATACTAACTGCTGCCCGAGGGCGGCCACCTTTGAAGCGGCGGCGTCCAAGTCGGGGTAGAAGTGCTCCGAGCACTCCATCGTTCGGGCGGTAGTGGTCCCGTCGAAAAGCTCGGGAGCCATGTCTTTGGCGTCCTCATCGTTGAGGATATTCGATCCTCATGAATCAGCCACGCGAGCTCCCGGGAATGAGATCATTCCCGAACTGCAACTTCTCGTCCCGCAGCCGCCGCCTCTCTTCCTGGGCCTCTCTCCAGTCCGGACCTAGTGTACAAAAATGAGACCGAACCACGTCATGTAGTTGGTCTTCACCAAACATTCGGGATAGATTCCCGAATAGGTTCCAAAAGCACAGTTGCGTAACTTTACAATTTTATTACCTAAGCGAAACTCGATGGGTTCGACCTCGGGGGCACTTTGCCCGGTCACCCTGGAAGCCGTAAACTTCCCCCTTGACCTCCTAATTTGTTCGGGGGAGTTCCGCAGCATGTCATAAACGTCATCTCGAGTGGGATGACCTTCCATATGAACCGGGGACGGAACTTCCCCGGCATGTTTCTCAGCTGGCTGGCCCGCAGCCTCAGCATCTACCGGCGGCTCTCTTCCGTTTCTTTTCAGCTGCCGCGGGCTCGAACTACCGGCTTTAGAGCCGGTTTCTTCTCCTTACGGTCCCGGAAGATAGCGCCGAGGTCAAATTCAGGCTCCATTTCTGCGAAAAGGAAAAGATTAGTTAATATCAAGCGAATGCACAAGTAAACGGAAGAGCGATATAAACCTTTCTTGAAGTCCTCGAAGGGCGTCTCGCCCGAAGACGATGCACCAAGGCTAGGTCTCGGGTCGAAGGGGAGACTCCCGGATGCCCAACTCCCAAGTCCCCTGAATAATGCCCAAGTGGGAAAGGACCCCTTGGGTAATCAGCCTCGAGTACAAAGGAAAGGGGAGGACCTCCTTGGCCCATCCCGCACCAAGGAGCAATGGTCGGATTTTATTGTCGAACCGGTCATAATTCTCCTTGGCGGCATCCCCCTTCAGCAATCGCGAGGATTACGCACATCCGGCAGCCCTCCTACCTTTTGCGCGGTTTGCAGGCCCCACGACGCATCAGGCTCCATGAAGAAAAACTCCCGATGCCATCCCTTGCATTTGGTTGGCAAATTCCAAACAAAGTTGAATTTTACGGTAGGAGGACCCCGCGGCGAAGAAGTAAAAAGCAGTTCCTCGGGATCACATTCACTTTATAGTACTGAAGGAAAGTGGATATGGTGGGTTCTATCTCGAACAAAGCAGAGAGAATGAGATAGGCGTTTATGTGGCAATAGGTATTCGGGCTGAATTGGTTAACGGCTAGCCCGTGGGATTCCGCTAATTGCCGAACAAATGGAGTGCGGGGAAGCGGAGCCCGCCGCGATGATTGATCCTTGAAGATCACCAACCAGCCTTTCCCAGGCTCATCGCCCGGCATTCCGGAGAAGGAACCCGAGTACGGACCGTCATCGGGGACGAAATGGGCGGACTGCCACTCTTTTATTAACTCCGGAGTTGCCTTACTCCGGTAGTTCTCGATCTCGGACCACCAACCTTGGGAATCTCGCCCTTGGTCTCTAAAAGGCAACTTTGAAGGACGAACAGTAGAAGGGTGGGAAAAGTAGGGGCCATTCTCATGTACCTCGGGTAAATGGCCGGAGGAGACACGGGCGGCTCGCGGAAGAAGATCAAAAGACGGGCTGGTAGCGGCGGCGTCGACAATCCGGCGGTGGAGTCGGTAGAATTGGTGGACGGCGGACGAACCTCTGTAACCTTCGATGCGGTGGCTTCACCGAGGAAAGGGGAAGAAGTCTTACGGATTTGATTCTTCTACAGTCCTCCACCTCTTGAAGATACTAACAGCCTCATTGAGCGTGGGATTGTCCTTAGTTATTTTATTGCGAGGAAATAAGATTGAGAGATGCAAATGAAAGTGAGGTTCAACTCACACTTATAGAAAAGATCGGGCAGATGAATCGCCAAGCGGCATGTGATCTCCACCGTCGATTCAAAAATGACCGTTGGGAATGCGAGCGTGGCAGATCCCGAATGAGAAAACTTTAAAAGCGATTCAAAAGCCCGAACATTGTTCGAGACAAAGGAGGACTCCACCTCCTCAGTTTCCCGAACATCAAAGTACGGAAACGATTCAAAAGCCCGAACATTGTTCGAGACAAAAGGAGGACTCCACATCCTCAGTTTCCCGAACATCATAGTATCCTCGGGAAAGCGATTCAAAAGCCCGAACATTGTTCGAGACAAAGGAGGACTCCACATCCTCGGTTTCCCGAACATCATAGTACGGAAAGCGATTCAAAAGCCCGAACATTGTTCGAGACAAAGGAGGACTCCACATCCTCGGTTTCCCGAACATCATAGTACGGGAAGCGATTCAAAAGCCGAACATTGTTCGAGACAAAGAGGACTCCATATCCTCGGTTTCTGAACATCACAATGACGGGAGCGATTCAAAAACCCGAACATGGTTCAAGACAAAAGGACTCAACTTCCTCAGTTTCCCGAACACAATAGTACGGGAACGATTCAGGAGCTCGAACATGGTTCGAGACAAATGGAGGACTCCACGTCCTCTGTTCCCGAACACGATAGTTCGGGAGACGTCTCGATTACCCGAGCAGAAGAGGAATCACATACCCGAGCAATGCTCTCAAAATGCGAGAATCCGATTACCCGAGCAGAGAGGAAACACCTGCCCGAGCAGGCGGTATCCCGAACTAAGCGGTCCCCGAACATGACTCACGAACATTCGAAAATGGATCTTGAAGAAAAGAACTTTGGACTCCTTTTAGTCGGCCAAAAAGGCTTGGGGGACTTGATGGCCGCCGAGCCCAATATGCATAAAAGGCCTAACAAAGGCCCATACACAAGCCGAAATAAGGGCCCCATTAAAAACTTAATAGAATACCCGAACAAGGCTTAAGAACTTTCCCGAACTATACTTCCCGAAGTGCATATAGGACCTAAAACGAATAATCACCTTACATTGGGATATTACAATAATGCCACTAAAACATGGGACTATAAATACATTCACTATTCATACCAAAAGGGGAACGTTTAACAACTACTCAACGCGACTTGTCAAATCACTACATCATCGAGAAACTCTCTATTCCTCGACAATCGCGCTCCAATACGCAAAGTCGACCTAATGGCTTCCGTCAATATCGTGACGCGCAAGTCAAACCGGATCTTGGCAATCACTCGCACCGATTTGCCTCCAGGTTGACGGGGTCGCCTCGGGACGTATAGCGGGCTCGGTAGCGCTCTTGCGACCTCAGTTTGGGAAGCCGTGTGCAGTTTTGGAGTCGTGAGACTGTCCCGGAGGTGTTTGTGGAGTTTAAAATTTGGGGCGGGACGTTCGGTTCCGGGCGACTCCCGGGGCTCGGGACGGGAATCCCGGGGCTCGGGATGGAAATTTTCTGACGGCTTTGGGGTAAGTTGTGTTATAATTTAAGATGGAATTATGGGTTTTTTTATAGAATTTTGGAGTGACGGAATCTCGGTTCAGGTTGACACGCTCGCACGTCGGGTTTTGGTTCGGGTTCAGCGAGCTCGGTAGGACACTCTGGAGTGGTAAATGAACTTTTGAAAAATGTTCTGTGAATGTTATATTATTCTGAGGGTTGTGTCCAAGTTTTGTTAATTTTGGAATTCGGTAATTATTTTTGGGCCAAAAATATTGGAACTTTCGGAAAAATTGGGAGTTAATTGAATTTTGGTTGCAAAATAAATAAAATGGGTATGGGCAGCATTTGGATGTTTCGGCAGCATTTGGGATGAGATAGGGACACATGTCCTTCTCTCATTTAAGAAGATATAGTATGGGAAAAAGAAGAAGAAATTATTTAAGGCCTTTTATGTTATAAATGAGATATTATTTTCATTTCTTCTTCTTCTTCCTCCTTGCATCCGCCACCATGGGAGCTCCTCTTAAGCTTTGAAGTTCTTCTCCTTTGCTGAAATCATCATGAGCTTAGCTTCAATCTTGGGTAAGTTTCCTTCCTAAGCTCTCTTTTCTTCTTGGAATCAAGTTTGGATGGATAAAGAGATGGTTTTGAAAATTATGGGTTTGTTCTTAGCTACATGTTAGGATGATTCTCTTCCTCCCATCTTTTAGTATGTTGTTCTTGGGTTGTAGGGAGTGATAATCAAGTGTTAGATTTTGGAAAAACTCCTTGGATGAAAAATCCCCAATTGGCCGAATTATTGGGTGATTTCTAAAATTGGTGTGTGTTTGGTTTCTTGAATCATGCTTCTAGTATGTTAATCCTAGCATGATTCTAAGCTTATGTATGGATTCAATTTGATAGAAAACAAGTTGGATTAAAAAGCCCCCTTTTGGCCGAATTTTAGGTTGATGTTCAATGTTGGATTTTGTTGTTTTGGATGCAATTGGATAGCATTCATGGTTTAGAAGTGAAATTGGGGGTTAGATTGATTAATTGGAAGCTTGAATGGATTGAATTGGAAGTTGGATAAAAAGTTGGTTAAGAACCGAATTTTGGAATGGTTCTTTTTCAATGTTGGAGTTTCATTTTGGTTGAATTGGATGTTAGTATGGTGTTGGGGTTGAATTTAGGGGTGGTTAGAAGTTTGAAACGTTGATTTCGGGTAAGAATTGGAAAAGTTGCATTTAAGCGGGATTATCGGAAAATGTTGGGTAATTAAGGGTTTTAAGGTTGGATTTGATAAGTTCTGCTTGTGGGATGATGTTTGTCAATGTATAATCTTGCATTGTCTAGGTTGATTCTGAATTGAAGTTTACGTGGAAATCTGGAATTTTACGGAATTTCTGCCAGATTTTCGGTTTTGGGGTCGGGGGTGTAGTTTGGTAGTGTGGTTGGTAAGGTTGCTAATTCAACTTGAAATGACAGATTCTGAGGTCCGGAAGTTAGAAAAAGAGAGGTTTCGGGTTTCGGGTCGTGGTTTGGAAATCGTCCAGAATCGGTCAAATACTCTGGAATTGTGAGGTAAGGGTTTGGTTCTGCTATTTTTGGTAAGATAGGTGTATGATTAGTATCACTTTCTGTACTGCAAGTATTTCAGTATTAAATGCCTAGGGCATATTACGTAGTCTGTAGGTGTATGTGTTGTTGCAATTACATTTTGCGGTATTTGGAAATTTACGCTTTAAGGTACGTTACGTAATTTGTAGGAGTATGCCTTATGGCATACTGCATGCATTAACCCTACGGCAGTTGTGGGTTCGCTACCCCAGTGGTGCACCATGCTTCGTAATAGCTTCGGCTTGACTCCCTTAGAGGGAGGCTGTCGTTACGATTGGTTATAAGGGTTTATGGCGATTTAGTATCGCACATCCTTGATATTACGATCTGTTTTATTACATGCACGATGTTACGTATTACATTGCATATATTCCGTATATTGCTATCTTTCTGTTTTGCGGGGTTACATATGCTTATCTTACCCCAAATCCCTTACGGGGTCCTTTTAGGACTCACCCTTTTTGGGTTACTGTTTTTGGATTTCGGTAGGTGCAGTAAGCGGCCGGCGGGTAGATTTCCGCGAGGCTTCGCCTTGGTTGTGTTGAGCGGCGGTACCTTGTGAGCTGGGATTTTGTCTACTTGGTCTGAATCCCGCGCGAGGTATTTTAACGTTTAGGCCTAGGGTCGGCTCTGTAGTTGCATGTGCATACTTTACATTTTATTGTTGTGATGATTGTATGTATATATTCATTACATTGCATGTTACGGCGCTTGGCGCTTGCTAGATACCCTAGGTTCTGTGAACTCTGTATATATCTATGTTTGGTGCGTAAGCACTCGTCCACGGAGGGCGGGGCTTACTCTGTTGCTAATGCATGAATTGCATGTTTAGATTTTATTTTAGTGATATGTATGGAATTTTTGTTAAGTTGCTTCCACTTTCATTTCGCTCTTTGGGTCCGCTACGCGCGGCGGGTCTCGATGGACCTGCCATCATGTATGTTTCCGGCTTCCGCTTCCGGCATCCCGGCGCCCCCGCCTCCGCAACCGGGCTCGGGTGGCGGACGATGACACGAAGCCTCTGGGCGAAGTCATCCCAGCAAGTCTCCTGCCAAAGGCAACGTCTACAACAAGAAGACTTCCAGTTCAGACGCTAAGGAAGAGTTTTCCTACTACGAAGCCTCCAAGCAAGGCGAAGCCTTCTTCGCGAAGCCTCCAAGAGAAGGCGAGGCCAAACCAGGCAAAGCCTTCTCCACGAAGCTTCCTAACGAGGGCGAAGCCTTCAGAGCGGGGCCTCCAGTCAGATGAAGCCTCCAGCAAAGCCTCCTAAGCTTATTAAGTCGGCCAAACCACTCCCGACCATTCTGGCCCCTCCCGCCTTTCACGCTGACACTTGGGAGCGAACTTATCTACTTTTACCTATTTATCTTTTAGTCAGACATGCATACAAAAGTACTGTACACTTTATGGCATGCATGCACCTTTTTGTAAGAGTCTGTTCCCTTCTTCCCTATAAAAGGAACAACAGACTCCTAGAATTAGATAGAACATATGTAAAGCTTAAGAAGGACAATTCCTTAAGCCCGGTTCTCACCCCCTTGCTATATTCCGCCATCCCCCTTGATCGATTGTTTATCATCAAGTTTAATATCTAGTATTGCTCAATCTCGTAGTTGAGAGGTCCTAGATCTTCCATACTCCCCAGGCTTATCGCAGATATTGCCCAACCTCGTAGTTGGGAGGTGTCTGTGGCCGAATCTATCCTTCTTTGTTCATCGACTCCTTAAAGCTAGATCTGCGCTTCCGTACGATCTCTCGACTTCGCGTCAAGTGGACCCGTGATCGTATCAAAATGGGCCTCCGCTTAAGTTGAAGGGTCCGCCTGACTTGCGTATGGAGGCCTCTTCTGTTTGGCGAACACCTAGGCTTCGCTTGCCTCTGGAAATGAGGCACAGGGCCATCGCCAACGGCCATGGGGTCGCAAAGAGCCATGGATTCGCAAATGGCCTTGAGTTTGCCAAAAAGGGCCATGGGTTCGCCAGGGTCAAGGGGTTCGCCAATGACCACGGGTTCGCCGTTGGGGCATGGCCTCGCCAAAGCCA
Organism: Stellera chamaejasme; assembly: GCA_024586325.1. NCBI lineage: Eukaryota > Viridiplantae > Streptophyta > Magnoliopsida > Malvales > Thymelaeaceae > Stellera > Stellera chamaejasme. The sequence goes on from CM044981.1 coordinate 25,610,073, forward strand.
AGGATCCGCCAATAAGGCATTGGTTCACCAAGATCCTGGTGAGCGCGGCTCTGCCTTTAGGGCTTCGCCGGCACCTAAAATGCCACTTCTTCTTCGTCCATGCCTTCGCCATGGGTCCTTTAAACCCTCTGGAGGAAAGATTACCCCTTATCTCAAAAATGGGGCTGATGTCCACATCATACCCTCCCTCTTCAGAAGAATCCGTCCTCGTCGCCTACCATAGATGATGTGATCACGGTGGGATAACCGATCACAACGGAGGATCTAGCTCGAAAGGAGGCGGTTTCCAGCAAGAATGGAAACGAAGAACAGAGGAAGAACAAGGAGATACAAAGTCGGCCAAGGGAACCTCCTCACTACGGGGTGAGGCAATGCCCTTGAAAATGCCTGGGAAAGGGGATGGAATCTAGCACCTCTTGACTACAAGGTCAAGCAATACTAGATATTATGCTTGGATCCTCTTGCCTGGATCACTAGGGAAAATGGAAATGCAAGATTGGAGAACACAAAAGCCAACAACTTCCCGGAAGTGTTTCAGCCGAATTCTTAAATTCAATAATATGTTCTGCTTTACAATGACGCTGCCCTTAGCTTATATAGTGGGGAAGGTTGGAGCAGTAAGTCGGCTTAGGTATTCTAAAAAGGTGAAAAGGAAAAAGTTATCCTAAAAGCGTTCACATGTCTTTTCTCTGTAAAGGAAGGGGTTTCATTCCCGAGTTGTTGCAGGTGAAAAGGGCGCTTTACTGTCAGAAGTGGTCGGCTACCTCTCTAAGATTGAAGGCTTCGCAGGATTGCCTTCGCCAAGTGCCTTTGCGGGAATGCCTCCGCCTAGGCCTTTCACAGAGATGTTTGTCTGAGGTCTTCGCCCTGGTCTAGTGCCCGCGTACCAAGGCCTTAGTACTCCCTTCCTCGAGGATGCTTAGGCTTAAGACTCCAGAGGACTTCGCATCTTCTTCGTCCAAAATGATGCCAAGGTGGCGAAGCTGCAAGGCCTTCGCTCGAGATTCCTCTTGGTCGTCTTGGGCCATGAGCTTCATGAAGGCATTGAGGTTTGCTTGAACTTGCTTGAGGCGAGCCACTGGTCATGGGCCCGCCAACCCCTTGGAGTGGCTCTGCGGGTGCGCGTGCTTGTGATGGCGAGCTTGGTTGAGCTTGAGAGCCTTTTGGGGCGATGTCCTCATCATACTCTCCCTCTTCGAAAGAATCCGTCCGCGGATTCTTGAATTCTTCTGTCCTTCAAAAGGAGCCAAATCACATACGTTAAAAGTTGCATGCACATTATAAGATCCATCACAGGTAAGTCTAGTACATAGGCATTATCACCGATTTTCTTAGTGATCTGAAAAGGGCCATCGCCTCGTGGTGCAAGCTTGTTTTTCCTAGCATGGGGAAAACGATCCTTTCTCAAATGTAGCCATACCCAATCCCCCACCTGGAAACTCCTAAATTTTCTACCCTTATTGACCCTTCTGGCATAAGTTTCATTATTTCGCTCAAGCTGTTTGTGAACCTTAGTATGCAAGTCCTTCATTCGTTGGGCCTTTTCTTTCCCATCTATATCCACCTGCTCAGCATAGTCTAATGCAACTAAATCCAATGGGGTAAGAGGGTTAAAACCATACACAACCTCAAAGGGACTGTGGGAAGTAGAGGAATGGTAAGCCCTGTTATATGCAAATTCCACATGGGGTAGGCATTTCTCCCACTCTTTTAGATTCTTCCTAAGGAGGGTCCGTAGGATAGCGGTGAGAGTCCTGTTGGTCACCTCGGTTTGGCCATCAGTTTGAGGGTGACTCGAGGTTGAGTACATTAAACTAGTGCCTAATCTAGACCAAAGGGTTCGCCAGAAATGACTTAGGAAACGCGAATCCCTATCACTGACGATGGACCGCGGAAGACCATGGTATTTCACAATGTCTCTAAAGAATAAATCAGCTACATGCGATGCATCTTCAGTTTTATGACAGGGAATGAAATGTGCCATTTTTGAAAACCTATCCACTACCACAAAAATAGCATCGTGACCATGTGATGTCCTAGGCAGACCACTTATAAAGTCCATGCTTATATCGACCCAAGGAAGGGAAGGTGTAGGGAGAGGAGTGTACTTCCCTTTTGGTTGCGAGTAGACTTGGCTTGGTGGCATGTGACGCATCGGCGCGAGAACTTGGTGACGTCCTTCTTCAGACCGGGCCAAAAGAATTTTTCCTTCAATGCTTCAAGTGTCTTTTGAACACCGAAATTTCCAATGAGTCCGCCTCCATGTGCCTCATTGAGGATGACTTCGCGCATTGATCCTTTTGGAACGCACAAACTTTTCAGATTAAACAGAAACCATCAAACACATAGTAGCCATTCGACTACCCTTGGCACAATTAGCAAATATTTCGCCAAAGTCCGTATCATGCTCATACATGCCTCTTAAGCGATCAAAACCAACAACCTTAGCGTCAAGAGTTATTAACAAGGCATATCTCCTAGAAAGTGCATCAGAACAACATTTTCTTTTCCTTTTTATATTTAATAACATAGGAGAAAGACTCGATGAACTCTACCCACGACATGCCTTTTGCTCAAATTTCCTTGCCCTTGAAGGTACTTCAAGGACAAGTGATCCGTATGGATAACAAACTCCCTAGGCAGCGAGTAATGACTCCACGTTTGTAGGGATCTCACAAGAGCGTACAGCTCTTTGTCGTATGTGGAGTAGTTCAAGGTGGCTCCACTCAACTTCTCGCTAAAGAAGGCAATGGGACGACCTTCTTGGTGCAAGACAGCACCGATGCCTATACCACTGGCATCGCACTCCACCTCGAATACTTTGTCGAAATTCGGCAAAGCAAGTAGAGGGCATTTGTCGACGAGATTTCAATTTGTTAAAAGAGTTCTCCTGTGGTGACCCCATTCGAAGGCGACATTTTTCTTAGCCAGCTCATGTAAAGGGGCAGCAATGGAAGAGAAATCTTTAACAAACCTCCTGTAAAAACTAGCAAGTCCTAGGAAGGATCTTACCTCAGTTAAAGAGTTAGGAGTAGGCCAATCCCGGATGGCACTGATCTTACTCTCGTCTACCCTGACTCCCTTCGCACCCACTACATATCCAAGAAAGTTAACTTCCTGGGATGCGAAGACACACTTCTCAAATTTGGCATACAGTTTTCTAACCTAAGCGTGTCGAGGACCCGCCTCAAGTGCTCAACATGCTCCTCATGGCTCTTAGAATAGACTAGTATGTCATCAAAGTATACTACCACAAATTTTCCAATTAAACGCCTCAAAACATGATTCATTAGACGCATAAAAGTACTTGGTGCGTTAGATAACCCGAAGGGCATAACGTTCCACTCATATAAACCAATCTTGGTTTTGAAAGCAGTTTTCCATTCATCACCTTCCTTCATTCGAATTTGGTGATAGCCACTTCTAAGGTCAATTTTTGAAAACACACATGCACCACTCAATTCGTCTAACATGTCATCAAGTCTAGGTATAGGGTGGCGATACTTTACGGATGATAGAGTTGATGGGGCGGCAGTCCATGCACATGCGCCAAGTGCCATCGCTCTTTGGTACGAGTATGGTAGTACCGCGCATGGGCAGGCTTTCGCGGATGAACCCCTTGTCTAGCAACTCTTGTACTTGCGATTGGATCTCTTTGGATTCTTGGGGATTGGTCCGGTAGGCGGCCTTATTGGGTAAAGGTGCCCCCGGAAGCAAGTCGATTTGATGCTCGATGCCGCGATAGGGAGGAAGGGTCCGCGGCTCATGGAATACTCCGTCAAACTCTTTCAGGACTTCCTGCACATAGGAAGGAAGAGAAGATACACTTGTCAAGTGTTAACATGCAATGAGTGGGGATCAGGAGAAAACAAATCTTGTTTCCAAGAAATGCTCTTTTAAATTCCCTTTCTTTTGGCCAGTGGAGGGAGGCACTCTTGTTTTCTCGTGGGCTCACTCGGGGTGTTTCCCATTAGTGCACACCCCTTCCCTTCACTCAAGGTTCCTTGAACCTTCTCTCCATTTTCTCTCCGTTCTCTGCCCTCGCCCTTTCGTTTTCTCTCGGCCTTACTAGCCAGGTGAATTTGATCCTGGTGAGCTTGGGTTGGGGTGAGGGGAAGCAGGGTGTAGGGTTTACTGAGGTGAGTGAGGGCATATTTGTTGGCTTTGCCATAATGTATGGCCTCCTGGGATAACCGATCACAACGGAGGATCTAGCTTGAAGGAAGCAGTTTCCAGCAGGAATGGAAACGAAACAGGGGAAGAACAAGGAAACAAAGTCGGCCAAGGGAACCTCCGCACTACGAGGTGAGGCAATGCCCTTGAAAATGCCTGGGAAAGGAAAAATGGAACCTAGAACCTTCTGATTACTAGATCAGACAATGCTAGGTATTATATTGGATCCTCTCGCATGGATCACTAAAGGATTGATGGTGCAAGATTTGAGACCCCAAGAAGAACAAACCGTATTCTTACAATATATGAATTCTCTCAATATATGGGTTCTACCTAATACTTAGGTTACAGCTTCCTTTTATAGAAGGGAAAAGAAAGAAGGAAATAATAAAGAATGATTTGCCAAGGGAACATCCCCCTCGAAATACGGTAGGCGAAGCGTGGGGTGGCAGGTGATTTGACATTGTAGGCTACCTGCTTTTGCGGCTCCCAATTCCCCAGAAAGTGTAGTTGGCGGGAAAGGGAAAGAAGGCTTCTTCCATAATTTGAAGGACTCGCCTGACTTGCGTGTGGGAGGCTTCTTTTGGGTTGGCGAACCCCTGGGCTTCACTTGCGCTGGGAAGTTTGGTGCAGGGTGTTCTTCAATAAGGCATGGCCTTGCGGAGAGACCTTGGGCTCGCAAAAAGGACCTTGGGTTTACCAATGGGATATGGCTTTCGCCAAAGACCGAGGGTTCGCCTTAAGGGGCTTCGCGAGCATGGTCTTGCCTTGGCATTGGGCCAGTTGATGTGATCACGGTGGGATAACCGATCACAACGGAGGATCTAGCTCGAAAGAAGGCGGTTTCCAGCAAGGATGGAAAACTAAGAACAGAGGAAGAACAAGGAGATACAAAGTCGGCCAAGGGAACCTCCTCACTACGGGATGAGGCAATGCCCTTCGCTGCTCTTAGCTTATATAGTGGGAAGGTGGGAACAGTAAGTCGGCTTAGATAGCGTGCGTGCGAGTGAAAAGCTTCTAAAAAGGTGAAAAGGAAAAAGTTATCCTAAAAGCGTTCACATGTCTTTTCTCTGTAAAGGAAGGGGTTTCATTCCCGAGTTGTTGCAGGTGAAAAGGGCGCTTTACTGTCAGAAGTGGTCGGCTACCCCTCTAAGATTGAAGGCTTCGCAGGATAGCCTTCGCCAAGTGCCTTCGTGGGAATGCCTCCGCCTAGGCCTTTCACAGGGACGTTTGTCTGAGGTCTTCGCCCTGGCCTAGTGTCCGCGTACCAAGGCCTTAGTACTCTCTTTCTCAAGGATGCTTAGGCTTAAGACTCCTGAGGGCCTCGCATCTTCTTCGTCCAAAATGATGCCAAGGTGGCGAAGCTGCAAGGCCTTCGCTCGAGATTCCTCTTGGTCGTCTTGGGCCATGAGTTTCATGAAGGCATTGAGGTTTGCTTGAACTTGCTTCAGACGAGCCCTGGTTATGGGTCCGCCAACGCCTTGGAGCGGATCTGTGGGTGTGCGCGCTTGTGAGGGCGAGCTTGGTTGAACTTGAGGGCCGTTTGGGGCGATGTCCTCATCATACTCTCCCTCTTCGAAAGAATCCGCCAACGGATTCTTAAATTCTTATGGTCCTTCAAATGGAGCCAAATCACATACGTTAAAGGTTGCATGCACATTATAAGATCCATCACGGGGTAAATCTAGTACATAGGCGTTATCACCGATTTTCTTAGTGATCCGGAAGGGGCCATCGCCTCTTGGTGCAAGTTTGTTTTTCCTAGCACTGGGAAAACGATCCTTCCTCAAATGTAACCATACCCAATCCCCTACCTGAAACTTCTAAATTTTCTCGCCCTTATTAACCCTTCCGGCATAAGTTTCATTAATTCGCTCAAGTTGTTTGTGAACCTTAGTATGCAAGTCCTTCATTCGTTGGGCCTTTTCTTTCCCATCTATATCCACCGCTCAAAGATAGTCTAATGCAACTAAATCCAATGGGGTAAGGGGGTTAAAACCATACACAACCTCAAAGGGACTGTGGGAAGTAGAGGAATGGTAAGCCCTGTTATATGCAAATTCCACATGGGGTAGGCATTTCTCCCACTCTTTTAGATTCTTCCTAAGGAGGGTCCGTAGGATAGTGGTGAGAGTCTGTTGGTCACCTCGGTTTGGCCATCAGTTTGAGGGTGACTCGAGGTTGAGTACATTAAACTAGTGCCTAATCTAGACCAAAGGGTTCGCGAGAAATGACTTAGGAACCGCGAATCCCTATAGCGACGATGGACCGCGGAAGACCATGGTATTTCACAATGTTTCTAAAGAATAAATCAGCTACATGCGATGCATCTTCAGATTTTATGGCGGGGAATGAAATGTGCCATTTTGAAAACCTATCCACTACCACAAAAATAGCATCGTGACCATGCGATGTCCTAGGCAGACCACTTATAAAGTCCATGCTTATATCGACCCAAGGAAGGGAAGGTGTAGGGAGAGGAGTGTACTTCCCTTTTGGTTGCGAGTAGACTTGGCTTGGTGGCATGTGACGCATCGGCGCGAGAACTTGGTGACGTCCTTCTTGAGACCGGGCCAAAAGAAGTTTTCCTTCTTTGCTTCAAGCGTCTTTTGAACACCGAAGTGTCCCATGAGACCGCCTCCATGTGCCTCTTTGATGATGACTTCGCGCATTGATCCTTTCGAACGCACAACCTTTTCAACTTAAACAGAAACCATCAAACACATAATAGCCATTCGACTTCCCTTGGCACGCTTAGCAAATATCTCGCCAAAGTCCGCATCATGCTCATACATCCCTTTTAAGCAGTCAAAACCAACAATCTTAGCGTCAAGAGTTATTAACAGGGTATATCTCCTAGAAAGTGCATCAGCAACAACATTTTCTTTCCCCTTTTTATATTTAATAACATAGGAGAAAGACTCGATGAACTCTACCCACCTGACATGCCTTTTGCTCAAATTTCCTTGCCCTTGAAGGTACAAATTCAAGGACAAGTGATCCGTATGGATAACAAATTCCCTAGGCGGTAGGTAGTGACTCCACGTTTGCGGGGACCTCACAAGAGCGTACGGCTCTTTGTCGTATGTGGAGTAGTTCAAGGTGGCTCCACTCAACTTCTCGCTAAAGAAGGCAAGGGGCGACCTTCTTGGTGCAAGACAGACCGATGCCTATACCACCGGCATCGCATTCCACCTCGAATACTTTGTCAAAATTCGGCAAGGCAAGTAGAGGGCATTTGTCGACGAGATTTCAATTGGTTAAAAGAGTTCTCCTGTGGTGACCCCATGCGAAGGCGACATTTTTCTTAGCTAGCTCATGTAAAGGGGCAGCAATGGAAGAGAAGTCTTTAACAAACCTCCTGTAAAAACTAGGAAGTCCTAGGAAGGATCTTACCTCGCTTAAGGAGTTAGGAGTAGGCCAATCCCGGATGGCACCGATCTTGCTCTCGTCTACCCGGACTCCCTTCGCACCCACTACATATCCAAGGAAGTTAACTTCACGGGATGCGAAGACACACTTCTCAAATTTGGCATACAGTTTTCTAACCTAAGCGTGTCGAGGACTTGCCTCAAGTGCTCAACATGCTCCTCATGGTTCTTAGAATAAACTAGTATGTCATCAAAGTATACTACCACAAATTTTCCAATTAAACGCCTCAAAACATGATTCATTAGACGCATAAAAGTACTTGGTGCGTTAGATAACCCGAAGGGCATAACGTTCCACTCATATAAACCAATTTTGGTTTTAAAAGCGATTTTCCATTCATCACCTTCCTTCATTCGAATTTGGTGATAGCCACTTCTAAGGTCAATTTTTGAAAACACACATGCACCACTCAATTCGTCCAAGCATGTCATCAAGTCTAGGTATAGGGTGGCGATACTTTACGGTGATAGAGTTGATGGGGCGACAGTCCATGCACATGCGCCAAGTGCCATCGCTCTTTGAGTACAGTATGGCTGGGACCGCGCATGGCGGCAGAGCTTTGGATGAACCCCTTGTCTAACAACTCCTGAACTTGCGACTGGATCTCTTTGGATTCTTGGGGATTGGTCCGGTGGCGGCCTTGTTGGGTAAAGGTGCCCCGGAAGCAAGTCGATTTGATGCTCGATGCCGCGATAGGGAGGAAGGGATCGCGGCTCATCGAATACCTCGCCGTACTCTTTCGGGACTTCCCTGCACATAAAAAGGGAGAGAAGATACATTGTCAAGGGTTAACATGCAATGAGTGGGGATTAGGAGGAAACAAATCTTGTTTCCAAGAAATGCCCTTTTAAAATCCCTTTCTTTAGCCAGGGGAGGGAGGCTCTCTTGTTTTCTCGTGGGCTCACTCGAGGTGTTTCCCATTAATGCACACCCTTTCCTTCACTCAAGGTTCCTTGAACCTTCTCTCCATTCTCTCTCTGTTCTCTGCCCTCCCCTTTCGTTTTCTCTCGGCCTTACTAGCCGGTGAGTTTGATCTGATGAGCTTGGGTTGGGGTGAGGGGAAGCAGGTGGTGTAGGGTTTCTTGAGGTGAGTGAGGGCATATTTGTTGGCTTTGCCATAGTGTATTGCATCCTTTTCATTCTGACTTGGCCGGCCCAAGAGAATATGGGTGGCTTGCATTCGCACTACGTCACAAGTGATGGAATCTTCGTACTTGCCGATCTTTATCGGGACTTCCACTTGTTTAACGACCTTCACGAAAGTCCTGTCATCAACCCACTGCAGTTGATATGGCTTGGGATGGGCGATAGTGCGAAGACCCAGTTCAGCTACCATGTCTTGGCTGGCGGCTGACACAGCTCCCGCTATCAATAATGAGGATCGCACAGGCACCATTCACCATGGCTCGGGATTGGAACAAGTTCTCTCGCTGAGTGCTTTCAGTGTTACTTGGGGAGCTTTGTAGGACCCTCTTGGTGACTAATATAAGACCGTCCATAGGCAGCTCTCCTTCTTCTGCTCCACTCTCGTGATGCTCTTGTTCGGGAAGAACTTCTCCTTCTTCTTCGCTCGACAGTTCCCCATCGGGCCGAATGACCATTGCTCTTGTGTTGGGGCAATAACTCGCGTATTGTCCCTTTCCTAAGCACTTAAAGCATTCGATTCTTCTTGGTGTCGAGGACCTCATAAGCGCTGGCGTTGGGCTTTGGCGAGGTTGGGAGGAAGGTCTTGTGTTGGGGTAGTTTTGGCGAGGGGGTGTCGCCGCGAGGCGTGTATGGTTTTGGCGGGGCCGCTTTAGTGGAGGGTCTTGTGGGTTGGGCCCCTGTTGGGTGTGTGAGCAGGGTAGTAGGAACTCCCTCTCTTCAGCTGTTTTTCTACCCAGATGGCCTTGTGCACCAAGTCTTGGTAATCCCGGTAGTCGCACAGCTCAACCGTTTTGGCGATGTCTTCCCGTAGGCCATATAAAAATCTGGCCAGTTTAGCTTCTTCGTCCTCTTTGACATTAGCTCTCATCAAGGCCCTCTCAAGGTCCTTCTGGTATTCCTCGACGCTGCGATGACCTTGGATCGGGCGTTGCGGTTTCGGGCACAATCTCTGTCGTAGTAGCCGGGCACAAACCGGTTTTTCATGGCTCGCTTGAGATCCTCCCAAGTGGTGATGGGACGACAGCGGATCCTTGCTCTCTCGTGATGCTCTTGCTCCCACCGGTGAGGGCATAGTCATGGAATTCAATGACCACGAGTTTTAAGGCTATTGCATCGGTGTACCCCATCATTTCAATGATCCGTTCGGTTTTAGCTACCCACGTGAAGTACTCTTCGGATCACTGGACCCATAGAAGGGTGGTATATGAAGCTTTATATTGGCGAAAGCTTGTGGGTCCGGAGCTTGTGTCCTACCTCCAAAGTCTTGGTTAAGGCCTCGGTGGACACGTCCTCGCGCCGCTCCCTTGTCCTCGTCTAAGTTCCTGTTGGGGTAGACTCGGCCTTGATCCCTATCGTAGAAGACCCTTCTTTTAACAAACTTTGGTGATGGCTCGCGTAATACTCCCGATCATCACTATCCAAGACGTCAACACCACGATCTACTCTCGTAGAAGTGGTAGGACGGCTGTGAGGGGTGGCCTGCGTCCTCGCCGATGTGGGATCGAAAGTGGTATGAGTGACCCCTCCTTGAGCTCGGGATGCATGGGCGTCTTCGTGGGCTTGCGAGTGTTCTGGTTGCTTTCCCTGAGCTACCTCTACTCGCGTCAGTCGCTCATTCGTCGTAGTGACTTGAGCTCCTAAGTCATCTAGTCTCTGTAAAATCTTTACCAGCGTGCTTTGCAGGGCTAGCTGGGATGGATGAGGTGGAGATGAGTCCGACGAAACCATCTGTAACACGATCTTGTTGAAAATATGTAGTCAGAAACAGAATCTCACCACTCCCTAAGTGTGTACTCTCACTCTCGTGTTTCTCTCAACGGCTTTATCACTTAAGGCTTTCACAAGCTCTCTAAACTTGATACCGCTTTCAACCTGAGATCAAAGATGGACACACAAGAAAATACAAACAAAACTCTAGTAAAACCGCAACTTGAAGCTCAAGAAAATGTCTAGTTACTTGAAACTAGTCTGCTTTGGGAGATTAGAGTTAAGTTTGGGGTTCGAAAGAAATAGGCAGGAAGATTTGAAAAGGCTTTTACAGTCACAAACACTTTTGTTTTACTTCTGAAACTTTGGTCAGATCGGGATTACTGTCCACTCGTATTTTGACAAGAACGCGTACGAACATTCAAGTATTCCTGTGTCACGTAAACGTGCACAATACTTTTCTTTTGTGCTTTGGGACAACTACACAGCTCTTTGGGGTTAAACCCGAAAATTCCGACTTGTCGAGACACTTTTTTTTTTTTTTTTACACAACGTTTGGTCTCACCGAGTTCATTGACCAATATTTCTTCAAGCGTAAGAAAATTTAACAAAGGGTTGATGCTTGAAGGAAACCAAACAAGAAACACAGATACCTCCGGTGGCGCTTTGGCTCGATACCACTTGATGTGATCACGGTGGCTCACCGATCACAACGGGAGGATCTAGCTCAAAGGAGATGGCTTCCGCAAGAACGGAAACGAAGAACAGAGGAAGAACAAGGGAACAAAGTCGGCCAAGGGAACCTCCTCACTACGGGGTGAGGCAATGCCCTTGAAAATGCAGGAAAGGAGATGGGATCTAGCACCTCTTGACTACAAGGTCAAGCAATACTAGATATTATGCTTGGATCCTCTTGCCTGGATCACTAGGGAAAATGGAAATGCAAGATTGGAGAACACAAAAGCCAACAACTTCCCGGAAGTGTTTTCAGCCGAATTCTTGAATTCAATAATATGTTCTGCTTTACAATGACGCTGCTCTTAGCTTATATAGTGGGGAAGGTGGGAACAGTAAGTCGGCTTAGATAGCGTGCGTGCAGAGTGAAAAGCTTCTAAAAAGGTGAAAAGGAAAAAGTTATCCTAAAAGCGTTCACATGTCTTTTCTCTGTAAAGGAAGGGGTTTCATTCCCGAGTTGTTGCAGGTGAAAAGGGCGCTTTACTGTCAGAAGTGGTCGGCTACCCCTCTAAGATTGAAGGCTTCGCAGGATAGCCTTCGCCAAGTGCCTTCGCGGGAATGCCTCCGCCTAGGCCTTTCACAGGGACGTTTGTCTGAGGTCTTCGCCCTGGCCTAGTGTCCGCGTACCAAGGCCTTAGTACTCTCTTTCTCAAGGATGCTTAGGCTTAAGACTCCTGAGGGCCTCGCATCTTCTTCGTCCAAAATGATGCCAAGGTGGCGAAGCTGCAAGGCCTTCGCTCGAGATTCCTCTTGGTCGTCTTGGGCCATGAGTTTCATGAAGGCATTGAGGTTTGCTTGAACTTGCTTCAGACGAGCCCTGGTTATGGGTCCGCCAACGCCTTGGAGCGGATCTGTGGGTGTGCGCGCTTGTGAGGGCGAGCTTGGTTGAACTTGAGGGCCGTTTGGGGCGATGTCCTCATCAGGTGTTCAGGGTCCTCTCCTGGAGATCCGGCAAGTGTGACTTTGCCGTGGAGGCTCCTTTTGGTTGGCGAATACCTGGGCTTCGCTTGCTTCTGGAAATGAGGTGCAGGGCCTTCGTCAATGACCACGGGGTCGGAAAGAGCCATGGATTCGCAAATGACCTTGAGTTCGCCCAAGAGGACCACGGGTTCGCCAGTGGTCAATGGACTCGCCGGTGACCACGGGTTCGCCGTTGGTGCATGGACTCGCCAAAGGCCAAGAGTCCGCCAAAGGGACATGGGTGCACCACGCGCCTTGCGAGTACGGACTTGTCTTGGGGCCTCGCCGGTGCCCAGAGTGTGGCTTCCTCCTCTTCTGAGCCTTCGCCAAGGGCCCTTTAGACCCTCCAGTGGAAAGGTCACGCCTTGTCACAAAAATGGGGCTGATGTCCACATCATACCCTCCCTCTTCAGAAGAATCCGTCCTCGGATTCATATGGAAATTGTCCCTACAAATCTTAAGACACCACAACAAACTTGAAGAGGCATCAAGGGTTAGTGAACTAAAAGCGTTAGACATCAAAGTTCCCCTAAAAATAGTCTGAAGGAATGAGATGGACAATCCGCCCTTTCTCTTCGCTTCACTTTTATACTTAGCCTTAAGACAAACCCACATAGTTATTCCGGGATCAAATATAAGCCTCGGCCATTCATGGGCATGGCCCCAATGTACCGGGCCTAAGTCATATCCCAAGCAGACATGGGATCGCCAACTATGTCACCCAAATCATGCTTAATGTTAAGAGATGAGAGATTAGAAGCACGATTACCCATGTTCGCTCTCTCCCTCTTGCTCTTTTCTTCCTTTCCGAGAGGGGGTGACACTTCCTTCCCGGGGTGTTGAAGGCTTCCTTCAGCCTTCCTTTCCACATGATGACTGCACATTCAAAGAAGATAAACAAGGGGTTGCAAGACAGAAATTAGTGGAAAAGTTGGGTCGGTTGAAGGCATGTTTCCCTCACTTCCACTATTTTGGATCATGGAGATTCCCTCTTGTTTTCTCTCCGCTTCCTTCTCATTCTCTTCTCTCGGATCGCTCTCTTTCTCGCTCAAGGTCTCTTGGACCGCCTTACTTTTTTCTCTTTCTTCTCTTTTCTTTCCCCTCGTAATTTCTTCTTTTCCCTCGGTTGTTTTCCTCTCAACCTTTCCACCGATTGCAGCTTCCTCCATGTGTCCTTGTAACATCTGGTCCTGGACCATAAGTACAAGTTGTTTTATCTCATCAATGATGGTGGAGGAGCTGGGTCTTTGAAGCACTTCTGGTGTTGCTTCGCCCTGTTGGTCAGAAGGTGATTGGCGCGACGAAGCAAACTTGTGAGTGGGGGTCCTCGCTGGCTTCCTGTTGGTGGATGGAAAACCGCGAATGAGAGGGGGCTCCAAGCTGGGCGTCGTACAGCTAGGATACGACGGTATGGGTGAATAATAGGAGTAGGAGGGTAGCGATAATGAGAGGAGTCATCTTGGCGATGGCATGGGTTCGCCACCAATTGTTCAGGGTCTAGGCCTGAGTGATGCTCATATGCAGCAGGGTATGGAGGGTCGCATTCAGAGGATGGGGTCGGTTCGGGCCAGGTTTCTTGGCCAAGGGGGTACTCTGAATAGTTCCCTGAGTATGTATGGTCGAGGGTTTCCTCCGCCCAGAAGTCAGATTCTTGATAATAAGGATCCGATTCCGGGTCGTAGTCCTCTTCCACATACTCCATGAAACTCAAGTTACGCACATGTGGACAGTATTGTGAAGCCTCGCCACACTCCCTTAGTGTTTACACTCTTCTCTCGTGTTTAGAACACAACGGTTCTTTCAAGCCTCAAAACTTACCACCAATCTCGATTAAGATCAAATGCAAACATGCAAAGAGTATCCAATGAAATCTTAGCAATATCCGAAACAAGTAACGCACAAAGTTCTAGTTACTCGAAACTAACTTTTGGGGTTGGTTGGTGGTTGAAAGAAGTTAGGAGGGATAAGAAAAGGCTCTTTTATCCACACATGTAAACACAAGAAGTTCAGGTTTCGAAATTATTTTCGATCTGGGAGCACTGTTTACTTTGAGTTTCGGATGAACTCTTCAAGAACACTTAGAACTTTTCCCAGAAATTATGAACTGGTTTGAATATTTCTTTTTCTGTAAACTCTTGTTCTTTTGCACACAGGGAAACTCTTTTCTCTTTCAAATCCGAAATAACTCACAGATTTATGAACCTTTAAGAACTTTAAACAAGGGTAACAAATATTCGGTTTCTCTCAAGAGATCATTAACCGATAACTTTTCTTCAAGTTTTCGAAAGAACAGCAAAGGTTTAAACTTGAAGAAAGTAAACAAGCGATACGGTAAGATACCTCGACAAGCGCTTTCTGATACCAACTGATGTGATCACGGTCACGCTCTGATACCAACTGAAGTGGTTACAGAGGAGTGAGCGATCACGAGCTCGGATCTAGCTTGAAGGAGGCGGTTTCCAGCAAGAATGGAAACGAAACAGGGGAAGAACACAAAGGAAACAAAGTCGGCCAAGGGAACCTCCGCACTACGAGGTGAGGCAATGCCCTTGAAAATGCCTGGGAAAGGAAAATGGAACCTAGAACCTTCTGATTACTAGATCAGACAATGCTAGGTATTATATTGGATCCTCTCGCATGGATCACTAAAGGATTGATGGAGCAAGATTTGAGACCCCAAGAAGAACAAACCGTGTTCTTACAATATATGAATTCTCTCAATATATGGGTTCTGCCTAATACTTAGGTTACAGCCTCCTTTTATAGAAGGAAAAAGAAAGAAGGAAATAATAAAGAATGCCTTGACAAGGGAACCAGCTTCCTGGATCTATGGTGGACGAAATGAGAGGTGGCAGGTGATGTGACATTGTAGGCTACCTGCTTTTGCGGCTCCCATTTCCCCATGAATTGCTTTCGGCGGGAAAAGGGAAGAAGAGGGCCTCTGCACAAGTTGAAGGGTTCGCCTGACTTGCGTATGGAGGCCTCTTCTGCTTGGCGAACACACAGGCTTCGCTTGTCTTGGGAAATGAGGTGCGGGGTCTTCGCCAACGTCCAGGGGGTCGCGGAGAGCCATGGCTTCGCAAATGGCCTTGGGTTCGCCAAAAGGACCATGGGTTCGCCAAATGGGACCGACGGGTTCGCCTTAAGCTTGGGCTAGGCCAAGTTATGGGGCCTTGCCTTGGCATTTGGTCTGAGCTTTGGGAAGGTGTTGATGTGATCACGGTGGTTCACCGATCACAACGGGAGGATCTAGCTCAAAGGAGATGGCTTCCGGCAAGAACGGAAACGAAGAACAGAGGAAGAACAAGGGAACAAAGTCGGCCAAGGGAACCTCCTCACTACGGGGTGAGGCAATGCCCTTGAAAATGCAGGAAAGGAGATGGGATCTAGCACCTCTTGACTACAAGGTCAAGCAATACTAGATATTATGCTTGGATCCTCTTGCTGGATCACTAGGTAAATTGGTAATGAAAGATTGGAGTTCACAAAAGCGAACCTCTTCGGTGAAGTGTTTTCAGCCGAATTCTTGAATTCAATAATATGTTATGCTTACAATGACGCTGCTATTAGCTTATATAGTGGGGAGGTGGGAACAGTAAGTCGGTTGAGATTGCGTGCGTGCGAGTGAAAAGCTTCTAAAAAGGTGAAAAGGAAAAAGTTATCCTAAAAAGCGTTCACATGTCTTTTCTCTGTAAAGAAAAGGAGTTTCATTCCCGAGTTGTTGCAGGTGAAAAGGAACGCTTTGTTGTCAGAAGTGGTCGGTTTTTCTCTCTATGATTGAGGGTTTCGCAGGATAGCCTTCGCCAAGTGCCTTTGCGGGAATGCCTCCGCCTAGGCCTTTCACAGGGACGTTTGTCTGAGGTCTTCGCCCTGGCCTAGTGTCCGCGTACCAAGGCCTTAGTACTCTCTTCCTCAAGGATGCTTAGGCTTAAGACTCCTGAGGGCCTCGCATCTTCTTCGTCCAAAATGATGCCAAGGTGGCGAAGCTGCAAGGCCTTCGCTCGAGATTCCTCTTGGTCATCTTGGGCCATGAGTTTCATGAAGGCATTGAGGTTTGCTTGAACTTGCTTCAGACGAGCCCTGGTTATGGGTCCGCCAACGCCTTGGAGCGGATCTGTGGGTGTGCGCGCTTGTGAGGGCGAGCTTGGTTGAACTTGAGGGCCGTTGGGGCGATGTCCTCATCATACTCTCCCTCTTGAAAGAATCCGTCCGCGGATTCTTAAATTCTTCTTGTCCTTCAAAAGGAGCCAAATCACATACGTTAAAGGTTGCATGCACATTATAAGATCCATCACGGGGTAAATCTAGTACATAGGCGTTATCACCGATTTTCTTAGTGATCCGGAAGGGGCCATCGCCTCTTGGTGCAAGTTTGTTTTTCCTAGCACTGGGAAAACGATCCTTCCTCAAATGTAACCATACCCAATCCCCTACCTGGAAACTTCTAAATTTTCTGCCCTTATTAACCCTTCTGGCATAAGTTTCATTAATTCGCTCAAGTTGTTTGTGAACCTTAGTATGCAAGTCCTTCATTCGTTGGGCCTTTTCTTTCCCATCTATATCCACCGCTCGGCATAGTCTAATGCAAGTAAATCCAATGGGGTAAGAGGTTAAAACCATACACAACCTCAAAGGGACTGTGGGAAGTAGAGGAATGGTAAGCCCTGTTATATGCAAATTCCACATGGGGTAGGCATTTCTCCCACTCTTTTAGATTCTTCCTAAGGAGGGTCCGTAGGATAGTGGTGAGAGTACTGTTTGTCACCTCGGTTTGGCCATCAGTTTGAGGGTGACTCGAGGTTGAGTACATTAAACTAGTGCCTAATCTAGACCAAAGGGTTCGCCAGAAATGACTTAGGAACCGCGAATCCCTATCACTGACGATGGACCCCGGAAGACCATGGTATTTCACAATGTTTCTAAAGAATAAATCAGCTACATGCGATGCATCTTGATTTTATGGCGGGAATGAAATGTGCCATTTTTGAAAACCTATCCACTACCACAAAAATAGCATCGTGACCATGCGATGTCCTAGGCAGACCACTTATAAAGTCCATGCTTATATCGACCCAAGGAAGGGAAGGTGTAGGGAGAGGAGTGTACTTCCCTTTTGGTTGCGAGTAGACTTGGCTTGGTGGCATGTGACGCATCTGGCGCAGAACTTGGTGACGTCCTTCTTCAGACCGGGCCAAAAGAAGTTTTCCTTCACTGCTTCAAGCGTCTTTTGAACACCGAAGTGTCCCATGAGACCGCCTCCATGTGCCTCTTTGATGATGACTTCGCGCATTGATCCTTTCGGAACGCACAACCTTTTCAACTTAAACAGGAAACCATCAAACACATAATAGCCATTCTGACTTCCCTTGGCACAGTTAGCAAATATCTCGCCAAAGTCCGCATCATGCTCATACATCCCTTTTAAGCAGTCAAAACCAACAATCTTAGCGTCAAGAGTTATTAACAGGGTATATCTCCTAGAAAGTGCATCAGCAACAACATTTTCTTTCCCCTTTTTATATTTAATAACATAGGAGAAAGACTCGATGAACTCTACCCACGACATGCCTTTTGCTCAAATTTCCTTGCCCTTGAAGGTACTTCAAGGACAAGTGATCCGTATGGATAACAAATTCCCTAGGCGGTAGGTAGTGACTCCACGTTTGCGGGGACCTCACAAGAGCGTACGGCTCTTTGTCGTATGTGGAGTAGTTCAAGGTGGCTCCACTCAACTTCTCGCTAAAGAAGGCAAGGGGGCGACCTTCTTGGTGCAAGACAGCACCGATGCCTATACCACTGGCATCGCATTCCACCTCGAATACTTTGTCGAAATTCGGCAAGGCAAGTAGAGGTGCATTTGTCGACGAGATTTCAATTGGTTAAAAGAGTTCTCCTGTGGTGACCCCATGCGAAGGCGACATTTTCTTAGCTAGCTCATGTAAAGGGGCAGCAATGGAAGAGAAGTCTTTAACAAACCTCCTGTAAAAACTAGCAAGTCCTAGGAAGGATCTTACCTCAGTTAAGGAGTTAGGAGTAGGCCAATCCCGGATGGCACTGATCTTGCTCTCGTCTACCCGGACTCCCTTCGCACCCACTACATATCCAAGGAAGTTAACTTCCTGGGATGCGAAGACACACTTCTCAAATTTGGCATACAGTTTTCTAACCTAAGCGTGTCGAGGACTTGCCTCAAGTGCTCAACATGCTCCTCATGGTTCTTAGAATAAACTAGTATGTCATCAAAGTATACTACCACAAATTTTCCAATTAAACGCCTCAAAACATGATTCATTAGACGCATAAAAGTACTTGGTGCGTTAGATAACCCGAAGGGCATAACGTTCCACTCATATAAACCAATTTTGGTTTTAAAAGCAATTTTCCATTCATCACCTTCCTTCATTCGAATTTGGTGATAGCCACTTCTAAGGTCAATTTTTGAAAACACACATGCACCACTCAATTCGTCTAGCATGTCATCAAGTCTAGGTATAGGGTGGCGATACTTTACAGTGATAGAGTTGATGGGGCGACAGTCCATGCACATGCGCCAAGTGCCATCGCTCTTTGGTACAGTATGGTGGGACCGCGCATGGCGGCAGGCTTTGCGGATGAACCCCTTGTCTAACAACTCCTGAACTTGCGACTGGATCTCTTTGGATTCTTGGGGATTGGTCCGGTAGGCGGCCTTGTTGGGTAAAGGTGCCCCCGGAAGCAAGTCGATTTGATGCTCGATGCCGCGATAGGGAGGAAGGGATCGCGGCTCATCGAATACCTCGTCGTACTCTTTCAGGACTTCCTGCACATAAAAAGGGAGAGAAGATACATTGTCAAGGGTTAACATGCAATGAGTGGGGATTAGGAGGAAACAAATCTTGTTTCCAAGAAATGCCCTTTTAAAATCCCTTTCTTTAGCCAGGGGAGGGAGGCTCTCTTGTTTTCTCGTGGGCTCACTCGAGGTGTTTCCCATTAATGCACACCCCTTTCCTTCACTCAAGGTTCCTTGAACCTTCTCTCCATTCTCTCTCTGTTCTCTGCCCTCCCCTTTCGTTTTCTCTCGGCCTTACTAGCCGGTGAGTTTGATCTGATGAGCTTGGGTTGGGGTGAGGGGAAGCGAGGGTGTAGGGTTTCTTGAGGTGAGTGAGGGCATATTTGTTGGCTTTGCCATAATGTATGGCATCCTTGTCATCTTTGCCAGGGCCGGCCCAAGAGAATATGGGTGGCTTGCATTCGCACTACGTCACAAGTGATGGAATCTTCGTACTTGCCGATCTTTATCGGGACTTCCACTTGTTTAACGACCTTCACGAAAGTCCTGTCATCAACCCACTGCAGTTGATACGGCTTGGGATGGGCGATAGTGCGAGACCCAGTTCAGCTACCATGTCTTGGCTGGCGGCGTTGACACGGCTCCCGCTATCAATAATGAGACTGCACAGGGCCCCATTCACCATGGCTCGGGATTGGAACAAGTTCTCTCGCTGAGTGCTTTCAGTGTTACTTGGGGAGCTTTGTAGGACCCTCTTGGTGACTAATATAAGACCGTCCATAGGCAGCTCTCCTTCTTCTGCTCCACTCTCGTGATGCTCTTGTTCGGGAAGAACTTCTCCTTCTTCTTCGCTCGACAGTTCCCCATCGGGCCGAATGACCATGGCTCTTGTTGGGGCAATCCCTCGCGTAGTGTCCCTTTCCCAAGCACTTAAAGCATTCGATGCTTCTTGGTGTCGAGGACCTCATAAGCGCTGGCGTTGGGCTTTGACTGAGGTTGGGAGGAAGGTCTTGTGTTGGGGTAGTTTTGGCGAGGGGGGGTGTCGCCGCAGGAGGCGTGTATGGTTTTGGCGGGGCCGCTTTAGTGGAGGGGGGGTCTTGTGGGTTGGGCCCCTGTTGGGTGTGTGAGCAGGGTAGTAGGAACTCCCTCTCTTCAGCTGTTTTCTACCGGATGGCCTTGTGCACCAAGTCTTGGTAATCCCGGTAGTCGCACAGCTCAACCGTTTTGGCGATGTCTTCCGTAGGCCATATAAAAATCTGGCCAGTTTAGCTTCTTCGTCCTCTTTGACATTAGCTCTCATCAAGGCCCTCTCAAGGTCCTTGGTATTCCTCGACGCTGCGATGACCTTGGATCGGGCGTTGCGGTTTGGGCACAATCTCTGTCGTAGTAGCCGGGCACAAACCGGTTTTCATGGCTCGCTTGAGATCCTCCCAAGTGGTGATGGGACGACAGCGGATCCTTGCTCTCTCGTGATGCTCTTGCTCCCACCGGTGAGGGCATAGTCATGGAATTCAATGACCACGAGTTTTAAGGCTATTGCATCGGTGTACCCCATCATTTCAATGATCCGTTCGGTTTTAGCTACCCACGTGAAGTACTCTTACGGATCACTGGACCCATAGAAGGGTGGTATATGAAGCTTTATATTGGCGAAAGCTTGTGGGTCGGAGCTTGTGTCCTACCTCCAAAGTCTTGGTTAAGGCCTCGGTGGACACGTCCTCGCGCCGCTCCCTTGTCCTCGTCGAAGTTCTGTTGGGATAGACTCGGCCTTGATCCCTATCGGAGAAGACCCTTCTTTTAACAAACTTTGGTGATGGCTCCGCGTAATACTCCCGATCATCACTATCCAAGACGTCAACACCACGATCTACTCTCGTAGAAGTGGTAGGACGGCTGTGAGGGGTGGCATGCGTCCTCGCCGATGTGGGATCGAAAGTGGTATGAGTGACCCCTCCTTGAGCTCGGGACGCATGGGCGTCTTCGTGGGCTTGCGAGTTTTCTGGTTGCTTTCCCTGAGCTACCTCTACTCGCGTCAGTCGCTCATTCGTCGTAGTGACTTGAGCTCCTAAGTCATCTAGTCTCTGTAAAATCTTTACCAGCGTGCTTTGCAGGGCTAGCTGGGATGGATGAGGTGGAGATGAGTCTGACGAAACCATCTGTAACACAGAACTGTTGAAAATATGTAGTCAGAAACAGAATCTCACCACTCCCTAAGTGTGTACTCTCACTCTCGTGTTTCTCTCAACGGCTTTATCACTTAAGGCTTTCACAAGCTCTCTAAACTTGATACCGCTTTCAACCTGAGATCAAAGATGGACACACAAGAAAATACAAACAAAACTCTAGTAAAACCGCAACTTGAAGCTCAAGAAAATGTCTAGTTACTTGAAACTAGTCTGCTTTGGGAGATTAGAGTTAAGTTTGGGGTTCGAAAGAAATAGGCAGGAAGATTTGAAAAGGCTTTTACAGTCACAAACACTTTTGTTTTAGTTCTGAAACTTTGGTCAGATCGGGATTACTGTCCACTCGTGTTTTGACAAGAACGCGTACGAACATTCAAGTATTCCCAGGTCACAGAAACGTGCACAATACTTTTCTTTTGTGCTTTGGGACAACTACACAGCTCTTTGGGGTTAAACCCGAAAATTCTGACTTGTCGAGACACTTTTTTTTTTTTTTTTAAACAACGTTTGGTCTCACTGAGTTCATTGACCAATATTTCTTCAAGCGTAAGAAAATTTAACAAAGGGTTGATGCTTGAAGGAAACCAAACAAGAAACACAGATACCTCCGGTGGCGCTTTGGCTCTGATACCACTTGATGTGATCACGGTGGTTCACCGATCACAACGGGAGGATCTAGCTCAAAGGAGATGGCTTCCGGCAAGAACGGAAACGAAGAACAGAGGAAGAACAAGGGAACAAAGTCGGCCAAGGGAACCTCCTCACTACGGGGTGAGGCAATGCCCTTGAAAATGCAGGAAAGGAGATGGGATCTAGCACCTCTTGACTACAAGGTCAAGCAATACTAGATATTATGCTTGGATCCTCTTGCCTGGATCACTAGGGAAAATGGAAATGCAAGATTGGAGAACACAAAAGCCAACAACTTCCCGGAAGTGTTTTCAGCCGAATTCTTGAATTCAATAATATGTTCTGCTTACAATGACGCTGCTCTTAGCTTATATAGTGGGGAGGTGGGAACAGTAAGTCGGTTGAGATTGCGTGCGTGCGAGTGAAAAGCTTCTAAAAAGGTGAAAAGGAAAAGTTATCCTAAAAGCGTTCACATGTCTTTTCTCTGTAAAGAAAAGGAGTTTCATTCCCGAGTTGTTGCGGTGAAAAGGAACGCTTTGTTGTCAGAAGTGGTCGGTCTTCTCTCTATGATTGAGGGTTTCGCAGGATAGCCTTCGCCAAGTGCCTTTGCGGGAATGCCTCCGCCTAGGCCTTTCACAGGGACGTTTGTCTGAGGTCTTCGCCCTGGCCTAGTGTCCGCGTACCAAGGCCTTAGTACTCTCTTCCTCAAGGATGCTTAGGCTTAAGACTCCTGACGGCCTCGCATCTTCTTCGTCCAAAATGATGCCAAGGTGGCGAAGCTGCAAGGCCTTCGCTCGAGATTCCTCTTGGTCATCTTGGGCCATGAGTTTCATGAAGGCATTGAGGTTTGCTTGAACTTGCTTTAGACGAGCCCTGGTTATGGGTCCGCCAACGCCTTGGAGCGGATCTGTGGGTGTGCGCGCTTGTGAGGGCGAGCTTGGTTGAACTTGAGGGCCGTTTGGGGCGATGTCCTCATCAGACCCGGCTTCGCTTGCTTCGAAATGAGGTGCGGGGCCTTTGTCAATGACCACGGGGTCGGAAAGAGCCATGGATTCGCAAATGACCTTGAGTTCGTTCAAGAGGACCACGAGTTCGCCAGTGGTCAATGGACTCGCCATGACCACGGACTCGCCGTTGGTGCATGGACTCGCCAAAGGCCAAGAGTCCGCCAAAGGGACATGGGTGCGCCACGCACCTTGCGAGTACGGACTTGTCTTAGGGCCTCGCCAGTGCCCAGAATGTGGCTTCCTCCTCTTCTGAGCCTTCGCCAAGGGCCCTTTAGACCCTCTGGTGGAGAGGTTGCGCCTTGTCACAAAAATGGGGCTGATGTCCACATCATACCCTCCTCTTGAAGAATCCGTCCTCGGATTCATATGAAAATTGTCCCTACAAATCTTAAGACACCACAACAAACTTGAAGAGGCATCAAGGGTTAGTGAACTAAAAGCGTTAGACATCAAAGTTCCCTAAAATAGATCAAGGAATGAGATGGACAATCCGCCCTTTCTGTGATGTGATCATGGGATCCCCAAGCAACAACAAGATGACCCAGACAAAGAGGCAGTCGAGTGAAGCTCGGAGCAAACCCTTGGCGAGTGGGTTCAGAGGCCCTGGCGGCCTAATCCGATGGTCTGGAATAAACCCAGACATGGAAAGGGCAATGCCTTCACGCGAGGACCCTAAAAGAGGCCTCAAGGCGTCGGAGAGGCTTCTGTGCAGAAAGGCATCCAGGCGACGGCAAGCCACTTTGGCAAAGCCGTCCTGTGAAGTCTCAAGGCGAAGGATGAACTGCATCATGCTAAGGCATCCGAACACCGGCGAAGCCCCAGGCGGAGCCATTCTGCGAAGCCCCGAGGCGAGGGCTAGGCTTCCCAACAAGGGAGTTCGCGATGGCCAATCCTTCAGCGAAGCCATCTCCATAACCCTCCCCTTTGCGAAGCCCTCATGCAACAATGTCCACGAGAAGTCTTTAAGATACGGACGGTACTTCCTAGCGAAGCTTCCTGGCGAAGGCAAAGCCCTTAGGCGATGTCATCCCAGCCAGTCTCCTGGTAGAGGCCACGTCCACAACAAGAAGACTTCCAGTTCAGACGCTAAGGGATATTCTTCTGCGGAGCCTCAAGCGAAGGCGGAGCCTTCGTTGCAAGTCTCAAAGGGAAAGGCGAGGCCACTAGGCGAAGCCTCCTTTGAGAAAGTTTGCCAACAAAGGCGAGGCCTTCCGAGCCGGGTCTCCCATCAGCAGAGCCCTAAAACAGAGCCACCTCAGCTTATCCAATCGGCCAACCACTCCCGACCATTCTCGGCCCCTCCCGCCTTATACGCCGACACTTGGGAGCGAACTTTTGACCTTTTTATCTTTTAAATCAGACATGCATGCAAAAGTACTGTACACTTTATGGCATGCCTGCGTCTTTTGTAA
This sequence comes from Stellera chamaejasme, assembly GCA_024586325.1. Lineage (NCBI taxonomy): Eukaryota > Viridiplantae > Streptophyta > Magnoliopsida > Malvales > Thymelaeaceae > Stellera > Stellera chamaejasme. Next base: position 25,634,227 of record CM044981.1, read on the forward strand.
GAGGCTGTTCCCTTCCTTCCCTATAAAAGGAAAGACAGACTTCCAGAATAGGTAGAACATATGTAAAGCTTAAGAAGGACAATTCCTTAAGCCCGGTTCTCACCCCCTTGCTATTTTCCGCCATCCCCCTTGGTAGATTTATATCATCAAGTTTAATATCTAGTATTGCTTAATCTCGTAGTTAAGAGGTGCTAGATCTTCCATCCTCCCGTGCTTATCGCAGATATTGCCCAACCTCGTAGTTGGGAGGTGTCTGTGGCCGTCTCTATCCTTCTTTGTTCAATCGACTCCACCGAGCTAGATCTGCGCTTAAATGCGATCTCGTGGATTCGCGTCAAGCGTACCGAGATCGTATCAAGTGGTATCAGAGCCAGATCGCTTGCTGGAGTTGTTGTGATTTCTTCAAGGTTAAACCCTTTTTATTTCTACTTGAAGAAAGATTTATCTTTGCGTTATTTTCAAACCGTGTTATACTCTGTTCGCTTATCTGTATCCCTTCCCATATCCGCTTTTCGTTTCGGTTTATCTGTTGTGTTGATTCGGTGTTAGGAGTTGTTGTTGTGTTAGCAACTTCATAAATCAAAAAGTCAAAAAAAAAAAAAAAAAAGAAGAAGAAGAAGAAGAAGAAAAGAAAGCAGTTGCGGTTTTGCGAAAGTCGCAAAATCTCAGTTTTATTCAAAACCGCAACGTGCCAAAATTTATATGCTCAAAAGAGTGAGGTTGTAGTTGAAAAGTGAAGAGAAGTGGTGTATAAGATTTGGTTGTGAGAAGCGTAGAAGAAATCGGATCTGTGTTCTTATTGTTCTTGGTGTTCATATGAATGTTCATATCTGTTCATTCCACAACTCATATGAACAGTGACCTTGATCTAATTTCGATTTCAAATTTGAGCCAAAAGTGTTTGTGCGCCAAAACCTCATTTCTAACCCTCTTATATATCTGTTGCCGAAACCCCCCCTCCATTTTAACCTAGCTTGCTTCAAGTAACTAGTACTTCTTACTTAAAGATTTTTGCATGCTATTGGTTATCTTGTGATATTCATTATCGGGTTTTGGCCTTGGAAAGAGCAAGCTCTGAGAGCTAAGCAAGAGGAAAGAAAGAAAGCCGAGTGTGACCCCTCGCGAAAGGGCAGACCCCTTCGCGGCGGAGAGAACCCCAAACACGTGAGGAGTTTGAGCGGACTAATTTTATTGTTTAAATGTGCAGGAGACCCCATGGCGAGATAAATATTTCTATGGGGTTGATCTATCGATGGGACGATACCAGCTTGGAAAAGACTTATGGCATTGGATGGAGAAGTTGGAGTACCACTTGTGCTCCCACTTCGTGGTGAAAAATGTTGAGCCAAGCCATAAGACGCCTAAAAGGAGAGGCCAAGGAATGGTGTCGCCGAGAGTTCTCTCGACAGAGAACGGTCCGCTGAAGCCCCCATAAAGTATTGGAGTGAGTTGAAGAGGTTGCTGTGGCGACGATATGGACTCTGTCAAGAAGAGCCACCCCCTCCATACTACCTCCAGGCGAGGGCCCCCATGCACCCTGCACCCAGTACCCCAGTCAGGCTCCGCCACCATACTCCACTCGACGGGTCTTCGCCCTCAGGCGAACCAACTTCCTTCCAGGAAAGGAGGCGAGGACCACCATCGCCACAAACCCCCTTGGTTGGGCCGCGCACCCCACCGCCCAATACTTGCGCAGCCCATACCTACACCACAAATCCCAACCCTCACCAAAATCCAACAGAAGAGACTCTCGCCCAAGAGATTAGAAGGCTCAAAGATGAGTACTTAGAATATGAGCGGGCGAGAGAGAAATGAAAGAGAGAAGAAAAGAAAGAGCTCTCCAAAGCCAAATGAGTGAAAAGAAAGACTCACCCGGGCCTTCTACCATACCCCAAGAAGAACTAATCGTTTCATCTTCTCAAACTTGTTGTTCTTCTTTGGCTGTGCAGAAAGAAGAAGAAGCCGCGGGCGCGAAGAGTGGAAGAAAGAGAAGGCTCTTTGGAAGGAGGCAGAGATCATTCCGGAGTCCCAACTAAACCCGTACTTGAGGAAGAAGCCAAACCGTTGCTGAAGGAGAAGAATATTATATGCGACGCAGGTCTACGTCTCCCTAACTTGGGAGAAGGTAACTTGTCTCTTCCTTCCAGTAGCACAGCGTATACGCACGAGTGCGAATCTGTGGTTTCCTTGAGTCTGCATGCTACGAACAGGGGTGAAGGATCAGACATTGGTTCGACACCGCACCCATTGTTCGAATGTATACACGGGACCCCCCCAGATGCCATGTTTGACATGCTTAGAATGCATGCGTTAAGGAAAGACCCCTTTGTTCCACGAGAGACATCCATGCCTTTCCTTAACAAACATGAGCATCTTAAAATAAATCGAGCTGAAACCATGTTAATGGTTGAGGTGGAGAGAGAGAGCGACCTGTTCATCTCTCAACCTCTTGCTTATGCTAATGCTAGTCTCTGCGCGTTGCAGTCCGAAGTTCTTTCTACGACTAGCTTAGTTTCTTCTTCTTGGTCTCGGGAAGCACATATGCATGTGCTTGGCGAAGGTAAAGCTTCCCTTGACCCCCACCCCAGATCCATGAGCAGAGGACTAAAGTCTTTGGAACGCATGCTTTCCTTGAGTATAAAATTCTTGTTAAATGTCTACAATACTCTAGGAAGCATGTCATGAATTTTTATAGACTTCTGTTCATGATCACGATGCATATAGGAGTTGTCATGCTCATGCATACATATGCATCGCCACCGCGACCCCCCCAGTCTCCGGTTAAGTTTCATTTACTAACCTCTAATGCTCTCCAAAGTTTGTTGTGCTTGTTTTCAATTGTAGGAAAAATTTCTTCCCTTAAGATTCGAGGACGAATCTTTTTAAGAGGGAGGGAATGATGTGATCATGGGATCCCCAAGCAACAACAAGATGACCCAGAACAAAGAGGCAATGAGTGAAGCTCGGAGCAAACCCTTGGCGAGTGGGTTCAGAGGCCCTGGCGGCCTAATCCGATGGTCTGGAATAACCCCAGACATGGAAAGGGCAATGCCTTCACGCGAGGACCCTAAAAGAGGCCTCAAGGCGTAGGAGAGGCTTCTGTGCAAACAGACATCCAGGCGAAGGCAAGCCACTTTGGCAAAGCCGTCCCTGTGAAGTCTCAAGGCGAAGGATGAACTGCATCATGCTAAGGCATCCAGAACACTGGCGAAGCCCCCAGGCGGAGCCATTACTGCGAAGCCCCGAGGCGAGGGCTAGGCTTCCCCAACAAGGGAGTTATGGCGATGGCCAATCCTTCAGCGAAGCCATCTCCATAACCCTCCCCTTTGCGAAGCCCTCATGCAACAATGTCCACGAGAAGTCTTTAAGATACGGACGGTACTTCCTGGCGAAGGCAAAGCCCTGGGGCGACGTCATCCCAGCCAGTCTCCTGGTAAAGGCCACGTCCACAACAAGAAGACTTCCAGTTCAGACGCTAAGGGATATTCTTCTGCGGAGCCTCCAAGCGAAGGCGGAGCCTTCGTTGCAAGTCTCAAAGGGAAAGGCGAGGCCACTAGGCGAAGCCTCCTTTGAGAAAGTTTGCCAACAAAGGCGAGGCCTTCCGAGCCGGGTCTCCCATCAGCAGAGCCCTAAAACAGAGCCACCTCAGCTTATCCAGTCGGCCAACCACTCCCGACCATTACGGCCCCTCCCGCCTTATACGCCGACACTTGGGAGCGAACTTTTGACCTTTTTATCTTTTAAATCGACATGCATGCAAAAGTACTGTACACTTTATGGCATGCCTGCGTCTTTTGTAAGAGGCTGTTCCCTTCCTTCCCTATAAAAGGAAAGACAGACTTCCAGAATAGGTAGAACATATGTAAAGCTTAAGAAGGACAATTCCTTAAGCCCGGTTCTCACCCCCCCCCTGCTATTTTCCGCCATCCCCCTTGATAGATTAATATCATCAAGTTTAATATCTAGTATTGCTTAATCTCGTAGTTAAGAGGTGCTAGATCTTCCATCCTCCCCGGCTTATCGCAGATATTGCCCAACCTCGTAGTTGGGAGGTGTCTGTGGCCGTCTCTATCCTTCTTTGTTCAATCGACTCCACCGAGCTAGATCTGCGCTTCCGTACGATCTCGTGGGTTCGCGTCAAGCGTACCCGTGATCGTATCTTGTTTTCATGCGCGAATGAGAGGGGGCTCCAGCTGGGCGTCGTACGGCTAGGATACGACGGTATGGGTGAATAATAGGAGTAGGAGGGGTAGCGATAATGAGAGGAGTCATCTTGGCGATGGCATGGGTTCGCCACCAATTGTTCAGGGTCTAGGCCTGAGTGATGCTCATATGCAGCAGGGTTTGGAAGGCCGTATTCAGATGATGGGGTCGGTTCGGGCCAGGTTTCTTGGCCAAGGGGGTACTCTGAATAGTTCCCAAGTATGTATGGTCAAGGGTTTCCTCCGCCCAGAAGTCAGATTCTTGATAACAAGGATCCGATTCCGGGTAGTAGTCCTCTTCCACATACTCCATGAAACTCAAATCCCGCACATGCGGATAGTATTGGGAAGCCTCGCCACTCTCCCTTAGTGTTTACACTCCTTTCTCGTGTTTAGAACACAACGGTTCTTTCAGACCTCAAAACTTACCACCAATCTCGATTAAGATCAAATGCAAACACACAAGGAGTTTCCAATAAAATCTTAGCAATATCCCAAATAAGCAACGCACAAAGCTCTAGTTACTCGAACTAGGATTTGGGGTTGGTTGGTGGTTGAAAGAAGTTGGAAATGATATAGAAAAGGCTTTTCACACATGTAAACACAAGAAGTTCAGGTTTCGAAATTATTTTCGATCTGTGAGCACCGTTCACTTGAGTTTCGTGATGAACTCTTCAAGAACACTTAGAACTTTTCCCAGAAATTATGAACTGGTTTGAATATTTCTTTTCGTAAACTCTTGTTCTTTTGCACACGGGAAACTCTTTTTCTTTTCAATCCGAAATAACTCACAGATTTATGAACCTTTAAGAACTTTTCAACAAGGGTAACAAATATTCGGCTTCTCTCAAGAGATCATTAACCGATAACTTTTCTTCAAGTTTTCGAAAAGAACAACAAAGGTTTTATCTTGAAGAAAGTAAACAACTGATACGGTAAGATACTTCCGACAAGCGCTTTGGCTCTGATACCAACTGATGTGATCACGGTCACGCTCTGAACCCAACTGAAGTGGTTACAGAGGAGTGAGCGATCACGAGCTTGGATCTAGCTTGAAGGAGGCGGTTTCCAGCAAGAATGGAAACGAAACAGAGGAAGGGCACGAAGGAAACAGAGTCGGCCAAGGGAACCTTCGCACTACGAGGTGAGGCAATGCCTTTGAAAATGAATTGGAAAGGAAAATGGAACCTAGAACCTTCTGATTACTAGATCAGACAATGCTAGGTATTATATTGGATCCTCTCGCATGGATCACTAAAGGATTGATGGAGCAAGATTTGAGACCCCAAGAAGAACAAACCGTGTTCTTACAATATATGAATTCTCTCAATATATGGGTTCTACCGAATACTTAGGTTCTGACTTCCTTTTATAGAAGGAAAAGGAAGAAGGAAAGAATAAAGAATGATTTTACTAAGGGAACATCTTCCTCGAAATATGGTAGGCAAAGCGTGGGGTGGCAGGTGATTTGACATTGTAGGCTACCTGCTTTGCGGCTCCCAATTCCCATGAACTGCTTTTGGCGGGAAAAGGGAAGAAGAGGGCCTCTGCACAAGTTGAAGGGTTCGCCGACTTGCGTATGGAGACCTCTTTCGCTTGGCGAACACCCAGGCCTCACTTGCATTGGGAGGTTTGGTGCAGGGTGTTTCTTCAATAAGGCAGGGCTTTGCGGAGAGACCATGGGCTTACAAAAAGGACCTTGGGTTTGCCAATGGGATATGGCTTCGCCAAAGACCGAGGGTTCGCCTTAAGGGGCTTCGCGAGTATGGCCTTGCCTTGGCATTTGGTCTGAGCTTTGGGAAGGTGTTCAGGGTCCTCTCCTGGAGATCCGGCAAGTGTGACTTTGCCGTGGAGGCTCCTTTTGGTTGGTGACAACGGGCTTCGCTTGCTTCGGAAATGAGGTGCGGGGCCTTCGCCAATGACCACGGGTCGGAAAGAGCCATGGATTCGCAAATGACCTTGAGTTCATCCAAGAGGACCACGAGTTCGCCAGGGTCAATGGACTCGCCAGTGACCACGGACTCGCCGTTGGTGCATGGACTCGCCAAAGGCCAAGAGTCCGCCAAAGGGACATGGGTGCGCCACGCGCCTTGCGAGTACGGACTTGTCTTAGGGCCTCGCCAGTGCCCTGAATGTGGCTTCCTCCTCTTCTGAGCCTTCGCCAAGGGCCCTTTAGACCCTCTGGTGGAAAGGTTACGCCTTGTCACAAAAATGGGGCTGATGTCCACATCACCATTTTCTCTCTGTTCTCTGCCCTCGCCCTTTCGTCTTCTCTCGGCCTTACTAGCCAGGTGAATTTGATCCTGGTGAGCTTGGGTTGGGGTGAGGGGAAGCAGGGTGTAGGATTTACTGAGGTGAGTGAGGGCATATTTGTTGGCTTTGCCATAATGTATGGCCTCCTTGTCATACTGCCAGGGTCGGCCCATGAGAATATGGGTGGCTTGCATTTGCACTACATCACAAGTGATGGAATCTTCGTACTTGCCGATCTTTATCGGGACTTCCACTTGTTTAACGACCTTCACGAAAGTCCTGTCATCAACCCATTGCAGTTGATACGGCTTGGTATGGGCGGTAGTGCGAAGACCCAGTTCAGCATACATGTCTTCGCTGTCAGCGTTGACACAGCTCCCACTATCAATAATGAGAATGCACAGGGTCCCATTCACCATGGATCGTGATTGGAACAAATTTTCCAGCTGAGTGCTCTCAGTGACACTTGGGGAGCTTTGTAGAACCCTCTTGGTGACTAATATGAGACCGTCCATCGGCAGCTCTCCCTCTTACGCTTCACTCTCGTGATGCTCTTGTTCGGGAAGAACTTCTCCTTCTTCTTCACTCGACAGCTTCCCATTGGGCCGAATGACCATGGCTCTTCTGTTGGGGCAATCCTCGCATAGTGTCCCTTTCCCAAACACTTAAAGCATTCAATGCTTCTTGGTGTCGAGGGACCTCATAAGCGCTGGTGTTGGGCTTTGACTGAGCTTGGGAGGAGGGTCTTGTGTTGGGGTAATTTTGGCGAGGGGGCGTCGCCGCGGGAGGTGTGTATGGTTTTGGCGGGGCCGCTTTAGTGGAGGGTCTTGTGGGTTGGCCCCTGCTGGGTGTGTGAGCAGGATAATAGGAACCCCCTTTTTTCAGCTGTTTTTCTACCCGGATGGCCTTGTGTACCAGGTCTTGGTAATCCCGGTAGTCGCACAGCTCAACTGTTTTGGCGATGTCCTCCCGTAGGCCATATAAAAATCTGGCCAGTTTAGCTTCTTCGTCCTCTTTGACATTGGCTCTCATCAAGGCCCTCTCAAGGTCCTTCGGTATTCCTCGGCGTTGCGATGACCTTGGATCGGGCGTTGCAGCTTCTGGGCACAATCTCTGTCGTAGTAGCTGGGCACAAACCGGTTGTTCATGGCTCGCTTGAGATCCTCCCAAGTGGTGATGGGTCGACAGCGGATCCTTGCTCTCTCGTGATGTTCTTGCTCCCACCAAGTGAGAGCATAGTCATGGAATTCAATGACCACGAGTTTTAAGGCTATCGCATCGGTGTACCCCATCATATCAATGATCCGTTCGGTTTTAGCTACCCACGTGAAGTACTCTTACGGATCACCTGGACCCATAGAAGGGTGGTATATGAAGCTTTATATTGGCGAAGGCTTGTGGGTCGGAGCTTGTGTTCTACCTCCAAAGTCTTGGTTAAAACCTCGGTGGACACGTCCTCGCGCCGCTTCCTTGTCTTCGTCGAAGTCCCTGTTGGGATAGACTCGGCCTTGAGCCCTATCGGAGAAGACCCTTCTTTTAACAAACTTTGGTGGTGGCTCCGCGTAATACTCCTGATCATCACTGTCCAAGACGTCAACACCACGATCTACTCTCGTAGAAGTGGTAGGACGGCCGTGAGGGGTAGCCTGCGTCCTCGCCGATGTGGGATCGAAAGTAGCATGAGTGACCCCTCCTTGAGCCCGGGATGCATGGGCGTCTTCGTGGGCTTGCGAGTTCTCTGGTTGCTTTCCCTGAGCTACCTCTACTCGCGTCAGTCGCTCATTCGTCGTAGTGACTTGAGCTCCTAAGTCATCTAGCCTCTGTAAGATCTTTACCAGCGTGCTTTGCAGAGCTAGCTGGGATGGAGGAGGTGGAGATGAGTCTGTCGAAACCATCTGTAACACAGTACTGTTGAAAATATGTAGTCAGAAACGGAATCTCACCACTCCCTGAGTGTGTACTCTCACTCTCGTGTTTCTCTCAACGGCTTTATCCCTTAAGGCTTTCACAAGCTCTCTAAACTTGATACCGCTTTCAACCTGAGATCAAAGATGGACACGCAAGAAAACACAAACAAAACTCTAGTAAAACCGCAACTTGAAACTCAAGAAAATGTCTAGTTACTTGAAACTAGCCTGCTTTGGGAGATTAGAGTTGAGTTTGGGGTTCGAAAGAAACAGGCGGGAAGATTTTGAAAAGGCTTTTGCAGTCACAAACACTTTTGTTTTAGTTCTGAAACCTTTGTCAGATCGAGATTACTGTTCACTTGTGTTTTGACAAGAACACGTACGAACATTCAAATAGTATTCCAAGTGTCACGTAAACGTGCACAATACTTTTCTTTTGTGCTTTGGACAACAACACGACTCCTTTTGGGTTAAACTCGAAAATTCTGGCTTTGTCAGCACACTTTTAAACAACATTTGGTCTCACTGAGTTCATTGACCAATATTTCTTTAAGCGTAAGAAAGTTTAACAAAGGGTTTTTGCTGGAAGGAAACCAAACAAGAAACACAAATACCTCCGGTGAGCGCTTTGGCTCTGATACCACTTGATGTGATCACGGTGGGATAACCGATCACAACGGAGGATCTAGCTCGAAGAAGGCGGCTTCCAGCAAGAATGGAAACGAAGAACAGAGGAAGAACAAGGAGATACAAAGTCGGCCAAGGGAACCTCCTCACTACGGGATGAGGCAATGCCCTTGAAAATGCCTGGGAAAGGAGATGGGATCTAGCACCTCTTGACTACAAGGTCAAGCAATACTAGATATTATGCTTGGATCCTCTTGCCTGGATCACTAGGGAAAATGGAAATGCAAGATTGGAGAACACAGAAGCCAACAACTTCCCGGAAGTGTTTCAGCCGAATTCTTAAATTCAATAATATGTTCTACTTTACAATGACGCTGCCCTTAGCTTATATAGTGGGGAAGGTTGGAGCAGTAAGTCGGCTTAGATAGCGTGCGTGCAGAGTGAAAAGCTTCTAAAAAGGTGAAAAGGAAAACTTATCCTAAAAGCGTTCACATGTCTTTTCTCTGTAAAGGAAGGGGTTTCATTCCCGAGTTGTTGCAGGTGAAAAGGGCGCTTTACTGTCAGAAGTGGTCGGCTACCTCTCTAAGATTGAAGGCTTCGCAGGATTGCCTTCGCCAAGTTCCTTCACGGGAATGCCTCCGCCTAGGCCTTTCACAGGGATGTTTGTCTGAGGTCTTCGCCTGGTCTAGTGCCCGCGTACCAAGGCCTTAGTACTCCCTTCCTCGAGGATGCTTAGGCTTAAGACTCCAGAGGACTTCGCATCTTCTTCGTCCAAAATGATGCCAAGGTGGCGAAGCCGCAAGGCCTTCGCCGAGATTCCTCTTGGTCGTCTTGGGCCATGAGCTTCATGAAGGCATTGAGGTTTGCTTGAACTTGCTTCAGACGAGCCCTGGTCATGGGCCCGCCAACCCCTTGGAGTGGCTCTGCGGGTGCGCGTGCTTGTGATGGCGAGCTTGGTTGAGCTTGAGAGCCTTTTGGGGTGATGTCCTCATCAATAGATCCAGGAAGCTGGTTCCCTTGTCCAGTCATTCATTATTTTCCCTTTACCATTTTCTTCTATAAGGCAACTTGTAACCATTGTAAAGGTAGAACATATTATAAGAAATCAGAAAATTCTCCAAGTGAGGTTTTGGCTTTCTTGTTCTCATTTCTTGCATTCCATCTCCTTAAGTGATCCGTGCAAGAGGATCCAACATAATATCTAGTATTGTTTGAACTTGTATTCAAAAGGTGCTAGATCCCGCTTCCTTCCCCAGGCATTTTCAAGGGCATTGCCTCACCTCGTAGTGAGGAGGTTCCCTTGGCCGAACTTTGTTTCCTTGTTTCTTCCTCTGTTTCGTTTCCATTCTTCTGGGAACCGCCTCCAACGAGCTAGATCCGAGCTCGTGATCACTTACCCCCCCTGTGATCACATCAGTTGGTATCAGAGCCAAAGCGCTCACTGGAGGTATTGTATCGTATCGTTTCGTACCGTATCAGTTGCTTGTTTTCTTCAAGTAAAACCATTGTCTTCTTTCTTACACTTGAAGAAAAACGTTTTGTTGTTGAAGAGAAACCGAAAATATTTGTGCGTGGTTCATGTGGCTAGAGCAAAGTGCATATTTGAATGCCGATTATTGAAGTTGTGTGAAAAGAGAAGTGCTTTCGGATTTGTTGAAAAGAAAGTATCACCTTGTGTTGATTAAATGCAAAAGAAAGGTTGTTGAAGAAAGAGAAAATGATGAACAAGTTCATGTGTTCTTGAGTGTTCTTGGTGTTCTTGAGATGTTCATATGAAGTTCATACCAAACACATATGAATAGTACTTTTTGATCCAAAATATTTTATGAACTTGCACCAAAGGTGTTTGTGCTTATAAAGAGCCTTTTCTACTTCACTCCTAAACTCTTTCAACCCCCCACCTCACCTTAAACTCTCAAAAGCTAGTTTCGAGTAACTAGTTATCTTTGTGATTTGCAAGTTTCGGATTTCACTAGAGATTATTGCTTGTTCCTACTTGTGCGTTTGCATTTGATCTAAAAGTTGAGTGTGATCAAGTTAAGAGAACTTGTGAAAGCCTTGTGTGGAGAATCAAGAGTGAAACCGTGTGTCCCTAATCACAAATGGAGTGCTCACCCAAAACACGTGAGGAGAATTGAGTGGCACTAATATTATTGTCTAAGTGTGCAGGTGTGCCAAATGGAGGAAGAAAACCTACATTTCATTGGGTTTCATCCCTTGAAAGGGAGGCGCAAACTTGAAGATGACTTATGGCAATGGATCGAAGAATTGGAATACCACTTTTGGTATTACCAATATCATAAGGAAGAGAAGTTAGACCTTGCCATAAGGTGTCTAAAGGGCGAAGCCAAAAGGTGGTGGCGACAAGAGTTTGCTCAAAGAGAGCGATACAATGAAGCCCCCGTTCGGGCTTGGAGTGGATTGAAGAGGTTACTATGGGAAAGATATGGTTCACCTCAAGAAGAACCACCCTCTCCGTACCACTCCCAAACAAGAAGTTTCCCCTCTCGGCATGCAGCCTCCACTCACATTAGAAGCCCTAGTCCCTAGAGGAAACCGAGCCCCCCGCCTCTCCAAACACTATCGGCCGAACCATGTACTCCACCTCCCAACACTTGCACAACCCAAACTCCTTACCCAAACCAAAGCCCTCGCCAAAAGCCAAGTGAAGATCTTTCTCAATCAATTGAAAGTCTGAAGGAGTTTGAAGAATATGAGAGAGAGAAAAAGAAAAAGAAAGAGAGAAGAAAGGAAAGGGCTCTTCTTAGCCAAACAAATGAAAAGAGTGTTACACCCGGGGCTTCAACCAATCTCCAAGAAGAATTAACCATTTCATCTTCTAAATCTTGTTATTCTTCTTTATTTGTGCATGAGTTTGGAGGAGAGAAGGATGCGGATGTGCCATACCCTGAAGAGGAAGGATCTTCGGTTTTGAAGGAGGACCCTCCCTCCCCTAACTTGGGGAGAGGTAACCTACTCTTTTCTTTTAGTGATGAAGTGAATAGGCATAAATGCAATACCTTACCCGAAAATGAGCATGCATCTTACCCATTGACTAATTCTCTCAACCATGACGAATATGACATATTTGAATTCCCTCTTGAATGCATGAAGCATGAAGGTTCGGTTGGCCATGAAATATATGTACATGACGCGTGTCCCATGTCACCTTCCCCCAGCCATGAATTCTCTTCAATGCATGATCATGACTCATTCTTTTTAGATAAAAAGAATGAAAGGCCTCGTGATGTGGACATCAGCCTCATTTTTGTGATAAGGAGCAACCATTCCTCCAGAGGGTCTGGCGGACCCTGGGCGAAGGCTCGGATGAGGAGGAAGCCGCCATCTGGGCACCGGCGAGGCCCCAAGGCAAGTCCGTGCTCGCAAGGCTCTTGGCGCACCCATGCCCCCTTGGCAAACCCTTGGCCTTTGGCGAGGCCCTGCCCCAAGGGCGAACCCGTGACCATTGGCGAGCCCATTGACCCTGGCGAACCCATGGTCCTTCTGGGCGAAGGCCCTGTGCCTCATTTCCAAAGGCAAGCGAAGCCTAGGTGTTCGCCAAGCGTAAGAGGCCTCCATATGCAAGCCAGGCGAACCCTTCAGCCTGTGCAGAGGCCCCCTCCTTCCCATTTCCCGCCAAATACAACTCCTGGGGAATTGGGAGCCGCTAAAGCAGAGCCTACCCTGTCACCTCGCCCGCCACCTCTCATTTCGCCTACCATAGATCCAGAAGCTGGTTCCCTTGTCCAGTCATTCATTATTTTCCCTTTACCATTTTCTTCTATATAAGGCAACTTGTAACCATTGTAAAGGTAGAACATATCTATAAGAAATCAGAAATTCTCCAAGTGAGGTTTTGGCTTTCTTGTTCTCATTTCTTGCATTCCATCTCCTTAAGTGATCCGTGCAAGAGGATCCAACATAATATCTAGTATTGTTTGAACTTGTATTCAAAAGGTGCTAGATTCCATCTCCTTTCCCAGGCATTTTCAAGGGCATTGCCTCACCTCGTAGTGAGGAGGTTCCCTTGGCCGACTCTGTTTCCTTCGTGTTCTTCCTCTGTTCTTCGTTTCCACTCTTCTGGAAACCGCCTCCAACGAGCTAGATCCGAGCTCGTGATCACTTACCCCCCCTGTGATCACATCATGGCTCTCTCATATTCTTCAAACTCCTTCTTCAGATCTTCAATTATTTGGGAAAGATCTTCACTCGGATTTTGGCGAGGGCTTTGGTTTGGGTAAGGAGTTTGGGTTGTGCAAGTGTTGGAGGGTGGAGTACATGGTTCTACCGAGGGAGTTTGTGGAGGTGTGGGGCTCGGTCTCCTCCAAGGACTATGGCTCCGAATGTGGGTGGAGGGTGTAGGCCGAGAGGGGGACCTTCTTGTTTGGGAGTGGTACGGAGAGGGTGGCTCTTCTTGAGGTGAACCATATCTTTCTAATAGTAACCTCTTCAGTCCACTCCAAGCCCGAATGGGGGCTTCATTGTAGTGCTCTCTTTGAGCGACATCTTGTCGCCACCATCTTTTGGTTTCTCCCTTTAGACACCTTATGGCAAGATCTAACTTCTCCTCTTTATGAAATTGGTAAGACCAAAAGTGGTTTTCCAATTCCTCAATCCATTGTCATAAGTCATCTTCAAGTTTGCGCCTCCCTTTCAAGGGGTGAAACCCAATGAAATGCAGGTTTTCTTCCTCCATTTGGCACACCTACACACTTAGACAATAAAATTAGTACCACCCAATTCTCCTCACGTGTCTTAGGTGAGCACTCCATTTGTGATTAGGGACACACGGTTTCACTCGGGATTCTCCACTCAAGGTTTTCACAAGTCCTCTTAACTTGATCACACTCAACTTCAGATCAAATGCAAACACACAAGTAGGAACAAGCAATAATCTCTAGTGAAATCCGAAACTTGAAAATCACAAAGATAACTAGTTACTCGAAACTAGCTTTTGAGAGTTTAAGGTGAGGTGGGGGTTGAAAGAGTTTAGGAGTGAAGTAGAAAAGGCTCTTTATAAACACAAACACCTTTGGTGCAAGTTCATAAAATATTTTTGGATCAAAAGTACTATTCATATGAGTTTGGTATGAACTTCATATGAACATCTCAAGAACACCAAGAACACTCAAGAACACATGAACTTGTTCATCATTTTCTCTTTCTTTACAACCTTTCTTTTGCACTTTTTCACACAATACAACACCTTTCCACTTCCAAATCCGAAATTACTCCCTTTTTCATGAACTTTTCAAGAACACTATTCACCACACATGAGCTTTTACTCTAGTCACATGAACCACGCACAAATACAAATATTTTCGGTTTCTCATGAACAACAACAAAAATGTTTTTCTTCAAGTGTAAGAAAGAAGGCAATGGTTTTACTTGAAGAAAACAAACAACTGATACGGTACCTCCAGCAAGCACTTTAGCTCTGATACCAACTGATATGATCACAGGGGGGTAAGTGATCACGAGATCGGATCTAGCTCGTTGGAGGCGGTTTCCAGAAGAGTGGAAACGAAAACAGAGGAAGAACAAGGAAACAAAGTTCGGCCAAGGGAACCTCCTCACTACGAGGTGAGGCAATGCCCTTGAAAATGCATGGGAAAGGAAGCGGAATCTAGCACCTTTTGAATACAAGTTCAAACAATACTAGATATTATGTTGGATCCTCTTGCATGGATCACTTAAGGAGATGGAATGCAAGAAATGAGAACAAGAAAGCCAAAACCTCACTTGGAGAATTTCTGATTTCTTATAAATATGTTCTACCTTTACAATGGTTACAAGTTGCCTTATATAGAAGAAAATGGTAAAGGAAAAATAATGAATGACTGGACAAGGGAACCAGCTTCCTGGATCTATGGTAGGCGAAATGAGAGGTGGCAGGCGAGGTGACAGTGTAGGCTACCTGCTTTAGCGGCTCCCAATTCCCCAGGAATTGTAGTTGGCGGGAAATGGGAGGAAGAGGGCCTCCGCTCAAGTTGAAGGGTCCGCCTGACTTGCGTATGGAGGCCTCTTCTGCTTGGCGAACACCTGGGCTTCGCTTGCCTCTGGAAATGAGGCACAGGGCCTTCGCCAACGGCCATGGGGTCGCAAAGAGCCATGGATTCGCAAATGGCCTTGAGTTCGCCCAAAAGGGCCATGGGTTCGCCAGGGTCAAGGGGTTCGCCAATGACCACGGGTTCGCCGTTGGGGCATGGCCTCGCCAAAGCCAAGGATCCGCCAATAAGGCATTGGTTCACCAAGATCCTGGCGAGCGCGGCTCTGCCTTTAGGGCTTCACCGGCGCCTATAATGCCACTTCTTCTTCGTCCATGCCTTCGCCAAGGGTCCTTTAAACCCTCTGGAGGAAAGATTACCCCTTATCTCAAAAATGGGGCTGATGTCCACATCATGCTCCGAGCTTCATTCGCCTGCCTCTTCGTCTGGGGCACTTTGTTGTTGCTTGGGGTCTCCATGATCACATCAATGGGTGACATCGTAGGCTAACTGCTCCTGTCGCTTCCATTTCGCCCAGAATTCATAGTTGGCGGGAAATGGAAGGAAAGGCCTCTTCATAAATCAAATGGGTCGCCTGACTTGCGTATGAGGCTTCTTCAGGTTGGCGAACACCTGGGGCTTCGCTTGCATCTGGAAGTTTGACGCATGGTCTTCGCCAAGGATCATGGGTTCGCCAATGGGTCATGGGCTCGCCAAGGACCTTGGGTTCACCAATGGAGCAGGGATGCGCCAATGGCCATGGGTTCGCCAATGGGGCCTTGGGCTCGCCAAAGGTCAGGGATTCGCCATAAGGCCATGGGCTCGCCAAGGTCAGGGGTTCGCCATAAGGCCATGGGCTCGCCAATGTCAGGGGTTCGCCATAAGGCCATGGGCTCGCCAAAGGCCATGGGTTCGCCAATGGGGCACGGGCTCGCCAAAGGGGCTTCGCGAGCACGGCTTTGTCTTGGAACTCTGCCTTGACTTGGAGGATGCGTACAGGGTCCTCTCCTGGAGTCCTTTCAGGTGTGGCTTCGCTTCGCCGGCGCCCAGAGTGCGGCATCCTCTTCAATCGAGCCTTCGCCAAGGGCCCTTTTGATGTGGACATCACCACGAAGGCGCCAACAAACTTCAAGACTTGGGCATTCCATTGGAGAAGTGATGCGGATCTGTGCTCATCAAAAGATGGAGCAATGGACTTCATATTGAAGCTCTTTTCAAGAGGAGAAAAATGGCTTTTGAATCACCTCAATCGGAGTTCTAGAGCTCAAGTTATTCAGAAAACAGTGAAGTTCCGCATACCCAAGGCACTTTGGCGAAGGCACTCTGGCGAAGGCCCTTTGGCGAAGGCACTTTGGCGAAGGCACTTTCTGGCGAACCCATGGCCTCTTCCGCGAACCCATGGCCCCTCCGGAGAACCCATGGCCTTGGAGAACCCCCTGGCCATGTGCATGTTTGGTGATTTGAATATTCCCTCCATTTCTTCATAAATCCCATTTATGAAGAAATGGGAGGAATAGTCAGTAGCCTACAATTGTCTTCCATCCATCTCTTCCATCTCTCACCTCACCCACCATAATTCAAGGGTCTTTGTCCCTTGTCACGTCACTCACCATTTCCCATACCATCTCACCTCTTTATATAGAAGGCATGTAACCATTGTAATACTCAGAACATATTTATAAGAAATGGAAATACTCCAAGTGAGGTTTTGGCTTTCTTGTTCTCATTTCTTGCATTCCATCTCCTTAAGTGATCCGTGCAAGAGGATCCAACATAATATCTAGTATTGTTTGAACTTGTATTCAAAAGGTGCTAGATCCCGCTTCCTTCCCCAGGCATTTTCAAGGGCATTGCCTCACCTCGTAGTGAGGAGGTTCCCTTGGCCGACTCTGTTTCCTTCGTGTTCTTCCTCTGTTTTGTTTCCCATTCTTTCTGGAAACCGCCTCCAACGAGCTAGATCCGAGTTAGTGATCACGTACCCCCACCGTGATCACATCACCTTTAGACCCCTTGGAGGAATGGTTGCCCTTTACCGAGGAAATGGGTATGATGTCCACATCAGTATTACGCGGAGCCACCACCAAAACCAACCAAGAGAAGGGTCTTTCTTGATAGAGCTCAAGCCAAAGCCTATCTCGAGAGAGACCTCGAAGAAGACGAAGAAGCAGAGCGAGGACGTGTCTATCGAGGTTCAACCGAAACCTTGGAGGCAGGGCGCAAGCCCAGGATCAACAAGACCTCGCCAATATAAAGCTTCAAATACCGCCCTTCTAAGGCTCCAGTGATCCAGAAGAATATTTTACGTGGATGGCTAAAACCGAGCGAATCATTGATATGATGGGATACACAGATTCGATCGCATTGAAACTCGTTGTCATTGAGTTTCACGACTATGCTCTGACCTGGTCGGAGCAAGATGATGTGATCATGGGATCCCCAAGCAACAACAAGGAGTCCCAGATGAAGAGGCAGTCGAGTGAAGCTCGGAGCAACCCCTCGGCGAGTGGGTTCAGAGGCCCAGGCGACCTAATCCATGGTCTGGACTAGCACCTAACATGGAAAAGGCAACGCCTCCACGCGAGGGCCCTATGAGAGGCCTGAAGGCGTAGGAGAGGCTTCTGCGCACGAAGGTATCCAGGCGATGGCAAAGCACTTTGGGAAAGTCGTCCCTGTGAAGTCTCAGGGCGAAGGATGGACTGCATCATGCTAAGGCATCCAGAACACTGGCGAAGCCTCCAGGCGAAGCCATTCCTGTGAAGCCTCAAGGCGAGGGCTAGGCTTCCTCAAACAAAGGTGTTCCGGTGATGGCGAAGCCTTCAGGCGAAGCCATCCCCACAACCCCCCCCCCAAGGCGAAGCCCTCATGCAACAATGTCCACGAGAAGTCTTTAAGGTAAAGGCAGGGCCTCCTGCGAAGCTTCCTGGTGAAGGCGAAGCCTCCGGGCGAAGTCATCCCAACAAGTCTCCTGGCAAAGGCAACGTCTACAACAAGAAGACTTCCAGTTCAGACGCTAAGAGTTTTCCTACTGCGAAGCCTCCAAGTAAGGCAAAGCCTTCTTCGCGAAGCCTCCAAGAGAAGGCGAGGCCAAACCAGGCAAAGCCTTCTCCGCAAAGCTTCCTAACGAGGGCGAAGCCTTCAGAGCGGGGCTTCCAGTCAGACGAAGCCCTCCAGCAAAGCCAACTAAGCTTATCAAGTCGGCCAAACCACTCCCGACCATTCTGGCCCCTCCCGCCTTTCACGCTGACACTTGGGAGCAAACTTATCTACTTTTACCTTTTTATCTTTGATGTGATCACGGTGGTTCACCGATCACAACGGGAGGATCTAGCTCAAAGGAGATGGCTTCCGGCAAGAACGGAAACGAAGAACAGAGGAAGAACAAGGGAACAAAGTCGGCCAAGGGAACCTCCTCACTACGGGGTGAGGCAATGCCCTTGAAAATGCCTGGGAAAGGAGATGGGATCTAGCACCTCTTGACTACAAGGTAAAGCAATACTAGATATTATGCTTGGATCCTCTTGCCTGGATCACTAGGGAAAATGGAAATGTAAGATTGGAGAACACAAAAGCCAACAACTTCCCGGAAGTGTTTTCAGCCGAATTCTTGAATTCAATAATATGTTCTGCTTACAATGACGCTGCTCTTAGCTTATATAGTGGGGAGTGGGGGAACAGTAAGTCGGTTGAGATTGCGTGCGTGCAGAGTGAAAAGCTTCTAAAAAAAGGTGAAAAGGAAAAAGTTATCCTAAAAAGCGTTCACATGTCTTTTCTCTGTAAAGAAAAGGAGTTTCATTCCCGAGTTGTTGCAGGTGAAAAGGAACGCTTTGTTGTCAGAAGTGGTCGGTCTTCTCTCTATGAGTGAGGGTTTCGCAGGATAGCCTTCGCCAAGTGCCTTTGCGGGAATGCCTCCGCCTAGGCCTTTCACAGGACGTTTGTCTCGAGGTCTTCGCCCTGGTCTAGTGTCCGCGTACCAAGGCCTTAGTACTCTCTTCCTCAAGGATGCTTAGGCTTAAGACTCAGAGGGCCTCGCATCTTCTTCGTCCAAAGTGATGCCAAGGTGGCGAAGCTGCAAGGCCTTCGCTCGAGATTCCTCCTGGTCATCTTGGGCCATGAGTTTCATGAAGGCATTGAGGTTTGCTTGAACTTGCTTTAGACGAGCCCTGGTTATGGGTCCGCCAACGCCTTGGAGCGGATCTGTGGATGTGCGCGCTTGTGAAGGCGAGCTTGGTTGAACTTGAGGGCCGTTTGGGGCGATGTCCTCATCATACTCTCCCTCTTCGAAAGAATCCGTCCATGATTCTTAAATTCTTCTTGTCCTTCAAAAGGAGCCAAATCACATACGTTAAAAGTTGCATGCACATTATAAGATCCATCACAGGGTAAGTCTAGTACATAGGCGTTATCACCGATTTTCTTAGTGATCTGGAAAGGGCCATCGCCTCTTGGTGCAAGTTTGTTTTTCCTAGCCTGGGGAAAACGATCCTTCCTCAAATGTAACCATACCCAATCCCCTACCTGGAAACTTCTAAATTTTCTGCCCTTATTAACCCTTCTGGCATAAGTTTCATTAATTCGCTCAAGTTGTTTGTGAACCTTAGTATGCAAGTCCTTCATTCGTTGGGCCTTTTCTTTCCCATCTATATCCACCTGCTCAGCATAGTCTAATGCAACTAAATCCAATGGGGTAAGGGGGTTAAAACCATACACAACCTCAAAGGGACTGTGGGAAGTAGAGGAATGGTAAGCCCTGTTATATGCAAATTCCACATGGGGTAGGCATTTCTCCCACTCTTTTAGATTCTTCCTAAGGAGGGTCCGTAGGATAGTGGTGAGAGTCCTGTTGGTCACCTCGGTTTGGCCATCAGTTTGAGGGTGACTCGAGGTTGAGTACATTAAACTAGTGCCTAATCTAGACCAAAGGGTTCGCCAGAAATGACTTAGGAACCGCGAATCCCTATCACTGACGATGGACCGCGGAAGACCATGGTATTTCACAATGTTTCTAAAGAATAAATCAGCTACATGCGATGCATCTTCAGTTTTATGGCAGGGAATGAAATGTGCCATTTTTGAAAACCTATCCACTACCACAAAAATAGCATCGTGACCATGCGATGTCCTAGGCAGACCACTTATAAAGTCCATGCTTATATCGACCCAAGGAATGGAAGGTGTAGGGAGAGGAGTGTACTTCCCTTTTGGTTGCGAGTAGACTTGGCTTGGTGGCATGTGACGCATCCGGCGCAGAACTTGGTGACGTCCTTCTTGACCGGGCCAAAAGAAGTTTTCCTTCACCGCTTCAAGCGTCTTTTGAACACCGAAGTGTCCCATGAGACCGCCTCCATGTGCCTCTTTGATGATGACTTGGCGCATTGATCCTTTCGAACGCACAACCTTTTCAACTTAAACAGAAACCATCAAACACATAATAGCCATTCGACTTCCCTTGGCACAGCTTAGCAAATATCTCGCCAAAGTCCGTATCATGCTCATACATGCCTTTTAAGCGGTCAAAACCAACAATCTTAGCGTCAAGAGTTATTAACGTGGTATATCTCCTAGAAAGTGCATCAAGAACAACATTTTCTTTCCCCTTTTTATATTTAATAACATAGGAGAAAGACTCGATGAACTCTACCACACGACATGCCTTTTGCTCAAATTTCCTTGCCCTTGAAGGTACTTCAAGGACAAGTGATCCGTATGGATAACAAATTCCCTAGGCGGTAGGTAGTGACTCCACGTTTGCGGGGACCTCACAAGAGCGTACAGCTCTTTGTCGTATGTGGAGTAGTTCAAGGTGGCTCCACTCAACTTCTCGCTAAAGAAGGCAAGGGGCGGCCTTCTTGGTGCAAGACAAAGACCGATGCCTATACCACTGCATCGCACTCCACCTCGAATACTTTGTCGAAATTCGGCAAAGCAAGTAGAGGGCATTTGTCGACGAGATTTCAATTGGTTAAAGAGTTCTCCTGTGATGACCCCATGCGAAGGCGACATTTTCTTAGCTAGTTCATGTAAAGGGGCAATGGAAGAGAAGTCTTTAACAAACCTCCTGTAAAAACTAGCAAGTCCTAGGAAGGATCTTACCTCAGTTAAGGAGTTAGGAGTAGGCCAGTCCCGGATGGCACTGATCTTGCTCTCGTCTACCCGGACTCCTTCGCACCCACTACATATCCAAGGAAGTTAACTTCCTGGGATGCGAAGACACACTTCTCAAATTTGGCATACAGTTTTTCTAACCTAAGCGTGTCGAGGACTTGCCTCAAGTGCTCAACATGCTCCTCATGGTTCTTAGAATAAACTAGTATGTCATCAAAGTATACTACCACAAATTTTCCAATTAAACGCCTCAAAACATGATTCATTAGACGCATAAAAGTACTTGGTGCGTTAGATAACCCGAAGGGCATAAATTTCCTTATGAATCCGAGGACGGATTCTTCTGAAGAGGGAGGGTATGATGTGGACATCAGCCCCATTTTTGTGATAAAGGGGAACCATTCCTCCAGAGGGTCTAACGGGCCCTTGGCGAAGACCCAGACTAAGGAAAAACAACATTCCAGGCCCCGGCGAAGCCCCAAGGCAAGCCCGTGCTCGCAGAGTTCCAGGCGCACCCATACCCCATTGGCGAACCCTTGGCCTTTGGCGAAGCCTCGTCCCAATGGCGGACCCATGGCCACTGGCGAGTCCATCGACCCTGGCGAACCCATGAGCCTTTTGGGCGAACTCAAAGCCATTTGCGAGTACATAGTCGTTGGCGAAAACCCTGTGCTTCATTTCCAAAAGCAAGCAAAGCTCAGGTGTTCGCCAAGCAGAAGAGGCCTCCATCCACAAGTCAGGCAAACCCTTCAACTTGTGCAGAGGCCCTCCTCTTCCCCTTTTCCCGCCAAATGCAATTCCTGGGGAATTGGGGAGCCGCAAAAGCAGGTAGCCTACAATGTCAAATCACCTGCCACCCCACGCTTTGCCTACCATATTTCGAGGAAGATGTTCCCTTAGTAAAATCATTCTTTATTCTTTCCTTCTTTCTTTTCCTTCTATAAAAGGAAGCTGTAACCTAAGTATTCGGTAGAACCCATATATTGAAGAGAATTCATATATTGTAAGAACATGGTTTGTTCTTCTTGGGGTCTCAAATCTTGCTCCATCAATCCTTTAGTGATCCATGCGAGAGGATCCAATATAATACCTAGCATTGTCTGATCTAGTAATCAGAAGGTTCTAGGTTCCATTTTCCTTTCCCAGGCATTTTCAAGGGCATTGCCTCACCTCGTAGTGCGGAGGTTCCCTTAGCCGACTTTGTTTCCTTTCCTTTGTGTTCTTCCCCTGTTTCGTTTCCATTCTTGCTGGAAACCGCCTCCTTCGAGCTAGATCCGAGCTCGTGACCGTTCACTCCTCTGTAACCACTTCAGCTGGGTTCAGAGCGTGACCGTGATCACATCAGGGAGGCTCTCTTGTTTTCTCGTGGGCTCACTCGAGGTGTTTCCCATTAATGCACACCCCTTTCCTTCACTCAAGGTTCCTTGAACCTTCTCTCCATTCTCTCTCTGTTCTCTGCCCTCCCCCTTTCGTTTTCTCTCGGCCTTACTAGCCAGGTGAGTTTGATCCTGATGAGCTTGGGTTGGTGATGAGGACATCGCCCCAAAGGATCCTCAGGTTCCAGAAGACCCACAACCTCACGCGCGCGCGACCCCTGGTCCGTTCCACGGCCTTGGCGGACCCATGACCAGGTCCCGGCTGAAACAAGTCCAAGCGAACCTTAATGCTTTCATGAGGCTCATGGCGCAGGACGATCGAGAGGAGTCTCGGGAGAAGGCCTTACAACTTCACCAACTCGGTATCGCGCAGGACGCAGAGTGTGCGAAGCCCCCTGGAGTCTTAAGCATAAGCGATCTTGAAGAAGGAGTAGCCCGGTCTTAAGCGCGCGAACACTTGGCGAAGGAGAAGGCCTCGGCCAAGGGCAACTCCACAAGGCACCCGGCGGAGGCATTCTAGCGAAGGCTCCTAGCGAAGGCCTTTCGCGTAATCTCGAGCTTCACCGGTTGACCGACCAAACCCGACACATGGTGTCTTTTCTCCGCCGATACTCGGATAGACAAACAACCACTTTTAGGCTAGCCTTACCTTTTTACCTTTTTAGAAGCTTTTCACTCTGTAAGCGTGCAAAAGTACTTTGTACTTTCGCACGCATGCACATTCGAAATACTCCTTTTACTTCTTCCATTTCACTTCACTATATAAGCTAAGTGGCGGTCACCATTGTAACCTAGAACATATTATTGAATTTAAGCAATTGGCTGAAACACTCCCGGGAGTCATCGGCTTTTGTGTTCTCCACTCTTGCATTTCCATTTCCCTAGTGATCCAGGCAAGAGGATCCAAGCATAATATCTAGTATTGCTTGACCTTGTAGTCAAGAGGTGCTAGATCCCATCTCACTTCCTGCATTTTCAAGGGCATTGCCTCACCTCGTAGTGAGGAGGTTCCCTTGGCCGACTGCTGTTTCCTTCGTGTTCTTCCTCTGTTCTTCGCTTTCCATTCTTGCTGGAAACCGCCTCCTCCGAGCTAGATCCGAGCTCGTGATCACGTTCCCCACCGTGATCACATCAAGTGGTATCGAGCCAAAGTGCTTGGCCGGAGGTACCGTATCGCTTGTTGAGTTTTCTTCAAGCAAAACCTTTTGTTACCTTTTCTTACACTTGAAGGAATGTCGGTTGATGATCTCATTGAGACCGAAAAGTTGTTTAAAAGTGTGCTTGTGTAAGCCAAGTATTTTCGAAATAAGCCAAAAGAGTTGTCCTGAGCGACAAGTGTGAAAAGAAAAACGTTTAAAGAAAGAAATGTATTGAGCAAGTTTCGCTCGAAAAGTTCTTGAATGTTCTTACGTGTTCGTCCCAAAACACAAGTGAACAGTAAGATTGATCGGACAAATAGTTTCCAAACTTAAACAAGAAGTGTTTGTGTCTGCAAAAGCCTTTTCTAAACTTCCAACCAAGTATCTTCCGAGCCCGATATCCCACAAAATCGGTTTCAAGTAACTAGTCATTCTCTTGAGTTGCAAGTTGCGGTTTTACTAGAGTTTTGTTTGTGTTTCCTTGCGTGTTCATCTTTGATCTAAGGTTGAAAACGGTATCAAGTTTAGAGAACTTGTAAAAGCCGGCGGTGAACAGCCGAAGTGACAAAGTTGTTGAGAGAAACACGAGAGTGAGAGTAAACACTCAGGGAGTGGTGAGCTTCTTTTCTGATTACATATCTTTAACAGAACTGTGTCACAGATGGTTTCAACAGACTCGTCCCCCCCTCATCCATCCCAGCTAGCCGTGCACAGCACGCTCACGAAGATCTTACAGAGGTTGGACGAATCGGGAGCTCAAGTCGCCATGACCAATGAGCGATCGACGAAAGTAGAGGTAGCTCAAGGGAAGCAACCGGAAAGCTCGCAAGCCCACGATGACGCCCATGCATCGCGGGCTCAAGATGGAGTCACCCATACCACTTTCGACACTGCATCGACGAAGCCACAGGCTACCCCACACGGGAAAATCTATTCCAATCAAGAGCCATGGTGAATGGGACTCTGTGCGATCTCATTATTGACAGCGGGAGTTGTGTCAACGCTGCCGCGAAGACATGGTCGCTGAATTAGGCCTCCCCACCATCATACATCCTAAACCGTATCAACTGCAGTGGGTCGACGACAGAACCTTTGTAAAGGTTGTCAAACAAGTCGAAGTCCCAATCAAGATCGGCAAGTATGAGGATTCCATCACTTGTGATGTAGTGCGAATGCAGGCTACCCACATCCTCTTGGGCAGACCCTGGCAATATGACAAGGAGGCCATACATTATGGCAAAGCCAACAAATATGCCCTCACTCACCTCAGTAAACCATACACCTGCTTCCCCTCACCCCAACTCAAGCCCATCGGGATCAAATCCATCCGGCTAGTAAGTCCGAGAGAAAAAGAAAGGGGAGGGCAGAGAGCGGAGAGAAAATGGTGAGAAGGTTCAAGGAACCTTGAGTGAACGGAAAGGGTGTGCATTAATGGGAAACACCCCGAGAGAGCCCACGAGAAAACAAGAGTGTCTTCCTCCCATAGCCAAAGAGAGGGATTTTAAAAGAGCGTTCCTTGGAAACAGGATCTGTTTTCTCCTGATCCCCACTCACTGCATGCTAACACTTGACAATGTGTCTTCTCTTCCTTTCTATGTGCAGAAGGTCCTGAAAGAATTCGGCGAAGTATTTGATGAGCCGCGAACCCTTCCTCCATATCGCGGCATCGAGCATCAAATCGACTTGCTTCCGGGGGCACCTTTACCCAACAAGGCCGCCTACCGGACCAATCCCCAAGAATCCAAAGAGATCCAGTCGCAAGTTCAAGAGTTGTTAGACAAAGGGTTCATCCTCGAAAGCCTGTCGCCATGCGCGGTCCCAGTCATACTCGTACCAAAGAGCGATGGCACTTGGCGCATGTGCATGGACTGTCGCCCCATCAACTCTATCAATGTAAAGTATCGCCACCCTATACCTAGACTTGATGACATGTTAGACGAATTGAGTGGTGCTTGTGTGTTTTCAAAAATTGACCTTAGAAGTGGATATCACCAAATTCGGATGAAGGAAGGTGATGAATGGAAAACTGCTTTCAAAACCAAGATTGGTTTGTATGAGTGGAATGTTATGCCCTTCGGGTTATCTAACGCACCAAGTACTTTCATGCGTCTAATGAATCATGTTTTGAGGCATTTCATAGGGAGATTTGTGGTAGTATACTTTGATGACATACTAGTTTATTCTAAGAACCATGAGGAGCATGTTGAGCATCTGAGGCAAGTCCTTGATACGCTTAGGTTAGAAAACTGTATGCCAAATTTGAAAAGTGTGTATTCGCATCCCAGGAAGTTAACTTTCTTGGATATGTAGTGGGTGCGAAGGGAGTCAAGGTAGACGAGAGTAAGATCAGTGCCATTCGGGACTGGCCTACTCCTAACTCCTTAACTGAGGTCAGGTCCTTCCTAGGACTTGCTAGTTTTTACAGGAGATTTGTTAAAGACTTCTCTTCCATTGCTGCCCCTTTGCATGAACTGGCTAAGAAGAATGTCGTCTTTGAATGGGGTCGATCGCAAGAGAAATCTTTTAACGAATTGAAATCTCGTCGACAAATGCCCTCTACTCACTTTGCCAAACTTCGACAAAGTGTTCGAGGTAGAGTGCGATGCAGTGGTATAGGCATCGGTCTTTGTCTTGCACCAAGAAGGCCGTCCCATCGCCTTTTTAGTGAAAAGTTGAGTGGAGCCACCTGAATTACTCCACGTATGACAAAGAGCTATACGCTCTTGTGAGATCCTTACAAACGTGGAGCCATTATCTTCGCCTAGAGAATTCGTAATCCATACGGATCACTTGTCTTTGAAGTACCTTCAAGGACAAGGAAATTTGAGCAAAAGGCATGTTAGGTGGGTAGAGTTCATTGAGTCTTTCTCCTATGTTATTAAGTATAAAAAGGGCAAAGACAATGTCGTTCTTGATGCTCTATCCAGGAGATATGCATTACTCATGACTCTCGATACGAGGATTGTTGGTTTTGAGGGTTTAAAAGGAATGTATGAACATGACGTGGATTTTGGTGAAATATTTGCCAAGCTGTGTTAAAGGAAGCCAAAGAGGCTACTATGTTTTTGATGGTTTTCTGTTTAAGTTGAAAAGGTTGTGCGTTCCCGGAGGGTCAATGCGCGAAGTGATCATCAAGGAGGCACATGGAGGTGGTCTCATGGGACACTTCGGTGTCCAAAAGACGCTGAGGCCGTTAAGGAGAACTTCTTACGGCCCGGCATGAAGAAGGATGTCACCAAAGCTTGCGCCGGATGTGTCACATGCCACCAAGCCAAGTTGACTCTCCAACCGAAAGGGAAGTACACTCCTCTTCCCACACCTTCTATTCCTTGGGTTGAAATAAGCATGGACTTTATAAGTGGTTTACCTAGGACATCGCATGGTCATGATGCTATATTTGTAGTAGTTGATAGGTTCTCCAAAATGGCCCATTTCATCCCATGTCATAAAACTGACGATGCATCTCATGTGGCGGAATTGTTCTTTAATAACATCGTTAAATTTCATGGCCTCCCGCGATCCATTGTTAGCGATAGAGATTCGAGATTCCTAAGCCATTTCGGCGAACCCTTTGGTCTAGGCTAGGCACCGGTCGATGTACTCCACATCCAGTCACCCTCAAACAGACGGCCAAACCGAAGTGACTAATAGGACCCTCACCACTATCCTGCGCACCCTCCTTAGGAAAAATCTGAAAGAATGGGAAAAATGCTTGCCTCATGTAGAGTTTGCGTATAACCGAGCCTACCATTCCTCTACATCCCATAGTCCTTTTGAGATTGTATATGGCTTCAATCCTTTAACCCCTTTGGACTTAATCGCATTAGACTACACTGAACAGGTGGACGTAGATGGGAAAGAAAAGGCCCGACGCATGAAGGACTTGCATGCTAAGATTCACAAACAACTTGAGAAAATTAATGAGTCTTACGCAAGCGAGTTAATAAGGGCAGAAAATTTAGAAGTTTTCAAGTCGGGGATTGGGTATGGTTACATTTAAGAAAAGATCGATTTCCCCAGGCTAGGAAAAGCAAACTGGCGCCAAGAGGCGATGGCCCCTTTCAAATCACTAAAAAAATAGGAGAAAATGCTTATGTACTTGACTTACCTTGCGATGGCTCTTATAATGTACATGCAACTTTTAACGTTTGTGATTTAGCTCCCTTTGAAGGACAAGCAGATTTTAAGAATCCGCGGACGGATTCTTTTGAAGAAGGAGAGTATGATGAGGACATCGCCCCAAAGGACCCTCAGGTTCCAGAAGACCCACAACCTCAAGCGCGCGCGACCCCTGGTCCGTTCCAAGGCCTTGGCGGACCCATGACCAGGTCCCGGCTGAAACAAGTCCAAGCGAACCTTAATGCTTTCATGAGGCTCATGGCGCAGGACGATCGAGAGGAGTCTCGGGAGAAGGCCTTACAACTTCGCCAACTCGGTATCGCGCTTGACGAAGAGTGTGCGAAGCCCATTGGGGTATTAAGCATAAGCGTTCTTGAAGAAGGAGCAGCCCAGTCTTAAGCGCGCGAACACTTGGCGAAGGAGAAGGCCTCGGCCAAGGGCAACTCCGCGAAGGCACCGGCGGAGGCATTCTAGCGAAGGCTCCTAGCGAAGGCCTTTCGCGTAATCTCGAGCTTCACCGGTTGACCGACCAAACGACACATGGTGTCTTTTCTCCGCCGATACTTGGAAAGACAAACAACCACTTTTAGGCTAGCCTTACCTTTTTACCTTTTTAGAAGCTTTTCACTCTGTAAGCGTGCAAAAGTACTTTGTACTTTCTGCACGCATGCACATTCGAAATACTCCTTTTACTTCTTCCATTTCACTTCACTATATAAGCTAAGTGGCAGTCACCATTGTAACCAGAACATATTATTGAATTTAAGCAATTCGGCTGAAACACTCCCGGGGAGTCATCGGCTTTTGTGTTCTCCACTCTTGCATTTCCATTTCCCTAGTGATCCAGGCAAGAGGATCCAAGCATAATATCTAGTATTGCTTGACCTTGTAGTCAAGAGGTGCTAGATCCCATCTCACTTCCTGCATTTTCAAGGGCATTGCCTCACCTCGTAGTGAGGAGGTTCCCTTGGCCCGACTTCGTGTTCTTTCCTTCGTGTTCTCCTCCGAGCTAGATCCTCTGTGATCTTCGATCACATCGGTTGGGGTGAGGGGAAGCAGGGTGTATGGTTTACTGAGGTGAGTGAGGGCATATTTGTTGGCTTTGCCATAATGTATGGCCTCCTTGTCATATTGCCAGGGTCTGCCCAAGAGGATGTGTGATGTGATCACGGGGGGGTAAGTGATCACGAGCTCGGATCTAGCTCGTTGGAGGCGGTTTCCAGCAAGAATGGAAACGAAGAACAGAGGAAGAACACGAAGGAAACAGAGTCGGCCAAGGGAACCTCCTCACTACGAGGTGAGGCAATGCCCTTGAAAATGCCTGGGAAGTGAGATGGGATCTAGCACCTCTTGACTACAAGGTCAAGCAATACTAGATATTATGCTTGGATCCTCTTCGGATCACTAGGGAAATGGAAATGCAAGAGTGGAGAACACAAAAGCCGATGACTCCCGGGAGTGTTTCAGCCAATTGCTTAAATTCAATAATATGTTCTAGGTTACAATGGTGACTGCCACTTAGCTTATATAGTGAAGTGAAATGGAAGAAGTAAAAGGAGTATTTCGAATGTGCATGCGTGCGAAAGTACAAAGTACTTTTGCACGCTTACAGAGTGAAAAGCTTCTAAAAAGGTAAAAAGGTAAGGCTAGCCTAAAAGTGGTTGTTTGTCTTTCCAAGTATCGGCGGAGAAAAGACACCATGTGTCAGGTTTGGTCGGTCAACTGACGAAGCTGGGAGATTACGCGAAAGGCCTTCGCTAGGGGCCTTCGCTAGAATGCCTCCGCCGGGTGCCTTCGCGGAGTTGCCCCTGGCTGAGGCCTTCTCCTTCGCCAAGTGTTCGCGCGCTTAAGACTGGGCTGCTCCCTTCTTCAAGAACGCTTATGCTTAAGACTCCAAGGGGCTTCGCACACTCTTCGTCGGTAGCGATACCGAGTTGGCGAAGTTGTAAGGCCTTCTCCCGAGACTCCTCTCGATCGTCCTGCGCCATGAGCCTCATGAAAGCATTAAGGTTCGCTTGGACTTGTTTCAGCCGGGACCTGGTCATGGGTCCGCCAAGGCCTTGGAACGGACCAGGGGTCGCGCGCGCTTGAGGTTGTGGGTCTTCTGGAACCTGAGGGTCCTTTGGGGCGATGTCCTCATCATACTCTCCTTCTTCAAAAGAATCCGTCCGCGGATTCTTAAAATCTGCTTGTCCTTCAAAGGGAGCTAAATCACAAACGTTAAAAGTTGCATGTACATTATAAGAGCCATCGCAAGGTAAGTCAAGTACATAAGCATTTTCTCCTATTTTTTTTGAGATTTGAAAGGGGCAATCGCCTCTTGGCGCCAGTTTGCTTATCCTAGCCTGGGGACATCGATCTTTTCTTAAATGTAACCATACCCAATCCCCGACTTGAAAACTTCTAAATTTTCTGCCCTTATTAACTCGCTTGCGTAAGACTCATTAATTTTCTCAAGTTGTTTGTGAATCTTAGCATGCAAGTCCTTCATGCGTCGGGCCTTTTCTTTCCCATCTACGTCCACTGCTCGGTGTAGTCTAATGCGATTAAGTCCAAAGGGGTTAAAGGATTGAAGCCATATACAATCTCAAAAGGACTATGGGATGTAGAGGAATGGTAGGCTCGGTTATACGCAAACTCTACATGAGGCAAGCATTTTTCCCATTCTTTCAGATTTTTCCTAAGGAGGGTGCGCAGGATAGTGGTGAGGGTCCTATTAGTCACTTCGGTTTGGCCGTCTGTTTGAGGGTGACTGGATGTGGAGTACATCGACCGGTGCCTAGCCTAGACCAAAGGGTTCGCGAAATGGCTTAGGAATCTCGAATCTCTATCGCTAACAATGGATCGCGGGAGGCCATGATATTTAACGATGTTATTAAAGAACAATTCCGCCACATGAGATGCATCTTCGATTTTATGACATGGGATGAAATGGGCCATTTTGGAGAACCTATCAACTACTACAAATATAGCATCATGACCATGCGATGTCCTAGGTAAACCACTTATAAAGTCCATGCTTATTTCAACCCAAGGAATAGAAGGTGTGGGAAGAGGAGTGTACTTCCCTTTCGGTTGGAGAGTCAACTTGGCTTGGTGGCATGTGACACATCTGGCGCAAGCTTTGGTGACATCCTTCTTCATGCCGGGCCAGAAAAAGTTCTCCTTAACGGCCTCAAGCGTCTTTTGGACACCGAAGTGTCCCATGAGACCACCTCCATGTGCCTCCTTGATGATCACTTCGCGCATTGACCCTCAGGGAACGCACAACCTTTTAAACTTAAACAGAAAACCATCCAAAACAAATTAGCCTCTTTGGCTTCCTTTAACACAGATTGGCAAATATTTCACCAAAATCCACGTCATGTTCATACATTCCTTTTAAACCCTCAAAACCAACAATCCTCGTATCGAGAGTCATGAGTAATGCATATCTCCTGGATAGAGCATCAGCAACGACATTGTCTTTGCCCTTTTTATACTTAATAACATAGGAGAAAGACTCAATGAACTCTACCCACCTAACATGCCTTTTGCTCAAATTTCCTTGTCCTTGAAGGTACTTCAAAGACAAGTGATCCGTATGGATTACGAATTCTCTAGGCAGAAGATAATGGCTCCACGTTTGTAAGGATCTCACAAGAGCGTATAGCTCTTTGTCATACGTGGAGTAATTCAGGTGGCTCCACTCAACTTTTCACTAAAAAGGCGATGGGACGGCCTTCTTGGTGCAAGACAGACCGATGCCTATACCACGGCATCGCACTCTACCTCGAACACTTTGTCGAAGTTTGGCAAAGTGAGTAGAGGAGCATTTGTCAGACGAGATTTCAATTCGTTAAAAGATTTCTCTTGCGACTGACCCCATTCAAAGACGACATTCTTCTTAGCCAGTTCATGCAAAGGGGCAGCAATGGAAGAGAAGTCTTTAACAAATCTCCTGTAAAAACTAGCAAGTCCTAGGAAGGACGACCTCAGTTAAGGAGTTAGGAGTAGGCCAGTCCCGAATGGCACTGATCTTACTCTCGTCTACCTTGACTCCCTTCGCACCCACTACATATCCAAGAAAGTTAACTTCCTGGGATGCGAATACACACTTTTCAAATTTGGCATACAGTTTTCTAACCTAAGCGTATCAAGGACTTGCCTCAGATGCTCAACATGCTCCTCATGGTTCTTAGAATAAACTAGTATGTCATCAAAGTATACTACCACAAATCTCCCTATGAAATGCCTCAAAACATGATTCATTAGACGCATGAAAGTACTTGGTGCGTTAGATAACCCGAAGGGCATAACATTCCACTCATACAAACCAATCTTGGTTTTGAAAGCAGTTTTCCATTCATCACCTTCCTTCATCCGAATTTGGTGATATCCACTTCTAAGGTCAATTTTTGAAAACACACAAGCACCACTCAATTCGTCTAACATGTCATCAAGTCTAGGTATAGGGTGGCGATACTTTACTGATGATAGAGTTGATGGGGCGACAGTCCATGCACATGCGCCAAGTGCCATCGCTCTTTGGTACGAGTATGACTGGGACCGCGCATGGCGACAAAGCTTTGCGGATGAACCCTTTGTCTAACAACTCCTGAACTTGCGACTGGATCTCTTTGGATTCTTGGGGATTGGTCCGGTAGGCGGCCTTGTTGGGTAAAGGTGCCCCCGGAAGCAAGTCGATTTGATGCTCGATGCCGCGATATGGAGGAAGGGTTCGCGGCTCATCAAATACTTCGCCGAATTCTTTCAGGACCTTCTGCACATAGAAAGGAAGAGAAGACACATTGTCAAGTGTTAGCATGCAGTGAGTGGGGATCAGGAGAAAACAGATCCTGTTTCCAAGGAACGCTCTTTTAAAATCCCTCTCTTTGGCTATGGGAGGAAGACACTCTTGTTTTCTCGTGGGCTCTCTCGGGGTGTTTCCCATTAATGCACACCCTTTCCGTTCACTCAAGGTTCCTTGAACCTTCTCACCATTTTCTCTCCGCTCTCTGCCCTCCCCCTTTCTTTTTTTCTCAGACTTACTAGCCAGATGGATTTGATCCTGATGGGCTTGAGTTGGGGTGAGGGGAAGCAGGTGTATGGTTTCTTGAGGTGAGTGAGGGCATATTTGTTGGCTTTGCCATAATGTATGGCCTCCTTGTCATATTGCCAGGGTCTGCCCAAGAGGATGTGGGTAGCCTGCATTCGCACTACATCACAAGTGATGGAATCCTCATACTTGCCGATCTTGATTGGGACTTCGACTTGTTTGACAACCTTTACAAAGGTTCTGTCGTCGACCCACTGCAGTTGATACGGTTTAGGATGTATGATGTTTGGGATTACTAATTCATCGTTAATGTCTTCGCTGTCAGCGTTGACACAACTCCCGCTGTCAATAATGAGATCGCACAGAGTCCCATTCACCATGGCTCTTGATTGGAATAGATTTTCCCGCTGAATACTTTCGGTGACACTTGGGGAACTTTGCAGACCCTCTTGGTAACTAATATGAGACCGTCCATAGGTAGCTCTCCCTCTTACCTTCACTCTCATATTGCTCTTGCTCGGGATAGCCCTCTCCTTCCTCTTCACTAGACAATTCCTCGTTGGGCCGCATTACCATGGCTCTTCGGTTGGGGCAATCCCTCGCATAGTGTCCCTTGCCCAGGCACTTAAAGCATTCGATGCTCCTTGATCGCCGAGGGCCTTCATTAGTGATGGCGTTGGGTTTGGCTGAGGTTGCGAGGAGGGTCTTGTGTTGGGGTAATTTTGGCGAGGGGATGGCATCGCCGCAGA
This sequence comes from Stellera chamaejasme, assembly GCA_024586325.1. Classification (NCBI taxonomy): domain Eukaryota; kingdom Viridiplantae; phylum Streptophyta; class Magnoliopsida; order Malvales; family Thymelaeaceae; genus Stellera; species Stellera chamaejasme. Next base: position 25,667,726 of record CM044981.1, read on the forward strand.
AGATGCGTATGGTTTTGGCGGGAGCGGTTTGGTGAAGGGGGGGGTCTTGCTGCTTGGGGCCCTGCCGGGGGTAGGAGCAGGGTAGTAAGAGTTTCCCTTCTGTAGTTGTTTCTCCACCCGAATGGCCTTATGCACCAGATCTTGGTAATCCCGGTAATCGCATAGTTCAACTGTCTTGGCGACGTCCTCCCGTAGGCCATATAAGAATCTGGCCAACTTAGCCTCTTCGTCCTCCTTGACGTTGGCCCTCATCAGGGCCCTCTCAAGGTCCTTTTGGTATTCCTCGACACTGCGATGACCCTGGATAAGGCGCTGCAGCCTCTGAGCACAATCTCGGTCATAGTAGCTGGGTACGAATCGGTTCTTCATGGTCCTTTTAAGATCTTCCCACGTGGTGATAGGACGACATCGGATCCTGGCTCTTTCGTGATGCTCTTGCTCCCACCAGGTGAGAGCATATTCATGAAACTCAATAACCACAAGTTTCAGGGCTATAGCGTCAGTGTATCCCATCATATCAATGATCCGCTCAGTCCTAGCCACCCATGTAAAGTACTCTTCCGGATCACTGGACCCGTAGAAGGGTGGTATTTGAAGCTTGATGTTGGCGAGGGCTTGTTGGTCCTGGGCTTGCGCCCTGCCTCCCAGGTCTCTGTTGAACCCTCGGTGAACTCGGCCTCGCTCCGCTTCTTCCTCTTCTTCGAGGTCTGTGGAGATAGGCTCGCTTGAGCTCTATCGGGAAAGACTCTTCTTTTAATAGGCTTTGGTGGTGGCTCGCGTAATATTCCTGGTCATCACCGCCCGGGATGTCAACACCACGATCTATTCTTGTGGAAGTGGTCGGACGACTGTGAGGGGTAGCCTGTGGCTTCGTTGATGTAGGGTCGAAAGTGGTATGGGTGACTCCATCTTGAGCCCGCGATGCATGGGCGTCATCGTGGGCTTGCGAGCTTTCCGGTTGCTTTCCTTGAGCTACCTCTACTTTCGTTAGTCGCTCATTTGTCATGGCGACTTGAGCTCCCAGTTCGTCCAACCTCTGTAAGATCTTCGTGAGCGTGCTGTGCACGGTTAGCTGGGATGGATGAGGGGGGGATGAGTCTGTTGAAACCATCTGTGACACGAGATCGTTAAAGATATGTAATCGAAAAGAAGCTCACCACTCCACAGTGTTTACTCTCACTCTCGTGTTTCTCTCAACAACTTTGTCACTTGGCTGTTCACCGACGGCTTTTACAAGTTCTCTAAACTTGATACCGTTTTCAACCTTAGATCAAAGATGAACACGCAAGAAAACACAAACAAAACTCTAGTAAAACCGCAACTTGCAACTCAAGAAAATGACTAGTTACTTGAAACCGGTTTTGTGGGATATCGGGCTCGGAAGATACTTGGTTGGAAGTTTAGAAAAGGCTTTTGCAGATCACAAACACTTCTTGTTTAAGTTCGGAAACTATTTGTCCGATCAATCTTACTGTTCACTTGTGTTTTGGGAAGAACACGTAAGAACATTCAAGAACTTTTCGTAACGCAGAAACTTGCTCAATACATTTCTTTCTTTAAACGTTTTCTTTACACACTTGTCGCTCAGGACAACTCTTTTGGCTTATCTCGAAAATACTTGGCTTAAACAAGCACACTTTTAAACAACTTTTCGGTCTCAATGAGATCATCAACCGACATTCCTTCAAGTGTAAGGAAAGGTAACAAAAGGTTTTGCTTGAAGAAAACTCAACAACTGATACGGTACCACCAGCAAGCACTTTGGCTCTGATACCACTTGATGTGATCACGGGGGGGGTAAGTGATCACGAGCTCGGATCTAGCTCGAAGGAGGCGGTTTCCAGCAAGAATGGAAACGAAGAACAGAGGAAGAACACGAAGGAAACAGAGTCGGCCAAGGGAACCTCCTCACTACGAGGTGAGGCAATGCCCTTGAAAATGCATGGGAAGTGAGATGGGATCTAGCACCTCTTGACTACAAGGTCAAGCAATACTAGATATTATGCTTGGATCCTCTTGCCCGGATCACTAGGGAAATGGAAATGCAAGAGTGGAGAACACAAAAGCCGATGACTCCCCGGGAGTGTTTCAGCCGAATTGCTTAAATTCAATAATATGTTCTAGGTTACAATGGTGACTGCCACTTAGCTTATATAGTGAAGTGAAATGGAAGAAGTAAAAGGAGTATTTCGAATGTGCATGCGTGCAGAAAGTACAAAGTACTTTTGCACGCTTACAGAGTGAAAAGCTTCTAAAAAGGTAAAAAGGTAAGGCTAGCCTAAAAGTGGTTGTTTGTCTTTCCAAGTATCGGCGGAGAAAAGACACCATGTGTCAGGTTTGGTCGGTCAACTGGTGAAGCCTGGAGATGACGCGAAAGGCCTTCGCTAGGAGCCTTCGCTAGAATGCCTCCGCCGGGTGCCTTCGCGGAGTTGCCCTTGGCTGAGGCCTTCTCCTTCGCCAAGTGTTCGCGCGCTTAAGACTGGGCTGCTCCCTTCTTCAAGAACGCTTATGCTTAAGACTCCAAGGGGCTTCGCACACTCTTCGTTCAGAGCGATACCGAGTTGGCGAAGTTGTAAGGCCTTCTCCCGAGACTCCTCTCGATCGTCCTGCGCCATGAGCCTCATGAAAGCATTAAGGTTCGCTTGGACTTGTTTCAGCCGGGACCTGGTCATGGGTCCGCCAAGGCCTTGGAACGGACCAGGGGTCGCGCGCGCTTGAGGTTGTGGGTCTTCTGGAACCTGAGGGTCCTTTGGGGCGATGTCCTCATCACTGCTGTGAGGGTGGCTGCGTCCTCGCCGATGTGGGATCGAAAGTGGTATGAGTGACCCTCCTTGAGCTCGGGATGCATGGGCGTCTTCGTGGGCTTGCGAGTTTTCTGGTTGCTTTCCCTGAGCTACCTCTACTCGCGTCAGTCGCTCATTCGTCGTAGTGACTTGAGCCCTAAGTCATCTAGTCTCTGTAAAATCTTTACCAGCGTGCTTTGCAGGGCTAGCTGGGATGGATGAGGTGGAGATGAGTGTCGAAACCATCTGTAACACAGTACTGTTGAAAATATGTAGTCAGAAACAGAATCTCACCACTCCCTAAGTGTGTACTCTCACTCTCGTGTTTCTCTCAACGGCTTTATCACTTAAGGCTTTCACAAGCTCTCTAAACTTGATACCGCTTTCAACCTGAGATCAAAGATGGACACACAAGAAAATACAAACAAAACTCTAGTAAAACCGCAACTTGAAGCTCAAGAAAATGTCTAGTTACTTGAAACTAGTCTGCTTTGGGAGATTAGAGTTAAGTTTGGGGTTCGAAAGAAATAGGCAGGAAGATTTGAAAAGGCTTTTACAGTCACAAACACTTTTGTTTTAGTTACGAAACTTTGGTCAGATCGGGATTACTTGTCCACTCGTGTTTTGACAAGAACGCGTCACGAACATTCAAGTATTCCCAGGTCACGAAGCGTGCACAATACTTTTCTTTTGTGCTTTGGGACAACTACATGACTCTTTGGGGTTAAACCCGAAAATTCTGACTTGTCAGAGACACTTTTTTTTTTTTTTAAACAACGTTTGGTCTCACTGAGTTCATTGACCAATATTTCTTCAAGCGTAAGAAAATTTAACAAAGGGTTGATGCTTGAAGGAAACCAAACAAGAAACACAGATACCTCCGGTGGCGCTTTGGCTCGATACCACTTGATGTGATCACGGTGGTTCACCGATCACAACGGGAGGATCTAGCTCAAAGGAGATGGCTTGGCAAGAACGGAAACGAAGAACAGAGGAAGAACAAGGGAACAAAGTCGGCCAAGGGAACCTCCTCACTACGGGGTGAGGCAATGCCCTTGAAAATGCAGGAAAGGAGATGGGATCTAGCACCTCTTGACTACAAGGTCAAGCAATACTAGATATTATGCTTGGATCCTCTTGCCTGGATCACTAGGGAAAATGGAAATGCAAGATTGGAGAACACAAAAGCCAACAACTTTCCGGAAGTGTTTTCAGCCGAATTCTTGAATTCAATAATATGTTCTGCTTACAATGACGCTGCTCTTAGCTTATATAGTGGGGAGGTGGGAACAGTAAGTCGGTTGAGATTGCGTGCGTGCAGAGTGAAAAGCTTCTAAAAGGTAAAAAAAAAGGAAAAAGTTATCCTAAAAAGCGTTCACATGTCTTTTCTCTGTAAAGAAAAGGAGTTTCATTCCCGAGTTGTTGCAGGTGAAAAGGAACGCTTTGTTGTCAGAAGTGGTCGGTTTTTCTCTCTATGATTGAGGGTTTCGCAGGATAGCCTTCGCCAAGTGCCTTTGCGGGAATGCCTCCGCCTAGGCCTTTCACAGGGACGTTTGTCTGAGGTCTTCGCCCTGGCCTAGTGTCCGCGTACCAAGGCCTTAGTACTCTCTTTCTCAAGGATGCTTAGGCTTAAGACTCCTGAGGGCCTCGCATCTTCTTCGTCCAAAATGATGCCAAGGTGGCGAAGCTGCAAGGCCTTCGCTCGAGATTCCTCTTGGTCATCTTGGGCCATGAGTTTCATGAAGGCATTGAGGTTTGCTTGAACTTGCTTCAGACGAGCCCTGGTTATGGGTCCGCCAACGCCTTGGAGCGGATCTGTGGGTGTGCGCGCTTGTGAGGGCGAGCTTGGTTGAACTTGAGGGCCGTTTGGGGCGATGTCCTCATCACCCAGTGACTCCCGGGACTAGTTACTGGTACGTAGCGGTTTTCAGGGTTTTCTGTTTCTGGACTTCTGCTATATCGGATCTGCATATCGGGGGTCGACAACGGACCCATTATTTGTTCTATACTGGCTTCGGCCGTTTATGTGACAGTTAGGGGTCGTACGCCCCTTTCGCTGGTACCAAGCGGTTCTGATCCCGATAATCGGCGTGAGCTTAACAAGCCGCCGTAGGGTGCTGTCAGTGGTCGGGGACCACTTGTATGGGCTTACCTCTGTGAACCCAGTCCGACGGGACTTCTGAGCATCATGTTTCTGCATATCATAGCATTTATTAGGGTTGCTATTTACGCTAGAACATTGCACGCTAACCCTTTGTGCGGCAAAAACGTTTTCAAACTTTTGGTTTGACCTTTTCGTACCTACCCCCTTACGGGTTCTTTCGAGAACTCACCCCCATGTTTACAATATTTTCGAGGATCCGGCAAGCGACTGCGGACTAGATTTCCGCGGTGCTCGTTCTGCACTTCATTATTTTGAGGTATATTTGTGTTTGGGAATTTCTCGTTAAAATCCCTTACGTGTTGTTATCTTTCGTTAAGTCCGACGTTCTTCTCTGTGTGTGTGTTTAGCAGCAGCGGCGTCTAGTTGCGAGGTATAATTCCGCACGTGGCTCGGCTCTGTAGAAGTAGTGCATGTAGTTACATTAGTACATTCATACTTTCGGTTTGTATATTTTGTGGGAGTTTCCGACCCTACGCAGAGAGGCGGAACTTCCTCGGCTTGTATCTTTATTTTCCTGCTTCATTTGTTTTACGCGCGATATCCTGTAAAAAACCACTAACGTGTCTCAGGTGCAGGTTTAGGACTAGTAAGACGTCTTAAAATCTGTAAACACGTAATAACCTTAAAACTGAAAGAAAAACGTTTTAAGGGAAGGGTTTCGGGTCCACACCCTTTTAAGAGAAAAATCCGCGATCACCCGCCGCCAACACCTCCAACCTCCGCAACTTCGATGCTTCCGCCAGTTCCGGGGCGGTGGGGTGACATTCTATATAAAGAGGTGAGATGGTATGGGAAATGGTGAGTGACGTGACAAGGGACAAAGACCCTTGAATTATGGTGGGTGAGGTGAGAGATGGAAGGGATGGATGGAAGACAATTGTAGGCTACTGACTATTCCTCCCATTTCTTCATAAATGGGATTTATGAAGAAATGGAGGGAATATTCAAATCACCAAACATGCACATGGCCAGGGGGTTCTCCAAGGCCATGGGTTCTCCGGAGGGGCCATGGGTTCGCGGAAGAGGCCATGGGTTCGCCAAAAAGGGCCATCGCCAAAGTGCCTTCGCCAAAGTGCCTTCGCCAAAGTGCCTTCGCCAAAGGGCCTTCGCCAAAGTGCCTTCACCAGAGTGCCTTCGCCAAAGTGCCTTGGGTATGCGGAACTTCACTGTTTTCTGAATAACTTGAGCTCTGGAACTCCGATTGAGGTGATTCAAAAGCCATTTTTCTCCTCTTGAAAAGAGCTTCAATATGAAGTCCATTGCTCCATCTTTTGATGAGCACAGATCCGCATCACTTCTCCAATGGAATGCCCAAGTCTTGAAGTTTGTTGGCGCCTTCGTGGTGATGTCCACATCAGTTTGGCCGACTTAATAAGCTTAGGTGGCTTTGCTGGAAGGCTTCGTCTGACTGGAGGCCCCGCTCGGAAGGCTTCGCCCTCGTTAGGAAGCTTTGCGGAGAAGGCTTTGCCTGGTTTGGCCTCGCCTTCTCTTGGAGGCTTCGCGAGAAGGCTTCGCCTTGCTTGGAGGCTTCCCAGTAGGAAAACTCTTCCTTAGCTTCTGAACTGGAAGTCTTCTTGTTGTAGATGTTGCCTTTGCCAGGAGACTTGCTGGGATGACTTTGCCCAGAGGCTTCGCCTTCGCCAGGAAGCTTCGTAGGAAGGCCCTGCCTTTACCTTAAAGACTTCTCGTGGACATTGTTGCATGACGGCTTCGCCTTGGAGGGGTTTGTGGGGATGGCTTCGCCTGAAGGCTTTGCCATCGCCGGAACACCTTTGTTTGAGGATGCCTAGCCCTCGCCTTGAGGCTTCGCAGGAATGGCTTTGCCTGGAGGCTTCGCCAGTGTTCTGGATGCCTTAGCATGATTCAGTTCATCCTTCGCCTTGAGATTTCACAGGGACGGCTTTTCCAAAGTGCTTTGCCATCGCCTGGATACCTTCGTGTGCAGAAGCCTCTCCTACGCCTTGAGGCCTCTCGTAGGGTCCTCGCTTGGAGGCGTTGCCCTTTCCATGTCAGGTGCTAGTCCAGACCATGGATTAGGTCGCTGGGCCTCTCGAACCCACTCGCCGAGGGGTTGCTCCGAGCTTCACTTGCGCCTCTTAAATGCAGGACTCCTTGTTGTTGCTTGGGATCCCATGATCACATCATTCCCTCCCCCTTAAAAAGATTCGTCCTCGAATCTTAAGGGAAGAAAACTTCCTACAACCGAAAACAAGCACAACAAACTTTGAAGAGCATCAGAGGTTAGTGAGTGAAAACCTAACCGGAGACTGGGGGGTCGCGGTGGCGATGCATATGTACACGTGAGCATAATAACTCCTATATGCATCTTGAACATGAACAAAAGTCTATAAAAATTCATGACATGCTTCCTGGAGTATTTTATGTTTTTAACAAGAAATTTATACTCAAGAAAAGCATGCGGTCTAAAACCCTTAGACCTTTGCTCATGGAACTGGGGTGGGGGGTCAAGGGAAGCTTTACCTTCGCCAAGCACATGCAGATGTGCTTCCCAAGACAAAGAAGGAAAAACTAAGCTAGTCATAGAAGGAACATCAGACTGCAGCATGCAGAGACTAGCATTAGTATAAGCAAGAGGTTGAGAGATGAACAGGTTGTCCTCTCTCCCCGCCTCAGCCATTAACATGGCTTCAGCCTTAGTTATTTTAAGATGCTCATGTTTGCTAAGGAAAGGCATGGATGTCTCTCGTGGAATAAAGTGGCCTTTCCTTAACGCATGCATCCTAAGCATGTCGAACATGGCATCTGGGGGGTCCCATATATATATTCGAACAATAGGTGCGGTGTCGAACCAATGTCTGATCCATCACCCACGTTCGTAGCATGCAGTCTTAAGGAAACAGTGAGTTGAAGAGGTTGCTGTGGCGACGATATGGACTCTGTCAAGAAGAGCCACCCCCTCCATACTACTCCCAAGCGAGGGCCCCCATGCGCCCTACACCCAGTACCCCAGTCAGGCTCCGCCACCATACTCCACTCGACGGGTCTTCGCCCCCAGGCGAACCAACTTCCTTCCAGGAGAGGAGGCGAGGGCCCCCATCGCCACAAACCCCCTTGGTTGGGCCGCGCACCCCACCGCCCAATACTTGCGCAGCCCATACCTACACCACAAATCCCAACCCTCACCAAAATCCAAAAGAAGAAACTCTCGCCCAAGAGATTAAAAGGCTCAAAGATGAGTACTTAGAATATGAGCGGGCGAGAAGGAAACGGAAAGAGAGAAGAAAAGAGAGAGCTCTCCAAAGCCAAATGAGTGAAAAGAAAGACTCACTCGGGCCTTCTACCATACTCCAAGAAGAACTAACCGTTTCATCTTCTCAAACTTGTTGTTCTTCTTTGGCTGTGCAGGAAATAGAAGAGGCCGCGGACGCGCGACGAGTTGAAGAAAGTGAAAGCGCTTTGGAAGGAGGTAGAGCTTATGCGAGAGTCCCAACTGAGCCCGCACTTGAGGAAGAAGCCACACCGTTGCTGGAAGAGGAGAAGATGATATGCGAAGCAGGTCTACGCCTCCCTAACTTAGGCGAAGGTAACTTGTCTCTTCCTTCTAGTGGCGAAGGGTATACGCCAGAGTGCAATTCTATGGTTTCCTTAAGACTGCATGCTACGAACGTGGGTGATGGATCAGACATCGATTCGACGCCGCACCCATTGTTCAAATATATATACGGGACCCCCCAGATGCCATGTTCGACATGCTTAGGATGCATGCACTAAAGGAAGGCCACTTTATTCCACGAGAGACATCCATGCCTTTCCTTAGCAAACATGAGCATTTTAAAATAAATAGAGCTGAAGCCATGTTAATGGTTGAGGTGGAGAGAGAGGACGACCTGTTCATCTCTCAACCTCTTGCTTATGCTAATGCTAGTCTCTGCACGTTGCAGTCTGATGTTCCTTCTGTGACTAGCTTAGTTTTTTCTTCTTTGTCTCGGGAAGCACATGTGCATGTGGCTTGCGAAGGCAAAGCTTCCCTTAACCCCCCACCCCAGTTCCATGAGCAAAGGTCTAAGGCTTTTAGACCGCATGCTTTTCTTGAGTATAAATTTCTTGTTAATTGCATTAAGTACTCTAGAAAGCATGTCATGAATTTTTATAAACTTTTGTTCATGTTCACAATGCATATAGGAGTTATCATGCTCTCGCATCTATATGCATCGTCACCGCGACCCCCCAGTCTCCGGTTAAGTTTTCATTCACTAACCTCTATTACTCTCCAAAGTTTGTTGTGCTTGTTTTCGATTGTAGGAAATTTTCTTCCATTAAGATTCGAGGACGAATCTTTTCAACAGGGAGGGAATGATGTGATCATGGGATCCCCAAGCAACAACAATGAGTCCCAGACGAAGAGGCAGTCGAGTGAAGCTCGGAGCAATCTATTGGCGAGTAGGTTCAGAGGCCTAGGTGGCCTAAATCCATGGTCTGGACTAGAACCTGACATGGAAAGGCAACGCCTCCACGCGAGGACCCTACGCAAGACCTCAAGGCGTAGGAGAGGCTTCTGCACACGAAGGCATCCAGAACACTGGCGAAGCACTTTGGCAAAGGCGTCCCTGTGAAGTCTCAAGGAGAAGGATGAACTACATCATGCTAAGGCATCCAGAACACTGGCGAAGCCTCCAGGCTAAGCCATTCCTGCGAAGCCTCGAGGCGAGGGCTAGGCTTCCTCAAACGAAGGTGTTCCGGTGATGGCGAAGCCTCCAGACGAAGCCACCCCCATAAACACTCAAGGCGAAGCCCTCAAGCAAGACTCTTCATCATGAAGTCTTTGAGGTGAAGGCAAACCTCCAAGTGAAGCTTCCTGGCGAAGGCTAAGCCTTTGGGGGAAGCCATCCCAGCAAAGTTTCCTGGCGAGGCCGTACCCTGCAGCACGAAGACTTCGAGTTCAGGCGCTAAGGATGGGTTTCCCTACTGCGAAGCCTCCAAGCAAAGGCGAAGCCTTTATTTGCGAAGCCTCACAGAGAAGGCGAGGCCAACTAGGCGAAGCCTTCTCCGCGAAGCCTTCCAACAAAGGCGGGGCCTTCAGAGCGGGGCCTCCAGTCAGACGAAGCCCTAAAGCAAAGCCACCTAAGCTTATCAAGTTGGCCAACCACTCCCGACCATTCTGGCACACTCCCGCCTTTCACGCTGACACTTGGGAGCGTACTTATCTACTTTTACCCTTTTTATCTTTTAGTCAGACATGCATGCAAAAGTACTGTACACTTTATGGCATGCATGCGTCTTGGTTAAAGTCTGTTCCCCTTCTTCCCTATAAAAGGAACAACAGACTCTTAGAATAGGTAGAACATGTTTAAAGCTTAAGAAGGAAATTCCTTAAGCCGGGTTCTCACCCCCTTGCTATTTTCCGCCATCCCCCTTGATTGTTTATCATCAAGTTTAATATCTAGTATTGCTCAATCTCGTAGTTGAGAGGTGCTAGATCTTCCATACTCCCCAGGCTTATCGCAGATATTGCCCAACCTCGTAGTTGGGAGGTGTTTGTGGCCGAATCTATCCCTTCTTTGTTCGTCGACTCCTTCGAGCTAGATCTGCGCTTCCGTACGATCTCGCGGCTTCGCATCAAGTGTACCCGTGATCGTATCACATAGTCCCTTTGAGATCGTATATGGCTTCAACCCTTTAACTCCTTTGGACTTAGTCGCATTAGACTATACTGAACAGGTCGATGTAGATGGGAAAAAGAAAGCCCAACGCATGAAGGATTTGCATGCTAAGGTTCACAAGCAACTTGAGAAAATTAATGAATCTTATGCAAGAAGGGTTAATAAGGGCAGAAAATTTAGGAGTTTCCAATTTGGGGATTGGGTATGGTTACACTTAAGAAATGACCAATTTCCCCAGGCTAGGAAAAACAAACTTGCGCCAAGAGGCGATGGCCCTTTCCGAATCACTAAGAAAATTGGTGAAAATGCTTATGTACTTGACTTACCTTGCGATGACTCTTATAACGTACATGCAACTTTTAACGTTTGTGATTTGGCTCCCTTTGAAGGACATGAAGATTTTGAGAATCCGCAGACGGATTCTTTCGAAGAGGGAGAGTATGATGCGGACATCACCCCAAAAGATCCCCAAGTTCAATATGGTCCGCAACCTCAAGCGCGCGCGCCCCCGGATCCACTCCAATGCTTTGGAGTACCCATGACCAGGTCCAGACTGAAACAAGTTCAAGCGAACCTCAACGCTTTCATGAGGCTCATGGCACAGGACGATCAAGAGGAGTCTCGAGCGAAGGCCTTACAGCTTCGTCATCTCGGCATCGCATTGGACGAAGAGTGTGCGAAGCCCTTTGGAGTCTTGAGCATAAGCATCCTTGAGGAAGGAAGCAGTAAAGCCTTGGTATGCTGACACTTGACACAAGCGAAGGCCTCAGCCAAAGGCAACCCTGCGAAGGCCCCAAGCGAAGGCATTCCCACGAAGACCCCAGGCCCAGACATCCCCGCAAAGGCGTCAAGTGAAGGCATTCCCGCGAAGGCGCCCGACGAAGGCATTCCGCGAAGCCTCCAGACTTAGCCAGTTGACCGACCAAGCCCGACACAAGGCGTCCTTTCTCTGCCAATGCTTGGGAAGACAAATATCCACTTTACATACAAAGGACATCTGAACACTTTTAGGCTAGCCTTACCTTTTCACCTTTTTGGAAGCTTTTCGCACTGCATGCATGCAAAAGCACTTTATGCTTTCTGCACCCATGCACAGCCGAAATACTCCTTTTGCTTGTCACATTTCTTCTCACTATTTAAGCTAGTGGCAGCCACCATTGTAACCCAGAACATAATATTGAATTAAGCAATTCGGCTGAAACTCTCCAAGGAGACATCTCAAGAGGTGCTAGTCTTGCATTTTCAAGGGCATTGCCTCACTTCGTAGTGAGGAGGTTTTCCATTTCCCTAGTGATCCATGCAAGAGGATCCAAGCATAATATCTAGTATTGCTTGACCTTGTAGTCAAGAGGTGCTGGATCCCATCTCCATTCCCAGGCATTATCATGCACATTGCCTCACCTCGTAGTGAGGAGGTTCGCGTGGCCATGGTCAAGGTTGGTGATACGATCACGGGTACGCTTGACGCGAGACCGCAAGATCGTACGGAAGCGCAGATCTAGCTCGGTGGAGTCGATTGAACAAAGAAGGATAGAGACGGCCACAGACACCTCCCAACTACAAGGTTGGGCAATATCTGCGATAAGCTTGGGGAGTATGGAAGATCTAGCACATCTCAACTATGAGATTGAGCAATACTAGATATTAAACTTGATGATATTCAATCTATCAAGGGGAATGGCGGAAAATAGTAAGGGGGTGAGAACCGGAGCTTAAGGAATTGTCCTTCTTAAGCTTTACATATGTTCTACCTTACAAAAAGAATCTGCTGTCCCTTTTATAGGAGAGAAGGGAACAGTCTGACATATGCGCATGCATGCCAAAAGCATAAAGTTCTTTAACATGCATGCCATCCTAAAAAGGTAAAAGGGTAAAAACTAAGTAATATAATACTCCCTAGTGTCAGCGAGAAAGGAGGGAGTGTTCCAGATGGGATGGAAGTGGTTGGAGATGGTCGGCGGCATTATTGAGCATAGGTGGCTTCGCTCGGGCTCCGCTGAACAGGAAGGCCTCGCATTGAAGGCTTCGCCTTCACTTGGAAGCATTGCAGAGATGGCTTCGCCAAAAGGCCTCGCCTTCTCTTGGGGGCTTCATGAAGAAGGCTTTACCTTCACTTTGAAGTCTTTAGTTTGGAGATTCTTGCTTGAGGGCTTCACCGTGAGGCTTCTCGAAATGGCTTCGCTTGAAGGCCTTGCCATCACCGAGATGCCTTTGCTTAAGAAGCCTAGCCCTCGCCTTGAGGCTGCACAGGGGCGGCTTTGCCAAAGGGCCTCGCCAACGCCTGGGTGCCTTCGCATGATGAAGTCCAGTCTGCCTTGAGGTTCCTCAGGAATGGCTTCGCCTGAGGGGCTTCGCCATTGCCCGGATGTCTTCGCTTGAAGAAGCCTTGCCTTTGCCTTGAGGCCTTTTGAGGAGTCCTCGCATAGAGGCGTTGCCTTCTCCTGGTCAGGTGATCGCTTTGAACCATGGATCAGCTGCTGAGCCTATGAACCTCCTTGCCACGTGGTTGCTCCGAGCTTCATTCGCCCGCCTCTTCGTGGGACATTTTGTTGTTGCTTGGGGATCCCATGATCACATCATTCCCTCCCCTTAAAAAGATTCGTCCTCGAATCTTAAGGAAGAAATTCCTACAAGCGAAACAAGCACAACAAACTTTGCAGAACATTAGGGGTTAGTGAATAAAGCTCATCAATGGAGACTAGGGGGTCATGGGGCGATGCATATTAATGGGGGAGCATAATAACTCCAATATGCATCGTAATCATGAACAAAAGTCGATAAAAATTCATGACATGCTTCCTAGAGTATTGTATGCAATTAACAATGAATTTATACTCGAGGAATGCATGCGGTCTAAAAAGTGTAGACCTTTGTTCATGGATAGGGGTGGGTCAAGGAAAGCGTTGTCTTCGCAATCCACATGCACATGTGCTTCCCAAGACAAAGAAGAAGAGACTAAGCTAGTCATAAAAGAGACGACTTCGCGTGAATCACAAAGACTAGCCTTAGCACAAATAGGAGGTTCGAGAGATGGACAATCCGCCCTTTCCCTTCACCTCGGAAACGAGGTGATGCATTCTTTCTGATTCTTCTCTTATGTTCGTAGCATGCAAACTTAAGGAAGCCATGGATTTGCACTCAGGCGTATATCCTTCACTGCTAGGAGAAGGAAGCAAATTACCTTCTCCCACGTTAGGGAGGAGTAGATCCTCTTCGTATATTTTCTTGCCTCCCAGCAATGATGTGGCCTTTTCCTCAAGTGTGGGCTCGGTTGGAACCCCCACGTGAGCTCTTCCTTCTTCCAAAGCCATGGCGCCTTCGCCATCTTCAAGTCTTCGCGCATCCGCGGCCTCTCCCTCTTTCTGCACAAACGAAGAAGAACTACAAGGTTGAGAAGATGAAATCGTTAGTTCTTCTGGGAGTTTGGTTGAAAGCCCGGGTGCGTCATTCTTTTCACTCAGTTGGCTTTGGAGAGCCCTCTCCTTTCTTCTCTCTTTTCTTTTCTTTTTCTCTCTCTCATACTCGATGTACTCATTCTTGAGTCTTTCAATCGTCTGAGAGATTTCTTCACTTAAACTTAAGTGAGGGTTTGGATTTTGGGTGTGGGTTGGGGCTGCGCAAGCATCGGGGGGTGGGGTGTGCAGCACGGCCGAAAGAGTTTGTGGCGGTTGGGGTCCTCGCCTCCTCTCATTGGAGGGACTAGGTTCGCTTTGGGGCGAAGACCCTTCGAGTGGATTTTGGGTGGGAAGTTGGGCGGGGGCCTTTGGGTGTAGGGCGCATGGGGATCGTGCTCGGGAGTAGTATGGAGAGGGCGGCTCTTCTTGAAAGATACCATATCTTTGCCGAGAAACCTCTTCAATTCATTCCAAGTCCGAATGGGTGCTTCACGGCAACGAGCTATAAAAAAGGTTTGAGCCGACTCTTGATGCCACCATTCTCGGGCTTCTCCCTTTAGGCACCTTATGGCAAGGCTTAACTTCTCTTCTTTGTGAAATCGGAAATACCAGAAGTGGTACTCCAATTCCTCCAGCCAATGCCATAAGTCTTCTCCAAGTTGGCGTCTTCCTATTGAGGAATGAAACCCGAAGAAATATTTATCCGCCATGGGATCGCCTACACATTTAAACAATAAAGTTAGTACCGCTCAAGCTTCTCACGTGTTTAGGCCTCTCCTTTCGCGAAGGGGTTTGCCCTCTCGCGAGGGGTCACACTCGATTTTTCCTCTCTGCTCTTGCTTGCAGCTCTCAAAGCTTGCTCTTTTCAAGGCCAAGACCCGACAATGAATATCACAAGATAACTTCTAGCATGCAAAAATCTTTAAGCAATGAAGTACTAGTTACTTGAAGCAAGCTAGGTTAAAAAAAAAATGGGGGTTCTTTGGCAGCAAATGTACAAGAGGATTTGAAATGAGGTTTTGGCGCACAAACACCTTTTTGGCTCAATTTGAAATCAAATTTCGATCAAGGTCACTATTCATATGAGTTTTGGTATGAACTTGTATGAACACTCATATGAACACCAAGAATAATAAGAACACAGATTTGATTTCTTTCAATGCTTTAAACAACCAATCTTTGGTATACCACTTCCTTTTCACTTTTCAACTAAAACCTCACTCTCTTTAAGCACTAAATATTCGCACGTTGCGGTTTTGAATCAAAACTGAGATTTGCGATAAAACCCGCAACTGCGTTCTTTTCTTTTTCTTCTTCTTCTTCTCTGTTTCTCTTCTTCTTTCTTCTTTTTTTTTTTTGATTTATGAAGTTGCTAACACAACAACAACTCCTAACACAGATTCAACACAACAGATGAACCGAAATAAAAGAGGATATGGGGGGGGTTCAGGAAAACGAACAGAGTATAACACGGTTTGAAAACACAAAGATAAATCTTTCTTCAAGTAGAAAATAAAGGGTTTAACCTTGAAGAAATCACAACAACTCCAGCAAGCGATCTGGCTCTGATACCACTTGATACGATCACGGGTACGCTTGACGCGAATCCACGAGATCGTACGGAAGCGCAGATCTAGCTCGGTGGAGTCGATTGAACAAAGAAGGATAGAGACGGCCACAGACACCTCCCAACTACGAGGTTGGGCAATATCTGCGATAAGCACGGGAGTATGGCAGCTCTAGCACCTCTTAACTACGAGATTAAGCAATACTAGATATTAAACTTGATGATATTAATCTATCAAGGGGGATGGCGGAAAATAGCAGGGGGGGTGAGAACCGGGCTTAAGGAATTGTCCTTCTTAAGCTTTACATATGTTCTACCTTACAAAAAGAATCTGCTGTCCCTTTTATAGGAGAGAAGGGAACAGTCTGACATATGTGCATGCATGCCAAAAGCATAAAGTGCTTTAACATGCATGCCATCCTAAAAAGGTAAAAGGGTAAAAACTAAGTAATATAATACTCCCTAGTGTCGGCGAGAAAGGAGGGAGTGTTCCGGATGGGATGGAAGTGGTTGGAGATGGTCGGCGGCATTATTGAGCATAGGTGGCTTCGCGCGGCGCCGAACAGGAAGGCCTCGCATTGAAGGCTTCGCCTTCACTTGGAAGCTTGCAGAGATGGCTTCGCCAAAAGGCCTCGCCTTCTCTTGGGGGCTTCGTGAAGAAGGCTTTACCTTCACTTTGAAGTCTTTACTTGGAGATTCTTGCTTGAGGGCTTCACCGTGAGGCTTCTCGAAATGGCTTCGCTTGAGGGCCTTGCCATCACCGAGATGCCTTTGTTTAAGAAGCCTAGCCCTCGCCTTGAGGCTGCACAGGCGGCTTTGCGGAAGGGCCTCGCCAACGCCCGGGTGCCTTCGCATGATGAAGTCCAGTCTGCCTTGAGGTTCCTCGGGAATGGCTTCGCTGAGGGCTTCGCCATTGCCCGGATGTCTTCGCTTGAAGAAGCCTTGCCTTTGCCTTGAGGCCTTTTGAGGAGTCCTCGCATAGAGGCGTTGCCTTCTCCTGGTCAGGTGATCGCCTGAACCATGGATCAGGCTGCCTGAGCCTATGAACCTCCTTGCCACGTGGTTGCTCCGAGCTTCATTCGCCTGCCTCTTCGTCTGGGACATTTTGTTGTTGCTTGGGGATCCCATGATCACATCATTCCCTCCCCCTTAAAAGATTCGTCCTCGAATCTTAAGGAAGAAATTCCTACAAGCGAAACAAGCACAACAAACTTTGCAGAACATTAGGGGTTAGTGAATAAAGCTCATCAATGGAGACTGGGGGGGTCGCGGGGGCGATGCATATTAATGGGGGAGCATAATAACTCCAATATGCATCGTAATCATGAACAAAAGTCGATAAAAATTCATGACATGCTTCCTAGAGTATTGTATGCAATTAACAATGAATTTATACTCGAGGAATGCATGGTGTCTAAACAGTCTCGACCTTTGTTCCTGGATAGGGGGCGGGTCAAGGGAAGCGTTGTCTTCGCAATCCGCATGCACATGTGCTTCCCAAGACAAAGAAGAAGAGACTAAGCTAGTCATAAAAGAAACGCCTTCGCGTGAATCACAAAGACTAGCCTTAGCACAAATAGGAGGTTCAGAGATGGACAATCCGCCCTTTCCCTTCACCTCGGAAACGAGGAGATGCATGCTTTCAGATTCAGCTCCTATGTTCGTAGCATGCAAACTTAAGGAAGCCATGGATTTGCACTTAGGCGTATATCCTTCACTGCTAGGAGAAGGAAGCAAATTACCTTCTCCCACGTTAGGGAGGAGTAGATCCTCTTCGTATATTTTCTTGCCTCCTAGCAATGATGTGGCCTTTTCCTCAAGTGTGGGCTCGGTTGGAACTCCCACGTGAGCTCTTCCTTCTTCCAAAGCCATGGCGCCTTCGCCATCTTCAAGTCTTCGCGCATCCGCGGCCTCTCCCTCTTTTCGCACAAACAAAGAAGAACTACAAGGTTGAGAAGATGAAATCGTTAGTTCTTACGGGAGTTTGGTTGAAGGCCCGGGTGCGTCATTCTTTTCACTCGGTTGGCTTTGGAGAGCCCTCTCCTTTCTTCTCTCTTTTCTTTTCTTTTCTCTCTCTCATACTCGATGTACTCATTCTTGAGTCTTTCAATCGTGAGAGAGATTTCTTCATAAACTTAAGTGAGGGTTTGGATTTTGGGTGTGGGTTGGGGCTGCGCAAGCATTGGGGGGTGGGGTGTGCAGCACGGCCGAAAGAGTTTGTGGCGGTTGGGGTCCTCGCCTCCTCTCATTGGAGGGACTAGGTTCGCTTTGGGGCGAAGACCCTTCGAGTGGATTTTGGGTGGGAAGTTGGGCGGGAGTTGCTGGGTGTAGGGCGCATGGGGATCCTGCTCGGGAGTAGTATGGAGAGGCGGCTCTTCTTGAAAGATACCATATCTTTGCCGAGCAACATCTTCCAATCATTCCAAGGCCGAATGGGGGCTTCACGCCACCGAGCTCTAAAAAAGGTATGAGCCGACTCATGTTCACACCATACTCGCTCTTCACCCATTATGCACATTATGGCAAGGCATAACTTCTCTTCTTTGTGAAATCGGAAATACCAGAAGTGGTACTCCAATTCCTCCATCCAATGCCATAAGTCTTCTCCAAGTTGGCGTCTTCCTATTGAGGAATGAAACCCGAAGAAATATTTATCCGCCATGGGATCGCCTACACATTTAAACAATAAAGTTAGTACCGCTCAAGCTTCTCACGTGTTTAGGCCTCTCCTTTCGCGAAGGGGTCTGCCCTCTCGCGAGGGGTCACACTCGATTTTCCTCTCTGCTCTTGCTTGCAGCTCTCAAAGCTTGCTCTTTTCAAGGCCAAGACCCGACAATGAATATCACAAGATAACTTCTAGCATGCAAAAATCTTTAAGCAATGAAGTACTAGTTACTTGAAGCAAGCTAGGGGGGTTCTTTGGCAGCAAATGTACAAGAGGATCTGAAATGAGGTTTTGGCGCACAAACACCTTTTTGGCTCAATTTGAAATCAAATTTCGATCAAGGTCACTATTCATATGAGTTTTGGTATGAACTTGTATGAACACTCATATGAACACCAAGAATAATAAGAACACAGATTTGATTTCTTTCAATGCTTTAAACAACCAATCTTTGGTACACCACTTCCTTTTCACTTTTCAACTAAAACCTCACTCTCTTTAAGCACTAAATATTCGCACGTTGCGGTTTTGAATCAAAACTGAGATTTGCGATAAAACCCGCAACTGCGTTCTTTTCTTTTTCTTCTTCTTCTCTGTTTCTCTTCTTCTTTCTTCTTCTTTTTTTTTTTTTTTTTTTTTGATTTATGAAGTTGCTAACACAACAACAACTCCTAACACAGATTCAACACAACAGATGAACCGAAATAAAAGCGGATATGGGGGGGTTCAGGAAAACGAACAGAGTATAACACGGTTTGAAAACACAAAGATAAATCTTTCTTCAAGTAGAAAATAAAGGGGTTTAACCTTGAAGAAATCACAACAACTCCAGCAAGCGATCTGGCTCTGATACCACTTGATACGATCACGGGTACGCTTGACGCGAATCCACGAGATCGTACGGAAGCGCAGATCTAGCTCGGTGGAGTCGATTGAACAAAGAAGGATAGAGACGGCCACAGACACCTCCCAACTACGAGGTTGGGCAATATCTGCGATAAGCACAGGGAGTATGGAAGATCTAGCACCTCTTAACTACGAGATTAAGCAATACTAGATATTAAACTTGATGATATTAATCTATCAAGGGGGATGGCGGAAAATAGCAAGGGGGTGAGAACCGGGCTTAAGGAATTGTCCTTCTTAAGCTTTACATATGTTCTACCTTACAAAAAGAATCTGCTGTCCCTTTTATAGGAGAGAAGGGAACAGTCTGACATATGTGCATGCATGCCAAAAGCATAAAGTGCTTTAACATGCATGCCATCCTAAAAAGGTAAAAGGGTAAAAACTAAGTAATATAATACTCCCTAGTGTCGGCGAGAAAGGAGGGAGTGTTCCAGATGGGATGGAAGTGGTTGGAGATGGTCGGCGGCATTCTTGAGCATATGTGGCTTCGCCAGCGCTCGCACGAGCAGGAAGGCCTCGCATTGAAAACTTCGCCTTCACTTGGAAGCTTCGCAGAGATGGCTTCGCCAAAAGGCCTCGCCTTCTCTTGGGGGCTTCGTGAAGAAGGCTTTACCTTCACTTTGAAGTCTTTACTTCGGAGATTCTTGCTTGAGGGCTTCACCGTGAGGCTTCTCAGAAATGGCTTCGCTTGAGGGCCTTGCCATCACCGAGATGCCTTTGTTTAAGAAGCCTAGCCCTCGCCTTGAGGCTGCACAGGGGCGGCTTTGCGGAAGGGCCTCGCCAACGCCTGGGTGCCTTCGCATGATGAAGTCGATCTGCCTTGAGGTTCCTCGGGAATGGCTTCGCTGAGGGGCTTCGCCATTGCCCGGATGTCTTCGCTTGAAGAAGCCTTGCCTTTGCCTTGAGGCCTT
This sequence comes from Stellera chamaejasme, assembly GCA_024586325.1. Classification (NCBI taxonomy): domain Eukaryota; kingdom Viridiplantae; phylum Streptophyta; class Magnoliopsida; order Malvales; family Thymelaeaceae; genus Stellera; species Stellera chamaejasme. The sequence goes on from CM044981.1 coordinate 25,687,741, forward strand.
TTGAGGAGTCCTCGCATAGAGGCGTTGCCTTCTCCTGGTCAGGTGATCGCCTGAACCATGGATCAGGCTGCCTGAGCCTATGAACCTCCTTGCCACGTGGTTGCTCCGAGCTTCATTCGCCTGCCTCTTCGTCTGGGACATTTTGTTGTTGCTTGGGGATCCCATGATCACATCACCCCTCTTGGAGGACCAAGAGTCCTAAGGGGGGAGGATGTTACGGTCACCCAGAGCGGGTTGCGACCGGGTGACCTGGGGCTTCGGTTTTGGCCTGCGGAATCGGGCTTTTGGCGGTCAGATGGCTTCTGAGCCGTGTTCGAGTATCTTGTTGGCAAGCCCCTTGCATATTTGTGGTACTAAGTGTCCTCTTGAAGAGGCCATGGGTCCTTTCCCAAAGGGGACATGGTCCTCTCCCGAAGGATTTGTGGTACTAAGTGTTCTCCTGAAGAGGCCATGGTTCCTCTCCCAAAGGGGACGTGGTCCTCTTCCGAAGGATTTGTGGTTGCAATTGTCCTCCTGAAGAGGCCATGGGTCCTCTCCCAAAGGGGACATGGTCCTTTCCCGAAGAGGGCATGACTTAGCCAAATTCCATGGGTCCTCTCCCGAAGAAGGCATGGGTCCTCTCCCGAAGAGGGCATGGGTCCTCTCCCGAAGAGGGCATGACTTAGCCAAATTCCATGGGTCCTCTCCCGAAGAGGGCATGGGTCCTCTCCCGAAGAGGGCATGACTTAGCCAAATTTTATGGGTTCTTCCGAAGAGGGCATGACTTAGCCAAATTTCATGGGTTCTCCCGAAGAAGGCATGGGTCCTCTCCCGAAGAGGGCATGGGTCCTCTCCCGAAGAGGGCATGACTTAGACAAATTTCAGATTTTTGGTGGAGAAGGGTGTCTGATGTGATCATGGATTGATCAACCTTCGAAAGGATCTCGCTTGGATGATGAACACGAACACTTGTAACTTTCCGGCCGAATTCAAAACACCTCTTCACTACTTGGTGAAGCAATATTTTGAGTGCCAAGGGGTAGAGATGGATCTAGCACCTCTCAACTACTTGATTGGGCAATACTAGATATAATTCTTGAACCACAAAGCATGGAACAAGGGAATGGATTGGTAGAAGTGAGTGTTCAAACCGAAATGGCTCTCTTTGGAGTTCAATTTTCGGATTCAAAAACTGAAATTGAGTTACATACATGTCTCCTATTTAAACATGAGAGATGGTGAGTGGAGGGTATTACCCAAAGTGTTGTAGACACTTTTGGCAACTCCCTCTTGTGTCCACTTACCATTTCCATGTAAGAAAAGGAAGGCATGATGGCACTTCCATAAATGGGAAGGTGGAAGGGAGGAATCTTACCTAGTTTGGCAAGTGTGGGCAATTCCCAACCATTAGCCAAAACCATTGGATAAAGACCTCCACTACCTCTTTTCCCTCCCTTTGCCTAAATATCTTAAACAACATTCAAATTCAAATGAATAAGTCCACATTTCAGATTATGGGATGAAATTGGGCCGGCCCAACTTGGAGAAACGTGGGAAGGCCCATGGAGGCGCCTGGAGCGCGTGAAGGCGCGTTGTTGGCTCGGCCAGCGCGTGACCTTCACTTCCGGGTGTCTTCAAGGCTTGGGAAGGTGGTGCAACATTCCAAAGGTGGTGGAGTCGGGTCCGGGAAGGGAGGTTGGCGTGTGGGGCGCGTGGACTCCTCCTCGGTTCCAAGGGTGGTGAGTGTGACGGTTTCCATAGCTTTGAGAGGTCCTTCCACTTGAATACCCATGTCTTGAAGCTTGATGGCGCGGTCCTGATCCTCATTCCGCTCCTCTCCTTGTGCAATGATCCGAATGAAGGCTTGAAGCTTGTCTTGCATTTTTCTCAACCGCGCTCGGGTTAAAGGTCCATTGAGACCTTGGAAAGGGCTAGGAGACTCTCGTGGTGGAGTTGGGTTGATGTCCACATCAGTCCCTCCCTCTTGAGAAGAATCCGACCTTGGATTTAAGTCCTCCATGTCACCTTCAAAAGGAAGTAAATCACAAATATTAAATGTAGCATGCACATTATAAGTTCCATCACTTGGCAAGTCAAGCACATATGCATTATCATTAATCTTCTTTGTGATTTGGAAAGGTCCATCCCCTCTAGGTGAAAGCTTGTTTTTCCTTGCTTGTGGGAACCTTTCCTTCCTAAGATGTAACCAAACCTAATCCCTCACATCAAATGTTCGAAATTTCTTTCCCTTATTTACCCTTCTTGCATAGGTTTCATTGATTTTCTCAAGTTGTTGATGTACCTTAGCATGCAAGTCTTTCATTTATTGAGCTTTCTTTTTACCATCCACATCCATTTGACCATCTTGATTTAATGCAATTAAATCCAAAGGTGCTAAAGGATTAAAACCATACACTACTTCAAATGGACTATGTGATGTGGATGAGTGATATGCACGATTGTAAGCAAACTCAACATGGGGTAAACATTTTTCCCATTCCTTCAAATTCTTCCTAAGTATGGTTCTTAGGATAGTGATTAAGGTCCTATTAGTAACATCGGTTTGACCATCGGTTTGGGGATGACTTGATGTAGAGAACATCAAGTTGGTTCCTAACCTAGACCACAAGGTTCTCCAAAAATGCCCGAGGAACCTAGAATCCCTATCACTAACAATTGACCTAGGGAGTCCATGATATTTCACAACATGCTTGAAGAACAATTCGGCAACTTTAGATGCATCATCACTTTTATGACATGGAATGAAATGTGCCATTTTAGAAAACCTATCAACAACCACAAAGATAGCATCATGTCCATGTGAGGTCCTAGGCAATCCACTAATGAAATCCATGCTAATGTCAACCCAAGGGTGAGTAGGAGAAGGAAGAGGAGTGTACTTCCCTTTCGGTTGAAGCGTGGACTTTGCCTTGTGGCAAGTGATGCATCTTGCACAAACCCTTGTGACATCCCTTTTCATGCCCGGCCAATAAAAGTTCTCCTTCAATGCTTCAAGTGTCTTTTGGACACCAAAATGGCCCATAAGACCGCCGCCATGTGCTTCTTGTATGATGACTTCTCTCATGGAACTTCTTGGAAAACAAAGCCTTTTGAACTTAAACAAGAAGCCATCAAATACATAGTAGCCATTTCGGCCACCTTTAGCACAAGAAGCATATATCTCACCAAAATCAAGATCATGTTCATACATATCCTTCAAACAATCAAATCCAACAAGTTTGGCATCAAGAGTAGAAAGAAGTGCATATCTCCTAGACAAAGCATCGGCAACAACATTTTCTTTTCCCTTTTTGTGATGTGTTTCCTTAAGGCCGAAAACACCTCACACTTGATCTAGCTCAACAAAGGATGATCATTTGATGGAAATGAAGAAAATCAGATTGCGGAAGCTTGAAATTGATAGATATGGCCGCCAACTCCTCTTGAATCTCTGTTCAAGCAAAGATGGTGTTTTGCCTTGGCGACTCCTCCTTCTTGATACTTTGAAAGTTCAAGACAAAGAAAGCCTTTGTTGCCAAAATGGGGGGTGAAGATGGATCCAACACCTTCTTCTTCAAGTGAGAAGACAATCTTGGATTTCACTAAACTTGCTCAAGAAACTTGGACAAGAGTTGAGTGAAAAGTGAAGATAGATCAACAGGAGAATCACTCTCAAAGTTGGAAAACATTTTTCTTATGAAATGTATGATATGTTCCCTACAAATTTCGTGCAAGCCTCCTTTTATAGGACTAAGGGGCTGCTTACAATGACTAGACACTTAACTAGGCAATTAACTACACAATTCCTCCACTTAAATGTCATAATGAAGGAAATAAAGCTAATACTAAATGCTCAACGTCTATAATCATAACACACACTTATTCTAGGCTATTATGATGTAAAAATATCCTAGGAAAAGAAAAGAATTCGGATGGAATGAGTTTAAGACAAAATAAGCCTTTAAAACACCTCATTATGGCTCCAAATGCTCCATAAAGCCTCCAATAAAGCTCCAACGGCTCCACCATTAATTCCAACGTCTCTTACCTCCTCAAGGCTGTTAGAAACCGAAATAAACATGTCCATTTGATTTTAGAGGCTTTGGAGAAGAAACAACCCATTTAGAGGCCAATTAAGGCTCCAACGACTATATTCTTAATGAGCAGCCTCTCATTTATGTCCAGCATTAATGCTCAACGTCTCTATCATCTTCATGGCTCCTTCTTGGCAGTTTATAGCTCTAGACATCAAAAGAAATCAGATTGAAAAGCATTTAGAGTGCAATTAACCCATTTATGAACTAATAATGCTCCAACAGCTAACTCCTTTAATGTTTGGATGCCATTTATGATGGGGCATTGATGACCAACGTCTAGAACTCCTTTTATGTTGTTAATGGATGTTTGGACACCATCAAGACTTGGTCTTGCCATAAAAGTGGTCTTTAGTGCTGGTAAAACATGTAGGGCACCTTGGTCTTGTGTACGACAGGGGTACCCTTCATTTGTAGGGTACCCTACGATTGTAGGGCACTTTGAAGAGTTCACCAAGAAGTCAATTGAAGCATGTTGAACACTTGGTTGGTGGACATGAATTGGAGGGTTCCCGTTGGGTGTGAAGTACCCTTCAAGTGTAGAACACCCTTGAGAATTGTCCTCCTTGGCATTGGGATGGGCCAATTTGGACATGTCTTGGACCAAGGTGTTGTGAGTGACCTTGGGCCAAGAGTTGAAGGCATGGGCCTTGACTTTGCTTTGGCTCTGATCATCATCTTGGGCTTGAGCATTGTTGTGAGCCCAAATGGTGAGGTTGATGAGTTGGGTGGCTTGTTGGGCATTAGAATGGCCTAAGTTGAAGGCATGGGCTGCCTTTCCTTCATCTTCTTGTAAATATCCACTTTGACCCTTTAGCTTTGGCATTCTGGCTCTTCGGTCCTCCAGGTTGCAGATGTATGCATGTAGGTCACTGGAAGGTTTCACATCATTCCCTCCCCCTTGAAAATGATTCGTCCTCGAATCATGTTGTTCTATAAGAGAAAGTTTTTGGAAGTTAGATGATGCATATCCAAAAATAATTATGGATAAAAAGAGTTCAAGAAACGAATTACTTCCCTTGACTGCCCACTTGAAAATATCAAGGGGCATATTGCTTGATAAGAATTGAAGTAATGTGTCATGGAATAGTGCTCCTTTACTTCCACGGTTTGGCCCTTCAAATATGAAACCTTTGTACCTGCAAAATGCATGTAGGCCTTTCTCGAGGACCAAATTAGCAATTTCAAAGAAAGAAATGATGAATGTGAACACAATTGCAAAGTTGGTCCAAATTTGCATTATTTTCCCACAACAAATATCATTTGCATTTCTCAAATTTGCACATGAATCAATCTTCATGGAATTTTCATTCAAGGAAATGGTGGCATTGTAATCACTTAGCATCAAGACATCATAACATGGTGAACTTAAAGCTAATCTTGTACAAGAAAGATCATCACCATTTCTAAGCAAGAAACTTGAACAAAAGTCATTCTCATGCTTGATCGAATAAGTTAATTCACTCAAACATACTCTGGATCAAACACAAATATAGACTTTTGAAGCTTCTCATTCTTCAACAAATTGTATGTGTCAAATTTCAAAATGAGGACAAGAAGAATGACACAAAAGGACAATTCATGATCAAATTCATTACCAAATCTCTTTTCTACAAATTTGTCATGCTCAACTTGTTTAGCATCTCCATATGCATATGACCAAATAAATGGTAGGATTTTTATATCATTTCCAACATGGGCAGTAACTATTTGGCAAGAATTAGCAAAAATTTTGCTATTAGTTCTAGCAACAATAGATGATGAAAACAAAGCATGCTTAAGAGCACTTTTCCAATCAATTATTGGAATTAACAATGAAGCATAAGGATCAACATATTCAACATGCTCTTGAGAAGACTTAATGATGAGGACATCGCCCCAAAAGGCTCTCAAGCTCAACCAAGCTCGCCAACACAAGTATGCGCACCCGCGAGCCACTCCAAGGGTTGGCGGACCCATGACCAGGGCTCGTCGAAGCAAGTTCAAGCAAACCTCAATGCCTTCATGAAGCTTCGGCCCAAGGCGACCAAGAGGAATCTCGGCGAAGGCCTTGCAGCTTCGCCACCTTGGCATCATTTTGGGACGAAGAAGATGCGAAGTCCTCTGGAGTCTTAAGTCTAAGCATCCTCGAGGAAGGGAGTACTAAGGCCTTGGTACGCGGGCACTAAACCAGGCGAAGACCTCGGACAAACATCCACAGTGAAAGGGCTAGGCGGAGGCATTCCAGGCGAAGGCACTTGGCGAAGACAATCCGGCGAAGCCTTCAATCTTAGAGAGGTAGCCGACCACTTTTGTGATAAAGCGCCCTTTTACGCAACAACTCGGGAATGAAACCTTTTTCTTTACAGAGAAAAAGACATGTGAACGCTTTTAAGATAACTTTTCCTTTTCACCTTTTTAGAAGCTTTTCATTCTACACGCACGCTATCTAAGCCGACTTCTTGCTCCAACCTTCCCCACTATATAAGCTAAGGGCAGCGTCATTGTAAGGTAGAACATATTATTGAATTTAAGAATTCGGCTGAAACACTTCCGGGAAGTTGTTGGCTTTTGTGTTCTCCAATCTTGCATTTCCATTTTCCCTAGTGATCCAGGCAAGAGGATCCCATCTCCTTTCCCAGGCATTTTCAAGGGCATTGCCTCACCCAGTAGTGAGGTGGTTCCCTTGGCCGACTTTGTATCTCCTTGTTCTTCCTCTGTTCTTCGTTTCCATTCTTGCTGGAAACCGCCTTCTTTCGAGCTAGATCCTCCGTTGTGATCGGTTATCCCACCGTGATCACATCAAGTGGTATCGAGCCAAAGCGCTCCTTTGGAGGTATTTGTGTTTCTTGTTTGGTTTCTTACGCTTAAAGAAATATTGGTCAATGAACTCGGTGAGACCAAATGATTGTTTAAAAGTGTGCACGACAAAGCCGGGAATTTTGAGTTTAACCCAAAGGAAGCGTATTTGTTGTCCAAAGCACAAAAGAAAAGTATTTGAAGAAAGAAAAGCATTGTGCGTTTACGTGACACAGGAATACTACTTGAATGTTAAATGCGTGTTCTTGTCAAAACACAAGTGAACAGTAATCTCGATCGACAAAGGTTTGAGAACTAAAACAAAAGTGTTTGTATTTGCAAGAGCCTTTTCAAAATCTTCCACTTTGTTTCTTTCGAACCCCAAACTCAACTCTAATCTCCCAAAGCGAGGCTAGTTTCAAGTAACTAGACATTTTCTTGAGTTTCAAGTTGCGGTTTTACTAGAGTTTTGTTTGTGTTTTCTTGCGTGTCCATCTTTGATCTCGGGTTGAGAGCGGTATCAAGTTTAGAGACCTTGTGAAAGCCTTAAGGGATAAAGCCGTTGAGAGAAACACGAGAGTGAGAGTACACACTCAGGGAGTGGTGAGATTCCGTTTCTGACTACATATTTTCAACAGAACTGTGTTACAGATGGTTTCGACAGACTCATCTCCACCTCATCCATCCCAGCTAGCTATGCAAAGCACGCTGGTAAAGATCTTACAGAGGCTAGATGACTTAGGAGCTCAAGTCACTCGGCGAATGAGCGACTAACGAGAGTGGAGGTAGCTCAAGGAAAGCAACCAGAGAGCTCGCAAGCCCACGAAGATGCCCATGCATCCCGGGCTCAAGGCGGAGTCACTCATACTACTTTCGATCCAGCTTCGGCGAGGACACAGGCTACCCCTCACAGCCGTCCAACCACTTCTACGAGTAGATCGTGGTGTTGATATCCTGGACAGTGATGATCAAGAGTACTACGCGGAGCCAACACCATAGTTTGCTAAAAGAAGGGTCTTCTTTGATAGTGATACGATCACGGGTACGCTTGACGCGAATCCACGAGATCGTACGGAAGCGCAGATCTAGCTCGGTGGAGTCGATTGAACAAAGAAGGATAGAGACGGCCACAGACACCTCCCAACTACGAGGTTGGGCAATATCTGCGATAAGCACAGGGAGGATGGAAGATCTAGCACCTCTTAACTACGAGATTAAGCAATACTAGATATTAAACTTGATGATATTAATCTATCAAGGGGATGGCGGAAAATAGCAGGGGGTGAGAACCGGGCTTAAGGAATTGTCCTTCTTAAGCTTTACATATGTTCTACCTATTAGGAGTCTGTCTTTCCTTTTATAGGGAAGGAAGGGAACAGCCTCTTACAAAAGACGCATGCATGCCATAAAGTGTACAGTACTTTTGCATGCATGTCAGCGAAAAGATAAAAAGGTCAAAAGTTCGCTCCCAAGTGTCGGCGTATAAGGCGGGAGGGGCCAGAATGGTCGGGAGTGGTTGGCCGACTGGATAAGCTGAGGTGGCTCTGTTTTAGGGCTCTGCTGATGGGAGACCCGACTCGGAAGGCCTCGCCTTTGTTGGCAAACTTTCTCAAAGGAGGCTTCGCCTAGTGGCCTCGCCTTTCCCTTTGAGACTTGCAACGAAGGCTCCGCCTTCGCTTGGAGGCTCCGCAGAAGAATATCCCTTAGCGTCTGAACTGTAAGTCTTCTTGTTGTGGAAGTGGCCTTTACCAGGAGGCTGGCTGGGATGACGTCGCCCAAGGGCTTTGCCTTCGCCAGGAAGCTTCGCTAGGAAGTACCGTCCGTATCTTAAAGACTTCTCGTGGACATTGTTGCATGAGGGCTTCGCAAAGGGGAGGGTTATGGAGATGGCTTCGCTGAAGGATTGGCCATCGCGAACTCCCTTGTTGGGAAGCCTAGCCCTCGCCTCGGGGCTTCGCGATAATGGCTCCGCTGGGGCTTCGCCGGTGTTCGGATGCCTTAGCATGATGCAGTTCATCCTTCGCCTTGAGACCTCACAGGACGGCTTTGCCAAAGTGGCTTGCCTTCGCCTGGATGTCTGTTTGCACGAAGCCTCTCCTACGCCTTGAGGCCTCTTTTAGGGTCCTCGCGTGAAGGCATTGCCCTTTCCATGTCCGGGGTTATTCCGGACCATTGGATTAGGCCGCCGGGGCCTCTAAACCCACTCGCCAAGGGTTTGCTCGAGCTTCACTCGACCGCCTCTTTGTCAGAGTCATCTTGTTGTTGCTTGGGGATCCCATGATCACATCGAGATAGGGCTCGTGGTCGAGTCTATCCCAACTGGGACTTCGTCGAAGACAAGGAAGCGGCGCGAGGAAGTGTCCACCGAGGTTTTAACCAAGACTTTTGAGGTAAAACACAAGCTCCGGACCCACAAGCCTTCGCCAATATAAAGCTTCATATACCACCCTTCTATGGGTCCGGTGATCCGAAGAGTACTTTACGTGGGTAGCTAAAACCGAGCGGATCATTGATATGATGGGGTACACCGATCGATAGCCTTAAAACTCGTGGTCATTGAATTCCATGACTATGCTCTCACTTGGTGGGAACAAGAACATCACGAGAGAGCAAGGATCCGACCCATCATTACTTGGGAGGATCTCAAGCGGGCCATGAAAAACCGGTTTGTGCCCAGCTACTACGGCGAGATTGTGCCCGAAGCTGCAACGCCCGATCCAAGGTCATCGCAACGTCGAGGAATACCGAAGGACCTTGAGAGGGCCTTGATGAGAGCCAACGTCAAAGAGGACGAAGAAGCTAAACTGGCCAGATTTTTATATGGCCTACGGGAGGACATCGCCAAAACAGTTGAGTTGTGCGACTACCGGGATTACCAAGACCTGGTACACAAGGCCATCCGGGTAGAAAAACAGCTGAAAAAGGGGGTTCCTATTATCCTGCTCACACACCCAGCAGGGGCCCAACCCACAAGACCCCCTCCTCCACTAAAGCGGCCCCGCCGAAACCATACACGCCTCCTGCGGCGACGCCCCCCCTCGCCAAAATTACCCCAACCCAAGACCCTCCTCCCAAGCTCAGTCAAAGCCCAACACCAGCGCTTATGAGGTCCCTCGATAGTCAAGGAGCATCGAATGCTTTATGTGTTTGGGAAAGGGACACTATGCGTGAGATTGCCCCAACAGAAGAGCCATGGTCATTCGGCCCAATGGGAACTGTCGAGTGAAGAAGAAGGAGAAGTTCTTCCCGAACAAGAGCATCACGAGAGTGAAGGAGAAGAGGGAGAGCTGCCGATGGACGGTCTCATATTAGTCACCAAGAGGGTTCTACAAAGCTCCCAAGTGTCACCGAGAGCACTCGGCGGGAAAATTTGTTCCAATCACGAGCCATGGTGAATGGGACCTGTGCGATCTCATTATTGATAGCGGGAGCTGTGTCAACGCCCGGCGAAGACATGGTTGCTGAACTGGGTCTTCGCACTATCGCCCATCCCAAGCCGTATCAAGCGCAATGGGTTGATGACAGGACTTTCGTGAAGGTCGTTAAACAAGTGGAAGTCCCGATAAAGATCGGCAAGTACGAAGATTCCATCACTTGTGATGTAGTGCGAATGCAAGCCACCCATATTCTCTTGGGCCGACCCTGGCAGTATGACAAGGAGGCCATACATTATGGCAAAGCCAACAAATATGCCCTCACTCACCTCAGTAAACTCTACACCTGCTTCCCTCACCCCAACCCAAGCTCACCGGGATCAAATTCACTGGCTAGTAAGGCCGAGAGAAAACGAAAGGGCGAGGCAGGAGAGCGGAGAGAAAATGGAGAGAAGGTTCAAGGAACCTTGAGTGAAGGAAGGGTGTGCACTAATGGGAAACACCCCGAGTGAGCCACGAGAAAACAAGAGTGCCTCCCTCCATTTGGCCAAAGAAAGGGATTTTAAAAGAGCATTTCTTGGAAACAAGATTTGTTTTCTCATGATCCCCACTCTTTGCATGTTATCTCTTGACAGTGTATATTCTCTTCCTTCCTATGTGCAGGAAGTCCTAAAAGAGTTTGATGAAGTATTCCATGAGCCGCGGACCCTTCCTCCCTATCGCGGCATCGAGCATCAGATCGACTTGCTTCCGGGGGCACCTTTACCCAATAAGGCCGCCTACCGGACCAATCCCCAAGAATCCAAAGAGATCCAATCGCAAGTACAAGAGTTGTTAGACAAGGGGTTCATCCGCGAAAGCCTGTCGCCATGCGCGGTACCAGTCATACTCGTACCAAAGAGCGATGGCACGTGGCGCATGTGCATGGACTGCCGCCCCATCAACTCTATCACTGTAAAGTATCGCCACCCTATACCTAGACTTGATGATATGTTAGACGAATTGAGTGGTGCATGTGTGTTTTCAAAAATTGACCTTAGAAGTGGCTATCACCAAATTCGAATGAAGGAAGGTGATGAATGGAAAACTGCTTTCAAAACCAAGATTGGTTTATATGAGTGGAACGTTATGCCCTTCGGGTTATCTAACGCACCAAGTACTTTTATGCGTCTAATGAATCATGTTTTGAGGCGTTTAATTGGAAAATTTGTGGTAGTATACTTTGATGACATACTAGTCTATTCTAAGAGCCATGAGGAGCATGTTGAGCACTTGAGGCGGGTCCTCGACACGCTTAGGTTAGAAAACTGTATGCCAAATTTGAGAAGTGTGTCTTCGCATCCCGGAAGTTAACTTTCTTGGATATGTAGTGGGTGCGAAGGGAGTCGGGGTAGACGAGAGTAAGATCGGTGCCATCCGGGATTGGCCTACTCCTAACTCTTTAAGCGAGGTAAGATCCTTCCTAGGACTTGCTAGTTTTACAGGAGGTTTGTTAAAGATTTCTCTTCCATTGCTGCCCCTTTACATGAGCTGGCTAAGAAAAATGTCGCCTTCGAATGGGGTCATCACGGAGAACTCTTTTAACAAATTGAAATCTCGTCTGACAAATGCCCCTCTACTTGCTTTGCCGAATTTCGACAAAGTATTCGAGGTGGAGTGCGATGCCAGTGGTATAGGCATCGGTGTTGTCTTGCACCAAGAAGGTCGTCCCATTGCCTTCTTTAGCGAGAAGTTGAGTGGAGCCACCTTGAACTACTCCACATACGACAAAGAGCTGTACGCTCTTGTGAGATCCCTGCAAACGTGGAGTCATTACTGCTGCCTAGGGAGTTTGTTATCCATACGGATCACTTGTCTTTGAAGTACCTTCAAGGGCAAGGAAATTTGAGCAAAAGGCATGTCAGGTGGGTAGAGTTCATCGAGTCTTTCTCCTATGTTATTAAATATAAAAAGGAAAAGAAAATGTTGTTCTTGATGCACTTTCTAGGAGATATGCCTTGTTAATAACTCTTGACGCTAAGGTTGTTGGTTTTGACCGCTTAAGAGGCATGTATGAGCATGATACGGACTTTGGCGAAATATTTGTTAATTGTGCCAAGGGTAGTCGAATGGCTACTATGTGTTTGATGGTTTCTGTTTAAGCTGAAAAGGTTGTGCGTTCCAAGAGGATCAATGCGCGAAGTCATCCTCAAAGAGGCACATGGAGGCGGACTCATGGGACATTTCGGTGTTCAAAAGACACTTGAAGCAGTGAAGGAAAACTTCTTTTGGCCCGGTCTGAAGAAGGACGTCACCAAGTTCTGCGCCAGATGCGTCACATGCCACCAAGCCAAGTCTACTCTGCAACCAAAAGGGAAGTACACTCCTCTCCCTACACCTTCCCTTCCTTGGGTCGATATAAGCATGGACTTTATAAGTGGTCTGCCTAGGACATCACATGGTCACGATGCTATTTTTGTGGTAGTGGATAGGTTTTCAAAATGGCACATTTCATTCCTGTCATAAAGCGAAGATGCATCGCATGTAGCTGATTTATTCTTTAGAGACATTGTGAAATACCATGGTCTTCCGCGGTCCATCGTCAGTGATAGGGATTCGCGGTTCCTAAGTCATTTCTGGCGAACCCTTTGGTCTAGATTAGGCACTAGTTTAATGTACTCAACCTCGAGTCACCCTCAAACTGATGGCCAAACCGAGGTGACCAACAGGACTCTCACCGCTATCCTACGGACCCTCCTTAGGAAGAATCTAAAAGAGTGGGAGAAATGCCTACCCCATGTGGAATTTGCATATAACAGGCTTACCATTCCTCTACTTCCCACAGTCCCTTTGAGGTTGTGTATGGTTTTAACCCTCTTACCCCATTGGATTTAGTTGCATTAGACTATGCTGAGCAGGTGGATATAGATGGGAAAGAAAAGGCCCAACGAATGAAGGACTTGCATACTAAGGTTCACAAACAGCTTGAGCGAAATAATGAAACTTATGCCAGAAGGGTCAATAAGGGTAGAAAATTTAGGAGTTTCCAAGTGGGGGATTGGGTATGGCTACATTTGAGAAAGGATCGTTTTCCCCAGGCTAGGAAAAATAAGCTTGCACCAAGAGGCGATGGCCCTTTTCAGATCACTAAGAAAATCGGTGATAATGCCTATGTACTAGACTTACCCTGTGATGGATCTTATAATGTGCATGCAACTTTTAACGTATGTGATTTGGCTCCTTTTGAAGGACAGGAAGAATTCAAGAATCCGCGGACGGATTCTTTCGAAGAGGGAGAGTATGATGAGGACATCGCCCCAAAAGGCTCTCAAGCTCAACCAAGCTCGCCAACACAAGTATGCGCACCCGCAGAGCCACTCCAAGGGGTTGGCGGACCCATGACCAGGGCTCGTCTGAAGCAAGTTCAAGCAAACCTCAATGCCTTCATGAAGCTCATGGCCCAAGACGACCAAGAGGAATCTCGAGCGAAGGCCTTGCAGCTTCGCCACCTTGGCATCATTTTGGACGAAGAAGATGCGAAGTCCTCTGGAGTCTTAAGTCTAAGCATCCTCGAGGAAGGGAGTACTAAGGCCTTGGTACGCGGGCTCTAAACCAGGGCGAAGACCTCAGACAAACATCCCTGTGAAAGGGCTAGGCGGAGGCATTCCAGCGAAGGCACTTGGCGAAGACAATCCGGCGAAGCCTTCAATCTTAGAGAGGTAGCCGACCACTTCTGACAGTAAAGCGCCCTTTTACCTGCAACAACTCGGGAATGAAACCTTTTTCTTTACAGAGAAAAGACATGTGAACGCTTTTAAGATAACTTTTTCCTTTTCACCTTTTTAGAAGCTTTTCATTCTGCACGCACGCTATCTAAGCCGACTTACTGCTCCAACCTTCCCACTATATAAGCTAAGGGCAGCGTCATTGTAAGGTAGAACATATTATTGAATTTAAGAATTGGCTGAAACACTTCCGGGAAGTTGTTGGCTTTTGTGTTCTCCAATCTTGCATTTCCATTTTCCCTAGTGATCCAGGCAAGAGGATCCAAGCGTAATATCTAGTATTGCTTGACCTTGTAGTCAAGAGGTGCTAGATCCCATCTCCTTTCCCAGGCATTTTCAAGGGCATTGCCTCACCCAGTAGTGAGGAGGTTCCCTTGGCCGACTTTGTATCTCCTTGTTCTTCCTCTGTTCTTTGTTTCCATTCTTGCTGGAAACCGCCTTCTTTCGAGCTAGATCCTCCGTTGTGATCGGTTATCCCACCGTGATCACATCACTTAACCAATCCAAAACTAGAACATAAATCATTCATGGGAATAACTTCATGCATAGTTCTAGATTTTGTAATGTCTAGCATGTCAATACTCAAAGAATCATTTGAGACAAATAAATCACTTGAGTATAGAGAATAGTTACCCTCCCTCAAAATTGAGGTTTCCTCTTGATGTGGTTGCTCTTCTTCCTCCATGGAAAGTGCATCTCCAAATGTTCCATTGAGCATGATAGAACAAGTACTTTGGCTAGGCTCACACTCTTGTTTTCTCTCATCTTTCTCTTTTATTGCACTCAAGTCACTCTCTTCTCTCATGGCCATCTGATACGATCACGGGTACACTTGACGCGAAGCCGCGAGATCGTACGGAAGCGCAGATCTAGCTTGAAGGAGTCGAGGAACAAAGAAGGATAGAGACGGCCACATACACCTCCCAACTACGAGGTTGGGCAATATCTGCGATAAGCCTGGGGAGTATGGAAGATCTAGCACCTCTTAACTACGAGATTAAGCAATACTAGATATTAAACTTGATGATAAACAATCAATCAAGGGGGATGGCGGAATATAGCAAGGGGGTGAGAACCGGGCTTAAGGAATTGTCCTTCTTAAGCTTTACATATGTTCTAGCTATTCTAGGAGTCTGCCTTTCCTTTTATAGGGAAGGAAGGGAACAGCCTCTTACAAAAGGCGCATGCATGCCATAAAGGTGTACAGTACTTTTGCATGCATGTCTGACGAAAAGATAAAAAGGCAAAAGTAGATAAGTTCGCTCCCAAGTGTCAGCGTAAAAGGCGGGAGGGGCCAGAATGGTCGGGAGTGGTTGGCCGACTGGATAAGCTGAGGTGGCTCTGCTTTAGGGCTCTTTCTGATGGGAGGCCCTGCTCTGAAGGCCTCGCCTTTGTTGGGAAGCTTTCACAGAGGAGGCTTCGCCTAGTGGCCTCGCCTTCTCCTTTGAGACTTGCAAAGAAGACTCCGCCTTCGTTTGGAGACTTGATGTGATCACGGGATCCCCAAGCAACAACACGATGTCCCAGACGAAGAGGCAGTCGAGTGAAGCTCGGAGCAAACCCTTGGCGAGTGGGTTCAGAGGCCCTGGCGGCCTAATCCGATGGTCTGGGATAACCCCAGACATGGAAAGGGCAATGCCTTCACGCGAGGACCCTAAAAGAGGCCTCAAGGCGTAGGAGAGGCTTCTGTGCAAAAAGGCATCCAGGCGAAGGCAAGCCACTTTGGCAAAGCCATCCCTGTGAAGTCTCAAGGCGAAGGATGAACTGCATCATGCTAAGGCATCCAGAACACTGGCGAAGCCCCCAGGCGGAGCCATTGCTGCGAAGCCCCGAGGCGAGGGCTAGGCTTCTTCCCCCCCCCCAAGAGAGTTCTGGCGATGGCCAAACCTTCAGGCGAAGCCATCTCCATAACCCTCCCCTTTGCGAAGCCCTCATGCAACAATGTCCACGAGAAGTCTTTAAGGTACGGACGGTACTTCCTGGCGTAGCTTACTTGCGAAGACCAAGCCCCTGGGCGAAGTCATCCCAGTCAGTCTCCTGGTTAAGGCTAAGTCTACAACAAGAAGACTTCCGATTCGACGCTAACTAAGGGGTATTCTTGCGGAGCCTCCAAGCGAAGGCGGAGCCTTCGTTGCAAGTCTCAAAAGGGAAGGCGAGGCCACTAGGCGAAGCCTCCTTTGAGAAGGTTTCCCAACAAAGGCGAGGCCTTCCGAGCCGGACCTCCCATCAGCAGAGCCCTAAAGCAGAGCCACCCCAGCTTATCCAGTCGGCCAACCACTCCCGACCATTCTGGCCCCTCCCGCCTTATACGCTGACACTTGGGAGCGAACTTTTTACCTTTTATCTTTTAAATGGACATGCATGCAAAAGTACTGTACACTTTATGGCATGCCTGCGACTTTTGTAAGAGGCTGTTCCTTTCCTTCCCTATAAAAGGAAAGACAAACTCCTAGAACCGGCAGAACATATGTAAAGCTTAAGAAGGACAATTCCTTAAGCCCGGTTCTCACCCCCTTGCTATATTCCGCCATCCCCCTTGATTGATCGTTTATCATCAAGTTTAATATCTAGTATTGCTTAATTTCGTAGTTAAGAGGTGCTAGATCTTCCATACTCCCCAGGCTTATCGCAGATATTGCCCAACCTCGTAGTTGGGAGGTGTCTGTGGCCGTCTCTATCCTTCTTTGTTCAATCGACTCCACCGAGCTAGATCTGCGCTTCCGTACGATCTCGCGGATTCGCGTCAAGCGTACCCGTGATCGTATCAAGTGGTATCAGAGCCAGATCGCTTTCTGGAGTTGTTTTGATTTCTTCTAGTTTAAACCCTTTTTATTTATACTTGTAGAATGATTTATCTTTGCTTTATTTTCAAACCGTGTTATACTCTGTTCGCTTATCTCGTATCCCTTCCCATATCCGCTTTTCGTTTAGGTTTATCTGTTGTGTTGATTCGGTGTTAGGAGTTGTTGTTGTGTTAGCAACTTCATAAATCAAAAAGTCAAAAAAAAAAAAAAGAAGAAGAAGAAGAAGAAAAGAAAGCAGTTGCGGTTTTGCGAAAGTCGCAAAATCTCAGTTTTATTCAAAACCGCAACGTGCCAAGATTTATACGCTCAAAAGAGTGAGGTTGTAGTTGAAAGTGAAGAGAAGTGGTGTATAAGGCTTGGTTGTAAAAAGCGTAGAAGAAATCGGATCTGTGTTCTTATTGTTCTTGGTGTTCATATGAATGTTCATATCTGTTCATTCCACAACTCATATGAACAGTGACCTTGATCTAATTTCGATTTCAAATTTGAGCCAAAAGTGTTTGTGCGCCAAAACCTCATTTCTAACCCTCTTATATATCCGTTGCCGAAACACCCCCCTCCATTTTAACCTAGCTTGCTTCAAGTAACTAGTACTTCTAACTTAAAGATTTTTGCATGCTATTGGTTATCTTGTGATATTCATTATCGGGTTTTGGCCTTGGAAAGAGCAAGCTCTGAGAGCTAAGCAAGAGGAAAGAAAGAAAGCCGAGTGTGACCCCCTCGCGAAAGGGCAGACCCCTTTCGCGGCAGGAGAGAACCCCAAACACGTGAGGAGTTTGAGCGGACTAATTTTATTGTTTAAATGTGCAGGAGACCCCATGGCAGATAAATATTTCTATGGGGTTGATGATGTGATCACGGAGGGGGTAAGTGATCACGAGCTCGGATCTAGCTCGAAGGAGGCGGTTTCCAGCAAGAATGGAAACGAAACAGAGGAAGAACACGAAGGAAACAGAGTCGGCCAAGGGAACCTCCTCACTACGAGGTGAGGCAATGCCCTTGAAAATGCAGGAAAGGAAAATGGGACCTAGAACCTTTTGACTACGAGATCAAACAATGCTAGGTATTATATTGGATCCTCTTGCAATGGATCACTAATGGATTGGTGGAGCAAGATTTGAGACCCACGAAGAACAATATGCGTACTTCCGCAAATATGTGTTCTTACAAAATGAGTTCTGCCTAATACTTAGGTTACAACCTCCTTTTATAGAAGGAGAAAGAAAGAAGGAAATAATAAAAGATGTCTTGACAAGGGGACAGCTCCCTGGATCTATGGTAGGCGAAATGAGAGGTGGCAGCGGATGTGACATTGTAGGCTACACTGCTTTGCGGCTCCCATTTCCCCATGAATTGCTTTCGGCGGGAAAAGGGAAGAAGAGGGCCTCTGCACAAGTTGAAGGGTTCGCGACTTGCGTATGGAGCCCCTTTACATTTGGCGAACACCTGGGCTTCGCTTGTCTTCTGGAAATGAGGCACAGGGTCTTCGCCAACGACCATGGGGGTCGCAAAGAGCCATGGCTTTGCAAATGGCCTTGACTTCGCCAAAGGCCAAGGGTTCGCCAATAGGGTAGGGGTGCGCCAAGAACATTGCGACCACGGACTTGCCTTGGGGCCTCGCCGGTGCCTAGAATGCTGCTTCTTCTTCGCCCGTGCCTTCGCCAAGGGCCCTTTAGACCTTCTGGATGAAGGGTCGCGCCTTGTCTCAAAAATGGGGCTGATGTCCACATCATACCCTCCCTCTTCAGAAGAATCCGTCCTCGGATTCATAAGGAAATTGTCCCTACAAATCTTAAGACACCACAACAAACTTGAAGAAGCATCAAGGGTTAGTGAACTAAAAGCGTTAGACATCAAAGTTCCCCTAAAAATAGACTGAAGGAATGAGATGGACATTCCGCCCTTTCTCTTCGCTTCACTCTTATACTTAGCCTTAAGACATACCCACATAGTTATTCCGGGATCAAATATAAGCCTCGGCCATTCAAGGGCATGGCCCCAATGTACCGGGCCTAAATCATATCCCAAAACAGACATGGGATCGCCCGTTATGTCACCCAAACCATGTTTAATGTTAAGAGATGAGAGATTAGAAGCACAGTTACCCATGTTCACTCTCTCCCTCTTGCTCCTTTCTTCCTTACCGAGAGGGGGTGACACTTCCTTCCCGGATTGTTGAAGGCTTCCTTCAGCCTTGCTGTCCACAGCGATCTGTACATTCAAAGAAGATAAACAAGGGGGTTGCAAGACAGAAATTAGTGGAAAAGTTGGGTCTGTTGAAGGCATGTTTTCCTCACTTCCACTATTTTGGCTCATGGAGCTTCCCTCTTGTTTTCTCTCTGCTTTCTTCTCAATCTCTTCTCTCGGATCGCTCTCTTTCTCGCTCAAGGTCTCTTGGACCGCCTCGCGTTTCTCTCTTTCTTCTCTTTTCTTTCCCCTCGTATTTTCTCCTTTCCTCTCAGTTGTTTTCCTCTCAACCTTACCACCGGTTGCAGCTTCCTCCATGTGTCCTTGTAACATCTGGTCCTGGACCATAAGTACAAGTTGCTTTAGCTCGTCAATGATAGTGGAGGAGCTGGGTCTTTGAGGCACTTCTGGTGTTGCTTCGCCCTGTTGGTCAGGAGGTGATTGGCGCGACGAAGCAAACTTGTGAGTGGGGGTCCTCGCTGGCTTCCTGTTGGTGGATGGAAAACCGCGGATGAAAGGGGGCTCCAAGCTGGGCGTCGTACAGCTAGGATACGACGGTATGGGTGAATAATAGGAGTAGGAGGGTAGCGATAATGAGAGGAGTCATCTTGGCGATGGCATGGGTTCGCCACCAATTGTTCGAGTGGTCTAGGCACTGAATGAAGCTCATATGCGGCAGGTATGGAGGGTCGTATTCAGAGGATGGGGTCGGTTCGGGCCAGGTTTCTTGGCCAAGGGGGTACTCTGAATAGTTCCCTGAATATGTATGGTCGAGGGTTTCCTCCGCCCAGAAATCAGATTCTTGATAACAAGGATCCGATTCCGGGTAGTAGTCCTCTTCCACATATTCCATGAAACTCAAATCCCGCACATGTGGATAGTATTGGGAAACCTCGCCACTCTCCCTTAGTGTTTACACTCCCTTCTCGTGTTTAGAACACAACGGTTCTTTCAAGCCTCAAAACTTACCACCAATCTCGATTAAGATCAAATGCGAACATGCAAAGAATATCCAATGAAATCTTAGCAATATCCGAAACAAGTAAAGCACAAAGTTCTAGTTACTCGAACTAGGATTTGGGGTTGGTTGGTGGTTGATAGAAGTTGGAAATGATATAGAAAAGGCTTTTCACACATGTAAACACAAAAGTTCAGGTTTCGAAATTATTTTCGATCTGTGAGTCTTGTTTACTCGAGTTTCGGATGAACTCTTCAAGACACTTAGAACTTTTTCCCGAAGTTATGAACTGATTCGAATATTTCTTTTTCTGTAAACTCTTGTTCTTTTGCACACAGGGAATCTCTTTTCTTTTTTCAAATCCGAAATAACTCACAGATTTATGAACCTTCAAGAACTTTAAACAAGGATAACAAATATTCGGTTTCTCTCAAGAGATCATTAACCGAAACTTTTCTTCAAGTTTTTGAAAGAACAACAAAGGTTTTAACTTGAAGAAACTAAACAACTGATACGGTAAGATACCTCCAATGAGCGCTTTGGCTCTGATACCAACTGATGTGATCACAGGGGAGGTAAGTGATCACGAGCTCGGATCTAGCTCGAAGGAGGCGGTTTCTGGCAAGAATGGAAACGAAGAACAGAGGAAGAACAAGGAGATAAAAAGTCGGCCAAGGGAACCTCCTCACTACGAGGTGAGGCAATGCCCTTGAAAATGCCTGGGAAAGGAAAATGGGACCTAGAACCTTTTGACTACGAGATCAAACAATGCTAGGTATTATATTGGATCCTCTTGCAATGGATCACTAATGGATTGGTGGAGCAAGATTTGAGACCCACGAAGAACAATATGCGTACTTCCGCAAATATGTGTTCTTACAAAATGAGTTCTGCCTAATACTTAGGTTACAACCTCCTTTTATAGAAGGAGAAAGAAAGAAGGAAATAATAAAAGATGTCTTGACAAGGGACAGCTCCACTGGATCTATGGTAGGCGAAATGAGAGGTGGCGCGGATGTGACATTGTAGGCTACTGCTTTGCGGCTCCCATTTCCCCATGAATTGCTTTCGGCGGGAAAAGGGAAGAAGAGGGCCTCTGCACAAGTTGAAGGGTTCGCGACTTGCGTATGGAGCCCCTTTCATTTGGCGAACACAGGCTTCGCTTGTCTTCTCGGAAATGAGACACGGGGTCTTCGCCAACGACCATGGGGGTCGCAAAGAGTGATGTGATCACGGTGGGGAAACGTGATCACGAACTCGGATCTAGCTCGTTGGAGGCGGTTTCCAGCAAGAATGGAAACGAAGAACAGAGGAAGAACACGAAGGAAACAGTGTCGGCCAAGGGAACCTCCTCACTACGAGGTGAGGCAATGCCCTTGAAAATGCCTGGGAAGTGAGATGGGATCTAGCACCTCTTGACTACAAGGTCAAGCAATACTAGATATTATGCTTGGATCCTCTTGCCTGGATCACTAGGGAAATGGAAATGCAAGAGTGGAGAACACAAAAGCCGATGACTCCCGGGAGTGTTTCACCAATTGCTTAAATTCAATAATATGTTCTAGGTTACAATGGTGACTGCCACTTAGCTTATATAGTGGAGTGAAATGGAAGAAGTAAAAGGAGTATTTCGAATGTGCATGTGTGCGAAAGTACAAAGTACTTTTGCACGCTTACTGAGTGAAAAGCTTCTAAAAAGGTAAAAAGGTAAGGCTAGCCTAAAAGTGGTTGTTTGTCTATCCGAGTATCGGCGGAGAAAAGACACCATGTGTCGGGTTTGGTCGGTCAACCGGTGAAGCTCGGAGATGACGCGAAAGGCCTTCGCTAGGAGCCTTCGCTAGAATGCCTCCGCCGGGTGCCTTCGCGGAGTTGCCCTTGGCTGAGGCCTTCTCCTTCGCCAAGTGTTCGCGCGCTTAAGACTGGGCTGCTCCCTTCTTCAAGAACGCTTATGCTTAAGACTCCAAGGGGCTTCGCACACTCTGCGTCCAGCGCGATGCCGAGTTGGTGGAGTTGTAAGGCCTTCTCCCGAGACTCCTCTCGATCGTCCTGCGCCATGAGCCTCATGAAAGCATTAAGGTTCGCTTGGACTTGTTTCAGCCGGGACCTGGTCATGGGTCCGCCAAGGCCTTGGAACGGACCGAGGGGTCGCGCGTGCTTGAGGTTGTGGGTCTTACGGAACTGAGGGTCCTTTGGGGCGATGTCCTCATCATACTCTCCTTCTTCAAAAGAATCCGTCCGCGGATTCTTAAAATCTGCTTGTCCTTCAAAGGGAGCTAAATCACAAACGTTAAAAGTTGCATGTACATTATAAGAGCCATCGCAAGGTAAGTCAAGTACATAAGCATTTTCTCCTATTTTTAGTGATTTGAAAGGGCCATCGCCTCTTGGTGCCGCTTGCTTTTCCTAGCACTGGGAAATCGATCTTTTCTTAAATGTAACCATACCCAATCCCGACTTGAAAACTTCTAAATTTTACGCCCTTATTAACTCGCTTGCGTAAGACTCGTTAATTTTCTCAAGTTGTTTGTGAATCTTAGCATGCAAGTCCTTCATGCGTCGGGCCTTTTCTTTCCCATCTACGTCCAATTGTTCGGTGTAGTCTAATGCGATTAAGTCCAAAGGGGTTAAAGGATTGAAGCCATATACAATCTCAAAAGGACTATGGGATGTAGAGGAATGGTAGGCTCGGTTATACGCAAACTCTACATGAGGCAAGCATTTTTCCCATTCTTTCAGATTTTTCCTAAGGAGGGTGCGCAGGATAGTGGTGAGGGTCCTATTAGTCACTTCGGTTTGGCCGTCTGTTTGAGGGTGACTGGATGTGGAGTACATCAGACTGGTGCCTAGCCTAGACCAAAGGGTTCGCCAGAAATGGCTTAGGAATCTCGAATCTCTATCGCTAACAATGGATCGCGGGAGGCCATGATACTTAACGATGTTATTAAAGAACAATTCCGCCACATGAGAGGCATCTTCAGTTTTATGACATGGGATGAAATGGGCCATTTTGGAGAACCTATCAACTACCACAAATATAGCATCATGACCATGCGATGACCTAGGTAAACCACTTATAAAGTCCATGCTTATTTCAACCCAAGGAACAGAAGGTGTGGGAAGAGGAGTGTACTTCCCTTTCGGTTGGAGAGTCAACTTGGCCTGGTGGCATGTGACACATCGGCGCAAGCTTTGGTGACATCCTTCTTCATGCCGGGCCAGAAGAAGTTCTCCTTAACGGCCTCAAGCGTCTTTTGGACACCGAAGTGTCCCATGAGACCACCTCCATGTGCCTCCTTGATGATCACTTCGCGCATTGACCCTCTCGGGACGCACAACCTTTTCAACTTAAACAGAAAACCATCAAAAACATAGTAGCCTCTTTGGCTTCCTTTAACACAGTTGGCAAATATTTCACCAAAATCCACATCATGTTCATACATTCCTTTTAAACCCTCAAAACCAACAATCCTCGTATCGAGAGTCATGAGTAATGCATACCTCCTTGATAGAGCATCAGCAACGACATTGTCTTTGCCCTTTTTATACTTAATAACATAGGAGAAAGACTCAATGAACTCTACCCACCTAACATGCCTTTTGCTCAAATTTCCTTGTCCTTGAAGGTACTTCAAAGACAAGTGATCCGTATGGATTACGAATTCTCTAGGCAGAAGATAGTGGCTCCACGTTTGTAAGGATCTCACAAGAGCGTATAGCTCTTTGTCATACGTGGAGTAATTCAGGGTGGCTCCACTCAACTTTTCACTAAAAAAGGCGATGGGATGACCTTCTTGGTGCAAGACAGCACCGATGCCTAAACCACTGGCATCGCACTCAACCACGAACACTTTGTCGAAGTTTGGCAAAGTGAGTAGAGGAGCATTTGTCAGACGAGATTTCAATTCGTTAAAAGATTTCTCTTGCGACTGACCCCATTCAAAGACGACATTCTTCTTAGCCAGTTCATGCAAAGGGGCAGCAATGGAAGAGAAGTCTTTAACAAATCTCCTGTAAAAACTAGCAAGTCCTAGGAAGGACCTGACCTCAGTTAAGGAGTTAGGAGTAGGCCAGTCCCGAATGGCACTGATCTTACTCTCGTCTACCTTGACTCCCTTCGCACCCACGACATATCCAAGAAAGTTAACTTCCTGGGATGCGAATACACACTTTTCAAATTTGGCATATAGTTTTCTAACCTAAGCGTATCAAGGACTTGCCTCAGATGCTCAACATGCTCCTCATGGTTCTTAGAATAAACTAGTATGTCATCAAAGTATACTACCACAAATCTCCCTATGTAATGCCTCAAAACATGATTCATCAGACGCATGAAAGTACTTGGTGCGTTAGATAACCCGAAGGGCATAACATTCCACTCATACAAACCAATCTTGGTTTTGAAAGCAGTTTTCCATTCATCACCTTCCTTCATCCGAATTTGGTGATATCCACTTCTAAGGTCAATTTTTGAAAACACACAAGCACCACTCAATTCGTCTAACATGTCATCAAGTCTAGGTATAGGGTGGCGATACTTTACTGATGATAGAGTTGATGGGGCGACAGTCCATGCACATGCGCCAAGTGCCATCGCTCTTTGGTACGAGTATGACTGGGACCGCGCATGGCGACAAAGCCGCGGATGAACCCTTTGTCTAACAACTCTTGAACTTGCGACTGGATCTCTTTGGATTCTTGGGGATTGGTCCGGTAGGCGGCCTTGTTGGGTAAAGGTGCCCCCGGGAGCAAGTCGATTTGATGCTCGATGCCGCGATATGGAGGAAGGGTTCGCGGCTCATCAAATACTTCGCCGAATTCTTTCAGGACTTTCTGCACATAGAAAGGAAGAGAAGACACATTGTCAAGTGTTAGCATGCAGTGAGTGGGGATCAGGAGAAAACAGGTCCTGTTTCCAAGGAACGCTCTTTTAAAATCCCTCTCTTTGGCTATGGGAGGAAGACACTCTTGTTTTCTCGTGGGCTCTCTCGGGGTGTTTCCCATTAATGCACACCCTTTCCGTTCACTCAAGGTTCCTTGAACCTTCTCACCATTTTCTCTCCGCTCTCTGCCCTCCCCTTTTCTTTTTCCCTCAGACTTACTAGCCAGATGGATTTGATCCTGATGGGCTTGAGTTGGGGTGAGGGGAAGCAGGTGTATGGTTTCTTGAGGTGAGTGAGGGCATATTTGTTGGCTTTGCCATAATGTATGGCCTCCTTGTCATATTGCCAGGGTCTGCCCAAGAGGATGTGGGTCGCCTGCATGCGCACTACATCACAAGTGATGGAATCCTCATACTTGCCGATCTTGATTGGGACCTCGACTTGTTTGACAACCTTTACAAAGGTTCTGTCGTCGACCCACTGCAGCTGATACGGTTTAGGATGTATGATGGTGGGGAGGCCTAAATCAGCGACCATGTCTTCGCTGGCAGCGATGACACACCTTCCGCTGTCAATAATGAGACTGCACAGAGTCCCATTCACCATGGCTCTTGATTGGAAAAGATTTTCCCGCTGATTACTTTCGGTGACACTTGGGAACTTTGCAGACCCTCTTGGTAACTAATATGAGACCATCCATAGGAGCTCTCCCTCTTACGCTTCACTCTCATGTTGCTCTTGCTCGGGATAGCCCTCTCCTTCCTCTTCACTAGACAATTCCCGTTGGGCCGCATTACCATGGCTCTTCGGTTGGGGCAATCCTCGCATAGTGTCCCTTGCCCAGGCACTTAAAGCATTCGATGCTCCTTGACTGCCGAGGGCCCTCATTAGTGGTGGCGTTGGGTTTCGGCTGAGGTTGCGAGGAGGGTCTTGTGTTGGGGTAACTTTGGCGAGGGGGTGGCATCGCCGCAGAAGATGCGTATGGTTTTGGCGGGGGCGGTCTGGGGAAGGGGGTCTTCTTTGCTTGGGGCCTGCCGGGGTAGGAGCAGTGGTAGTAAGAGTTTCCCTTCGTAGTTGTTTCTCCACCCGAATGGCCTTATGCACCGGATCTTGGTAATCCCGGTAATCGCATAGTTCAACTGTCTTGGCGACGTCCTCCCGTAGGCCATATAAGAATCTGGCCAACTTAGCCTCCTCGTCCTCCTTGACGTTGGCCCTCATCAGGGCCCTCTCAAGGTCCTTCTGGTATTCTTCGACACTGCGATTACCCTGGATAAGGCGCTGCAACCTCTGAGCACAATCTCGGTCATAGTAGCTGGGTACGAATCGGTTCTTCATGGTTCTTTTAAGATCTTCCCACGTAGTGATAGGGCGACATCGGATCCTGGCTCTTTCGTGGTGCTCTTGCTCCCACCTGGTGTGAGCATATTCATGAAACTCAATAACCACAAGTTTCGTGGCTATAGCGTCGGTGTATCCCATCATATCAATGATCCGCTCAGTCCTAGCCACCCATGTGAAGTACTCTTCCGGATCACCGGACCCGTAGAAGGGTGGTATTTGAAGCTTGATGTTGGCGAGGGCCTGTTGGTCCCGGGCCTCGCGCCCTACCTCCTGTGTCTCGTTGAACCCTCGGTGAACTCGGCCTCGCTCCGCTTCTTCCTCTTCTTCGAGGTCTCGATGGAGATAGGCTCGCTTGAGCTCTATCGGGAAAGACTCTTCTTTTAATAGGCTTTGGTGGTGGCTCGCGTAATATTCCTGGTCATCACCGTCTGTGATGTCAACACCACGATCTATTCTTGTGGAAGTGGTCGGACGACTGTGTGGGGTAGCCTGTGGCTTCATCGATGTAGGGTCGAAAGTGGTATGGGTGACTCCATCTTGAGCCCGCGATGCATGGGCGTCATCGTGGACTTGCGAGCTTTCCGGTTGCTTCCTTGAGCTACCTCTACTTTCGTCGCCGCTCATTTGTCATGGCGACTTGAGCTCCCGATTCGTCCAACCTCTGTAAGATCTTCGTGAGCGTTGTGCACCGCTAGCCGGGATGGATGAGGGGGATGAGTCTGTTGATACCATCTGTGACACAGTTCTGTTAAAGATATGTAATCAGAAAAGAAGCTCACCACTCCCTGAGTGTTTACTCTCACTCTCGTGTTTCTCTCAACAACTTTGCCACTTCGGCTGTTCACCGCCGGCTTTTACAAGTTCTCTAAACTTGATACCGTTTTCAACCTTAGATCAAAGATGAACACGCAAGGAAACACAAACAAAACTCTAGTAAAACCGCAACTTGCAACTCAAAAGAATGACTAGTTACTTGAAACCGATTTTGTGGGATATCGGGCTCTAAGATACTTGGTTGGAAGTTTAGAAAAGGCTTTTGCAGACACAAACACTTCTTGTTTAAGTTTGGAAACTATTTGTCCGATCAATCTTACTGCTCACTTGTGTTTTGGGACGAACACGTAAGAACATTCAAGAACTTTTCCAACGAAACTTGCTCAATACATTTCTTTCTTTAAACGCTTTTTCTTTTCACACTTGTCGCTCAGACAACTCTTTTGGCTTATTTCGAAAATACTTGGCTTACACAAGCACACTTTTAAACAACTTTTCGGTCTCAATGAGATCATCAACCGACACTCCTTCAAGTGTAAGAAAAGGTAACAAAAGATTTTGCTTGAAGAAAACTCAACAACTGATACGGTACCTCCAGCAAGCACTTTGGCTCTGATACCAACTGATGTGATCACGGTGGGGAAACGTGATCACGAACTCGGATCTAGCTCGTTGGAGGCGGTTTCCAGCAAGAATGGAAACGAAGAACAGAGGAAGAACACGAAGGAAACAGTGTCGGCCAAGGGAACCTCCTCACTACGAGGTGAGGCAATGCCCTTGAAAATGCCTGGGAATGAAGATGGGATCTAGCACCTCTTGAATACAAGGTCAAGCAATACTAGATATTATGCTTGGATCCTCTTGCCTGGATCACTAGGGAAATGGAAATGCAAGAGTGGAGAACACAAAAGCCGATGACTCCCCGGGAGTGTTTCAGCCGAATTGCTTAAATTCAATAATATGTTCTAGGTTACAATGGTGACTGCCACTTAGCTTATATAGTGGAGTGAAAAGAAAGAAGTAAAAGGAGTATTTCGAATGTGCATGTGTGCAGAAAGTACAAAGTACTTTTGCACGCTTACAGAGTGAAAGGCTTCTAAAAAGGTAAAAAGGTAAGGCTAGCCTAAAAGTGGTTGTTTGTCTATCCGAGTATCGGCGGAGAAAAGACACCATGTGTCAGGTTTGGTCGGTCAACTGGTGAAGCCTGGAGATGACGCGAAAGGCCTTCACTAGGAGCCTTCGCTAGAATGCCTCCGCCGGGTGCCTTCGCGGAGTTGCCCTTGGCTGAGGCCTTCTCCTTCGCCAAGTGTTCGCGCGCTTAAGACTGGGCTGCTCCCTTCTTCAAGAACGCTTATGCTTAAGACTCCAAGGGGCTTCGCACACTCTGCGTCCGGTAGCGATGCCGAGTTGGTGGAGTTGTAAGGCCTTCTCCCGAGACTCCTCTCGATCGTCTGCGCCATGAGCCTCATGAAAGCATTAAGGTTCGTTTGGACTTGTTTCAGCCGGGACTGGTCATGGGTCCGCCAAGGCCTTGGAACGGACCGAGGGTCGCGCGTGCTTGAGGTTGTGGGTCTTCGGAACCCGAGGGTCCTTTGGGGCGATGTCCTCATCAAAGAGCCATGGCTCGCCAACGACCACTGGGGTTGCATCGCCAAAGGCCAAGGGTTCGCCAATGGGGCATGGGTGCGCCAAGAACCTTGCGACCACGGACTTGCCTCGGGGCCTCGCCGGTGCCTAGAATGCTTCTTCTTCTTCCGTGCCTTCGCCAAGGGCCCTTTAAACCTTCTGGATGAAGGGCCGCGCCTTGTCTCAAAAATGGGGCTGATGTCCACATCAGTTGATCTATCAGTGGGGCGATACCAGCTTAGAAAAGACTTATGGCATTGGATGGAGAAGTTGGAGTACCACTTCTGGTGCTCCCCACTTCGTGGTGAAAAAATGTTGAGCCAAGCCATAAGGCGCCTAAAAGGAGAGGCCAAGGAATGGTGTCGCCGAGAGTTCGCTGAAAGAGAGCGATACGCTGAAGCCCCCATCCAGACTTGGAGTGAGTTGAAGAGGTTGATGTGGCGACGTTATGGACTCTGTCAAGAAGAGCCACCCCCTCCATACTACTCCCAAGCGAGGGCCCCCATGCGCCCTGCACCCAAGACTCCAGTCGAGACTCCGCCACCATACTCCACTCGACGGGTCTTCGCCTCGGGCGAACCAACTTCCTTCCGGGAGAGGAGGCGAGGACCCCATCGCCACAAACCCCCTTGGTTGGGCCGCGCACCCCACCGCCCAATACTTGCGCAGCCCATACCTACACCACAAATCCCAACCCTCACCAAAATCCAAAAGAAGAGACTCTCGCCCAAGAGATTAAAAGGCTCAAAGATGAGTACTTAGAATATGAGCGGGTGAGAAGAAAAAGGAAAGAGAGAAGAAAAGAGAGAGCTCTCCAAAGCCAAATGAGTGAAAAGAAAGACTCACCCGGGCCTTCTACCATACTCCAAGAAGAACTAACCGTTTCAACTTCTCAAGCTTGTTGTTCTTCTTTGGCTGTGCAAGAAAAAGAAGAGGCCGCGGACGCGCGAAGAGTTGAAGAAAGCGAAGGCGCTTTGGAAGAAGGCAGAGCTCATTTGGGAGTCCCAACTGAATCCCCACTCGAGGAAGAAGCCACACCGTTCTGAAGGAGAAGAAGATGATATGCGAAGCAGTCTACGCCTCCCTAACTTGGGAGAAGGTAACTTGTCTCTTCTCTTCAAAGAGCACAGTATACGCAAGAGTGCGAATCTGTGGTTTCCTTGAGTCTGCATGATACGATCATGGGTTATGGTTCAGTCATTGGTTCGACACCTGACCCATTGTTCGTATATATATTCGGGACCCCCCCAGATGCCATGTTTGACATGCTTAGAATGCATGCGTTAAGGAAGGACCCCTTTGTTCCACGAGAGACATCCATGCCTTTCCTTAACAAACATGAGCATCTTAAAATAAATCGAGCTGAAACCATGTTAATGGTTGAGGTGGAGAGAGAGAGCGACCTGTTCATCTCTCAACCTCTTGCTTATGCTAATGCTAGTCTCTGTGCGTTGCAGTCCGAAGTTCTTTCTACGACTAGCTTAGTTTCTTCTTCTTGGTCTCGGGAAGCACATATGCATGTGCTTGGCGAAGGTAAAGCTTCCTTGACCCCCACCCCTGATTCCATGAGCAGAGGTCTAAAGTCTTTGGACCGCATGCTTTCCTTGAGTACAAAGTTCTTGTTAAATGTCTACAATACTCTAGGAAGCATGTCATGAATTTTTATAAACTGTTCATGATCACGATGCATATAGGAGTTGTCATGCTCATGCATACATATGCATCGCCACCGCGACCCCCCCCAGTCTCCGGTTAAGTTTCGTTTACTAACCTCTAATGCTCTCCAAAGTTTGTTGTGCTTGTTTTCAATTGTAGGAAAAATTTCTTCCCTTAAGATTCGAGGACGAATCTTTTTAAGAGGAGGAATGATGTGATCATGGGATCCCCAAGCAACAACAAGATGACCCAGACAAAGAGGCAGTCGAGTGAAGCTCGGAGCAACCCCTTGGCGAGTGGGTTCAGAGGCCCTGGCGGCCTAATCTATGGTCCGGACTAGCCCCAGACATGGAAAAGGCAACGCCTCCACGCAAGGACCCTAAAAGAGGCCTCAAGGCGTAGGAGAGGCTTCTGCACAAAGGCATCCAGGCGAAGGCAAGCCACTTTGGCAAAGCCGTCCCTATGAAGTCTAAAGGCGAAGGAAGAACTGCATCATGCTAAGGCATCCAGAAAACTGGCGAAGCCTCCATGCGAAGCCATTCCTGTGAAGCCTCAAGGCGAGGGCTTGGCTTCTCAAACAAAGGAGTTCGCGATGGCAAAACCTTTAGGCGAAGCCATCCCCCTAAACCCCCCCCCCTTGAGAAGCCCTCATGCACCAATGTCCACGAGAAGTCTTTAAGGTAACGGACGGTACTTCTGGCGAAGCTTCTGGCGAAGGCGAAGCCCTGGCGACGTCATCCCAGCAAGTCTCTGGCAAAGGCAACGTCTACAACAAGAAGACTTCCAGTTCAGACGCTAAGGGTTATTCTTCTGCGGAGCCTCCAAGCAAGGCGAAGCCTTCTTTGCGAAGCCTCAAAAGGGAAGGCGAGGCCACTAGGCGAAGCCTCCTTTGAGAAGGCTTCCCAACAAAGGCGGAGCCTTCCGAGCCGGGCCTCCCATCAGCGAAGCCCCAAAGCGAGCCACCTCAGCTTATCCAGTCGGCCAACCACTCCCGACCATTCTGGCCCCTCCCGCCTTATACGCTGACACTTGGGAGCGAACTTACCTACTTTTACCTTTTTATCTTTTCGTCAGACATGCATGCAAAAGTACTGTACACTTTATGGCATGCATGCACCTTTTGTAAGAGGCTGTTCCCTTCCTTCCCTATAAAAGGAAAGGCAGACTCCTAGAATAGTTAGAACATATGTAAAGCTTAAGAAGGACAATTCCTTAAGCCCGGTTCTCACCCCCTTGCTATATTCCGCCATCCCCTTGATTGATTGTTTATCATCAAGTTTAATATCTAGTATTGCTTAATCTCGTAGTTAAGAGGTGCTAGATCTTCCATACTCCCCAGGCTTATCGCAGATATTGCCCAACCTCGTAGTTGGGAGGTGTCTGTGGCCGTCTCTATCCTTCTTTGTTCATCGACTCCACCGAGCTAGATCTGCGCTTCCGTACGATCTCGCGGCTTCGCGTCAAGCGTACCCGTGATCGTATCAAGACTCAGAAGAATATCCCTTAGTTAGCGATGATTTGAAGGTTGTCGTGGCCTTCTCTGGGAAGGAAGTTCGGTTCGCCCGAGGGCGCCTTTATCTTAAAGACCCGTTCAAGCTTGCGAGTTATGGTGCTTCGCGGAGCCATCGCCGAACTCCTTTGTTGGGAAGCCTAGCCTCGCCTTGAGGCTTCGCCGAATGGCTTCGGGAGGCTTGATGCCTTAGCATGATGCAGTTCATCCTTCGCCTTGAGACTTCACTAGCATGCTTGGCCAAAGTGGCTTGCCTTCGGGAGTGCACGAAGCCTCTCCTATGAGGAGGGTCCTCGCGTGAAGGCATTGCCCTTTCCTTGTCTGGGGTTAATCCAGACCATCGGGTTATGATGTGGACATCGCCCCTATTTATGAGTTAAGAGGCAACCATTCCTCCAGAGGGTCTAAAGGGCCCTTGGCGAAGGCATGGACGAGGAAGAAGTCGCATTCTAGGCATCGGCGAAGCCCCAGAGGCAAAGTCATGCTCGCAAGGATCTTGGCGAACCCAGGCCCCATTGGCGAACCCTTGGCCTTTGGCGAAGTCATGGTCTTGGCGAAGCCATGCTCATTGGCGAACCCATGGTCCTTGGCAAGGACCCTGAACAATACTTCCAGACGCAAGCGAAGCACAGGTGCTCGCCAAGCAGAGGAGGCTTCCATACGCAAGTCAGGCGACCCCCTTCAACTTGTGCAAAGGCCCTCTTTCTCCCATTTCCCGCCAAACTACAATTCCTGGGAAATTGGGAGCCGCTAAAGCAGGTAGTCTACACAGTCTACACTGTCACCTCGTCTGCCACCTCTCAATTCGCCCACCATAGAACCAGGAAGCTGGTTCCCTTGTCCAGTCATTCATTATTTTCCTTTACCATTTTTCTTCTATATAAGGCAGCTTGTAACCATTGTAAAGGTAGAACATATTTATAAGAAATCAGAAATACTCCAAGTGAGGTTTTGGCTTTCTTGTTCTCATTTCTTGCATTCCATCTCCTTAAGTGATCCGTGCAAGAGGATCCAACATAATATCTAGTATTGTTTGAACTTGTATTCAAAAGGTGCTAGATCCCGCTTCCTTCCCCCGGCATTTTCAAGGGCATTGCCTCACCTCGTAGTGAGGAGGTTCCCTTGGCCGACTCTGTTTCCTTCGTGTTCTTCCTTTGTTTCGTTTCCATTCTTGCCGGAAACCGCCTCCTTCGAGCTAGATCCGCGCTCGTGATCACTTACCCCCCCCGTGATCACATCAGTTGGTATCAGAGCCAAAGCGCTCATTGGAGGTACCGTATCAGTTGTTTGTTTTCTTCAAGTAAAACCATTGCCTTCTTTCTTACACTTGAAGAAAAACGTTTTGTTGTTGTTCGAAGAGAAACCGAAAATATTTGTGTTTGTGCGTTGTTCATGTGACTAGAAGCAAAAGTTCATATTTGAATATTGATTATTGAAGTTGAGTGAAAGAGAAGTAATTTCGGATTTGTTGTGGAGAAAGTATCATCTTGTGTTGATTAAGTGCAAAAGAAAAGGTTGTTGAAGAAAAAGAAAATGATGAACAAGTTCATGTGTTCTTGAGTGTTCTTGGTGTTCTTGAGATGTTCATATGAAGTTCATACCAAACTCATATGAATAGTACTTTTGATCCAAAAATATTTTATGAACTTGCACAAAAGGTGTTTGTGATTATAAAGAGCCCTTTTCTACTTCACTCCTAACTTCTTTCAACCCCATCTCACCTTAAACTCTCAAAGCTAGTTTCAAGTAACTAGTTATCTTTGTGATTTGCAAGTTTCGGATTTCACTAGAGATTATTGCTTGTTCCTACTTGTGTGTTTGCATTTGATCTAAAAGTTGAGTGTGATCAAGTTAAGAGAACTTGTGAAAACCTTGAGTGGAGAATCAAGAGTGAAACCGTGGGGAGTGCTCAACCAAACACGTGAGGAAATGAGTGGCACTAATTTTATTGTCTAAGTGTGTAGGTGTGCCAAATGGAGGAAGAAGACCTGCATTTCATTGGGTTTCATCCCTTGAAAGGGAGGCGCAAACTTGAAGATGACTTATGGCAATGGATCGAGGAATTGGAATACCACTTTTGGTATTACCAATTTCATAAAGAAGAGAGGTTAGACCTTGCCATAAGGTGTCTAAAGGGAGAAGCCAAAAGATGGTGGCGACAAGATTTCGCTCAAAGAGAGCACTACAATGAAGCCTCCATTCGGACTTGGAGCGGATTGAAGAGGTTGCTAGTGGAAAGATATGGATCACCTCGAGAAGAGCCACCCTCCCCGTTCCACTCCCAAACAAGAAGGTCCCCCTCTCGGCCTACATCCTCCACCCACATTCAGAACCATAGTCGGAGGAGACCGAGCCCCACACCTCCACAAACACTATCGGCCGAGCCATGTACTCCACCGCCCAACACTTGCACCACCCAAACTCCTTCCCCAAACCCAAGTCCTCGCCAAGATTCAAGTGAAGATCTTTCTCAAATGATTGAGAATCTGAAGAAGGAGTTTGAAGAATATGAGAGAGAGAAAAAGAAAAAGAAAGAGAGAAGAAAGGAAAGGGCTCTCCTTAGCCAAACAAGTGAAAAGGATCTTGCACCCGAACCTTCAACCAATCTCCAAGAAGAATTAACCATTTCATCTTCTAAATCTTGTTATTCTTCTTTATTTGTGCAAGAGTTTGAAGGAGAGACGGACACGGATGCGCCATGCCTTGAAGAAGAAAGATTTTCGGTTTCGAAGAAGGATCCTCCCTCCCCTAACTTGGGGAGAGGTAATTTATCCTTTTCTTTTGATGGTGATAGTAAACATGCTTGTGATGCTTTATCGCCTTCGCATGAACATAAGCATGACATTAATGAGGAGAATGCTTTGAATGAACTTATGCCTGCTTCCATGAATGAGGTATTACCCTTGGACGAGGATAGTGAGCCTAATGACTTGTGCGACCAGTCGATGATACATCTTCTTTTCGGTATGAGCCTGAAGAAGAAATTAGTGAGGGTAGGGGAGGCATATACTATTTTCTTCCTCATGATTGGTTTAATGAGCATAATTATTATCATGATGAGATACATGATCATGATTCCTATTTTTTTGATCATAAGAATGAAAGGCCTAGGCTCACATTTGACCCCGGAATACTAGAAACTGAGCGTAAGGTAGAAGTGAAGAGAAAGGGCGGATTGTCCATCTCAAATCCTTCGAACCATTTTTGGGACTTTGATGTTTACCGCTTTAGTCCACTAACCCTTAATGCCTCTTCAAGTTTATTGTGGTGTCTTAAGATTTGTAGGGACAATTTCCTTATGAATCCGAGGACGGATTCTTCTGAAGAGGGAGGGTATGATGTGGACATCGCCCCTATTTATGAGTTAAGAGGCAACCATTCCTCCAGAGGGTCTAAAGGGCCCTTGGCGAAGGCATGGACGAGGAAGAAGTCGCATTCTAGGCATCGGCGAAGTCCCAGAGGCAAAGTCGTGCTCGCAAGGATCTTGGCGAACCCAGGCTCCATTGGCGAACCCTTGGCCTTTGGCGAAGTCATGGTCTTGGCGAAGCCATGCTCATTGGCGAACCCATGGTCCTTGGCAAAGACCCTGAACAATAGGAGGCTTCCATACGCAAGTCAGGCGACCCCCTTCAACTTGTGCAGAGGCCCTCTTTCTCCCATTTCCCGCCAAACTACAATTCCTGGGAAATTGGGAGCCGCTAAAGCAGGTAGTCTACACAGTCTACACTGTCACCTCGTCTGCCACCTCTCAATTCGCCCACCATAGAACCAGGAAGCTGGTTCCCTTGTCGATCATTCATTATTTTCCTTTACCATTTTTCTTCTATATAAGGCAGCTTGTAACCATTGTAAAGGTAGAACATATTTATAAGAAATCAGAAATACTCCAAGTGAGGTTTTGGCTTTCTTGTTCTCATTTCTTGCATTCCATCTCCTTAAGTGATCCGTGCAAGAGGATCCAACATAATATCTAGTATTGTTTGAACTTGTATTCAAAAGGTGCTAGATCCCGCTTCCTTCCCCAGGCATTTTCAAGGGCATTGCCTCACCTCGTAGTGAGGAGGTTCCCTTGGCCGACTTTGTTTCCTTCGTGTTCTTCCTCTGTTTCGTTTCCCATTCTTTCTGGAAACCGCCTCCTTCGAGCTAGATCCGAGCTCGTGATCACTTACCCCCCCGTGATCACATCAGGGAAGAAATTTTTCCTACAATCGAAAACAAGCACAACAAACTTTGGAGCGCATTAGAGGTTAGTAAGTGAAACTTAACCGGAGACTGGGGGGGTCGCGGTGCCGATGCATGAGCATGACAACTCCTATATGCATCGTGATCATGAACAGAAGTCTATAAAAATTCATGACATGCTTCCTAGAGTATTGTAGACAATTAACAAGAACTTTATACTCAAGGAAAACATGCGGTCTAAAGCCTTTAGACCTCTGCTCATGGAACTGGGGTGGGGGGTCAAGGGAAGCTTTACCTTCGCCAAGCACATGCATATGTGCTTTCCGAGACCAAGAAGAAAAAACTAAGCTAGTCGTAGGAAGAACTTCAGACTGCAACGCGCAGAGACTAGCATTAGCATAAGCAAGAGGTTGAGAGATGAACAGGTCGCTCTCTCTCTCCACCTCAACCATTAACATGGTTTCAGCACCCTTTATTTTGCTAAGGAAAGGCATGGATGTCTCTCGTGGGATTAAGTGTCCTTTCCTTAGCGCATGCATTCTAGGCACGCTTATCATAGTATCGGGGGGGTCCCATATATATATTCGAACAATGGGTGTGGTGTCGGACCAATGTCTGATCCATCACCCATGTTCGTAGCATGCAGACTCAAGGAAACCAGAGATTCGCACTCTTGCGTATATCCTGTGCTTCTAGAAAGAAGAGACGAGTTACCTTCTCCCAAGTTAGGAGACGTAGACCTGCCGCATATCATCTTCTTCTCCTTCAAGAACGGTGTGGCTTTTCCCTCGAATGGGGGTTCAGTTGGGGTCCCCGCATGAGCTCTACCTTCTTCCAAAGCGCCTTCGCTTTCTTCAACTCTTCGCGCGTCCACGCCCCCTTCTCTTTCCTGCACAAACAAAGAAGAACAACAAGTTTGAGAAGATGAAGTGGTTAGTTCTTCTTGGAGTAAGGTAGGAGGCTCGGGTGAGTCTTTCTTTTCACTCATTTGGCTTTGGAGGGCTCTTTCTTTTCTTCTCTCTTTCCATGTTCTTCTCGCCCTCTCATATTCTAAGTACTCATTTTTGAGCCTTGTGATCTCTTGGGCGAGAGTTTCTTCATTTGGATTTTGGTGAGGGTTGGGGTTTGTGGTGTAGGTATGGGCTGCGCAAGTATGGGGCGGTGGGGTGCGCGGCCCAACCAAGGGGGTTTGTGGCGGTGGGGGTCCTCGCCTCCTCTCCTGGAAGGAAGTTGGTTCGCCTGATGGCGAAGACCCGTCGAGTGGAGTATGGTGGCGGAGCTGGTAGTCTTGGGTGCGGGCGCATGGGGCCCTCGCTTGGGAGTAGTATGGAGGGTGGCTATTTTTGATAGAGTCCATATCGTCGCCACAGCAACCTCTTCAACTCACTCCAAGACTGGATGTGGGCTTGGCGGACCGTTCTCTGTCGAGAGAACTCTCGGCGACACCATTCCTTGGCCTCTCCTTTTAGGCTCCTTATGGCTTGGCTCAACATTTCTTCACCACGAAGGGGGAAGCACCAAAAGTGGTACTCCCACCTTTCCATCCAATGCCATAAGTCTTTTCCAAGCTGGTACCGCCCCACTGATAGATCAACCCCATAGAAATATTTATTCGCCATGGGATTTCCTGCACATCTAAACAATAAAATTAGTCCGCTCAAAACTCCTCACGTGTTTGGGGCCTCTCCTGCCGCGAAGCGGTCTGCCCTTTCGTGAGGGGTCACACTCAGCTTTCTTTCTCTCCTCTTGCTTAGCTCTCAGAGCTTGCTCTTTCCAAGGCCAAAACCCGATAATGAATATCACAAGATAACCAATAGCATGCAAAAATCTTTAAGTAAGAAGTACTAGTTACTTGAAGCAAGCTAGGTTAAAATGGAGGGGGGGTTTCGGCAACAGATATACAAGAGGGTTAGAAATGAGGTTTTGGCGCACAAACACTTTTGGCTCAAATTTGAAACCGAAATTAGATCAAGGTCACTGTTCATATGAGTTGTGGAATGAACAGATATGAACACTCATATGAACACCAAGAACAATAAGAACACAGATTCGATTTCTCCTACGTTTTTCACAACCAAGCCTTATACACCACTTCTCTTCACTTTTCAACTACAACCTCACTCTTTTGAGCGTATAAATCTTTGCACGTTGCGGTTTCGAATAAAACTGAGATTTGCGACTTTCGCAAAACCGCAACTGCTTTCTTTTCTTTTTCTTCTTCTCTTTTTTTTTGACTTTTTGATTTATGAAGTTGCTAACACAACAACAACTCCTAACACCGAATCAACACAACAGATAAACCGAAACGAAAAGCGGATATGGGAAGGGATACAGAAAAGGGATAGAATATAACACGGTTTGAAAATAACGCAAAGATAAATCTTTCTTCAAGTAGAAATAAAAAGGGTTTAACCTTGAAGAAATCACAACAACTCCAGCAAGCGATCTGGCTCTGATACCACTTGATACGATCACGGGTACACTTGACGCGAAGCCGCGAGATCGTACGGAAGCGCAGATCTAGCTTGAAGGAGTCGAGGAACAAAGAAGGATAGAGACGGCCACAGACACCTCCCAACTACGAGGTTGGGCAATATCTGCGATAAGCCTGGGGAGTATGGAAGATCTAGCACCTCTTAACTACGAGATTAAGCAATACTAGATATTAAACTTGATGATAAACAATCAATCAAGGGGGATGGTGGAATATAGCAAGGGGGTGAGAACCGGGCTTAAGGAATTGTCCTTCTTAAGCTTTACATATGTTCTAGCTATTCTAGGAGTCTGCCTTTCCTTTTATAGGGAAGGAAGGGAACAGCCTCTTACAAAAGGCGCATGCATGCTGATGTGGACATCAGCCCCATTTTTGTGATAAGAGACACCCATTCCGCCAGAGGGTCTAAAGGACCCTTGGCGAAGGCTCAGATGAGGAGGGAGCCACACTCTGGGCACCGGCGAGGCCCCAAGGCAAGTCCGTGGTCGCAATGTTCTTGGCGCACCCATGCCCCATTGGCGAACCCTTGGCCTTTGGCGAGGCCAAGCCCCAACGGCGAACCCGTGGCTATTGGCGAGCCCATGGTCGTTGGCGAAGACCCTGTGCCTCATTTCCAGAAACAAGCGAAGCCTAGGTGTTCGCCAAGCAGAAGAGGCTTCCATACGCGAGTCAGGCGAACCCTTCAACTTGTGCAGAGGCCCTCTTCTTCCCTTTTCCCGCCGAAAGCAAATTCATAGGGAAATGGGAGCCGCAAAAGCAGGTAGCCTACAATGTCACATCAGCTGCCACCTCTCATTTCGCCTACCATAAATCCAGGAAGCTGTCCCCTTGTCAAGACATTCTTTATTATTTACTTCTTTCTTTCTCCTTCTATAAAAGGAAGCTGTAACCTAAGTATTAGGGAGAACTCATTTTGTAAGAACACATATTTGCGGAAGTACGCATATTGTTCTTCGTGGGTCTCAAATCTTGCTCCACCA
The DNA here is from genome assembly GCA_024586325.1 of Stellera chamaejasme. Taxonomy (NCBI): domain Eukaryota; kingdom Viridiplantae; phylum Streptophyta; class Magnoliopsida; order Malvales; family Thymelaeaceae; genus Stellera; species Stellera chamaejasme. Next base: position 25,727,125 of record CM044981.1, read on the forward strand.
ATCCATTAGTGATCCATTGCAAGAGGATCCAATATAATACCTAGCATTGTTTGATCTCGTAGTCAAAAGGTTCTAGGTCCCATTTCCTTTCCCAGGCATTTTCAAGGGCATTGCCTCACCTCGTAGTGAGGAGGTTCCCTTGGCCGACTCTGTTTCCTTCGTGTTCTTCCTCTGTTCTTCGTTTCCATTCTTGCTGGAAACCGCCTCCTCAAGCTAGATCCGAGCTCGTGATCACTTACCCCCCCGTGATCACATCACGCATGCATGCCATAAAGTGTACAGTACTTTTGCATGCATGTCTGACGAAAAGATAAAAAGGCAAAAGTAGATAAGTTCGCTCCCAAGTGTCAGCGTAAAAGGCGGGAGGGGCCAGAATGGTCGGGAGTGGTTGGCCGACTGGATAAGCTGAGGTGGCTCTGCTTTAGGGCTCTTTCTGATGGGAGGCCCTGCTCTGAAGGCCTCGCCTTTGTTGGGAAGCTTTCACAGAGGAGGCTTCGCCTAGTGGCCTCGCCTTCTCCTTTGAGACTTGCAAAGAAGACTCCGCCTTCGTTTGGAGACCCCGCAGAAGAATATCCCTTAGTTAGCGTCTGAACTGGAAGTCTTCTTGTTGTAGACGTGGCCTTTGCCAGGAGACTGGCTGGGATGACGTCGCCCAGGGGCTTCGCCTTCGCCAGGAAGCTTCGCAGGGAAGTTCCGCCTTTATCTTAAAGACTTCTCGTGGACATTGTTGCATGAGGGCTTCGCGATGGGGGGGGTTATGGGGATGGCTTCGCCTGGGGGTTTTGCCATCGCCGGAACTCCTTTGTTGGGGAAGCCTAGCCCTCGCCTTGAGGCTTCGCAGGAATGGCTTCGCCTGGAGGCTTCGCCAGTGTTCTGGATGCCTTAGCATGATGCAGTTCATCCTTCGCCTTGAGACGTCACAGGGACGGCGTGGCTTGCCTTCGCCTGGATGCCTTTTGCACAGAAGCCTCTCCTACGCCTTGAGGCCTCATTTAGGGTCCTCGCGTGAAGGCATTGCCCTTTCCTTGTCTGGGGTTAATCCAGACCATCGGGTTAGGCTGCCTGGGCCTCTGAACCCACTCGCCAAGGGTTTGCTCCGAGCTTTCTCGACTGCCTCTTCGTCTGGGACGTCTTGTTGTTGCTTGGGGATCCCATGATCACATCACCATCTCTCTTTCTCTTTCTTTGGTTTCGGCCATCACTCTTTCTTTTTCTCTCTTTCTCTCTTCTTCTCTTTCTCCTTTTCTCTCTTCCTCACAAGATCTTTCTTTTTCATCCATAGATTGTTGCATCAAACTCTTTATGGCTCAATAGAAGCAAGAAAAGAATTGAATGCACTATCACCTTCTTTTTGTGAGGGGTGGTCATTTGAAAGATGATAGGAAGTGGGAATCTTTTGTGTAGGATAGGCCTTATGTTGATGGGTAGGAAAGTGTTTTCTTTGAGGGCTTGAACTTTGAGAAAGGTAGGAAGATGATTGAGGTGTAGAAGTGGAATATGAAGGTGCATACCTTTTCCTCAGAAGACGCCTCAAATGTTCCCATGTTTCAATAGGTTCATATCCTTTCCTTTTGCGATATTTGATCTCATCAAGAACCCATTGATAAGGTTCATCACCCAAGTTTTCCATGGCGGTCACAAATTGCATGTGGGGCGCTTTGTGTGCCTTGGAGAAAATATTCTCCATTTGACTTTCCCATGACCAATAACCTTCATTGTCATCAAATCCTTGAAATGTCTTAAAACATCTCATTTTGGTACCTACACAATGAAACAATAAAGTTGTACCTCACCACACTCCCTTAGTGTTTCACTCCACACTCGTGTTTACACTCTTTGGCAAAAATGTAACACTCAAGCCTTTTCCACTCTTAGTCACCCAAAATTCTCTTATAAAGATCTAGCAACCTTTCTAGCTCAAAACTTTTGAACAAGATGCTCAAAACAAGTTTTAAAACCACAAGAAAGTTTCAAACCTTTGAAGAAAATGATGGTTACTTTTTGCAAATGGTTGATTTGCAAGTGGCTCGGTTTTGAAGATTCAACTCCGCAACTTGAAAGAACAAGGCTAGGGTGGCTTTGGAAATCACAAAACTTGTTCTTTCCTTGCTTTTTTGTGCCAAATACTTCTTTTTTCGTTCAAATACTTGCTGCCAAATCACAAACACTTCTGTAAGTAACTTTTTTTTTGTCTTTTTATATGCAATGATGGAATTGAATAGAAAAGATGGCACAACAATTGAAAAACAAGATTAAATGGAAACAACAAATAAGATAGGTGATGATAACACAAGATGAAATCAAAAAAAGATGTAGTTGCGGAATTGAAAAGAAAAGGGATAGAAAACTTCTCCTTGTCAAGCAATTGGCTCTGATACCAATTGATGTGTTTCCTTAAGGCCGAAAACACCTCACACTTGATCTAGCTCAACAAAGGATGAACATTTGATGGAAATGAGGAAAATCAGATTGGAAGCTTGAAATTGATAGATATGGCCGCCAACTCCTCTTGAAGCAAAGATGGTGTTTTGCCTTGGCGACTCCTCCTTCTTGATACTTTGAAAGTTCAAGACAAAGCAAGCCTTTGTTGCCAAAATGGGGGGTGAAGATGGATCCAACACCTTCTTCTTCAAGTGAGAAGACAATCTTGGATTTCACTAAACTTGCTCAAGAAACTTGGACAAGAGTTGAGTGGAAAGTGAAGATAGATCAACAAGAGAATCACTCTCAAAGTTGGAAAACGTTTTTCTTATGAAATGTATGATATGTTCCCTACAAATTTCGTGCAAGCCTCCTTTTATAGGACTAAGGGGCTGCTTACAAAGACTAGACACTTAACTAGGCAATTAACTACACAATTCCTCCACTTAAATGTCATAATGAAGGAAATAAAGCTAATACTAAATGCTCAACGTCTATAATCATAAAACACACTTATTCTAGGCTATTATGATGTAAAAATATCCTAGGAAAAGAAAAGAATTCTGATGGAATGAGTTTAAGGCAAAACAAGCCTTTAAAACACCTCATTATGGCTCCAAATGCTCCATAAAGCCTCCAATAAAGCTCCAACGGCTCCACCATTAAATTCCAACGTCTCTTACCTCCTCAAGGCTGTTAGAAACCGAAATAAACATGTCCATTTGATTTTAGAGGCTTTGGAGAAGAAACAACCCATTTAGAGGCCAATTAAGGCTCCAACGACTATATTCTTAATGAGCAGCCTCTCATTTATGTCCAGCATTAATGCTCAACGTCTCTATCATCTTCATGGCTCCTTCTTGGCAGTTTATAGCTCTAGACATCAAAAGAAATCAGATTGAAAAGCATTTAGAGTGCAATTAACCCATTTATGAACTAATAATGCTCCAACGGCTAACTCCTTTAATGTTTGGATGCCATTTATGATGGGGCATTGATGACCAACGTCTAGAACTCCTTTTATGTTGTTAATGGACGTTTGGACACCATCAAGACTTGGTCTTGCCATAAAAGTGGTCTTTAGTGCTGGACACCATCAAGACTTGGACTTTGCCTTGTGGCAAGTGATGCATCTTGCACAAACCCTTGTGACATCCCTTTTCATGCCCGGCCAATAAAAGTTCTCCTTCAATGCTTCAAGTGTCTTTTGGACACCAAAATGGCCCATAAGACCGCCGCCATGTGCTTCTTGTATGATGACTTCTCTCATGGAACTTCTTGGAAAACAAAGCCTTTTGAACTTAAACAAGAAGCCATCAAATACATAGTAGCCATTTCGGCCACCTTTAGCAGAAGAAGCATATATCTCACCAAAATCAAGATCATGTTCATACATATCCTTCAAACAATCAAATCCAACAAGTTTGGCATCAAGAGTAGAAAGAAGTGCATATCTCCTAGACAAAGCATCGGCAACAACATTTTCTTTTCCCTTTTTGTATTTGATCACATAGGAGAATGATTCTATAAACTCTATCCACCTAACATGCCTTTTATTTAAATTTCCTTACCCTTGAAGGTATTTCAAAGAGAGGTGATCCGTGTGAATCACAAATTCTCTTGGCAACAAATAATGACTCCACACTTGTAGTGACCTTACAAGAGCATAAAGCTCTTTGTCATAAGTGGAGTAGTTCAATGTAGCACCACTCAATTTTTCGCTAAAGAAAGCAATGGGTCGGCCTTATTGGTGTAAAACGGCACCAATGCCAATTCCACTTGCATCACATTCAACCTCAAATACTTTCTCAAAGTTAGGCAAAGCAAGCACGGTAGCATTCATCAATTTAGACTTCAAAGCAAGACACGACTCCTCTTGGGCTTTGCCGCATTCAAAGACAACATTCTTTTTGGTTAATTCGTGTAAAGGGGAGGTAATAGTGGAGAAGTCCTTAACAAATCTCCTATAAAAGCTTGCAAGTCCCAAAGGACCTCACCTCGGTCATAGACTTAGGAGTAGGCCAATCCATTATTGCTTCCAGTTTACTTTCATCAACCGACACACCATGCTTTCCAACAACATATCCAAGAAAATTTACCTCACTTGTAGCAAAGACACACTTCTCAAACTTAGCATACAATTTCTCAAGTCTAAGTGTATCTAAAACATGCTTCAAGTGTTCAATATGCTCATCATGATTCTTGGAATACACCAAAATGTCATCAAAGTAGACAACCACAAATTTTCCAATCAAATGCCTCAAAACATGATTCATCAATCTCATGAATGTACTAGGTGCATTAGACAATCCAAATGGCATGACATTTCATTCATATAATCCAATTTTAGTCTTAAATGCCGTTTTCCATTCATCTCCATCTTCTTATTTGATGATAGCCACTTTTCAAATCAATCTTAGAAAAGACACATGAACCACTCAATTCATCAAGCATATCATCAAGTCTAGGGATAGGATGTCTAGTGATTGAGTTGATGGGGTGACAATCCATGCACATCCGCCAAGTTCCATCGCTCTTTGGCACCAAAATGACCGGAACGGCACATGGAGAAAGACTCTCCTTGATGAATCCCTTTTGAAGCAACTCTTGCACTTGTGCTTGGATCTCCTTGGACTCTTGAGGGTTGGTCCTATAAGCGGTATCTTCATATTTGCCAATTTGGATTGGCACTTCAACTTGCTTCACCACTTTGACAAATGATCTATCATCCACCCATTGGAGTTGGTAGGGCTTTGGATGCAACTTGGTGGGAAGATGCAACTCATTCACCATATCTTCACTTGCGGCATTCACACAACTACCGCTATCAACAATGAGGCTACATAGTGCGCCATTCACCAAAGCTCTTGTTTGGATTAGGTTCTCCCTTTGTGAAGTTTTGGTAAGCCTTGGAGAACTTTGTAGAACTCTCTTGTTAACCAAGATGTGCCCCCGAAGAGGCAACTCCCCTCTTCTTCTTCAATTTCTTCATTAGGAAGCTCAAGTGTAGCTTCCTCTTCATCCTCACTTGAGATGTCACCATTGGGCCGAATCACCATAACTTTCTTGTTGGGACAATCTGATGTGGACATCAGTCCCATTTTTGTGATAAAGGGAACCATTCATCCAGAGGGTCTAAAAGGCCCTTGGCGAAGGCACGGGCAAAGAAGAAGCGGCATTCTAGGCACCGGCGAAGCCCCAAGGCAGAGCCGCGCTCGCAAGGATCTTGGCGAACCCATGCCCCATTGACGAACCCATGGCTTTTGGCGAGGCCATGCCTCAACGGCGAACCCGTGCCTATCGGGGAGCCCATTGACCCTGGCGAACCTATGGTCCTTTTGGGTGAACTCAAGGCCATTTACGGAGCCATGGCTCTTCCCCCTGTGCCTCATTTCCAGAAGCAAGCGAAGCCCAGGTGTTCGCCAAGCAGAAGAGACCTCCATACACAAGTCAGGCGAACCCTCCAACTTGTGCAGAGGCCCTCTTCTTCCCTTTTCCCGCCAAATCCAATTGCTGGGGAATTGGGAGCCGCAAAAGCAGGTAGCCTACAATGTCACATCAGCTGCCACCTCTCATTTCGCCTACCATAGATCCAGGAAGCTGTTCCCTTGTCAAGACATTCTTTATTATTTCCTTCTTTCTTTCTCCTTCTATAAAAGGAAGCTGTAACCTAAGTATTAGGGAGAACTCATTTTGTAAGAACACATATTTGCGGAGATACGCATATTGTTCTTCGTGGGTCTCAAATCTTGCTCCACCAATCCATTAGTGATCCATTGCAAGAGGATCCAATATAATACCTAGCATTGTTTGATCTCGTAGTCAAAAGGTTCTAGGTCCCATTTTCCTTTCCCAGGCATTTTCAAGGGCATTGCCTCACCTCGTAGTGAGGAGGTTCCCTTGGCCGACTCTGTTTCCTTCGTGTTCTTCCTCTGTTTCATTTCCATTCTTGCTGGAAATCGCCTCCATCGAGCTAGATCCGAGCTCGTGATCATACCCCCCCGGTGTGATCACATCAATTGGTATCAGAGCCAAAGCGCTTATTGGAGGTACCGTATCAGTTGTTTGTTTTCTTCAAGTAAAACCATTGCCTTCTTTCTTACACTTGAAGAAAAATGTTTTGTTGTTATTCGAAGAGAAACTGAAAATATTTGTGTTTATGCGTGGTTCATGTGACTAGAGCAAGGTGCATCAGTTGAATGTCGATTATTGAAGTTTTGTGAAAAAGAGAAGTGATTTCGGATTTGTGTGAAAAGTGCAAAAGAAAAGGTTGTTGAAGAAAAAGAAAATGATGAACAAGTTCATGTGTTCTTGAGTGTTCTTGGTGTTCTTGAGAAGTTCATATGAAGTTCATACGAAACTCATATGAATAGTACTTTTGATCCAAAATATTTTATGAACTTGAACAAAAAGTGTTTGTGTTTATCAAAGAGCCTTTTCTATATCACTCCCGACTTCTTTCAACCCCCCAACCAACCCCAAAACCCTAGTTTCAAGTAACTAGAGCTTTGTGCGTCACGTATTTCAAACTCTGTTAAGATTTCGTTGGATACTCCTTGTGTGTTTGCGTTTGATCTTAATAGAAGATTGGTGGTAAGTTTTGAGGCTTGAAAGAATCGTTATGTTCTAAACATGAGAGGGAAGTGGTACTGAGAGTATCCCTAAACACAAACGAGAAGCCAACCATACACGTGAGAAATGAGTGATACTCACGTTATTGTTTAAGTGTGTAGGTGTACTATGGCGCGAACCCTTAAGTTTCGAGGGGATGATGACCTTTTCGGGTTTGAATCATGGGAACATCATCTTGAGGCATTCTTTGCCAAGAGAGGTGATGTGATCATGGGATCCCCAAGCAACAACAAGACGTCCCAGACGAAGAGGCAGTCGAGTGAAGCTCGGAGCAAACCCTTGGCGAGTGGGTTCCGAGGCCCAGGCGGCCTAATCCGATGGTCTGGATTAACCCCAGACATGGAAAGGGCAATGCCTTCACGCGAGGACCCTAAAAGGGGCCTCAAGGCGTAGGAGAGGCTTCTGTGCAAAAGGCATCCAGGCGAAGGCAAGCCACTTTGGCAAAGCCGTCCCTGTGAAGTCTCAAGGCGAAGGATGAACTGCATCATGCTAAGGCATCCAGAACACTGGCGAAGCCCCCAGGCGAAGCCATTCCTGCGAAGCCCCGAGGCGAGGGCTAGGCTTCCCCAACAAAGGAGTTCTGGCGATGGCCAAACCTTCAGGCGAAGCCATCTCCATAACCCTCCCCATTGCGAAGCCCTCATGCAACAATGGCCACGAGAAGTCTTTAAGATACAGACGGAACTTCCTTGCGAAGCTTCCTGGCAAAGGCAAAGCCCCTGGGCGACGTCATCCCAGCCAGTCTCCTGGTAAAGGCCACGTCTACAATAAGAAGACTTCCAGTTTAGACGCTAACTAAGGGATATTCTTCTGCGGAGTCTCCAAACGAAGGCGGAGCCTTCGTTGCAAGTCTCAAAGGGGAAGGCGAGGCCACTAGGCGAAGCCTCCCCTGAGAAAGCTTCCCAACAAAGGCGAGGCCTTGAGCCGGGCCTCCCATCAAAGAGCCCTAAAGCGAGCCACCTCGGCTTATCCAGTCGGCCAACCACTCCCGACCATTCGGCCCCTCCCGCCTTATACGCCGACACTTGGGAGCGAACTTATCTCCTTTTACCTTTTTATCTTTTCGTGACATGCATACAAAAGTACTGTACACTTTATGGCATGCATGCGTCTTTTGTAAGAGGCTGTTCCCTTCCTTCCTTATAAAAGGAAAGACAAACTCCTAGAATAGGCAGAATATATGTAAAGCTTAAGAAGGACAATTCCTTAAGCTCCGGTTCTCACCCCCCCTGCTATTTTCCGCCATCCCCCTTGATAGATTAATATCATCAAGTTTAATATCTAGTATTGCTCAATCTCGTAGTTGAGAGGTGCTAGATCTTCCATACTCCCCAGGCTTATCGCAGATATTGCCCAACCTCGTAGTTGGGAGGTGTCTGTGGCCGTCTCTATCCTTCTTTGTTCAGTCGACTCCACCGAGCTAGATCTGCGCTTCCGTACGATCTCGCGGCTTCGCGTCAAGTGTACCCGTGATCGTATCAAGTGGTATCAGAGCCAGATCGCTTGCTGGAGTTGTTGTGATTTCTTCAAGGTTAAACCCTTTTTATTTCTACTTGAAGAAAGATTTATCTTTGTGTTTTTCAAACCGTGTTATACTCTATTCATTTCTATACCTCACCCTATCCGCTTTTCATTTCTGTTTATCTGTTGTGTTGATTATGTGTTATTAGTTGTTGTTGTGTTAGCAACTTAATAAAAACAAATGTCAAAAAAAAAGAAGAAGGAAGGAAAAGAAAGCGATTGCAAGTTTTGCGAAAGTCGCAAATCTCGCTTTATTCAAAACCGCAACGTGCAAAGATTTATACGCTCAAAGAGAGTGAGGTTGTAGTTGAAAAGTGAAGAGAAGTGGTGTATAAGGCTTGGTTGTGAAAAACGTAGGAGAAATCGAATCTGTGTTCTTATTGTTCTTGGTGTTCATATGAGTGTTCATATCTGTTCATTCCACAACTCATATGAGTGTTGAACCAAAACCTTGAATGTTTTCATTAACAATGCCCGAGGTTGGTATTACAAAAATGGACAAAAGACAAATTACATCATTGAGGATCAGCGAAGTCGTCCACGGTTACTGGTTCGGGCGGATGCAGGAATTCGTCCCCGAACCAGCTGGGATCTTCTTCAGGTTCCTCATCCCCGTCGAGCCCGGATAGGTCAACATGAGGGTTGCGCTCAACGATTTGTTTTCTAGCCAGACAAAACCCGAAGGTGTATTTGATAACGGCCAGATCCACAGAATCGTTCAGCGTCTTCTGGTACTTCAGGATTCGGGCCTGAGCTGCGGCGAGCTCATCCCGAATCCTCTGATTCTCCTCATCCTTGGCCCGCAGCTCCCGCCGTGGTGCTCTTCCGATTGGCGAAGTCCACATGGAACTTCTCTTTTTCAGCCCCGAGCGACCGATTTTCTTCCCGAAGAGCTTCCTCGAATGGCGGTGTTCTTTGACCGCGCTAAGGAAAGCAACCTCAGCCAACGCAAAATCATCAGCTTGGCCGGGCTGAGGTTCTCCCGAATATGAGAGCCTTCGGGAAGCTCGAGCTTGGAGGAGGTACGGCAATGCCGCAGCAACTGCTCGTAGTGGTGGACTCGCTGAATCAGCTTAGCCACCACAGCTATGGCTTTGGTCGCCCGTTGCTCAGCCTCGGACCTGATCCGGTTGGATGCTCGGGTGATTCGGGAAATCCACCCGCCCATAGTGGCTACCTGCACATCATCAAGATTATTTTCCCGCGGCATTAACCAGAAAGCTCAGACTTGAGAAGTAAACAAACAAATACTAACCTGCTGCCCGAGGACGGCCACCTTTGAAGCGGCGACGTCCAAGTCAGGGTAGAAGTGCTCCAGGCACTCCATCGTTCGGGCGGTAGTGGTCCCGTCGAAAAGCTCGGGAGCCATGTCTTTGGCGTCCTCATCGTTGAGGATATTCTGATCCTCATGGATCAGCCACGCAGCTCCGGGAATGAGATCATTCCCGAACTGCAACAGCTTCTCGTCCCGCAGCCGCCGCCTCTCTTCCCCGGGCCTCTTTCCAGTCCGGACCTAGTGTACAAAAATGAGACCGAACCACGTCATGTAGTGGGTCTTCACCAAACATTCGAGAAAGATTCCCGAATAAGTTCCAAAAGCAGAGATTGCGTAACTTCACAATTTGATTACCTAACTGGAACTCGATAGGTTCGACCTCAGGGGCACTTTGTCCGGTCACCCTCGAAGCCGAGAACTTCCCCCTTGTCCTTCTGGTTTGATCGGGGGAGGTCCGCAGCATGTCATAGACATCGTCCCGAGTGGGATTGCCTTCCATGTGAACCGGGGATGGAACCTCCCCGGACGTTGTTTCAACAGGCTTGACCGCAGCCTCAGCATCAACCGAAGCGGCCCTCTTCCGCTTCTTCTCGGCCGCAGCTTAGAGCCTCCGGCTTTAGAGCCCGGTTTCTTCTCCTTACGGTCCCGGAAGATAGCGCCGAGGTCAAATTCAGGCTCCATTTCTGCGAAAAGGAAAAGAATTAGTTAATATCAAACGAATGCACAAGTAAACAGAAGAACGATATAAACCTTTCTTGAAGTCCTCGAAGGACGTCTCGCCCCGAAGACGATGCACCAAGGCTAGGTCTCGGGTCGAAGGAGACTCCGGATGCCCAACTCCCCCAAGTCCCCCTGAATAATGCCCAAGTGGGAAAGGACCCCTTGGGTAATCAGCCTCCAGTACAAAGGAAAGGGGAGGACCTCTTTCGGCCCATTCCCGCACCAAGGAGCAATGGTCCGGATTTTATTGTCGAACCGGTCATAATTCTCCTTGGCAGCAGCCCCCTTCAGCAATCGCCGAGGATTCTGCACATCCGGCAGCCCTCCTACCTTTTGTGCGGTTTGCAGGCCCCATGACACATCAGGCTCCATGAAGAAAAACTCCCGATGCCATCCCTTGCGACTAGTTGGCAAATTCCAAACAAAGTTGAACTTTACGGTAGGAGGACCCCGGCACCGAAGAAGTAAAAACAGCTTCCTCGGGATCACATTCACTTTATAATCTTGAAGGAAGGTGGATATGGTTGGCTCTATCTCGAACAGAGCACGAGAATGAGATAGGCGTTTATATGGCAGTAGGTATTCGGGCTGAATTGGTTAACGGCTAGCCCGTGGGATTCCGCTAATTGCCGAACAAATGGGTGCGGGGGAAAGCGCAGCCCGCACAGCAGCTGATCCTTGAAGATCACCAACCACCCCTTCCCAGGCTCATACGCCCGGCATTCCGGAGAAGGAACCCGAGTACGGACCGTCATCGGGACGAAATGGGCGGACTGCCACTCTGTTATTAACTCCGAGTTGCCTTACTCCGGTAGTTCTCGATCTCGGACCACCAACCTTCGGGAGTCTCGCCCTTGGTCTCTAAAAGGCAACCTGAAGGACGAACAGTAGAAGGGGTGGGAAAAGTAGGGGCCATTCTCATGTACCTCGGGTAAATGGCCGGAGGAGACACGGACGGCTTGCCGGAAGAAGATCAAAAGACGGACTGACAGCAGCGGCGTCGACAATCCGGCAGTGGAGTCGGTAGAATTGGTGGACGGCGGACGAACCTCTGTAACCTTCCAGTGATACGATCACGGGTACGCTTGACGCGAATCCACGAGATCGTACGGAAGCGCAGATCTAGCTCGGTGGAGTCGATTGAACAAAGAAGGATAGAGACGGCCACAGACACCTCCCAACTACGAGGTTGGGCAATATCTGCGATAAGCCTGGGGAGTATGGAAGATCTAGCACCTCTTAACTACGAGATTAAGCAATACTAGATATTAAACTTGATGATAAACAATCAATCAAGGGGATGGCGGAATATAGCAAGGGGGTGAGAACCGGGCTTAAGGAATTGTCCTTCTTAAGCTTTACATATGTTCTACCTTACAAAAGAGTTTGCTGTCCCTTTTATAGGAGAGAAGGGAACAGTCTGACATATGTGCATGCATGCCAAAAGCATAAAGTGCTTTAACATGCATGCCATCCTAAAAAAGGTAAAAGGGTAAAAACTAAGTAATATAATACTCCCTAGTGTCAGCGAGAAAGGAGGGAGTGTTCCCGATGGGATGGAAGTGGTTGGAGATGGTCGGCGGCATTATTGAGCATAGGTGGCTTCGCCAGCGCCGCCGAACGGGAAGGCCTCGCACCGAAAGCTTCGCCTTCACTCGGAAGCTTCGCAGAGATGGCTTCGCCAAAAGGCCTCGCCTTCTCTTGGGGGCTTCGTGAAGAAGGCTTTACCTTCACTTTGAAGTCTTTACTTGGAGATTCTTGCTTGAGGGCTTCACCGTGAGGCTTCTAAATGGCTTCGCTTGAGGGCCTTGCCATCACCGAGATGCCTTTGTTTAAGAAGCCTAGCCCTCGCCTTGAGGCTGCACAGGCGGCTTTGCGAAAGGGCCTCGCCAACGCCCGGGTGCCTTCGCATGATGAAGTCCAGTCTGCCTTGAGGTTCCTCAGGAATGGCTTCGCCTGAGGGGCTTCGCCATTGCCCGGATGTCTTCGCTTGAAGAAGCCTTGCCTTTGCCTTGAGGCCTTTTGAGGAGTCCTCGCATAGAGGCGTTGCCTTCTCTGGTCGGTGATCGCTTTGAACCATGGATCAGGCTGCCTGAGCCTATGAACCTCCTTGCCACGTGGTTGCTCCGAGCTTCATTCGCCTGCCTCTTCGTCTGGGACATTTTGTTGTTGCTTGGGGATCCCATGATCACATCATTCCCTTCCCCTTAAAAAGATTCGTCCTCGAATCTTAAGGAAGAAATTCCTACAAGCGAAACAAGCACAACAAACTTTGCAAAACATTAGGGGTTAGTGAATAAAAGCTCATCAATGGAGGCTGGGGGGGTCGCAGTGGCGATGCATATCCATGGTGAGCATAATGACTCCAATATGCATCGTGAACATGAACAAAAGTCGATAAAAGTTCATGACATGCTTCCTAGAGTATTGTATGCAATTAACAATCAATTTATACTCGAGGAATGCATGCGGTCTAAAAAGTGTAGACCTTTGTTCATGGATAGGGGGTGGGTCAAGGGAAGCGTTGTCTTCGCAATCCACATGCACATGTGCTTCCCAAGACAAAGAAGAAGAGACTAAGCTAGTCATAAAAGAGACGCCTTCGCGTGAATCACAAAGACTAGCCTTAGCACAAATAGGAGGTTCAGAGATGGACAATCCGCCCTTTCCCTTCACCTCGGAAACGAGGAGATGCATGCTTTCAGATTCAGCACCCATGTTTGTTTCATTTAAACTTAAGGAAGCCAGGGGTTCGCACTTAGGCGCATACCTTTCATTGCTAAGAGAAAGAGTCAAGTTACCTTTTCCCAAGTTAGGGAAGTGTAGGTCCTTTTCGCATATTTTCTTATCTCCTAGTAAGGGTGGGGCCTCTTCCTCAAGTGTGGGCTCTGCTGGAACTCCCAAGGGGGCTCTTCCTTCTTCCAAAGCCGTGGCGCTTTCGCTTTCTTCAACTCTTAGCGCATCCGCGGCCCCTTCATTTTTCTGCACAACCAAAGAAGAACAACAGGATTGAGAAGATGTTATTAGTTCTTCTTGGAGTTTGGTTGAAGGCCCGGGTGAGTCTTTCTTTTCACTCAGTTGGCTTTGGAGAGCCCTCTCCTTTCTTCTCTCTTTTCTTTTCTTTCTCTCTCTCTCATACTCGATGTACTCATTCTTGAGTCTTTCAATCATCTGAGAGAGAGTCTCTTCATTTGGATTTTGGTGAGGGTTTGGATTTGGGGTGTGTACTTGGGCTGCGCAAGCATTGGGCGGCGGGGTGCGCGGCTCAGCCAAGGGGGTTTGTGGCGACGGGGGTCCTCGCCTCCTCTCCTGGGAGGAAGTTGGTTCGCTTTGGGGCGAAGACCCTTCGAGTGGATTTTGGTGGCGGAGTCGGGTGGAGTTGCTAGGCGTAAGGCGCGATGGGGGCCTCGTTTGGTAGTATGGCGAGGGTGGCTCCTCTTGCGGGGAACCATATCTTCGCCATAGCAACCTCTTCAATTTACTCCACGTCCGAATGGGGGGTTCGCCATATTGTTTTAGTTGGGCGAGCTCTTGGCGATGCCATCTCTGGCTTCTCCTTTTAGGCACCTTATGGCAAAGGTTAATCTTTCTTCACCATGAAATTGGTAATACCAAAAGTGGTATTCCAATTTCTCCATCCAATGCCATAAGTTCTCTTCAAGTTTGCATCTCTTTGTCAAGGGATGAAACCCGATGAAATGGAAGTCTTCTTCCGCCATGAGTTCGCCTGCACATGTAAACAATAAAGTTAGTCCCGCTCACGCTCACGTGTTTAAGTCTCTCCTTTCGCGAAGGGGTCTGCCTTTTCGCGAGGGGTCACACTCGATTTTTCCTCTCTCCTCTTGCTCGTAGCTCTCACAGCTTGCTCTTAGTGCCAAACCCGAAATGATTACCACAAGATAACGTCTAGCATGCAAAAATCATTTAGAAATGAAGTGCTAGTTACTTGAAGCTAACTATGGTAAAAAAAAAATGGGGGGGTTCTTTGGCAGCAAATGTACAAGAGGATCTGAAATGAGGTTTTGGCGCACAAACACCTTTTTGGCTCAATTTGAAATCAAATTTCGATCAAGGTCACTATTCATATGAGTTTTGGTATGAACTTGTATGAACACTCATATGAACACCAAGAATAATAAGAACACAGATTTGATTTCTTTCAATGCTTTAAACAACCAATCTTTGGTACACCACTTCCTTTTCACTTTTCAACTAAAACCTCACTCTCTTTAAGCACTAAATATTCGCACGTTGCGGTTTTGAATCAAGACTGAGATTTGCGATAAAACCCGCAACTGCGTTCTTTTCTTTTCTCCTTCTTCTCTGTTTCTCCTCTTCTTCTTCTTTCCTTTTTTTTTTTTGACTTTTTGATTTATGAAGTTGCTAACACAACAACAACTTCTAACACAGAATCTCACAACAGATAAACCGAAATAAAAGCGGATATGGGGGGTACAGAAAATGAACAGAGTATAACACGGTTTGAAAACACAAAGATAAATCTTTCTTCAAGTAGAAAATAAAGGGGTTTAACCTTGAAGAAATCACAACAACTCCAGCAAGCGATCTGGCTCTGATACCACTTGATACGATCACGGGTACGCTTGACGCGAATCCACGAGATCGTACGGAAGCGCAGATCTAGCTCGGTGGAGTCGATTGAACAAAGAAGGATAGAGACGGCCACAGACACCTCCCAACTACGAGGTTGGGCAATATCTGCGATAAGCCTGGGGAGTATGGAAGATCTAGCACCTCTTAACTACGAGATTAAGCAATACTAGATATTAAACTTGATGATAAACAATCAATCAAGGGGGATGGCGGAATATAGCAAGGGGTGAGAACCGGGCTTAAGGAATTGTCCTTCTTAAGCTTTACATATGTTCTACCTTACAAAAAGAATCTGCTGTCCCTTTTATAGGAGAGAAGGGAACAGTCTGACATATGTGCATGCATGCCAAAAGCATAAAGTGCTTTAACATGCATGCCATCCTAAAAAGGTAAAAGGGTAAAAACTAAGTAATATAATACTCCCTAGTGTCAGCGAGAAAGGAGGGAGTGTCCCAGATGGGATGGGAGTGGTTGGAGATGGTCGGCGGCATTATTGAGCATAGGTGGCTTCGCCGCCGCTTCGCCGAACGGGAAGGCCTCGCACCGAAAGCTTCGCCTTCACTCGGAAGCTTCGCAGAGATGGCTTCGCCAAAAGGCCTCGCCTTCTCTTGGGGGCTTCGTGAAGAAGGCTTTACCTTCACTTTGAAGTCTTTACTTGGAGATTCTTGCTTGAGGGCTTCACCGTGAGGCTTCTCGAAATGGCTTCGCTTGAGGGCCTTGCCATCACCGAGATGCCTTTGTTTAAGAAGCCTAGCCTCGCCTTGAGGCTGCACAGGGGCGGCTTTTCGAAAGTTCATAGCCAACGCCTAGGTGCCTTCGAATGATGAAGTCGAGTCTGACTTGAGGTTCCTCAGGAATGGCTTCGCCTGAGGGGCTTCGCCATTGCCCGGATGTCTTCGCTTGAAGAAGCCTTGCCTTTGCCTTGAGGCCTTTTGAGGAGTCCTCGCATAGAGGCGTTGCCTTCTCCTGGTCAGGTGATCGCCTGAACCATGGATCAGGCTGCCTGAGCCTATGAACCTCCTTGCCACGTGGTTGCTCCGAGCTTCATTCGCCTGCCTCTTCGTCTGGGACATTTTGTTGTTGCTTGGGGATCCCATGATCACATCACACTATTCATACCTAAAGGGGTAACGTTTAACAACTACTCAACGCGACTTGCCAAATCACTACATCAGAGAAACTCTCTATTCCTCGACAATCGCGCTTCAATACGCAAAGTCGACCTAATTGCTTCCGTCAATATCGTGACGCGCAAGTCAAACCGGAACGTGGCAATCACGCGCACCGATTTGCCACCAGTTTTCAATTGTAGGAAAAATTTATTCCCTTAAGATTCGAGGACGAATCTTTTTTTTAAGAGGGAGGGAATGATGTGATCATGGGATCCCCAAGCAACAACAAGACGTCCCAGACGAAGAGGCAGTCGAGTGAAGCTCGGAGCAAACCCTTGGCGAGTGGGTGCAGAGGCCCAGGCGGCCTAATCCGATGGTCTGGATTAACCCCAGACATGGAAAGGGCAATGCCTTCACGCGAGGACCCTAAAAGAGGCCTCAAGGCGTAGGAGAGGCTTCTGTGCAAAAGGCATCCAGGCGAAGGCAAGCCACTTTGGCAAAGCCGTCCCTGTGAAGTCTCAAGGCGAAGGATGAACTGCATCATGCTAAGGCATCCAGAACACTGGCGAAGCCCCCAGGCGAAGCCATTCCTGCGAAGCCCCGAGGCGAGGGCTAGGCTTCCCCAACAAAGGAGTTCTGGCGATGGCCAAACCTTCAGGCGAAGCCATCTCCATAACCCTCCCCATTGCGAAGCCCTCATGCAACAATGTCCACGAGAAGTCTTTAAGATACAGACGGAACTTCCTTGCGAAGCTTCCTGGCGAAGGCAAAGCCCCTGGGCGACGTCATCCCAGCCAGTCTCCTGGTAAAGGCCACGTCTACAACAAGAAGACTTCCAGTTCAGACGCTAACTAAGGGATATTCTTCTGCGGAGTCTCCAAACGAAGGCGGAGCCTTCGTTGCAAGTCTCAAAGGGGAAGGCGAGGCCACTAGGCGAAGCCTCCTCTGAGAAAGCTTTCCAACAAAGGCGAGGCCTTCAGAGCCGGGCCTCCCATCAAAAGAGCCCTAAAGCAGAGCCACCTCAGCTTATCCAAATGGCCAACCACTCCCGACCATTCGGCCCCTCCCGCCTTATACGCCGACACTTGGGAGCGAACTTATCTCCTTTTACCTTTTTATCTTTTCGTCGACATGCATGCAAAAGTACTGTACACTTTATGGCATGCATGCGTCTTTTGTAAGAGGCTGTTCCCTTCCTTCCCTATAAAAGGAAAGACAGACTCCTAGAATAGGTAGAACATATGTAAAGCTTAAGAAGGACAATTCCTTAAGCTCCGGTTCTCACCCCCCCTGCTATTTTCCGCCATCCCCCTTGATAGATTAATATCATCAAGTTTAATATCTAGTATTGCTCAATCTCGTAGTTGAGAGGTGCTAGATCTTCCATACTCCCCAGGCTTATCGCAGATATTGCCCAACCTCGTAGTTGAGAGGTGTCTATGGCCGTCTCTATCCTTCTTTGTTCAGTCGACTCCACCGAGCTAGATCTGCGCTTCCGTACGATCTCGCGGCTTCACGTCAAGTGTACCCGTGATCGTATCAAGAGGTGTTCATGAACTTGAAAAGCTTGACATAGCCCTTGAGATGCTAAGAGGCGAAGCATGGTATTGGGGGAGCGACTACGCCACCAAGAGAAGAGACCGAGGGTTAGAGATCATGCCCTCTTGGGACCGCTTGAAAAGAGTGATGAGGCGGCGGTATGGCACCCAAACCCCCATCGCACACTTGGCCCCAACCCCTACCTACAGAACGAGACCCCACACCACTCATAGCTCATTTCGGCGTCCCCCATCCTACCCCACTTTAACACCCGAAGGGACTGCCGCACCTTCAAGAGCCCACTCAACCCCTTCTCTACGTGCGAACCCGAATCCTCCTTGCGAACTAACCCCTTTGGGTAATCTCACTCTAGAAATTAGAGCAGATTTCGAGGAGATGAGAAAAGATTTAAAGGAGATAAGAAACGAAGTCTCACAAATGGAAGGTCTTATGAAAGAATGGTGTGAGAGTGAGAAAAAGAAAGAGAAAGAGAAAAGAAAGAAAAGGGCTCTTCGAAGCCAAATGAGTAAAGAGAATGAAACACCCAAACTTTCAACCGAGATCAATGAAGGACTAACGCTTAAATCTTCTAATGATTGTTGTTCTTCTTTGATTATGCCAGGAATTGACCACAAAGAAACTTTGGGTTGTTTACAAGAGGAAGCAGAAGCCTCGGTTTCGGAGCAAGAGCCCCCCTCCCCTAACTTGGGGAGAGGTAACATGTCATTTCATCTTAGTGATGAAACTTTGCCATTTTGTGATCATGAAATGATTTGTGCTAGAACTGTTATGTGCATGCCTACTGTAGCTAGGAAGCACTCATGCATTTTTGATGTGAATATTAATGGAACCATGATCATGCCATGCGCTAAATTGGATAAACCCACCCGAGCCTATACAATGAAAGTGGATGGGTTGTGCATGCCCCGAATGATAGGAAAACTTGTTAGGATAAGGATCATACATGACCCCAGCACATGTAAAAATAATTTGTTTGGAACTGAGCATGCCATGAATTCTAGTTTTGAAAATCATGTCGAAATTGCATGCTATTTTAAATTTATTTTCGGCCATAAAGAAGATTTTGGACATAAGGCACTTGTGTGCTTTCATGGCACCGAGCAAGAAAGAGCGGATTGTTCATCTTGCCCCAACTTAGTGCTTCCTTGTTTACTATCCATGAGCTAGGTACCCTATGTTTTGAGTATAAGAATGCCCATCACCTAACCGTGTATGTAGCAAGCCGAGGACGCCCCCACAATATGCCCCTTTGTCTAAATGATTGGAAGTGTACCATTGCCCGGATGTCTTCGCTTAAAGAAGCCTTGCCTTTGCCTTGAGGCCTTTTGAGGAGTCCTCGCATAGAGGCGTTGCCTTCTCCTGGTCAGGTGATCGCCTGAACCATGGATCAGGCTGCCTGAGCCTATGAACCTCCTCGCCACGTGGTTGCTCCGAGCTTCATTCGCCTGCCTCTTCGTCTGGGACATTTTGTTGTTGCTTGGGGATCCCATGATCACATCATTCCCTCCCCCTTAAAAAGATTCGTCCTCGAATCTTAAGGAAGAAATTCCTACAAGCGAAACAAGCACAACAAACTTTGCAGAACATTAGGGGTTAGTGAATAAAGCTCATCAATGGAGACTGGGGGGGTCGCGGGGGCGATGCATATTAATGGGGAGCATAATAACTCCAATATGCATCGTAATCATGAACAAAAGTCGATAAAATTCATGACATGCTTCCTAGAGTATTGTATGCAATTAATAATCAATTTATACTGAGGAATGCATGCGGTCTAAAAGTGTAGACCTTTGTTCATGGATAGGGGGTGGGTCAAGGGAAGCGTTGTCTTTGCAATCCACATGCACATGTGCTTCCCAAGACAAAGAAGAAGAGACTAAGCTAGTCATAAAAGAGACGCCTTCGCGTGAATCACAAAGACTAGCCTTAGCACAAATAGGAGGTTCAGAGAGGGACAATCCGCCCTTTCCCTTCACCTCGGAAACGAGGAGATGCATGCTTTCAGATTCAGCTCCTATGTTCGTAAGCATGCAAACTTAAGGAAGCTATGGATTTGCACTCAGGCGTATATCCTTCACTGCTAGGAGAAGGAAGCAAATTACCTTCTCCCACGTTAGGGAGGAGTAGATCCTCTTCGTATATTTTCTTGCCTCCCAAGCAATGATGTGGCCTTTTCCTCAAGTGTGGGCTCGGTTGGAACCCCACGTGAGCTCTTCCTCGCCATCTTCAAGTCTTTGCGCATCCGCGGCCTCTCCCTCTTTCTGCACAAACAAAGAAGAACTACAAGGTTGAGAAGATGAAATCGTTAGTTCTTCTGGGAGTTTGGTTGAAAGCCCGGGTGCGTCATTCTTTTCACTCAGTTGGCTTTGGAGAGCCCTCTCCTTTCTTCTCTCTTTTCTTTTCTTTTTCTCTCTCTCATACTCGATGTACTCATTCTTGAGTCTTTCAATCGTCTGAGAGATTTCTTCACTTAAACTTAAGTGAGGGTTTGGATTTTGGGTGTGGGTTGGGGCTGCGCAAGCATTGGGGGGTGGGGTGTGCAGCACGGCCGAAAGAGTTTGTGGCGGTTGGGGTCCTCGACTCCTCTCATTGGAGGGACTAGGTTCGCTTTGGGGCGAAGACCCTTCGAGTGGATTTTGGGTGGGAAGTTGGGCGGGGCTTTGGGTGTAGGCGCATGGGGGATCGTGCTCGGGAGTAGTATGGAGAGGGCGGCTCTTCTTGAAAGATACCATATCTTTGCCGAGCAACCTCTTCAATTCATTCCAAGTCCGAATGGGGGCTTCACGGCAACGAGCTCTAAAAAAGGTTTGAGCCGACTCTTGTTGCCACCATTCTCGGGCTTCTCCCTTTAGGCACCTTATGGCAAGGCTTAACTTCTCTTCTTTGTGAAATCGGAAATACCAGAAGTGGTACTCCAATTCCTCCACCAATGCCATAAGTCTTCTCCAAGTTGGCATCTTCCTATTGAGGAATGAAACCCGAAGAAATATTTATCCGCCATGGGATCGCCTACACATTTAAACAATAAAGTTAGTACCGCTCAAGCTTCTCACGTGTTTAGGCCTCTCCTTTCGCGAAGGGGTCTGCCTCTCGCGAGGGGTCACACTCGATTTTTCATCTCTGCTCTTGCTTGCAGCTCTCAAAGCTTGCTCTTTTCAAGGCCAAGACCCGACAATGAATATCACAAGATAACTTCTAGCATGCAAAAAATCTTTAAGCAATGAAGTACTAGTTACTTGAAGCAAGCTAGGTTAAAAAAATGGGGGTTCTTTGGCAAAGCAAATGTACAAGAGGATCTGAAATGAGGTTTTGGCGCACAAACACCTTTTTGGCTCAATTTGAAATCAAATTTCGATCAAGGTCACTATTCATATGAGTTTTGGTATGAACTTGTATGAACACTCATATGAACACCAAGAATAATAAGAACACAGATTTGATTTCTTTCAATGCTTTAAACAACCAATCTTTGGTACACCACTTCCTTTTCACTTTTCAACTAAAACCTCACTCTCTTTAAGCACTAAATATTCGCACGTTGCGGTTTTGAATCAAGACCGAGATTTGCGATAAAACCCGCAATCTGCGTTCTTTTCTTTTCTCCTTCTTCTCTGTTTCTCCTCTTCTTCTTCTTTCCTTTTTTTTGACTTTTTGATTTATGAAGTTGCTAACACAACAACAACTTCTAACACGTAATCTCACAACAGATAAACCGAAATAAAAGCGGATATGGGGATACGAAAACGAACAGAGTATAACACGGTTTGAATACACTAATATAAATCTTTGTTCAAGTAGACATAAAAAGGGTTTACCCTTGAAGAAATCACAACAACTCCAGCAAGCGATCTGGCTCTGATACCACTTGCTACGATCCCGGGTACACTTGACGCGAAGCCGCGAGATCGTACGGAAGCGCAGATCTAGCGCGGTGGAGTCGACTGAACAAAGAAGGATAGAGACGGCCACGACACCTCCCAACTACGAGGTTGGGCAATATCTGCGATAAGCCCGGGAGTATGGAAGATCTAGCACCTCTCAACTACGAGATTGAGCAATACTAGATATTAAACTTGATGATATTAATCTATCAAGGGGATGGCGGAAAATAGCAAGGGGTGAGAACCGGAGCTTAAGGAATTGTCCTTCTTAAGCTTTACATATATTCTACCTTACAAAAGAATCTTGTCCCTTTTATAGGAGAGAAGGGAACAGACTCGACATATGTGCATGCATGCCAAAAGCATAAAGTGCTTTAACATGCATGCCATCCTAAAATGGTAAAAGGGTAAAAACTAAGTAATATAATACTCCCTAGTGTCGGCGAGAAAGGAGGGAGTGTTCCGGATGGGATGGAAGTGGTTGGAGATGGTCGGCGGCATTATTGAGCATTGGTGGCTTCGTTTTGGCTTCGCTGAGCAGGAAGACCTCGCACTGAAAGCTTCGCCTTCACGCGGAAGCTTCGCAGAGATGGCTTCGCCAAAAGGCCTCGCCGTCTCGTGGGGGCTTCATGAAGAAGGCTTTACCTTCACTATGTAGTCTTTACTTCGGAGATACGTGCTTGAGGGCTTCACCGTGAGGCTTCTCGAGATGGCTTCGCTTGAGGGCCTTGCCATCACCGAGATGCCTTTGTTTAAGAAGCCTAGCCCTCGCCTTGAGGCTGCACAGGGGCGGCTTTGCGAAAGGGCCTCGCCAACGCCTGGGTGCCTTCGCATGATGAAGTCCAGTCTGCCTTGAGGTTCCTCAGGAATGGCTTCGCCTGAGGGGCTTCGCCATTGCCCGGATGTCTTCGCTTGAAGAAGCCTTGCCTTTGCCTTGAGGCCTTTTGAGGAGTCCTCGCATAGAGGCGTTGCCTTCTCCTGGTCAGGTGATCGCCTGAACCATGGATCAGGCTGCCTGAGCCTATGAACCTCCTCGCCACGTGGTTGCTCCGAGCTTCATTCGCCTGCCTCTTCGTCTGGGACATTTTGTTGTTGCTTGGGGATCCCATGATCACATCATGTCTTGGCGAACCCATGCCCCATTGACGAACCCATGGCTTTTGGCGAGGCCATGCCTCAACGGCGAACCCGTGGCTATCGGTGAGCCCATTGACCTGGCGAACCTATGGTCCTTTGGGCGAACTCAAGGCCATTTACGGAACCATGGCTCTTCGCAACCCCATGGTCGTTGGCGAAGACCCCGTGCCTCATTTCTGAAGCAAGCGAAGCCCGGGTGATGTGATCACAGTGGGGGGTACGTGATCACGCGCTCGGATCTAGTTTGGAGGAGGCGGTTTCCAGCAAGGTGGAAACGAAACAGGGGAAGAACACAAAGGAAACAGAGTCGGCCAAGGGAACCTCCTCACTACGAGGTGAGACAATGCCCTTGAAAATGCCTGCGAAAGAGATGGGATCTAGCACCTCTTGAATACAAGGTCAAGCAATACTAGATATTATGCTTGGATCTTCTTGCCTGGATCACTAGGAAAATGGAAATGCAAGAATGGAGAACACAAAAGCCGATGAATCCCGGGAGTGTTTCACCAATTGCTTAAATTCAATAATATGTTCTAGGTTACAATGGTGACTGCCACTTAGCTTATATAGTGAAGTGAAATGGAAGAAGTAAAAGGAGTATTTCGAATGTGCATGCGTGCAGAAAGTACAAAGTACTTTTGCACGCTTACAGAGTGAAAAGCTTCCAAAAAGGTAAAAAGGTAAGGCTAGCCTAAAAGTGTCCAGATGTCTTTTGTGTAAAGTGGTTGTTTGTCTTTCCAAGTATCGGCGGAGAAAGGACACCTTGTGTCAGGTTTGGTCGGTCAACTGGCGAAGCCTGGAGGTTACGCGGAAGGCCTTCGCTAGGAGCCTTCGCTAGAATGCCTTCGCCGGGCGCCTTCGCGGAGTTGCCCTTGGCTGAGGCCTTCTCCTTCGCCAAGTGTTCGCGCGCTTAAGGCTGGGCTGCTCCCTTCTTCAAGAACGCTTATGCTTAAGACTCCAAGGGGCTTCGCACACTCTTCGTCCAGCGCGATACCGAGTTGGCGAAGTTGTAAGGCCTTTTCCCGAGACTCCTCTCGATCGTCCTGCGCCATGAGCCTCATGAAAGCATTAAGGTTCGCTTGGACTTGTTTCAGCCGGGACCTGGTCATGGGTCCGCCAAGGCCTTGGAACGGATCAGGGGTCGCGCGCCTGAGGTTGTGGTTCATCTGGAACCTGAGGGTCCTTTGGGGCGATGTCCTCATCATACTCTCCCTCTTCGAAAGAATCCGTCCGCGGATTCTTAAAATCTGCTTGTCCTTCAAAGGGAGCTAAATCACAAACGTTAAAAGTTGCATGTACATTATAAGAGCCATCGCAAGGTAAGTCAAGTACATAAGCATTTTCTCCTATTTTCTTATTGATTTTAAAGGGGCCATCGCCTCTTGGTGCCAGTTTTCTTTTCCTAGACTTGGGAAATCGATCTTTTCTTAAATGTAGCCATACCCAGTCCCCAACTTGAAAACTCCTAAATTTTCTGCCTTTATTAACTCTGCTTGCGTAAGACTCATTAATTTTCTCAAGTTGTTTGTGAATCTTAGCATGCAAGTCCTTCATGCGTCGGGCTTTTTCTTCCCCATCTACGTCCACCTGATCGGTGTAGTCTAATGCGATTAAGTCCAAAGGGGTTAAAGGATTGAAGCCATATACAATCTCAAAAGGACTATGGGATGTAGAGGAATGGTAGGCTCGGTTATACGCAAACTCTACATGAGGCAAGCATTTTTCCCATTCTTTCAGATTTTTCCTAAGGAGGGTGCGCAGGATAGTGGTGAGGGTCCTATTAGTCACTTCGGTTTGGCCGTCTGTTTGAGGGTGACTGGATGTGGAGTACAT
This sequence comes from Stellera chamaejasme, assembly GCA_024586325.1. Taxonomy (NCBI): domain Eukaryota; kingdom Viridiplantae; phylum Streptophyta; class Magnoliopsida; order Malvales; family Thymelaeaceae; genus Stellera; species Stellera chamaejasme. The sequence goes on from CM044981.1 coordinate 25,751,832, forward strand.
CAGACTGGTGCCTAGCCTAGACCAAAGGGTTCGCCAGAAATGGCTTAGGAATCTCGAATCTCTATCGCTAACAATGGATCGCGGGAGGCCATGATATTTAACGATGTTATTAAAGAACAATTCCGCCACATGAGATGCATCTTCAGTTTTATGACATGGGATGAAATGGGCCATTTTGGAGAACCTATCAACTACCACAAATATAGCATCATGACCATGCGATGTCCTAGGTAAACCACTTATAAAGTCCATGCTTATTTCAACCCAAGGAATAGAAGGTGTAGGAAGAGGAGTGTACTTCCCTTTCGGTTGGAGAGTCAACTTGGCTTGGTGGCATGTGACACATCTGGCGCAAGCTTTGGTGACGTCCTTCTTCATGCCGGGCCAGAAGAAGTTCTCCTTAACGGCCTCAAGCGTCTTTTGGACACCGAAGTGTCCCATGAGACCACCTCCATGTGCCTCCTTGATGATCACTTCGCGCATTGACCCTCTGGGAACGCACAACCTTTTCAACTTAAACAGAAAACCATCAAAAACATAGTAGCCTCTTTGGCTTCCTTTAACACAGTTGGCAAATATTTCACCAAAATCCACGTCATGTTCATACATCCCTTTTAAACCTTCAAAACCAACAATCCTCGTATCGAGAGTCATGAGTAATGCATATCTCCCGGATAGAGCATCAGCAACGACATTGTCTTTGCCTTTTTTATACTTAATAACATAGGAGAAAGACTCAATGAACTCTACCCACCTAACATGCCTTTTGCTCAAATTTCCTTGTCCTTGAAGGTACTTCAAAGACAAGTGATCCGTATGGATTACGAATTCTCTAGGCAGAAGATAATGGCTCCACGTTTGTAAGGATCTCACAAGAGCGTATAGCTCTTTATCATACGTGGAGTAATTCAGGGTGGCTCCACTCAACTTTTCACTAAAAAAGGCGATGGGACGGCCTTCTTGGTGCAACAACGCCGATGCCTATACCACCGGCATCGCACTCTACCTCGAACACTTTGTCGAAGTTTGGCAAAGTGAGTAGAGGGGCATTTGTCGACGAGATTTCAATTCGTTAAAAGATTTCTCTTGCGATCGACCCCATTCAAAGACGACATTCTTCTTAGCCAGTTCATGCAAAGGGGCAGCAATGGAAGAGAAGTCTTTAACAAATCTCTGTAAAAACTAGCAAGTCCTAGGAAGGACGACCTCAGTTAAGGAGTTAGGAGTAGGCCAGTCCCGAATGGCACTGATCTTACTCTCGTCTACCTTGACTCCCTTCGCACCCACTACATATCCAAGAAAGTTAACTTCCTGGGATGCGAATACACACTTTTCAAATTTGGCATACAGTTTTCTAACCTAAGCGTATCAAGGACTTGCCTCAGATGCTCAACATGCTCCTCATGGTTCTTAGAATAAACTAGTATGTCATCAAAGTATACTACCACAAATCTCCCAATGAAATGCCTCAAAACATGATTCATTAGACGCATGAAAGTACTTGGTGCGTTAGATAACCCGAAGGGCATAACATTCCACTCATACAAACCAATCTTGGTTTTGAAAGCAGTTTTCCATTCATCACCTTCCTTCATCCGAATTTGGTGATAGCCACTTCTAAGGTCAATTTTTGAAAACACACAAGCACCACTCAATTCGTCTAACATGTCATCAAGTCTAGGTATAGGGTGGCGATACTTTACTGATGATAGAGTTGATGGGGAGGCAGTCCATGCACATGCGCCAAGTGCCATCGCTCTTTGGCACGAGTATGACCGGTACCACGCATGGCGACAGACTTTCGCGGATGAACCCCTTGTCCAGCAGCTCTTGCACTTGCGATTGGATCTCTTTGGATTCTTGAGGATTGGTCCGGTAGGCGGCCTTGTTGGGTAAAGGCGCCCCTGGAAGTAAGTCGATTTGATGCTCTATGCCGCGATATGGAGGAAGGGTTCGCGGCTCATCAAATACTTCGCCGAATTCCTTCAGGACCTTCTGCACATAGAAAGGAAGAGAAGACACATTGTCAAGTGTTAGCATGCAGTGAGTGGGGATCAGGAGAAAGCAGATCCTGTTTCCAAGGAACGCTCTTTTAAAATCCCTCTCTTTGGCTATGGGAGGAAGGCACTCTTGTTTTCTCGTGGGCTCTCTCGGAGTGTTTCCCATTAATGCACACTCTTTCCGTTCACTCAAGGTTCCTTGAACCTTCTCACCATTTTCTCTCCGCTCTCTGCCCTCCCCTTTCTTTTTCTCTCGGACTTACTAGCCGGATGGATTTGATCTGATGGGCTTGAGTTGGGGTGAGGGAAGCAGGTGTATGGTTTATCGAGGTGAGTGAGGGCATATTTGTTGGCTTTGCCATAATGTATGGCCTCCTTGTCATATTGCTGTGGTCTGCCCAAGAGGATGTGGGTAGCCTGCATTCGCACCACATCACAAGTGATGGAATCCTCATACTTGCCGATCATGATTGTGACTTCGACTTGATTGACAACCTTTACAAAGGTTCTGGCTGCCGACCCACCGCAGCTTGATACGGTTTAGGATGTACGATGGTGGGAGGCCTAATTCAGCGACCATGTCTTCGCTGGCGGCGTTGACACAACTCCCGCTGTCAATAATGAGATCGCACAGAGTCCCATTCACCATGGCTCTTGATTGGAATAAATTTTCCCGCTGAATACTTTCGGTGACACTCGGGGAACTTTGCAGGACCCTCTTGGTGACTAATATGAGACCGTCCATAGGCAGCTCTCCCTCTTCTGCTTCACTCTCATGTTGCTCTTGCTCGGGAAGGTCCTCTCCTTCCTCTTCACTAGACAGTTCCCCATTGGGCCGCATGACCATGGCTCTTCGGTTGGGGCAATCCTCGCATAGTGTCCCTTGCCCAGACACTTAAAGCATTCGATGCTCCTTGATCGCCGAGGGCCTTCATTAGTGATGGCGTTGGGTTTCGGCTGAGGTTGCGAGGAGGGTCTTGTGTTGGGGTAATTTTGGCGAGGGGGTGGCATCGCCGCAGAAGATGCGTATGGTTTTGGCGGGAGCGGTTTGGTGAAGGGGGGGTCTTGCTGCTTGGGGCCCTGCTGGGGGTAGGAGCAGGGTAGTAAGAGTTCCCCTTCTGTAGTTGTTTCTCCACCCGAATGGCCTTATGCACCATATCTTGGTAATCCCGGTAATCGCATAGTTCAACTGTCTTGGCGACGTCCTCCCGTAGGCCATATAAGAATCTGGCCAACTTAGCCTCTTCGTCCTCCTTGACGTTGGCCCTCATCAGGGCCCTCTCAAGGTCCTTCTGGTATTCCTCGACACTGCGATGACCCTGGATAAGGCGCTGCAGCCTCTGAGCACAATCTCGGTCATAGTAGCTGGGTACGAATCGATTCTTCATGGTCCTTTTAAGATCCTCCCACGTGGTGATAGGACGACATCGGATCCTGGCTCTTTCGTGATTGATGTGATCACGGGGGGGTAAGTGATCACGCGTTCGGATCTAGCTCGAAGGAGGCGGTTTCCAGCAAGAATGGAAACGAAACAGAGGAAGAACACGAAGGAAACAGAGTCGGCCAAGGGAACCTCCTCACTACGAGGTGAGGCAATGCCCTTGAAAATGCCTGGGGAAGGAAGCGGGATCTAGCACCTTTTGAATACAAGTTCAAACAATACTAGATATTATGTTGGATCCTCTTGCACGGATCACTTAAGGAGATGGAATGCAAGAAATGAGAACAAGAAAGCCAAAACCTCACTTGGAGTATTTCGATTTCTTATAAATATGTTCTACCTTTACAATGGTTACAGGCTGCCTTATATAGAAGAAACGGTAAAGGAAAATAAAGAATGACTGGACAAGGGAACCAGCTTCCTGGTTCTATGGTAGGCGAGTTGAGAGGTGGCAGGTGAGGTGACAGCATAGGCTGTGTAGACTTCCTGCTTTAGCGGCTCCCAATTTCCCAGGAATTGTAGTTGGCGGGAAATGGGAGGAAGAGGGCCTCTGCACAAGTTGAAGGGGTCGCCTGACTTGCGTATGGAGGCCTCCTCCGCTTGGCGAACACCCGTGCTTCGCTTGCGTCTCGGAAGTGTTGCACAGTGGTCTTCGCCAAGGACCATGGGTTCGCCAATGAGCACGGCTTCGCCAAGACCATGACTTCGCCAAAGGCCAAGGGTTCGCCAATGGGGCCTGGGTTCGCCAAGATTCTTACGAGCACGACTCTGCCTTTGGGGCTTCGCCGACGCCTAGAATGCCACTTCTTCTTTGTCCATGCCTTCGCCAAGGGTCCTTTAGACCCTCTGGAGGAATGGTTGCCTCTTAACTCACAAATAGGGGTGATGTCCACATCATACCCTCCCTCTTCAGAAGAATCCGTCCTCGGATTCATAAGGAAATTGTCCCTACAAATCTTAAGACACCACAATAAACTTGAAGAGGCATTAAGGGTTAGTGGACCAAAACTGTAAACATCAAAATTCCAAAAATGGTTCGAAGGATTTGAGATGGACAATCCGCCCTTTCTCTTCACTTCTACCTTACACACAGTTTCGAGTATCCCGGGGTCAAATGTGAGCCTAGGCCTTTCATTCTTATGATCAAAAAAATAGGATTCATGATCATGCATTGGAGAGAATTCATGGCTAGGGGTGAGTGATATGGGATATGAATCATAATACAGCTCATGGTCAACCGAATCATCATGCTTCATGCTTTCAAGAGAGAATTCGAATATGTTACACTTATCATGGTTGAGAGAATTAAGCAATGGTTGAGTTGCATGCTCATTTTCGAATAAGGTTTCACATTCATGCCTATTCACTTCATCACTAAAAGAAAAGAGTAGGTTACCTCTCCCCAAGTTAGGGGAGGGAGGGTCCTCCTTCAAAGCCGAAAATCCTTCTTTTCCTTCAAGGTATGGCGCATCCGTGCCATTCTCTCCTTCAAACTCGTGCACAAATAAAGAAGAATAACAAGAGTTAGAAGATGAAATGGTCATTCCTTCTTGGAGATGGGTTGAAGGCCCGGGTGCAATATTCTTTTCACTTGTTTGGCTAAGGAGAGCCCTTTCCTTTCTTCTCTCTTTCTTTTTCTTTTTCTCTCTCTCATATTCTTCAAACTCTTTCCTCAGATTCTTAATCATTTGAGAAAGATCTTCACTTGAATCTTGGCGAGGACTTGGGTTTGGGGAAGGAGTTTGGGTGGTGCAAGTGTTGGGCGGTGGAGTACACGGCTCGGCCGATAGTGTTTGTGGAGGTGTGGGACTTGGTCTCCTCCGACTATGGTTCTGAATGTGGGTGGAGGATGTAGGCCGAGAGGGGGACCTTCTTGTTTGGGAGTGGAACGGAGAGGGTGGCTCTTCTCGAGGTGAGCCATATCTTTCCACTAGTAACCTCTTCAATCCGCTCCAAGTCCGAATGGAGGCTTCATGGTAGTGCTCTCTTTGAGCGAAATCTTGTCGCCACCATCTTTTGGCTTCTCCCTTTAGACACCTTATGGCAAGGTCTAACTTCTCTTCCTTATGAAATTGGTAATACCAAAAGTGGTATTCCAATTCCTCGATCCATTGCCATAAGTCATCTTCAAGTTTGCGCCTCTCCTTCAAGGGATGAAACCCAATGAAATGTAGGTTCTCTTCCTCCATTACCTACACACTTAGACAATAAAATCAGTACCACTCATTCCTCCTCACGTGTTTAGGTGAGCACTCCACACGGTTTCACTCTTGATTCTCCACACAAGGCTTTCACAAGTTCTCTTAACTTGATCACACTCAACTTTTTAGATCAAATGCAAACACACAAGTAGGAACAAGTCATAATATCTAGTGAAAACCGAAACTTGCAATTCAAGAAAGATAACTAGTTACTTGAAACTAGCTTTTGAATGATTTAAGGTGGATGGTGGTTGAAAGAAGTATGGTAGGGAGTTTAGAAAGGGGCTTTTGCAATCACAAACACGTTTTCTTAAAGTTCATCAACAATTTTTGGATCAAAAGTACTATTCATATGAGTTTGGTATGAACTTCATATGAACATCTCAAGAACACCAAGAACACTCAAGAACACATGAACTTGTTCATCCTTTTCAACAACCTTTCTTCGCACTTTTCACACAATACAACACTTTTTCATTTCCAAATCCGAAATCACTTTTCTTTCTCACCCAACTTCAATAATCAATATTCAGATATGAACTTTTTCTCCAGTCACATGAACCACGCATAAACACAAATATTTTCGGTTTCTCTTCAACAACAAGACGTTTTTCTTCAAGTGTAAGAAAGAAGGCAGTGGTTTTACTTGAAGAAAACAACAACTGATACGGTACCTCCAGCAAGCACTTTGGCTCTGATACCAACTGATGTGATCACGGTGGGGGTAAGTGATCACGAGCTCGGATCTAGCTCGAAGGAGGCGGTTTCCAGCAAGAATGGAAACGAAACAGAGGAAGAACACGAAGGAAACAGAGTCGGCCAAGGGAACCTCCTCACTACGAGGTGAGGCAATGCCCTTGAAAATGCCTGGGGAAGGAAGCGGGATCTAGCACCTTTTGAATAAAATATCAAACAATACTAGATATTATCTTGGATCCTCTTGAACGGATCACTTAAGTAGATAGAATGCATGAAATGAGAACAAGAAATCCAAAACCTCACATGGAGTATTTCGATTTCTTATAAATATGTTCTACCTTTACAATGGTTACAAGCTGCCTTATATAGAAGAAACGGTAAAGGAAAATAAAGAATGACTAGACAAGGGAACCAGCTTCCTGGTTCTATGGTAGGCGAAATGAGAGGTGGCAGGTGAGGTGACAGCATAGGCTGTGTAGACTTCCTGCTTTAGCGGCTCCCAATTTCCCAGGAATTGTAGTTGGCGGGAAATGGGAGGAAGAGGGCCTCTGCACAAGTTGAAGGGGTCGCCTGACTTGCGTATGGAGGCCTCCTCCGCTTGGCGAACACCTGTGCTTCGCTTGCGTCTGGAAGTGTTGTACAGGGTCTTCGCCAAGGACCATGGGTTCGCCAATGAGCACGGCTTCGCCAAGACCATGACTTCGCCAAAGGCCAAGGGTTCGCCAATGGGGCCTGGGTTCGCCAAGATCTTTGCGAGCACGACTCTGCCTTTGGGGCTTCGCCTTCGCCTAGAATGCCACTTCTTCTTTGTCCATGCCTTCGCCAAGGGTCCTTTAGACCCTCCGGAGGAATGGTTGCCTCTTAACTCACAAATAGGGGTGATGTCCACATCAACCTGGCTCTCTCGTGATGCTCTTACTCCCACCACCATGGAATGTAGCTTTCTATAGCGTGTGTACCCTATCATATCAATGATCCGCTCGTTTTAGCCACCCATGTAAAATACTCTTCCCTGGACCCGTAGAAGGGTGGTATTTGAAGCTTAATGTTGGCGAGGGCTTGCTGGTGGGCGTGCGCTTCGTTGAAACCTCGATGAACACGGCCTCGCTCTGCTTCTTCCTCTTCTTCGAGGTCTTTGTGGAGATAAGCTCTATCGGGAAAGACCCTTCTTTTAATAGGCTTTGGTGGTGGCTCCGCGTAATATTCCTGGTCATCACTGTCCAGGATGTCAACACCACGATCTATTCTTGTGGAAGTGGTCGGACGACTGTGAGGGGTGGCCTGTGGCTTCGTTGATGCAGGATCGAAAGTGGTATGGGTGACTCCATCTTGAGCCCGCGATGCATGGGCGTCATCGTGGGCTTGCGAGCTTTCCGGTTGCTTTCCTTGAGCTACCTCTACTTTCGTTAGTCGCTCATTCGTCATGGCGACTTGAGCTCCCGATTCATCCAACCTCTGTAAGATCTTCGCTAGCGTACTGTGCACGGTTAGCTGGGATGGATGAGGGGGGGATGAGTCTGTTGAAACCATCTGTGACACAGTACTGTTAAAGATATGTAATTAGAAAAGAATCTCACCACACCTGAGTGTTTACTCTCACTCTCGTGTTTCTCTCAACAACTTTGTCACTTCGGCTGTTCACCGACGGCTTTTACAAGTTCTCTAAACTTGATACCGTTTTCAACCTTAGATCAAAGATGAACACGCAAGAAAACACAAACAAAACTCTAGTAAAACCGCAACTTGAAATTCAAGAAAATGACTAGTTACTTGAAACCGGTTTTGTGGGATATCGGGTTCGGAAGATACTGGTTGGAAGATTAGAAAAGGCTTTTGCAGTCACAAACACTTCTTGTTTAAGTTCGGAAACTATTTGTCGGATCAAACTTACTGTTCACTTGTGTTTTGGGAAGAACACGTAAGAACATTCAAGAACTTTTCCAGAACGCAGAAACTTGCTCAATACTTTTCTTTCTTCAAACGTTTTCTTTACACACTTGTCGCTCAGGACAACTCTTTTGGCTTATCTCGAAAATACTTGGCTTAAACAAGCACACTTTTAAACAACTTTTTCGGTCTCAATGAGATCATCAACCGATATTCCTTCAAGCGTAAGAAAAGGTAACAAAAGGTTTTGCTTGAAGAAAACTCAACAACTGATACGGTACCTCCAGCAAGCACTTTGGCTCTGATACCACTTGATGTGATCACAGTGGGGGGTAAGTGATCACGCGCTCGGATCTAGCTTGGTGGAGGCGGTTTCCAGCAAGAATGGAAACGAAAACAGAGGAAGAACACGAAGGAAACAGAGTCGGCCAAGGGAACCTCCTCACTACGAGGTGAGGCAATGCCCTTGAAAATGCCTGGGAAGTGAGATGGGATCTAGCACCTCTTGACTACAAGGTCAAGCAATACTAGATATTATGCTTGGATCCTCTTGCCTGGATCACTAGGGAAATGGAAATGCAAGAGTGGAGAACACAAAAGCTGATGACTCCCCGGGAGTGTTTCAGCCGAATTGCTTAAATTCAATAATATGTTCTAGGTTACAATGGTGACTGCCACTTAGCTTATATAGTGAAGTGAAATGGAAGAAATAAAAGGAGTATTTCGAATGTACATGCGTGCAGAAAGTATAAAGTACTTTTGCACGCTTACATAGTGAAAAGCTCCCAAAAAGGTAAAAAGGTAAGGCTAGCCTAAAAGTGTCCAGATGTCTTTTGTGTAAAGTGGTTGTTTGTCTTTCCAAGTATCGGCGGAGAAAGGACACCTTGTGTCAGGTTTGGTCGGTCAATCGGCGAAGCACGGAGGTTACGCGGAAGGCCTTCGCTAGGAGCCTTCGCTAGAATGCCTTCGCCGGGCGCCTTCGCGGAGTTGCCCTTGGCTGAGGCCTTCTCCTTCGCCAAGTGTTCGCGCGCTTAAGGCCGGGCTGCTCCTTCTTCAAGAACGCTTATGCTTAAGACTCCAAGGGGCTTCGCACACTCTTCGTCCAGCGCGATACCGAGTTGGCGAAATTGTAAGGCCTTTTCCCGAGACTCCTCTCGATCGTCCTGCGCCATGAGCCTCATGAAAGCATTTAGGTTCGCTTGGATTTGTTTCAGCCGGGACCTGGTCATGGGTCCGCCAAGACCTTGGAACGGTTCAGGGGTCGCGCGCGCTTGAGGTTGTGGTTCATCTGGATCCTGAGGGTCCTTTGGGGCGATGTCCTCATCAGGAGGCTGTAACCTAAGTATTAGGGAGAACTCATTTTGTAAGAACACATATTTGCGGAGATACGCATATTGTTCTTCGTGGGTCTCAAATCTTGCTCCACCAATCCATTAGTGATCCATTGCAAGAGGATCCAATATAATACCTAGCATTGTTTGATCTCGTAGTCAAAAGGTTCTAGGTCCCATTTTCCTTTCCCAGGCATTTTCAAGGGCATTGCCTCACCTCGTAGTGAGGAGGTTCCCTTGGCCGACTCTGTTTCCTTCGTGTTCTTCCTCTGTTTCGTTTCCATTCTTGCTGGAAACCGCCTCCATCGAGCTAGATCCGAGCTCGTGATCACTTACCCCCCGTGATCACATCACAATCCCTCGCATAGTGCCCCTTTCCTAGGCACTTGAAACATTCAATGCTCCGAGTTTGATGAGAACCATCTCCATACGGTTTGGGATGAGTGTTTGGCCTCGGATGGGTGTTGGTGTGGGCTTGTGGTTTCGGATTTGGGAAGTTTTGGTGAGGTGGTGGTCTTGTGGTGGGAGGGTGGTTCGGTTTGGAGGTGGTTGGCTTGATGGGAGGGGTCGGTTTGCTCCATTGGGTTCGGTTGGGAGTGTAGTAGGAGTGGTAGGAACTCCCTTTCTTCATTTGCTTATCCACTCTTATGGCTTTGTGCACAAGGTCTTGGTAATCCTTGTAATCACAAAGCTCCACCGTTTTGGAGATATCATCCCTCAATCCATACAAGAACCTTGCCATTCTTGCCTCATTGTTCTCCTTGACATTGGCTCTCATCAAGGCGCTTTCAAGATCCTTTTGGTAATCCTCCACACTCCGATTGCCTTGAGTGAGATGTTGCAATCTTTGACAACATTCCCTATCATAATAACTTGGCACAAACCGAACTCTCATAGCTTGTTTGAGCTCCTCCCAAGTGTCAATAGGAGCTTCTCGGTTTCTAGCTCTTGTTTGGTGTTCTAGCTCCCACCAAATGAGAGCATAATCTTGAAATTCGATGATGGCTAGCTTCACCTTGGTTGTGTCATTGTAACCTGATGTGGACATCAGCCCCCTTTTTGTGATAAAGGGGAACCATTCATCCAGAGGGTCTAAAAGACCCTCGGCGAAGGCTTGGATGAAGAAGAAGCGGCCCTCTAAGCGCCGGCGAGGCCCCAAAGCGAAGCCACACTTGGCGGATCTCCAGGAGAGGACCTTGAACACCTCCTTCAAGCTAAGGCCAAGTTCCAAGATGAGGCTGTGCTTGCGAAGACCCATTGGCGAGGCCATGGCCCTTGGCGAACCCATGGTTCTTATAACGAACCCATGGCCATTGGCGAACCCATGGGCCTTGGCGAACCCATGGCCCTTCGCGACCCAGGGCTTCTCCCGCGAGCCCATGGTCATCAGCGAAGACCCTGTGCCTCACTTCCAGAAGCAAGCAAAGCCCCAGGTGTTCGCCAACCTGAAGAAGTCTCCATACGCCAGTCAGGCGAACCCTTCAAATTATGGAGAAGCCCTTCTTTCCTTTTCCCGCCAATTGCAATTCCTGGGGAAATGGGAGCCGCAAAAGCAGGTAGCCTACAATGTCACATCGTCTGCCACCTCTCAGTTCACCCACCCTAAATCAGGGAACATGGTTCCCTCGTCAAGTCACTCATTATTTTCCTTTAGCATTTTCCTTCTATGTAAGAAGCTTGTAACCATTGTAAACCCTAGAACTCATTTTGTAAGAACACATATTTGCGAAAATACGCATATTGTTCTTCTTGGGTCTCAAATCTTGCTCCACCAATCCATTAGTGATCCATTGCAAGAGGATCCAATATAATACCTAGCATTGTTTGATCTCGTATTCAAAAGGTTCTAGGTCCCATTTTCCGTCACCATGCATTTTCAAGGGCTTTGCCTCACCTCGTTGTGAGGAGGTTCCATTGGCCGCCTCTGTTTCCTTCGTGTTCTTCATCTGTTTCGTTTCCATTCTTGCCGGAAACTGCCTCCTTCGAGCTAGATCCGAGCTCGTGATCACGATGTGATCACGGTCACGCTCCGAACCCAGCTGAAGTGGTTACAGAGGAGTGAACGGTCACGAGCTCGGATCTAGCTCGAAGGAGGCGGTTTCCAGCAAGAATGGAAACGAAACAGGGAACAACACGAAGGAAACAAAGTCGGCCAAGGGAACCTCCGCACTACGAGGTGAGGCAATGCCCTTGAAAACGCCTGGGAAAGGAAAATGGAACCTAGAACCTTCGATTACTAGATCGACAATGCTAGGTATTATATTGGATCCTCTCGCATGGATCACTAAAGGATTGATGGAGCAAGATTTGAGACCCCAAGAAGAACAAACCGTGTTCTTACAATATATGAATTCTCTCAATATATGGGTTCGCCGAATACTTAGGTTACAGACTTCCTTTTATAGAAGGAAAAGAAAGAAGGAAAGAATAAAGAATGATTTTACTAAGGGAACATCTTCCTCGAAATATGGTAGGCAAAGCGTGGGGTGGCAGGTGATTTGACATTGTAGGCTACCTGCATGCGGCTCCCAATTCCCCATGAACTGCTTTCGGCGGGAAAAGGGAAGAAGAGGGCCTCTGCACAAGTTGAAGGGTTCGCCCGACTTGTGTATGGAGACCTCTTTCGCTTGGCGAACACCGGGCCTCACTTGTACCGGGAAGTTTGGTGCAGGTGTTCTTCAATAAGGCAGGGCTTTGCGGAGAGACCATGGGCTCACAAAAAGGACCTTGGGTTTGCCAATGGGATATGGCTTCGCCAAAGACCGAGGGTTCGCCTTTAGGGGCTTCGCGAGCATGGCCTTGCCTTGGCATTTGGTCCGAGCGTTGGGAAGGTGTTCGTGGTCCTCTCTCGGAGATCCGGCAAGTGTGACTTTGCCGTGGAGGCTCCTTTGGTTGGCGAATACCGGGCTTCGCTTGCTTCGGAAATGAGGTGCGGTGGCCTTCGCCAATGACCACGGGGTCGGAAAGAGCCATGGATTCGCAAATGACCTTGAGTTCGTCCAAGAGGACCACGAGTTCGCCAGGGTCAATGGACTCGCCAGTGACCACGGACTCGCCGTTGGTGCATGGACTCGCCAAAGGCCAAGAGTCCGCCAAAGGGACATGGGTGCACCACGCGCCTTGCGAGTACGGACTTGTCTTAGGGCCTCGCCAGTGCCCTGAATGTGGCTTCCTCCTCTTCTGAGCCTTCGCCAAGGGCCCTTTAGACCCTCTGGTGGAAAGGTTTCGCATTGTCACAAAAATGGGGCTGATGTCCACATCATACCCTCCTCTTCGAAGAATCCGTCCTCGGATTCATATGAAAATTGTCCCTACAAATCTTAAGACACCACAACAAACTTGAAGAGGCATCAAGGGTTAGTGAACTAAAAGCGTTAGACATCAAAGTTCCCTAAAAATAGATCAAGGAATGAGATGGACAATCCGCCCTTTCTCTTCGCTTCACTTTTATACTTAGCCTTAAGACAAACCCACATAGTTATTCCGGGATCAAATATAAGCCTCGGCCATTCATGGGCATGGCCCCAATGTACCGGGCCTAAGTCATGTCCCATAACAGACATGGGATCGCCAACTATGTCACCCAAATCATGCTTAATGTTAAGAGATGAGAGATTAGAAGCACAGTTACCCATGTTCGCTCTCTCCCTCTTGCTCTTTTCTTCCTTTCCGAGAGGGGGTGACACTTCTGCCCGGGGTGTTGAAGGCTTCCTTCAGCCTTCCTTTCCACAAATGACTGCACATTCAAAGAAGATAAACAAGGGGGTTGCAAGACAGAAATTAGTGGAAAAGTTGGGTCGGTTGAAGGTATGTTTCCCGCACTTCCACTATTTCGGATCATGTAGATTCCCTCTTGTTTTCTCTCCGCTTCCTTCTCATTCTCTTCTCTCGGATCGCTCTCTTTCTCGCTCAAGGTCTCTTGGACCGCCTTACTTTTCTCCCTTTCTTCTCTTTCTTTTTCCCTCATACTTTCTCCTTTCCTCTCGGTCGTTTTCCTCTCAACCTTTCCACCGATGGCAGCTTCCTCCATGTGTCCTTGTAACATCTGGTCCTGGACCATAAGTACAAGTTGTTTTATCTCATCAATGATGGTGGAGGGGCTGGGTATTTTAAGCACTTCGTGTTGCTTCGTCCTGTTGATCAGAGGGTGTTTGTCGTAACGAAGCAAACTTGTGAGTGGGGGTCCTCGCTGGCTTCCTGTTGGTGGATGGAAAACCGCGAATGAGAGGGGGCTCCAAGCTGGGCGTCGTACAGCTAGGATACGACGGTATGGGTGAATAATAGGAGTAGGAGGGGTAGCGATAATGAGAGGAGTCATCTTGGCGATGGCATGGGTTCGCCACCAATTGTTCAGGGTCTAGGCCTGAGTGATGCTCATATGCAGCAGGGTATGGAGGGTCGTATTCAGAGGATGGGGTCGGTTCGGGCCAGGTTTCTTGGCCAAGGGGGTACTCGAATAGTTCCCGAAGTATGTATGGTCAAGGGTTTCCTCCGCCCGTAAGTCAGATTCTTGATAACAAGGATCCGATTCCGGTAGTAGTCCTCTTCCACATACTCCATGAAACTCAAATCCCGCACATGCGGATAGTATTGGGAAGCCTCGCCACTCTCCCTTAGTGTTTACACTCCTTTCTCGTGTTTAGAACACAACGGTTCTTTCAGACCTCAAAACTTACCACCAATCTCGATTAAGATCAAATGCAAACACACAAGGAGTTTCCAATAAAATCTTAGCAATATCCCAAATAAGCAACGCACAAAGCTCTAGTTACTCGAACTAGGATTTGGGGTTGGTTGGTGGTTGAAAGAAGTTGGAAATGATATAGAAAAGGCTTTTCACACATGTAAACACAAGAAGTTCAGGTTTCGAAATTATTTTCGATCTGTGAGCACCGTTCACTTGAGTTTCGTGATGAACTCTTCAAGAACACTTAGAACTTTTCCCAGAAATTATGAACTAGTTTGAATATTTCTTTTTCGTAAACTCTTGTTCTTTTGCACACAGGGAAACTCTTTTTCTTTTCAATCCGAAATAACTCATGATTTATGAACCTTTAAGAACTTTTCAATAAGGGTAACAAATATTCGGCTTCTCTCAAGAGATCATTAACCGATAACTTTTCTTCAAGTTTTCGAAAAGAACAACAAAGGTTTTATCTTGAAGAAAGTAAACAACTGATACGGTAAGATACCTCCGACAAGCGCTTTGGCTCTGATACCAACTGATGTGATCACGGTCACGCTCCGAACCCAGCTGAAGTGGTTACAGAGGAGTGAACGGTCACGAGCTCGGATCTAGCTCGAAGGAGGCGGTTTCAGCAAGAATGGAAACGAAACAGGGAAGAACACAAAGGAAACAAAGTCGGCCAAGGGAACCTCCGCACTACGAGGTGAGGCAATGCCCTTGAAAATGCGGGAAAGGAAAATGGAACCTAGAACCTTCGATTACTAGATCGACAATGCTAGGTATTATATTGGATCCTCTCGCATGGATCACTAAAGGATTGATGGAGCAAGATTTGAGACCCCAAGAAGAACAAACCGTGTTCTTACAATATATGAATTCTCTCAATATATGGGTTCTCGCCGAATACTTAGGTTACAGCTTCCTTTTATAGAAGGAAAAGAAAGAAGGAAAGAATAAAGAATGATTTTACTAAGGGAACATCTTCCTCGAAATATGGTAGGCAAAGCGTGGGGTGGCAGGTGATTTGACATTGTAGGCTACCTGCTTTTGCGGCTCCCAATTTCCCATGAATTGCTTTCGGTGGGAAAAGGGAAGAAGAGGGCCTCTGCACAAGTTGAAGGGTTCGCCTGACTTGTGGATGGAGGCCTCTTCTGCTTGGCGAACACCTGGGCCTCACTTGTACTGGGAAGTTTGGTGGAGGGTGTTCTTCAATAAGGCATGGCTTTGCGGAGAGACCATGGGCTCACAAAAGGGATCTTGGGTTTGCCAATGGGATATGGCTTCGCCAAAGACCGAGGGTTCGCCTTAAGGGGCTTCGCGAGCATGGTCTTGCCTTGGCATTTGGTCTGAGCTTTGGGAAGGTGTTCGTGGTCCTCTCTCGGAGATCCGGCAAGTGTGACTTTGCCGTGGAGGCTCCTTTTGGTTGGCGAATACCGGGCTTCGCTTGCTTCGGAAATGAGGTGCAGTGGCCTTCGCCAATGACCACGGGTCGGAAAGAGCCATGGATTCGCAAATGACCTTGAGTTCGCCCAAGAGGACCACGAGTTCGCCAGTGGTCAATGGACTCGCCGGTGACCACGGACTCGCCGTTGGTGCATGGACTCGCCAAACGCCAAGAGTCCGCCAATGGGACATGGGTGCACCACGCGCCTGGCGAGGACGGTCTTGTCGTAGGGCCGCGCCAGTGCCCGGAATGGGGCTTCCTCCTCTTCTGAGCCTTCGCCAAGGGCCCTTTAGACCCTCCAGTGGAAAGGTTACGCCTTGTCACAAAAATGGGGCTGATGTCCACATCAGCACGATTACCCATGTTCGCTCTCTCCCTCTTGCTCTTTTCTTCCTTTCCGAGAGGGGTGACACTTCCTGCCCGGGGTGTTGAAGGCTTCCTTCAGCCTTCCTTTCCACCGCGACCTGCACATTCAAAGAAGATAAACACGGGGGTTGCAAGACAGAAATTAGTGGAAAAGTTGGGTCGGTTGAAGGTATGTTTCCCGCACTTCCACTATTTCGGATCATGTAGATTCCCTCTTGTTTTCTCTCCGCTTCCTTCTCATTCTCTTCTCTCGGATCGCTCTCTTTCTCGCTCAAGGTCTCTTGGACCGCCTTACTTTTCTCCCTTTCTTCTCTTTCTTTTTCCCTCATACTTTCTCCTTTCCTCTCGGTCGTTTTCCTCTCAACCTTTCCACCGATGGCAGCTTCCTCACTATCGCCAAGATAATCCCCCTCACTGTCGCTGGTGTGATCACGGTGGGGGTACGTGATCACGAGCTCGGATCTAGCTTGAAGGAGGCAGTTTCCAGCAAGAATGGAAACGAAGAACAGAGGAAGAACACGAAGGAAACAGAGTCGGCCAAGGGATCCTCCTCACTACGAGGTGAGGCAATGCCCTTGAAAATGCCTGGGAAGTGAGATGGGATCTAGCACCTCTTGACTACAAGGTCAAGCAATACTAGATATTATGCTTGGATCCTCTTGCCTGGATCACTAGGGAAATGGAAATGCAAGAGTGGAGAACACAAAAGCCGATGACTCCCCGGGAGTGTTTCAGCCGAATTGCTTAAATTCAATAATATGTTCTAGGTTACAATGGTGACTGCCACTTAGCTTATATAGTGAAGTGAATTGGAAGAAGTAAAAGGAGTATTTCGAATGTGCATGCGTGCGAAAGTACAAAGTACTTTTGCACGCTTACTGAGTGAAAAGCTTCTAAAAAGGTAAAAAGGTAAGGCTAGCCTAAAAGTGGTTGTTTGTCTTTCCAAGTATCGGCGGAGAAAAGACACCTTGTGTCGAGTTTGGTCGGTCAAGTGGTGAAGCACTGGAGATTACGCGAAAGGCCATCGCTAGGAGCCATCGCTAGAATGCATCCGCCGGGTGCCTTCGCGGAGTTGCACTTGGCTGAGGCCTTCTCCTTCGCCAAGTGTTCGCGCGCTTAAGACTGGGCTGCTCCCTTCTTCAAGAACGCTTATGCTTAAGACTCCTCTCGATACCGAGTTGGCGAAGTTGTAAGGCCTTCTCCCGAGACTCCTCTCGATCGTCCTGCGCCATGAGCCTCATGAAAGCATTAAGGTTCGCTTGGACTTGTTTCAGCCGGGACCTGGTCATGGGTCCGCCAAGGCCTTGGAACGGACCGAGGGTCGCGCGCGCTTGAGGTTGTGGGTCTTACGGAACTGAGGGTCCTTTGGGGCGATGTCCTCATCATACTCTCCTTCTTCAAAAGAATCCGTCCGCGGATTCTTAAAATCTGCTTGTCCTTCAAAGGGAGCTAAATCACAAGCGTTAAAAGTTGCATGTACATTATAAGAGCCATCGCAAGGTAAGTCAAGTACATAAGCATTTTCTCCTATTTTTAGTGATTTGAAAGGGACCATCGCCTCTTGGCGCCGGTTTGCTTTTCCTAGCACTGGGAAATCGATCTTTTCTTAAATGTAACCATACCCAATCCCCGACTTGAAAACTCCTAAATTTTCTGCCCTTATTAACTCTGCTTGCGTAAGACTCATTAATTTTCTCAAGTTGTTTGTGAATCTTAGCATGCAAGTCCTTCATGCGTCGGGCTTTTTCTTTCCCATCTACGTCCACTGTTCGGTGTAGTCTAATGCGATTAAGTCCAAAGGGGTTAAAGTTGAAGCCATATACAATCTCAAAGGACTATGGGATGTAGAGGAATGGTAGGCTCGGTTATACGCAAACTCTACATGAGGCAAGCATTTTCCCATTCTTTCAGATTTTTCCTAAGGAGGGTGCGCAGGATAGTGGTGAGGTCCTATTAGTCACTTCGGTTTGGCCGTCTGTTTGAGGGTATTTGGATGTGGAGTACATCAGGCGGTGCCTAGCCTAGACCAAAGGGTTCGCGAGAAATGGCTTAGGAATCTCGAATCTCTATCGCTAACAATGGATCGCGGGAGGCCATGGTATTTAACGATGTTATTAAAGAACAATTCCGCCACATGGGATGCATCTTGATTTTATGACATGGGATGAAATGGGCCATTTTGGAGAACCTATCAACTACTACAAATATAGCATCATGACCATGCGATGTCCTAGGTAAACCACTTATAAAGTCCATGCTTATTTCAACCCAAGGAATAGAAGGTGTAGGAAGAGGGTGTACTTCCCTTTCGGTTGGAGAGTCAACTTGGCTTGGTGGCATGTGACACATCTGGCGCAAGCTTTGGTGACGTCCTTCTTCATGCCGGGCAGAAGAAGTTCTCCTTAACGGCCTCAAGCGTCTTTTGGACACCGAAGTGTCCCATGAGACCACCTCCATGTGCCTCCTTGATGATCACTTCGCGCATTGACCCTGCGGGAACGCACAACCTTTTCAACTTAAACAGAAAACCATCAAAAACATAGTAGCCTCTTTGGCTTCCTTTAACACAGATTGGCAAATATTTCACCAAAATCCACGTCATGTTCATACATTCCTTTTAAACCTTCAAAACCAACAATCCTCGTATCGAGAGTCATGAGTAATGCATATCTCTGGATAGAGCATCGGCAACGACATTGTCTTTGCCCTTTTTATACTTAATAACATAGGAGAAAGACTCAATGAACTCTACCCACCTAACATGCCTTTTGCTCAAATTTCCTTGTCCTTGAAGGTACTTCAAAGACAAGTGATCCGTATGGATTACGAATTCTCTAGGCAGAAGATAATGGCTCCACGTTTGTAAGGATCTCACAAGAGCGTATAGCTCTTTGTCATACGTGGAGTAATTCAGGGTGGCTCCACTCAACTTTTCACTAAAAAAGGCGATGGGGACGGCCTTCTTGATGCAAGACAGCGCCGATGCCTATGCCACGGCATCGCACTCTACCTCGAACACTTTGTCGAAGTTTGGCAAAGTGAGTAGAGGGGCATTTGTCGACGAGATTTCAATTCGTGAAAAGATTTTTCTTGCGGTGACCCCATTCAAAGATGACATTCTTCTTAGCCGATTCGTGCAAAGGGGCAGCAATGGAAGAGAAGTCTTTAACAAATCTTCTGTAAAAACTAGCAAGTCCTAGGAAGGACTGACCTCGATTAAGGAGTTAGGAGTAGGCCGGTCCCGAATAGCACTGATCTTACTCTCGTCTACCTTGACTCCCTTCGCACCCACTACATATCCAAGAAAGTTAACTTCTTGGGATGCGAAAACACACTTTTCAAATTTGGCATACAGTTTTTCTAACCTAAGCGTATCAAGGACTTGCCTCAGATGCTCAACATGCTCCTCATGGTTCTTAGAATAAACTAGTATGTCATCAAAGTATACTACCACAAATCTCCCTATGAAATGCCTCAAAACATGATTCATTAGACGCATGAAAGTACTTGGTGCGTTAGATAACCCGAAGGGCATAACATTCCACTCATACAAACCAATCTTGGTTTTGAAAGCAGTTTTCCATTCATCACCTTCCTTCATCCGAATTTGGTGATATCCACTTCTAAGGTCAATTTTTGAAAACACACAAGCACCACTCAATTCGTCTAACATGTCATCAAGTCTAGGTATAGGGTGGCGATACTTTACTGATGATAGAGTTGATGGGGCGGCAGTCCATGCACATGCGCCAAGTGCCATCGCTCTTTGAGTACGCAGTATGGACAGGACCGCGCATGGCGGCAGGCTTTCGCGGATGAACCCTTTGTCTAACAACTCCTGAACTTGCGACTGGATCTCTTTGGATTCTTGGGGATTGGTCCGGTGGCGGCCTTGTTGGGTAAAGGTGCCCCGGAAGCAAGTCGATTTGATGCTCGATGCCGCGATATGGAGGAAGGGTTCGCGGCTCATCAAATACTTCGCCGAATTCTTTCAGGACCTTACGCACATAGAAAGGAAGAGAAGACACATTGTCAAGTGTTAGCATGCAGTGAGTGGGGATCAGGAGAAAGCAGATCCTGTTTCCAAGGAACGCTCTTTTAAAATCCCTCTCTTTGGCTATGGGAGGAAGACACTCTTGTTTTCTCGTGGGCTCTCTCGGGGTGTTTCCCATTAATGCACACCCTTTCCGTTCACTCAAGGTTCCTTGAACCTTCTCACCATTTTCTCTCCGCTCTCTGCCCTCCCCCTTTCTTTTTCTCTCAGACTTACTAGCTAGATGGATTTGGCCTGATGGGCTTGAGTTGGGGTGAGGGGAAGCGGGTGTATGGTTTCTTGAGGTGAGTGAGGGCATATTTGTTGGCTTTGCCATAATGTATGGCCTCCTTGTCATATTGCCAGGGTCTGCCCAAGAGGATGTGGGTAGCCTGCATTCGCACTACATCACAAGTGATGGAATCCTCATACTTGCCGATCTTGATTGGGACTTGACTTGTTTGACAACCTTTACAAAGGTTACGTCGTCGACCCACTGCGGTTGATACGGTTTAGGATGTATGATGGTGGGAGGCCTAATTCAGCGACCATGTCTTCGCTGGCGGCGTTGACACAACTCCCGCTGTCAATAATGAGGCTGCACGAGTCCCATTCACCATGGCTCTTGATTGGAATAGATTTTCCCGCTGAATACTTTCGGTGACACTTGGGAACTTTGCGGGACCCTCTTGGTAACTAATATGAGACCGTCCATAGGTAGCTCTCCCTCTTCTGCTTCACTCTCATATTGCTCTTGCTCGGGAAAGCCCTCTCCTTCCTCTTCACTAGACAATTCCCCATTGGGCCGCATTACCATGGCTCTTCGGTTGGGGCAATCCCTCGCATAGTGTCCCTTGCCCAGGCACTTAAAGCATTCGATGCTCCTTGACTGCCGAGGGCCTTCATTAGTGATGGCGTTGGGTTTGGTGAGGTTGCGAGGAGGGTCTTGTGTTGGGGTAATTTTGGCGAGGGTGGCATCGCCGCAGAAGATGCGTATGGTTTTGGCGGGAGCGGTTTGGTGAAGGGGGGGTCTTGCTGCTTGGGGCCTGCCGGGTAGGAGCGAGGGTAGTAAGAGTTTCCCTTACGTAGTTGTTTCTCCACCGAATGGCCTTATGCACCAGATCTTGGTAATCCCGGTAATCGCATAGTTCAAGCTGTCTTGGCGGCGTCCTCCCGTAGGCCATATAAGAATCTGGCCAACTTAGCCTCTTCGTCCTCCTTGACGTTGGCCCTCATCGGGGCCCTCTCAAGGTCCTTACGGTATTCCTCGACAACTGCGATGACCACTGGATAAGGCGCTGCAGCCTCGAGCACAATCTCGGTCATAGTAGCTGAGTGCGAATCGATTCTTCATGGTCCTTTTAAGATCCTCCCACGTGGTGATAGGGCGACATCGGATCTGGCTCTTTCGTGATGCTCTTGCTCCCACCGGTGAGAGCATATTCATGAAACTCAATAACCACAATTTTCAGGGCTATAGAGTCAGTGTATAACATCATATCACTGATCCGCTCAGTCCTAGCCATCCATGTAAAGTACTCTTCCTGATCACTGGACCCGTAGAAGGGTGGTATTTGAAGATTGATGTTGGCGAGGGCTTGTTGGTCCTGGGCTTGCGCCCTACCTCCCAGGTCTCTGTTGAAACCTCGGTGAACTCGGCCTCGCTCTGCTTCTTCCTCTTCTTCAAGGTCTCTGTGGAGATAGGCTCTGGCTTGAGCCCTATCGGGGAAGACTCTTCTTTTAATAGGCTTTGGTGGTGGCTCCGCGTAATATTCCTGGTCATCACTGTCCAGGATGTCAACACCACGATCTATTCTTGTGGAAGTGGTCGGACGGCGTGAGGGTAGCCTGTGGCTTCGTTGATGCAGGATCGAAAGTGGTATGGGTGATTCCATCTTGAGCCCGCGATGCATGGGCGTCATCGTGGGCTTGCGAGCTTTCCGGTTGCTTTCCTTGAGCTACCTCTACTTTCGTTAGTCGCTCATTTGTCATGGCGACTTGAGCTCCCGATTCATCCAACCTCTGTAAGATCTTCGTGAGCGTCTTTGTGCACGGTTAGCTGGGATGGATGAGGGGGATGAGTCTGTTGAAACCATCGTGACACGATCTTGTTAAAGATATGTAATCGAAAAGAAGCTCACCACTCCACAGTGTTTACTCTCACTCTCGTGTTTCTCTCAACAACTTTGTCACTTGGCTGTTCACCGACGGCTTTTACAAGTTCTCTAAACTTGATACCGTTTTCAACCTTAGATCAAAGATGAACACGCAAGAAAACACAAACAAAACTCTAGTAAAACCGCAACTTGCAACTCAAGAAAATGACTAGTTACTTGAAACCGGTTTTGTGGGATATCGGGCTCGGAAGATACTTGGTTGGAAGTTTAGAAAAGGCTTTTGCAGTCACAAACACTTCTTGTTTAAGTTCGGAAACTATTTGTCCGATCAATCTTACTGTTCACTTGTGTTTTGGGAAGAACACGTAAGAACATTCAAGAACTTTTCGAGCGAAACTTGCTCAATACATTTCTTTCTTTAAAGCGTTTTCTTTACACACTTGTCGCTCAGGACAACTCATTTGGCTTAACTCGAAAATACTTGCCTTAAAAAAGCACACTTAGAAACAACTTTTCGGTCTCAATGAGATCATCAACCGACATTCCTTCAAGTGTAAGAAAAGGTAACAAAAGGTTTTGCTTGAAGAAAACTCAACAACTGATACGGTACCTCCAGCAAGCACTTTGGCTCTGATACCACTTGATGTGATCACAGGGGGGGAAGTGATCACGAGCTCGGATCTAGCTTGAAGGAGGCAGTTTCCAGCAAGAATGGAAACGAAGAACAGAGGAAGAACACGAAGGAAAGCAGTCGGCCAAGGGAACCTCCTCACTACGAGGTGAGGCAATGCCCTTGAAAATGCAGGAAGTGAGATGGGATCTAGCACCTCTTGACTACAAGGTCAAGCAATACTAGATATTATGCTTGGATCCTCTTGCACGGATCACTAGGGAAATGGAAATGCAAGAGTGGAGAACACAAAAGCCGATGACTCCCCGGGAGTGTTTCAGCCGAATTGCTTAAATTCAATAATATGTTCTAGGTTACAATGGTGACTGCCACTTAGCTTATATAGTGAAGTGAAATGGAAGAAGTAAAAGGAGTATTTCGAATGTGCATGCGTGCGAAAGTACAAAGTACTTTTGCACGCTTACAGTGAAAAGCTTCTAAAAAGGTAAAAGGTAAGGCTAGCCTAAAAGTGGTTGTTTGTCTTTCCAAGTATCGGCGGAGAAAAGACACCTTGTGTCGAGTTTGGTCGGTCAAGCTGGTGAAGCACTGGAGATTACGCGAAAGGCCTTCGCTAGGAGCCTTCGCTAGAATGCCTCCGCCGGGTGCCTTGTGAGTTGCCCTTGGTGAGGCCTTCTCCTTCGCCAAGTGTTCGCGCGCTTAAGACTGGGCTGCTCCCTTCTTCAAGAACGCTTATGCTTAAGACTCCAAGGGGCTTCGCACACTCTTCGTCCGGTAGCGATACCGAGTTGGCGAAGTTGTAAGGCCTTCTCCCGAGACTCCTCTCGATCGTCTGCGCCATGAGCCTCATGAAAGCATTAAGGTTCGCTTGGACTTGTTTCAGCCGGGACACTGGTCATGGGTCCGCCAAGGCCTTGGAGCGGACCGAGGTCGCGCGCGCTTGAGGTTGTGGGTCTTACGGAACTGAGGGTCCTTTGGGGCGATGTCCTCATCATACTCTCCTTCTTCAAAAGAATCCGTCCGCGGATTCTTAAAATCTGCTTGTCCTTCAAAGGGAGCTAAATCACAAGCGTTAAAAGTTGCATGTACATTATAAGAGCCATCGCAAGGTAAGTCAAGTACATAAGCATTTTCTCCTATTTTTAGTGATTTGAAAGGGGCCATCGCCTCTTGGCGCCGGTTTGCTTTTCCTAGCACAGGGAAATCGATCTTTTCTTAAATGTAACCATACCCAATCCCGACTTGAAAACTTCTAAATTTTCTGCCCTTATTAACTCTGCTTGCGTAAGACTCATTAATTTTCTCAAGTTGTTTGTGAATCTTAGCATGCAAGTCCTTCATGCGTCGGGCTTTTTCTTTCCCATCTACGTCCACTGTTCGGTGTAGTCTAATGCGATTAAGTCCAAAGGGGTTAAAGTTGAAGCCATATACAATCTCAAAGGACTATGGGATGTAGAGGAATGGTAGGCTCGGTTATACGCAAACTCTACATGAGGCAAGCATTTTCCCATTCTTTCAGATTTTTCCTAAGGAGGGTGCGCGAGGATAGTGGTGAGGGTCCTATTAGTCACTTCGGTTTGGCCGTCTGTTTGAGGGTATTTGGATGTGGAGTACATCAGGCCGGTGCCTAGCCTAGACCAAAGGGTTCGCGAAATGGCTTAGGAATCTCGAATCTCTATCGCTAACAATGGATCGCGGGAGGCCATGATATTTAACGATGTTATTAAAGAACAATTCCGCCACATGAGATGCATCTTCGATTTTATGACATGGGATGAAATGGGCCATTTTGGAGAACCTATCAACTACTACAAATATAGCATCATGACCATGCGATGTCCTAGGTAAACCACTTATAAAGTCCATGCTTATTTCAACCCAAGGAATAGAAGGTGTGGGAAGAGGAGTGTACTTCCCTTTCGGTTGGAGAGTCAACTTGGCTTGGTGGCATGTGACACATCTGGCGCAAGCTTTGGTGACATCCTTCTTCATGCCGGGCCAGAAGAAGTTCTCCTTAACGGCCTCAAGCGTCTTTTGGACACCGAAGTGTCCCATGAGACCACCTCCATGTGCCTCCTTGATGATCACTTCGCGCATTGACCATCTGGGAAAGCACAACTTTTTCAACTTAAACAGATAACCATCAAAAACATAGTAGCCTCTTTGGCTTCCTTTAACAAAGTTGGCAAATATTTCACCAAAATCCACGTCATGTTCATACATTCCTTTTAAACCCTCAAAACCAACAATCCTCGTATCGAGAGTCATGAGTAATGCATATCTCCTGGATAGAGCATCGGCAACGACATTGTCTTTGCCCTTTTTATACTTAATAACATAGGAGAAAGACTCAATGAACTCTACCCACCTAACATGCCTTTTGCTCAAATTTCCTTGTCCTTGAAGGTACTTCAAAGACAAGTGATCCGTATGGATTACGAATTCTCTAGGCAGAAGATAATGGCTCCACGTTTGTAAGGATCTCACAAGAGCGTATAGCTCTTTGTCATACGTGGAGTAATTCAGGGTGGCTCCACTCAACTTTTCACTAAAAAAGGCGATGGGACGGCCTTCTTGGTGCAAGACAGCACCGATGCCTATACCACTGGCATCGCACTCTACCTCGAACACTTTGTCGAAGTTTGGCAAAGTGAGTAGAGGGGCATTTGTCAGACGAGATTTCAATTCGTTAAAAGATTTCTCTTGCGACTGACCCCATTCAAAGGCGACATTCTTCTTAGCCAGTTCATGCAAAGGGGCAGCAATGGAAGAGAAATCTTTAACAAATCTCTGTAAAAACTAGCAAGTCCTAGGAAGGACTGACCTCGATTAAGGAGTTAGGAGTAGGCCGGTCCCGAATGGCACTGATCTTACTCTCGTCTACCTTGACTCCCTTCGCACCCACTACATATCCAAGAAGTTAACTTCCTGGGATGCGAATACACACTTTTCAAATTTGGCATACAGTTTTTCTAACCTAAGCGTATCAAGGACTTGCCTCAGATGCTCAACATGCTCCTCATGGTTCTTAGAATAAACTAGTATGTCATCAAAGTATACTACCACAAATCTCCCTATGAAATGCCTCAAAACATGATTCATTAGACGCATGAAAGTACTTGGTGCGTTAGATAACCCGAAGGGCATAACATTCCACTCATACAAACCAATCTTGGTTTTGAAAGCAGTTTTCCATTCATCACCTTCCTTCATCCGAATTTGGTGATATCCACTTCTAAGGTCAATTTTTGAAAACACACAAGCACCACTCAATTCGTCTAACATGTCATCAAGTCTAGGTATAGGGTGGCGATACTTTCTGATGATAGAGTTGATGGGGCGGCAGTCCATGCACATGCGCCAAGTGCCATCGCTCTTTGAGTACAGTATGGCTGGGACCGCGCATGGCGGCAGGCTTTCGCGGATGAACCCTTTGTCTAACAACTCCTGAACTTGCGACTGGATCTCTTTGGATTCTTGGGGATTGGTCCGGTGGCGGCCTTGTTGGGTAAAGGTGCCCCGGAAGCAAGTCGATTTGATGCTCGATGCCGCGATATGGAGGAAGGGTTCGCGGCTCATCAAATACTTCGCCGAATTCTTTCGGGACCTTACGCACATAGAAAGGAAGAGAAGACACATTGTCAAGTGTTAGCATGCAGTGAGTGGGGATCAGGAGAAAGCAGATCCTGTTTCCAAGGAACGCTCTTTTAAAATCCCTCTCTTTGGCTAGGGGAGGAAGACACTCTTGTTTTCTCGTGGGCTCTCTCGGGGTGTTTCCCATTAATGCACACCCTTTCCGTTCACTCAAGGTTCCTTGAACCTTCTCACCATTTTCTCTCCGCTCTCTGCCCTCCCCTTTCTTTTCTCTCGGACTTACTAGCCGGATGGATTTGATCTGATGGGCTTGAGTTGGGGTGAGGGGAAGCGGTGTATGGTTTCTTGAGGTGAGTGAGGGCATATTTGTTGGCTTTGCCATAATGTATGGCCTCCTTGTCATATTGCCGAGTCTGCCCAAGAGGATGTGGGTAGCCTGCATTCGCACTACATCACAAGTGATGGAATCCTCATACTTGCCGATCTTGATTGGGACTTCGACTTGTTTGACAACCTTTACAAAGGTTCTGTCGTCGACCCACTGCAGTTGATACGGTTTAGGATGTATGATGGTGGGGAGGCCTAATTCAGCGACCATGTCTTGCTGGCGGCGTTGACACAACTCCCGCTGTCAATAATGAGGCTGCCTGAGTCCCATTCACCATGGCTCTTGATTGGAATAGATTTTCCCGCTGAATACTTTCGGTGACACTTGGGAACTTTGCAGGACCCTCTTGGTAACTAATATGAGACCATCCATAGGTAGCTCTCCCTCTTCTGCCTCACTCTCATATTGCTCTTGCTCGGGATAGCCCTCTCCTTCCTCTTCACTAGACAATTCCCCGTTGGGCCGCATTACCATGGCTCTTCGGTTGGGGCAATCCCTCGCATAGTGTCCCTTGCCCAGGCACTTAAAGCATTCGATGCTCCTTGATCGCCGAGGGCCTTCATTAGTGATGGCGTTGGGTTTGGTGAGGTTGCGAGGAGGGTCTTGTGTTGGGGTAATTTTGGCGAGGGGATGGCATCGCCGCAGAAGATGCGTATGGTTTTGGCGGGAGCGGTTTGGTGAAAGGGGGGGTCTTGCTGCTTGGGGCCTGCCGTGTAGGAGCGAGGGTAGTAAGAGTTTCCCTTCGTAGTTGTTTCTCCACCGAATGGCCTTATGCACCAGATCTTGGTAATCCCGGTGTCGCATAGTTCAAGCTGTCTTGGCGACGTCCTCCCGTAGGCCATATAAGAATCTGGCCAACTTAGCCTCTTCGTCCTCCTTGACGTTGGCCCTCATCGGGGCCCTCTCAAGGTCCTTACGGTATTCCTCGACAACTGCGATGACCACTGGATAAGGCGCTGCAGCCTCGAGCACAATCTCGGTCATAGTAGCTGAGTGCGAATCGGTTCTTCATGGTCCTTTTAAGATCTTCCCACGTGGTGATAGGGCGACATCGGATCCTGGCTCTTTCGTGATGCTCTTGCTCCCACCAGGTGAGAGCATATTCATGAAACTCAATAACCACAAGTTTCAGGGCTATAGCGTCAGTGTATCCCATCATATCAATGATCCGCTCAGTCCTAGCCATCCATGTAAAGTACTCTTCCGGATCACTGGACCCGTAGAAGGGTGGTATTTGAAGCTTGATGTTGGCGAGGGCTTGTTGGTCCTGGGCTTGCGCCCTACCTCCCAGGTCTCTGTTGAACCCTCGGTGAACTCGGCCTCGCTCTGCTTCTTCCTCTTCTTGAGGTCTCTGTGGAGATAGGCTCGCTTGAGCTCTATCGGGAAAGACTCTTCTTTTAATAGGCTTTGGTGGTGGCTCGCGTAATATTCCTGGTCATCACTTTGCCCGGGATGTCAACACCACGATCTATTCTTGTGGAAGTGGTCGGACATTTGTGAGGGGTAGCACTGTGGCTTCGTTGATGCAGGTCGAAAGTGGTATGGGTGACTCCATCTTGAGCCCGCGATGCATGGGCGTCATCGTGGGCTTGCGAGCTTTCCGGTTGCTTTCCTTGAGCTACCTCTACTTTCGTTAGTCGCTCATTTGTCATGGCGACTTGAGCTCCCGATTCATCCAACCTCTGTAAGATCTTCGTGAGCGTCTTTGTGCACGGTTATTTGGGATGGATGAGGGGGATGAGTCTGTTGAAACCATCGTGACACGATCTTGTTAAAGATATGTAATCAGAAAAGAAGCTCACCACTCCACAGTGTTTACTCTCACTCTCGTGTTTCTCTCAACAACTTTGTCACTTGGCTGTTCACCGACGGCTTTTACAAGTTCTCTAAACTTGATACCGTTTTCAACCTTAGATCAAAGATGAACACGCAAGAAAACACAAACAAAACTCTAGTAAAACCGCAACTTGCAACTCAAGAAAATGACTAGTTACTTGAAACCGGTTTTGTGGGATATCGGGCTCGGAAGATACTTGGTTGGAAGTTTAGAAAAGGCTTTTGCAGTCACAAACACTTCTTGTTTAAGTTCGGAAACTATTTGTCCGATCAATCTTCTGTTCACTTGTGTTTTGGGAAGAACACGTAAGAACATTCAAGAACTTTTCGAGCGAAACTTGCTCAATACATTTCTTTCTTTAAACGTTTTCCTTTACACACTTGTCGCTCAGGACAACTCTTTTGGCTTATTTCGAAAATACTTGGCTTAAACAAGCACACTTTTAAACAACTTTTTCGGTCTCAATGAGATCATCAACCGATATTCCTTCAAGTGTAAGAAAAGGTAACAAAAGGTTTTGCTTGAAGAAAACTCAACAACTGATACGGTACCTCCAGCAAGCACTTTGGCTCTGATACCACTTGATGTGATCACGGGGGGGGTACGTGATCACGAGCTCGGATCTAGCTTGAAGGAGGCAGTTTCCAGCAAGAATGGAAACGAAGAACAGAGGAAGAACACGAAGGAAACAGAGTCGGCCAAGGGAACCTCCTCACTACGAGGTGAGGCAATGCCCTTGAAAATGCAGGAAGTGAGATGGGATCTAGCACCTCTTGACTACAAGGTCAAGCAATACTAGATATTATGCTTGGATCCTCTTGCACGGATCACTAGGGAAATGGAAATGCAAGAGTGGAGAACACAAAAGCCGATGACTCCCGGGAGTGTTTCAGCCAATTGCTTAAATTCAATAATATGTTCTAGGTTACAATGGTGACTGCCACTTAGCTTATATAGTGAAGTGAAATGGAAGAAGTAAAAGGAGTATTTCGAATGTGCATGCGTGCGAAAGTACAAAGTACTTTTGCACGCTTACTGAGTGAAAAGCTTCTAAAAAGGTAAAAAGGTAAGGCTAGCCTAAAAGTGGTTGTTTGTCTTTCCAAGTATCGGCGGAGAAAAGACACCTTGTGTCGGAGTTTGGTCGGTCAGCTGGTGAAGCACGGAGATTACGCGAAAGGCCTTCGCTAGGAGCCTTCGCTAGAATGCCTCCGCCGGGTGCCTTGTGAGTTGCCCTTGGTGAGGCCTTCTCCTTCGCCAAGTGTTCGCGCGCTTAAGACTGGGCTGCTCCCTTCTTCAAGAACGCTTATGCTTAAGACTCCAAGGGGCTTCGCACACTCTTCGTTCAGCGCGATACCGAGTTGGCGAAGTTGTAAGGCCTTCTCCCGAGACTCCTCTCGATCGTCCTGCGCCATGAGCCTCATGAAAGCATTAAGGTTCGCTTGGACTTGTTTCAGCCGGGACCTGGTCATGGGTCCGCCAAGGCCTTGGAACGGACCAGGGATCGCGCGCGCTTGAGGTTGTGGGTCTTACGGAACTGATGTGGACATCAGCCCCATTTTTGTGATAAAGGTGAACCCTTCATCCCGAGGGTCCAAAAGGCCCTTGGCGAAGGCACGGGCGGAGAAGAAGCGGCATTCTAGGCACCGGCGAAGCCTCGAGGCCGAGTCGCGCTCGCAAGGACCTTGGCCAACCCATGCCCCATTGGCGAACCCTTGGTCTTTGGCGAGGCCAAGCCCCAACGGCGAACCCGTGGCTATGGGCGAACCCATGGTCCTTTGGGTAAACTCAAGGCCATTTGCGAAGCCATGGCTCTTTGCGACCCTCATGGTCGTTGGCGAAGACCCTGTGCCTCATTTCCAGAAGCAAGCGAAGCCCAGGTGTTCGCCAAGCAGAAAGGGTCTCCATACGCAAGTCAGGCGAACCCTTCAACTTGTGCAGAGGCCCTCTTCTTCCCTTTTCCCGCCGAAAGCAATTCATGGGGAAATGGGAGCCGCAGAAGTAGCCTACAATGTCACATCAGCTGCCACCTCTCATTTCGCCTACCATAGATCCAGGAGGCTGTTCCCTTGTCAAGATATTCTTTATTATTTACTTCTTTCTTTCTCCTTCTATAAAAGGAAGCTGTAACCTAAGTATTAGGTAGAACTCATTTTGTAAGAACACATATTTGCGGAAGTACGCATATTGTTCTTCGTGGGTCTCAAATCTTGCTCCACCAATCCATTAGTGATCCATTGCAAGAGGATCCAATATAATACCTAGCATTGTTTGATCTCGTAGTCAAAAGGTTCTAGGTCCCATTTTCCTTTCCCAGGCATTTTCAAGGGCATTGCCTCACCTCGTAGTGAGGAGGTTCCCTTGGCCGACTCTGTTTCCTTCGTGTTCTTCCTCTGTTTCGTTTCCATTCTTGCTGGAAACCGCCTCCTTCGAGCTAGATCCGAGCGCGTGATCACTTACCCCCACTGTGATCACATCAGTTGGTATCAGAGCCAAAGTGCTTGCTGGAGGTACCGTATCAGTTGTTTAATTTCTTCAAGCTAAAACCTTTGTTGTTCTTTCGAAAACTTGAAGAAAAGTTATCGGTTAATGATCTCTTGAGTGAAGCCGAATAGTTGTTATCCTTGTTTGAAGTTCTTGGAAGGTTTATGAAACTGTGAGTAACTTCGGATTTGAAAAGAAAAAGAGTTTTCCCTGTGTGCAAAAGAACAAGAGTTTACAGAAAAGAAATATTCAAACCAGTTCATAAATTCTGGGAAAAGTTCTAAGTGTTCTTGAAGAGTTCATCCGAAACTCAAGTAAACAGTACTCACAGATCGAAAATAATTTCGAAAACCTGAACTTTGTGTTTGTGAAAGGCTTTTCTATATCACTCCCAACTTCTTTCAACCATCAACCAACTTCAGAAGCTAGTTTCAAGTAACTAGAACTTTGTGCTTAACTTGTTTCGGACATTGCTAAGATTTCATTGGATATTCTTTGCGTGTTTACATTTGATCTTAATCGCAGATTGGTGGTAAGTTTTGAAACTTGTGAGAACCCTTGTGTTCTAAACACGAGAGAAGAGAGTAAACACTGAGGGAGTGTGGTAAGGATTCACATTCTTGTCACATGTGCGAACTTGAGTCTCATGGAGTATGTGGAAGAGGACTACTACCGGAATCGGATCCTTGTTATCAAGAATCGACTTACGGGCGGAGGAAACCCTCGACCATACATACTCGGGGAACTATTCGAGTACCCCCTTGGCCAAGAAACCTGGCCCGAACCGACCCCATCCTCTGAATCTGATCCTCCATACCCTGCTGCATATGAGTATTACTCAGGTCCAGACCCTGAACGGGTGGTGGCGACCCCTTGCCATCGCCAAGATACCCCCCCTCGCTATCGCTACCCCAAGCACCGAAGGACTTACCCCCCATCCTCGTATTATTCCCCCATTCCGTTGTATCCTAGCTGTACGACGACCATCTTTGATCCCCCTCTCCTTCGCGGTTCCCCATCCACCAACCGAAAGCCAACGAGGGCCCCCACTCACAAGTTTGCTTCGTCGCGCCAATCACCTTATGACCAACAGTGCGAATCAACACCAGAAGTGCCTCAAAGACCCAGCTCCTCCACTATCATTGATGAGCTAAAACAACTTGTACTTATGGTCCAGGACCAGATGTTACAAGGACACATGGAGGACGCTGCAACCGGTGGTAAGGTTGAGAGGAAAATAACCGAGAGGAAAGGAGAAATTACGAAGGGAAAGGAAAGGGAAGAAAGAGAGAACAGCGAGGCGGTCCAAGAGACCTTGAGCGAGAAAGAGAGCGATCCGAGAGAAGAGATTGAGAAGAAAGCGGAGAGAAAACAAGAGGAAACTCCATGATCCAAAATAATGGAAGCGAGGACAACATGCCTTCAACCGACCCAACTTTTCCACTAATTTGTATCTTGCAACCCCTTGTTTATCTTCTTTGAATGTACAGCATTTGTGGAAAGAAAGGCTGAAGGGAGCCTTCAACAGTCCGGGAAGGAAGTGTCACCCCCTCTCGGTAAGGAAGAAAAGAGCAAGAGGGAGAGAGCGAACATGGGTAACTGTGCTTCTAATCTCTCATCTCTTAACATTAAACATGATTTGGGTGACATAATTGGCGATCCCATGTCTGTTTTGGGATATGATTTAGGCCCGGTACATTGGGACCATGCCCATGAATGGCCGAGGCTTATATGTGATCCCGGAATAACTATGTGGGCTTGTTTAAGTGCTAAGTATAGAAGTGAAGCGAAGAGAAAGGGCGGATTGTCCATCTCATTCCTTCAGAGTATTTTTAGGGAAACTTTGATGTCTAACGCTTTTAGTTCACTAACCCTTGATACTTCTTCAAGTTTGTTGTGGTGTCTTAAGATTTGTAGGGACAATTTCCTTATGAATCCGAGGACGGATTCTTCTGAAGAGGAGGGTATGATGTGGACATCAGCCCCATTTTTGTGATAAAGGTGAACCCTTCATCCCGAGGGTCCAAAAGGCCCTTGGCGAAGGCACGGGCGGAGAAGAAGCGGCATTCTAGGCACCGGCGAAGCCTCGAGGCCGAGCCGCGCTCGCAAGGATCTTGGCCAACCCATGCCCCATTGGCGAACCCTTGGTCTTTGGCGAGGCCAAGCCTCAACGGCGAGCCCGTGGCTATTGGCGAGCCAATTGACCCTGGCGAACCCATGGACCTTTTGGGCGAACTCAAGGCCATCTGCGAAGCCACGGCTCTTTGCGACCCCCATGGTCGTTGGCGAAGACCCTGTGCCTCATTTCCAGAAGCAAGCGAAGCCCAGGTGTTCGCCAAGCAGAAAGGGTCTCCATACGCAAGTCAGGCGAACCCTTCAACTTGTGCAGAGGCCCTCTTCTTCCCTTTTCCCGCCGAAAGCAATTCATGGGGAAATGGGAGCCGCAAAAGCAGGTAGCCTACAATGTCACATCAGCTGCCACCTCTCATTTCGCCTACCATAGAACCCGGAGGCTGTTCCCTTGTCAAGATATTCTTTATTATTTACTCTTTCTTTCTCCTTCTATAAAAGGAGGCTGTAACCTAAGTATTAGGTAGAACTCATTTTGTAAGAACACATATTTGCGGAAGTACGCATATTGTTCTTCGTGGGTCTCAAATCTTGCTCCACCAATCCATTAGTGATCCATTGCAAGAGGATCCAATATAATACCTAGCATTGTTTGATCTCGTAGTCAAAAGGTTCTAGGTCCCATTTTCCTTTCCCAGGCATTTTCAAGGGCATTGCCTCACCTCGTAGTGAGGAGGTTCCCTTGGCCGACTCTGTTTCCTTCGTGTTCTTCCTCTGTTTCGTTTCCCATTCTTGCTGGAAACCGCCTCCTTCGAGCTAGATCCGAACGCGTGATCACTTACCCCCCCTGTGATCACATCACCTTGTCATAAAATCTGCGTTGGGTGAACAAAGATATGCGCATGTGGAAAAAATGATTGACATGTCGTCTAGCGATGCCTTAACAGAAAATTTGTGTTTAATGACTCATGATGAGAAAACCCCATGTTTTAATTCCTTGTCGATTAAAATTAGTCTGAATGACTGTGGACAGAAGACACTTGTGTGCTTTCACGGCACTGGAGCAAGAAAGAGCGGATTGTTCATCTTGCCCCAACTCAGTGATCCTTTGTTTACTATCCATGAGCTAGGTACCCTGAATTTTGAGTATAAGAATGCCCATCACCTAGCCATGTATATGATAAGACAAGGACACCTCCACATTATGGCTCATCTTGATAATAACCCCCATGTCCCTTCAACCTATGAAGGACCCAGTTTGGAACTTAATTCCTTTCATGACATCCTTGAGTATAAGATTCTCCATGAACACATCTGTTTTTCAAGGAAGTATGTCATGAATGCATTTAAACTTTTGTTCGCTATCATCATGCATATTGGAACCCTTATGTTCCAACATTTGGTTCAGGCATATCTGCATTGTTTTGGTCCACTAACCCCTGATGCCTCTTCAAGTTTGTTATGGTGTCTTAAGATTTGTAGGGAAAATTTCCTTATGAATCCGAGAACGGATTCTTCTGAAGAGGGAGGGTATGATGTGGACATCAGCCCCCTTTTTGTGATAAAGGGGAACCATTCATCCAGAGGGTCTAAAAGACCCTCGGCGAAGGCTTGGATGAAGAAGAAGCGGCCCTCTAATCACCGACGAGGCCCCAAAGCGAAGCCACACTTGGCGGATCTCCAGGAGAGGACCTTGAACGCCTCCTCCAAGCTAAGGCCAAGTTCCAAGATGAGGCCGTGCTTGCGAAGACCCATTGGCGAGGCCATGGCCCTTGGCGAATCCATGGTTCTTATAACGAACCCATGGCCATTGGCGAACCCATGGGCCTTGGCGAACCCATGGCCCTTCGCGACCAGTGGCTTCTCCCGAGAGCCCATGGTCATCGGCCAAGACCACGTGCCTCACTTCCAAAGCAAGCAAAGCCCCGGTGTTCGCCAACTTTGAAGAAGCCTCCATACGCCGGTCAGCGAACCCTTCAAATTATGGAGAAGCCCTTCTTTCCTTTTCCCGCCAATTGCAATTCCTGGGAAATGGAAGCCGCAAAGGTGTAGCCTACAATGTCACATCGTCTTCCACCTCTCAGTTCACCCACCCTAAATCAGGGAACATGGTTCCCTCGTCAAGTCACTCATTATTTTCCTTTAGCATTTTCCTTCTATATAAGAAGCTTGTAACCATTGTAAACCCTAGAACTCATTTTGTAAGAACACATATTTGCGAAAATACGCATATTGTTCTTCTTGGGTCTCAAATCTTGCTCCACCAATCCATTAGTGATCCATTGCAAGAGGATCCAATATAATACCTAGCATTGTTTGATCTCGTAGTCAAA
The DNA here is from genome assembly GCA_024586325.1 of Stellera chamaejasme. Taxonomy (NCBI): domain Eukaryota; kingdom Viridiplantae; phylum Streptophyta; class Magnoliopsida; order Malvales; family Thymelaeaceae; genus Stellera; species Stellera chamaejasme. The sequence continues at coordinate 25,787,369 of CM044981.1, forward strand.
AGGTTCTAGGTCCCATTTTCCTTTCCCAGGCATTTTCAAGGGCATTGCCTCACCTCGTAGTGAGGAGGTTCCCTTGGCCGACTCTGTTTCCTTCGTGTTCTTCCTCTGTTTCGTTTCCATTCTTGCTGGAAACCGCCTCCATCGAGCTAGATCCGAGCTCGTGATCACTTACCCCCCCCCCGTGATCACATCATAACCCATCATGTCAAAGACTCTTTCGGCCTTGCTCACCCAAATGAGGTATTCTTCCGGATTGCTAGTTGATGTGATCATGAGGTCCGCAAGCAACAACAAAGTATCCCAGACGAAGAGGCAGGCGAATGAAGCTCGGAGCAATTCTGTGGCGAGGAGGTTCATAGGCTCGAGCGGCTGATCCGTGGTTCAGCGATCACCTGACCAAGAGAAGGCAACACCTCTATGCGAGGACTCCACAAGAGGCCTCAAGGCAAAGGCAAGGCTTCTTCATGCGAAGACACCCGGGCGTTGTCGATGCCCTTTGTCAAAGCCTCCCCTGTGCAACCTCAATTCGAGGTCTAGGCTTCTTAAGCAAAGGCATATCGGAGATGGCAAAGTCTTCGGTCGAAGCCATTTCTGAGAAATATGACGGTGAAGCCCTCAAGCAAGAAACTCCAAAGTACAGACTTCAAAGTAAAGGTAAAGTCTTCTTCGCGAAGCCTCCGGGAGAAAGGTGAGGCCTTCCGAGCGAAGGCGAGTCCTTCCATTTCAGGCGGAGCCGAGCGAAGCCACCTATGCTCAATAAAGCGGCCGACCATCTCCAACCACTCCCATCCCATCTGGAACACTCCCTCCTTTCAAGCCGACACTTGGGAGTATTATATTGTTTACTTTAGCTTTTATCTTTTTAGGATAGCATGCCTGTTGAGGCACTTTATACCTTTTTAGCATACCTGTGCATTTGTCCGAGACTGTCCCCTCTCCCTCCTATAAAAGGGACAGCAAACTCTTTTGTAAGGTAGAACATATGTAAAGCTTAAGAAGGACAATTCCTTAAGCCCGGTTCTCACCCCCCCTTGCTATTTTCCGCCATCCCCCTTGATAGATTAATATCATCAAGTTTAATATCTAGTATTGCTTAATCTCGTAGTTAAGAGGTGCTAGATCTTCCATCCTCCCCAGGCTTATCGCAGATATTGCCCAACCTCGTAGTTGGGAGGTGTCTGTGGCCGTCTCTATCCTTCTTTGTTCAACCGACTCCACCGAGCTAGATCTGCGCTTCCGTACGATCTCGTGGATTCGCGTCAAGCGTACCCGTGATCGTATCAAGTGGTATCAGAGCCAGATCGCTTGCTGGAGTTGTTGTGATTTCTTCAAGGTTAAACCCTTTTTATTTCTACTTGAAGAAAGATTTATCTTTGCGTTATTTTCAAACCGTGTTATACTCTGTTCGCTTTTCTGTATCCCTTCCCATATCCGCTTTTCGTTTCGGTTTCTCTGTTGTGTGATCCTGTGTTAGGAGTTGTTGTTGTGTTAGCAACTTCATAAAACAAAAGTCAAAAAAAAAAGAAAGAGAGAAACAGAGAAGAAGAAGAAGAGAAACAGAGAAGAAGAAAAAGAAAAGAAGAGCAGTTGCAGGTTTTTGCGAAAGTCGCAAGTTTGATTAGATCCAAAATCGCAACGTGCGAAGATTTATATGGTCAAAAGAGTGAGGTTGTAGTTGAAAAGTGAAAGGAAGTGGTGTACCAAAGATTGGTTGTGAAAAGCATTGAAGAAATCGAATCTGTGTTCTTGATGTTCTTGGTGTTCATATGAGTGTTCATACAGATCATACCAAACTCATATGAATAGTGACCTTGATCTAATTTCGATTTCGAATTTGAGCCAAAAGCTGTTTGTGGGCCAAAACCTTCTTTCATACCCTCTTGAATTCTTCTTGCCAAAGAAACCCCCCCATTTTTAACCTAGTTTGCTTCAAGTAACTAGCACTTCATTTCTAAAATGATTTTTGCATGCTAGACGTTATCTTGAGGTATTCATTCTCGGGTTTGGCACTAAAGAGCAAGCTTTGAGAGCTACAAGCAAGAGGAAAGAGAGAAAATCGAGTGTGACCCCTCGCGAAAGGGCGGACCCCTTCGCGAAAGGAGAGGCCTAAACACGTGAGGAGCTTGAGAGGTACTAACTTTATTGTTTGAATGTGCAGGCGAACTCATGGCGGAAGAAGACTTCCATTTCATCGGGTTTCATCCCTTGACAAAGAGATGCAAACTTGAAGAGAACTTATGGCATTGGATGGAGAAATTGGAATACCACTTTTGGTATTACCAATTTCATGGTGAAGAAAGATTAACCTTTGCCATAAGGTGCCTAAAAGGAGAAGCCCAGAGATGGCATCGCCAAGAGCTCGCCCAACTAAAACAATATGGCGAACCCCCCATTCGGACGTGGAGTAAATTGAAGAGGTTGTTATGGCAAAGGTATGGTTCCCCACAAGAGGAGCCACCCTCGCCATACTACCAAACGAGGCCCCCATCGCGCCTTACGCCTAGCAACTCCACCCGACTCCGCCACCAAAATCCACTCGAAGGGTCTTCGCCCCAAAGCGAACCAACTTCCTCCCATGAGAGGAGGCGGGGACCCCCATCGCCACAAACTCCCTTGGCTGAGCCGCGCACCCCACCGCCCAATGCTTGCGCAGCCCAAGTCCACACCCCAAATCCAAACCCTCCCCAAGATCCAACTGAAGAAACTCTCTCAGACGATTGAAAGACTCAAGAATGAGTACATCGAGTATGAGAGAGAGAGAAAGAAAAGACAAGAGAGAAGAAAGGAAAGGGCTCTCCAAAGCCAACTGAGTGAAAAGAATGACTCACCCGGGCCTTCAACCAAACTCCAAGAAGAACTAACAACATCTTCTCAATCATGTTGTTCTTCTTTGGTTGTGCAGAAAAATGAAGAGGCCTCGGATGCGCTAAGAGTTGAAGAAAGCGAAAGCGCCACGGCTTTGGAGAAAGGAAGAGCTCACTCGGGAGTTCCAACCGAACCCCCACTTGAGGAAGAAGCCACACCATTGCTGAAAGAGAAGATGATATGCGAAGAGGACCTGCACCTCCCTAACTTGGGGGAAGGAAACTTGTCTCTTTCTTCTGGTAGCGAAGGGTATACGCCTGCGTGCGAATCTATGGCTTCCTTAAGTTTGCATGCTACGAACGTGGGTGATGGATCAGACATCGGTCATCCTCCACACCCGCTGTTCGAATATATATATGGGACCCCCCAAGATGCCATGTTTACCCCATGCGAGACATCCATGTCTATCTTTAGTCATGAGCATCTTAGAAAGATTAAGGCTGAAACCATGTTAATGGTTGAGGCGAAGAGAGAAGGCAGATTGTCCCTCTCCGAGCCTCCTGTTTATACTAATGCTAGTCCGTGTGTGCCACACTTTGATGTTCATTTTACGACTAGCTTAGTTTTCTCTTCTTTGTCTTGGGAAGCCCAAGTGCATGTGGATTGCGAAGGCAAAGCTTCCTTGACCCACCCCTCTCTATGGACAAAGGTCTACGCTTTTTAGACCGCATGCTTTCCTTGAATATAAGTTCATTGTTAATCACATACAATACTCTAGGAAGCATGCCATGAATTTTTATCGACTTTTGTTCATGATTACGATGCATATTGGAGTTATTATGCTCCCCCATTTGTATGCATCGCCACCGCGACCCCCCCTAGTCTCCACTGATGAGCTTTCATTCACTGACCCCTAATGTTACGTAAAAGTTTATTGTGCTTGTTTCATTTGCAGAAATTTCTTCCCTTTAGATTCGAGGACGAATCTTTTTAAGAGGAGGAATGATGTGATCATGAGGTCCGCAAGCAACAACAAAGTATACCAGACGAAGAGGAAGGAGAATGAAGCTCGGAGCAATTCTGTGGCGAGGAGGTTCATAGGCTCAGCGGCCTAATCCTTGGTTCTGATCCGTGGTTCATGGGCGATCAACTGACCAAAGAGAAGGCAACGCCTCTATGCGAGGACTCCTCAAGAGGCCTCAAGGCAAAGGCAAGGCTTCATCATGCGAAGACACCTCAAGGCGAAGGATGCGTTGGCGAGGCCCTTTGGCAAAGCCGCCCTGTGCAGCCTCAAAGCGAGGGCTAGGCTTCTTAAGCAAAGGCATATCGGCGATGGCAAAGTCTTCGGGCGAAGCCATTTCGAGAAATCTCACGGGAAGCCCTCGAGCAAGAAACTCCAAAGGACAGACTTCAAAGTAAAGGTAAAGTCTTCTTCCGAAGCCTCCAGGGAGAAAGGTGAGTCCCAACAAGAAGTCCTTCGCATATTCAAAGCGGAGCCCAGCGAGGGCGGAGCCACCTGCATGCTCAAAGGGAAAGCGAGGCCACTAGGCGAAGCCTCCATCTGCCAACAAAGGCGACTCCCATCCCATCTGGAACACCACCTCCTTTCAAGCCGACACTTGGGAGTATTATATTGTTTACTTTAGCTTTTACCTTTTTACCTTTTTAGGATAGCATGCCTGATTGAGGCACTTTATACCTTTTTAGCATACCTGCGCATTTGTCAGAGACTGTCCCCTCTCCCTCCTATAAAAGGGACAGCAAACTCTTTTGTAAGGTAGAACATATGTAAAGCTTAAGAAGGACAATTCCTTAAGCTCCGGTTCTCACCCCCTTGCTATTTTCCGCCATCCCCCTTGACAGATTAATATCATCAAGTTTAATATCTAGTATTGCTTAATCTCGTAGTTAAGAGGTGCTAGATCTTCCATCTTCCCCAGGCATTATCTCAGATATTGCCCAACCTCGTAGTTGGGAGGTGTCTGTGGCCGTCTCTATCCTTCTTTGTTCAACCGACTCCACCGAGCTAGATCTGCGCTTCCGTACGATCTCGTGGATTCGCGTCAAGCGTACCCGTGATCGTATCACTAGTGCCATAGAATGGAGGCACTTACAACTTCAAGTTGTTGAGAGCTTGTTGATCCCGAGCTTGGCCTCTCTCTCCAAGTTTTCGGTTGAAACCTCTATGCACATGAGCTATTTCGGCCTCCTCCTCTTCTTCAAGATCTCTCTCAAGATAGGCTCTTGCTTGTGCTCTATCTTGAAAGATTTTCCTCCTTGGTCTCCTTAAGGAAGGCTCTTCATAGTAGTCATCTTCTTGACTATCCGAATCTCCTCCACAACCCGACCCATCCTTGTGTGAGAGAAGGGCCGGCTATGAGGAGTGTTGGAAGAGGGCCTTTGTGGCGGATTGAAAGGCATTTGGGAAGTCCCTCCTTGGTCCTTGGTTGCTCTCGGTTCATCATACACTTGGGAAGCTTCGGGTTGCTTCCCTTGTGTCACCTCCATTCTTGCAACTTTCTCACTTGTGGATGCAAGTTGTGCACCCATATCCTCCATCTTTTGAGTGAGTCTCTCAATGGCTTCATACAACTTAAGTTGTGAAGGAGGTGGTGGTGATGAGTCGGATGATGGCATACCTACAAACAAAGACTTCTTTCTTTTGCAATTGAAAATATGAGGTTAGTAGCAAAAGTCTCACCACTCCCTTAGTGTTTGCACTCAACACTCGTGTTTCACTCAAAGAGGCTCTTTTATGGATGAATCACTCTTGCCTTTTACCACTCTTTTCTGATTTCAACTCTCAAAGCACAAACCTTTCAACCTTGTTCAAGTAAACACAACAATGGAAACAAGAAAGATAGTCTAGTACAAAACCGAAAACAAGTAGTAAAGAAAGTACTAGTTACTTGAAACTAGGTTTTGAAAGAGTTTAAGGTGGATGGGGTTGAAAGAAGTAAGGTAGGATGTAAGAAAGGTATTTTGGAAACAACAAACAAGTTTTAGTGCAAGTTGTTAAGAACTTTTAGATCAAACGTACTTTTTGTGATGAACTTTGTATGAACTCAAGATGAACACTTATGAACACTTTATGAACACACTTTTTATCTCTCTTCAAAAGTTGAACTTTTCTTGAATCTTTTGCATCAACCACACAACTTTCTTCATCACAACATCATTCCAGCAAACAAACAACAACTTTTTGCACTTGAACTTTGAAAAAGAATGGCCTAAAGTTTCGACCAAGGGTAGAAAAAGAGCAACAAGTTTCTTCAAGTTTATAAACGAAAATCAAAGGGTTCTTGAAGAAACTTACAACACAAATCACCAACCAAGCAACAAAGCTCTGATACCACTTGATGTGATCATGGATTGATCAACCTTCGAAAGGATCTAGCTTGGATGATGAACATGAACACTTGTAACTTTCCGGCCGAATTCAAAACACCTCTTCACTACTTGGTGAAGCAATATTTTGAGTGCCAAGGGGTAGAGATGGATCTAGCACCTCTCAACTACTTGATTAGGCAATACTAGATATAATTCTTGAACCACAAAACATGGAACAAGGGAATGGATTGGTATAAGTGAGTGTTCAAACCGAAATGGCTCTCTTTGGAGTTCAATTTTCGGATTCAAAAACTGAAATTGAGTTACATACATGTGATGTGATCACGGTCACGCTCCGAACCCAGCTGAAGTGGTTACAGAGGAGTGAACGGTCACGAGCTCGGATCTAGCTCGAAGGAGGCGGTTTCCAGCAAGAATGGAAACGAAACAGGGGAAGAACACAAAGGTAACAAAGTCGGCCAAGGGAATCTCCGCACTACGAGGTGAGGCAATGCCCTTGAAAATGCCTGGGAAACGAAAATGGAACCTAGAACCTTCTGATTACTAGATCAGACAATGCTAGGTATTATATTGGATCCTCTCGCATGGATCACTAAAGGATTGATGGAGCAAGATTTGAGACCCCAAGAAGAACAAACCGTGTTCTTACAATATATGAATTCTCTCAATATATGGGTTCTACCGAATACTTAGGTTACAGCTTCCTTTTATAGAAGGAAAAGAAAGAAGGAAAGAATAAAGAATGATTTTACTAAGGGAACATCTTCCTCGAAATATGGTAGGCAAAGCGTGGGGTGGCAGGTGATTTGACATTGTAGGCTACTGCTTTTGCGGCTCCCAATTCCCATGAATTGCATTTGGCGGGAAAAGGGAAGAAGAGGGCCTCTGCACAAGTTGAAGGGTTCGCCGACTTGTGTATGGAGACCTCTTACGCTTGGCGAAACACTGGGCTTCGGAGAGACCATGGGCTCGCTTGCCTTTGGAAATGAGGTTTGCATGGGGCCTTCGCTAAAGACCAAGGACCATGGGGTCGTAAAGAGCCATGGCTTGTCGCAAATGACCTTGAGTTCGCAAGTGTGACCAAGAGGACCACGGTTCGCCGCTTCAATGGACTCGCCAATGACCACGGGAATCGTGGATTCGTTGAGTCCGCATGGACTTGTCAATAACCACAGTTCGCCAAAGGCCAAGAGTCCGCCAATGGGACATGGGTGCGCCACGAACCTTGCAGTACGGACTTGTCTTAGGGCCTCGCCAGTGCCCTGAATGTGGCTTCCTCCTCTTCTGAGCCTTCGCCAAGGGCCCTTTAGACCCTCTGGTGGAAAGGTTGCGCCTTGTCACAAAAATGGGGCTGATGTCCACATCATACCCTTCCTCTTCAGAAGAATCCGTCCTCGGATTCATAAGGAAATGGTCCCTACAAATCTTAAGACACCACAACAAACTTGAAGAGATATCAAGGGTTAGTGAACTAAAATCAAGTGGGTGTGCCCATATCAAAAATGGGATTGTAAAGATCCTAATATGTATTATGTGCAGCGACAAAAGTCTAAATGAATTTATGAGACACTTCCAATCACTTAGACAAAGGGGCATTATGTGGGGGTGCCCGCGGTTGATTACATACATGGCTAGGTGATGTGCATTCTTATACTCAAAACATATGGTACCTAGCTCATGGGTAGCAAACAAGGAGGCACTAAGTTGGGGCAAGATGAACAATCCGCTCTTTCTTGCTCCGGTGCCATGAAAGCACACCAGTGCCTTACGCCAAAAGCTTTCTTGTTGGCGAAAATAAATTTAACAAAATAGCATGCAATTTCTACATGCTGTTTCAAGCAAATTATTTCTACATGTGCCGGGGTCATGTACGAGTCTTACCCTAGCAAGTTTCCGACCCTTCGCAACATGTTCAACCCATTAATTTTCTTGGCATAGGCCAGGGTGGGGTCATTCAATTCAGCGCATGGTATGATCATGGTTTCATCAATAGGCATATCACAAATGCATGAGTGCTTCCTAGCTAAAGTAGGTATGCACATATTAGTTGCACAAATCATGTCATGATCATACAATTTCAAAGTTTCATCACTAGGATGAAACGAGATGTTACCTCTCCCAAGTTAGGGAGGCAGGCTCGGCTCAGAATCGGGACTTCTTCTTCCTCTTGCAGACAACCGAAAGTTTTTTTGTCATCGATTCTGGCATAATCAAAGAAGAATAACAATCATTAGAGGATTTAAGCGTTAGCCCTTCATTGATCTCGGTTGACAGCTTGGGGGTTTCACTCTCCTCACTCTTTTGGCGTGGAAGAGATCTTTCCTTTCCTTTCTCTTCCCTCGTAATTCCTTCTTTTCCCTCGGTTGTTTTCCTCTCAACCTTTCCACCGATGGCAGCTTCCTCCATGTGTCCTTGTAACATCTGGTCCTGGACCATAAGTACAAGTTGTTTTATCTCATCAATGATGGTGGAGGGGCTGGGTCTTTGAAGCACTTCTGGTGTTGCTTCGCCCTGTTGATCAGAGGGTGATTGTCGCGACGAAGCAAACTTGTGAGTGGGGGTCCTCGTTGGCTTCCTGTTGGTGGATGGAAAACCGCGATTGAGAGGTTGCTCACAGCTGGGCGTCGTACAGCTAGGATACGACGGTATGGGTGAATAATAGGAGTAGGAGGGGTAGCGATAATGAGAGGAGTCATCTTGGCGATGGCATGGGTTCGCCACCAATTGTTCAGGGTCTAGGCACGAGTGATGCTCATATGCGGTGGGGTATGGAGGGTCGCATTCGAGAGGATGGGGTCGGTTCGGGCCAGGTTTCTTGGCCAAGGGGTACTCTGAATAGTTCCCAGTATGTATGGTCAAGGGTTTCCTCCGCCCAAGTCGATTCTTGATAACAAGGATCCGATTCCGGGTAGTAGTCCTCTTCCACATACTCCATGAAACTCAAATCCCGCACATGCGGATAGTATTGGGAAGCCTCGCCACTCTCCCTTAGTGTTTACACTCCTTTCTCGTGTTTAGAACACAACGGTTCTTTCAGACCTCAAAACTTACCACCAATCTCGATTAAGATCAAATGCAAACACACAAGGAGTTTCCAATAAAATCTTAGCAATATCCCAAATAAGCAACGCACAAAGCTCTAGTTACTCGAACTAGGATTTGGGGTTGGTTGGTGGTTGAAAGAAGTTGGAAATGATATAGAAAAGGCTTTTCACACATGTAAACACAAGAAGTTCAGGTTTTGAAATTATTTTCGATCTGTGAGCACCGTTCACTTGAGTTTCGTGATGAACTCTTCAAGAACACTTAGAACTTTTCCCAGAAATTATGAACTGGTTTGAATATTTCTTTTCTGTAAACTCTTGTTCTTTTGCACACAGGGAAACTCTTTTTCTTTTCAATCCGAAATAACTCACAGATTTATGAACCTTTAAGAACTTTTCAACAAGGGTAACAAATATTCGGCTTCTCTCAAGAGATCATTAACCGATAACTTTTCTTCAAGTTTTCGAAAAGAACAGCAAAGGTTTTATCTTGAAGAAAGTAAACAACTGATACGGTAAGATACCTCCGACAAGCGCTTTGGCTCTGATACCAACTGATGTGATCACGGTCACGCTCCGAACCCAGTGAAGTGGTTACAGAGGAGTGAACGGTCACGAGCTCGGATCTAGCTCGAAGGAGGCGGTTTCAGCAAGAATGGAAACGAAACAGGGAAGAACACAAAGGAAATAAAGTCGGCCAAGGGAACCTCCGCACTACGAGGTGAGGCAATGCCCTTGAAAATGCCAGGAAAGGAAAATGGAACCTAGAACCTTCGATTACTAGATCAGACAATGCTAGGTATTATATTGGATCCTCTCGCATGGATCACTAAAGGATTGATGGAGCAAGATTTGAGACCCCAAGAAGAACAAACCGTGTTCTTACAATATATGAATTCTCTCAATATATGGGTTCTACCGAATACTTAGGTTACTGACTTCCTTTTATAGAAGGAAAAGAAAGAAGGAAAGAATAAAGAATGATTTTACTAAGGGAACATCTTCCTCGAAATATGGTAGGCAAAGCGTGGGGTGGCGGTGATTTGACATTGTAGGCTACTGCTTTGCGGCTCCCAATTCCCAGAATTGCATTTGGCGGGAAAAGGGAAGAAGAGGGCCTCTGCACAAGTTGAAGGGTTCGCCCGACTTGTGTATGGAGACCTCTTCGCTTGGCGAACACAGTCAGTGGGCTTCGCTTGCATAACCTTCGGAAATGAGGCAAGGAGGGGTCTTCTAAAGACCAACGACCATGGGGTCGCAAAGAGCCATGGATTCGCAAATGGACCTTGAGTTCGCCCAAAAGGACCACGAGTTCGCCACGGGGTCGCCAATGGGACCTGACCACGGGTTCGCCATTGGAGCATGGCCTCGCCAAAGGCCAAGAGTCCGCCAATGGGACATGGGTGCGCCACGAACCTTGCGAGTACGGACTCGTCTTAGGGCCTCGCCGGTGCCCCGAATGTGGCTTCCTCCTCTTCGAGCCTTCGCCAAGCCTTCGCCAAGGGCCCTTTAGACCCTCCGGTGGAGGGAAAGGTTAGCGCCTTGTCACAAAAATGGGGCTGATGTCCACATCAAGTGTGGGAGGGTGGTGAGTTTGACGGTTTACATAGCTTTGAGAGGTCCTTCCACTTGAATACCCATGTCTTGAAGCTTGATGGCGCGGTCCTGGTCATCATTCCGCTCCTCTCCTTGTGCAATGATCCGAATGAAGGCTTGAAGCTTGTCTTGCATTTTTCTCAACCGCGCTCGGGTTAAAGGTCCATTGAGACCTTGGAAAGGGCTAGGAGACTCTCGTGGTGGAGTTGGGTTGATGTCCACATCAGAGTCATAAGTGTTGACCAAAGGGTAAGGACACTTGTCATGTGCATATAAAAGAGAGAAAGGAAAGAGGTTTAAAAGGAAGAAATGGTTTATGAAAACCATTTACGTTCTTCTTCTTCTTCGTTCACGTCTCCATTGCCGCCATAGCCTCCATCTTCTCCAAGCTTTGGGTTCTTCATCTCTTGGCTGAAATCAACAAGGAATTGGACTCCATAATTGGTAAGCTTCCTCTCTTCATCTCTTTTACAAGTTGGAAAGCATGTTCTTGGTGGAAAAAGAGAGAGAAATTCAAATTTGATGTTGCTCTTAGCTATGTGTTTGGATGATCTTCTTCCTCCCATCTTTTAGTATGTTGTTCTTGGGTAGGAAGGGAGTAAGAATCAAGTGTTAAACTTTGGAAAAACTCCATGGATGGGAAAAACCCAAGGAAGGCCAATTTATGCTTGATTTTCCAAAATGTTGTAGACTTGTGTTCTTGAATCATGCTTGGGATATATTGTTCCTTGCATGATTCTAAGACTATCTATGGATTCAATTTGATGGAAAGCATGCTAGGGAAGAAACCCCCTTTTGGCCGAAAATGTAGGTTAGGATTTGTGATTGTTCTTGGTTGTTAAAGGTGAAATTGGTTAGCATTCTTGCTTAGGAAGTGTAATTGGTGGTTAAAGTGAATGCTTGGAACCTTGAATGAATTGAATTGGAGGTGGGGTAAAAAGTTGGCAAAGGGCTGAAACTTAAAGTGAATCTTTATCTATGTTGGTGTTGTGTTTTGGTTAAATTGGATGGTAATTTGGTATTGTGAATGGAATTAAGTGAGAAATGGTATTTGAAACGTCGTTTTCGGATGTTGGGTGCAAAAGTTACTTTTGTGCGGGATTTCGGAAAAAATGTCTAGAAAGTGGGGGTTTAAAGGTTGGAATATGTATGTGGGTATATGAATAACAATGTTCAAGTTCGGTTTGCTATGGATTTTTCGGGAATGTGCGGGATTGGTTCTGGGGGTCTAATTTGATGAGTTCTGATTAGTTTATGGTTGTTGATGTGGACATCAGCCCCATTTCGCCAATAAAGGACAACCATTCCTTCAGAGGGCCTAATGGACCCTAGGCGAAGGTGCGGGTGAAGAGGATGCGACACTCCAGACACCGGCGAAGCCACACCTACAAGGTTTCCAGGAGAGGACCCTGTGCGCATCCTCCAAGCCAGGGCAAAGCCGTGCTCGCAAGGCTCTTAGCGAACCCATGCCCATTGGTGAGGCCATGCCCCATTGGCGAACCCATGGCCTTTGGCGAGGCCATGCCCCATTGGCGAGCCCATGGCTATTGGCAAGGCCATGCCCCATTGACGGACCCATGTCTTTTGGCGAGGCCATGCCCCCTTGGTAAACCCATTTCCCCCTGGGCGAACCCCTCTCTATTGGCGAGCCCTTGGCCTTATGGCGAAACCATGACCCTTGGCGCATCCTTGTCCCCCCCTTCTCGGGAGAACCCATGGCCTACAATGTTTGACTATCAACATCTTTTGGAGTGACATTTGAATCTTCCCTCCATTTCTTCATAAATCCCATTTATGAAGGAATGGGAGGAATAGTCAGTAGCCTACAATTGTCTTCCATCCATCCTTTCCATCTCTCACCTCACCCACCATAATTCAAGGGTCTTTGTCCCCTGTCAAGTCACTCATCACTTCCCTTCACCATATTCCTTCTATATAAGGAAGCATGTAACCATTGTAATACTTAGAACATATTTATAAGAAATCAGAAATTCTCAAAGTGAGGTTTTGGCTTTCTTGTTCTCATTTCTTGCATTTCATCTCCTTAAGTGATCCACGCAAGAGGATCCAACATATTATCTAGTATTGTTTGAACTTGTATTCAAAAGGTGCTAGATCCCTCTTCCTTTCCCAGGCATTTTCAAGGGCATTGCCTCACCTCGTAGTGAGGAGGTTCCCTTGGCCGACTTTGTTATTTCCTTGTTCTTCCACTGTTTATTGTTTCCAGTTTGCTGGAAACCGCCTCCATCGAGCTAGATCCGAGCTCGTGATCGCACACCCCCCCTGGGATCACATCAGTTGGTATCAGAGCCAAATTGCTTACTGGAGGTATCGTATCTGTTGTTTGATTGTTTTCTTCAAGTAAAACCATTGCCTTCTTTCTTACACTTGAAGAAAAACGTTTTGTTGGTGTTCAAGAGAAACCGAAAATATTTGTGTTTGTGCGTGGTTCATGTGACTAAGAGCAAAGTGCATATTTGAATGCCGATTATTGAAGTTGTGTGAAAAGAGAAGTGGTTTCGGATTTGTTGTAAAGAAAGTATCACCTTGTGTTGGTTAAGTGCAAAAGAAAGGTTGTTGAAGAAAAAGAAAATGATGAACAAGTTCATGTGTTCTTGAGTGTTCTTGGTGTTCTTGAGATGTTCATATGAAGTTCATGCGAAACTCATATGAATAGTACTTTCAATCCAAACTATTTTATGAACTTGCACAAAAAGTGGGTTAATTACAGAAAGCCTTTCTAGAAGTACCTACTACCTTACTTCTTTCAACCCCATCTCACCTTAAACTCTCAAAAGCTAGTTTCGAGTAACTAGTTATCTTTGTGATTGCAAGTTTCGGATTTCACTAGAGATTATTGCTTGTTCCTACTTGTATGTTTGCATTTGATCTGAAGTTGAGTGTGATCAAGTTAAGAGGACTTGTGAAAACCTTGAGTGGAGAATCCCGAGTGAAACCGTGTGTCCCTAATCACAAATGGAGTGCTCACCTAAGACACGTGAGGAGAATTGAGTGGTACTAATTTTATTGTCTAAGTGTGTAGGTGTCCCAAATGGAGGACGAAAACCTACATTTCATTGGGTTTCATCCCTTGAAAGGGAGGCGCAAACTTGAAGATGACTTATGGCAATGGATTGAGGAATTGGAATACCACTTTTGGTATTACCAATTTCATAAAGAAGAGGAGTTAGACCTTGCCATAAGGTGTTTAAAGGGGGAAGCCAAAAGATGGTGGCGACAAGATTTTGCTCAAAGAGAGCAATACAATGAAGCCCCCATTCAGGCTTGGAGTGGATTGAAGAGGTTACTATGGGAAAGATATGGTTCACCTCAAGAAGAGCCGCCCTCTACATACTACTCCCAAACAAGAAGGACCCCCTCTCGACCAACACCCTCCACCCACATCCGGAGCCATAGCCCTTGGAAGAGACCGAGCCCCACACCTCCACAAACTCCCTCGGTTGAACCATGTATTCCGTCCCCCAACACTTGCACAACCCAAAATCCCTACCCAAACCAAAGCCCCTCATCACAAGAGCACCCAAACCCTCCATGTGACTCAAGATTCTCTTGACATTGTCAATGTCCTTGAAGAACTCAAGACGAAAGTGTTAGAGTTTCAAGAGGATTATGCCAAGTGGATGAGTGAAGAGAGTGAAAGAATTAAGAGAAAAGAATTAGAAAAGAAAGAAGAGAGTTTGAGTGGAAAAGAACGTGAGTTGGCCAAAGAACCAAAGAAAGATACCAAAATGGCCAATGAGTGCAACATTGAGAAGAGAGTTTCAATAAGGGAAAAAGAAAAGAAAGTTGAGAGAAAACAAGAGTGCTACTTCAGCCTTGAAAGAAAAATGGTTGACACCGAGCTTTCGACAAAGCTCCTAGTTGGAAGTGCACAACTTGAGGAAGAACCAACATGCCTATCGGAGGAAGGAGAGCTATCAAAAGAGGAGGATTTACACTCCCCTAACTTGGGGAGAGGTAACATATCTTTCTCTCTTAGTGATGAAAATTTAAAGTTTTGTGATCATGGCTTGATTCGTGAAGAGTACATGCCTACTTTAGCTAGGACGTACACTTGTCAAGATATCTCGTTTGAGAACAAATCTACACCCATGTCATGTTCCTTGCAAAACCAAGCCCCTTTGATGAAATTAAATGGAAAATGCATACTTGGAATGAAAGAAAAGAATGGTATGTCTAGACTAGTGTTCGACCCCGGCACTAGTACATGTGGTTTGTTGAACTTGGATGATCCTATGCATGCTTCGGGATACTGTTTAGACTCTTTGCATTTGGACCATGCCAAGGAGTGGCCTAGGCTTACATTTGATCCCGGAATAGACCATTGAGCGTGCCATGTTGAAAAATTTTGTTTGTAGAAATAGTGCTATGTTTAGCATGAGTAAAGCGCATGAATTAAACTGCTTGAGTGTACTTACTTCAAATATGGACATGCATACAATTTTGAGAAAAACATGAGTATCTATGTGGGGTTGACTTAAAGCCATGTGTAAGGTTGAAGTGAAGAGAAAGGGCGGATTGTCCATCTCATTCCTTCAAACTAATTTTGGGACTTCAAATGTTTAAGTTTTAGTTCACTAACCCCTGATGCCTCTTCAAGTTTGCTGTGGTGTCTTAAGATTTGTAGGGATGATTTCCTTATGAATCCGAGGACGGATTCTTTTGAAGAGTGAGGGTATGATGTGGACATCAGCCCCATTTCGCCAATAAAGGACAACCATTCCTTCAGAGGGCCTAATGAACCCTAGGCAAAGGCGCGGGTGAAGAGGATGCGACACTCCATGATGAGGGCATCGCCATGGATCAACACAATCGGTCGACCCAGGACCAAGAGGACACCCAGTCTCAAGGGCACAAGCCTCGCAACCCTCTAAAAGGCATTGGCGGACCCATGACAAGGTCCCAGACCAAAAAGGCGCAAGAAAGCCTTTACGCCTTCATGAGGATTATGGCTCAAGAAAAGGAGCGATATGAAGATCAAGGAAGCACCTCCCAACTTCAACAAATGGGAATCCACATAGAAGAAGACATGCTCAACACTTTGGAGAACGTTAGCACCATCATGCTAGCGGACGAAGACACCTCACGCCCCGCGCACCACCCCGAAGCATCGGTCATCGCGGCCCCCGACATCACCAACCCCATGGCCTTCCCAAGACTTCTCCTGATGTCGCGAACCCATGGCACCTCCCGTAAACCCATGGCCCCGCCGTGAACCCATGGTCCCTCTTGCGAACCCCTGGCTTCTCTCGCGAACCCGTGCCCCCGCCGTGAACCCATGGTCCCTCTTGAGAGCCGCAAGCAACAACAAAGTATCCCAGATGAAGAGGCAGGCGAATGAAGCTCAGAGCAACTCCGTGGCGAGGAGGTTCATAGGCTCAGGCAGCCTGATCCATGGTTCAGGCGATCACCTGACCAGGAGAAGGCAACGCCTCTATGCGAGGACTCCTCAAGAGGCCTCAAGGCAAAGGCAAGGCTTCCCCAAGCGATGACATCCGGGCAATGGCGAAGCCCCTCAGGCGAAGCCATTCCCGAGGAACCTCAAGGCAGACTGGACTTCATCAAGCAAAGGCATCTCGGCGATGGCAAAGTCTTCGGGCGAAGCCATTTCTGAGAAATCTCACGGTGAAGCCCTCAAGCAAGAAACTCCAAAGTACAGACTTCAAAGTGAAGGTAAAGTCTTCTTCGCGAAGCCTCCAGGAGAAGGTGAGGCCTTTTGGCGAAGCCATCTCCGCAATGCTTCCGAGCGAAGGCGAAGCCTTCTGCGAGGCCTTCCAGTTCGGGCGTGAGCCCGGCGAAGCCACCTATGCTCAATAAAGCAGCCGACCATCTCCAACCACTCCCATCCCATCTGGAACACTCCCTCCTTTCAAGCCGACACTTGGGAGTATTTATATTATATTACTTTAGCTTTTACCTTTTAGGATAGCATGCCCGATTGAGGCACTTTATACCTTTTAGCATACTGCGCATTTGTCAGAGACTGTACCCTCTCCATCCTATAAAAAGGGGCAGCAAACTCTTTTGTAACCTAGAACATATGTAAAGCTTAAGAAGGACAATTCCTTAAGCCCGGTTCTCACCCCCTTGCTATTTTCCGCCATCCCCCTTTATTATTTATCATCAAGTTTAATATCTAGTATTGCTCAATCTCGTAGTTGAGAGGTGCTAGATCTTCCATCCTCCCCAGGCTTATCGCAGATATTGCCCAACCTCGTAGTTGGGAGGTGTCTGTGGCCGTCTCTATCCCTTCTTTGTTCGTCGACTCCTTCAAGCTAGATCTGTGCTTCCGTACGATCTCGCGGCTTCGCGTCAAGTGTACCCGTGATCGTATCAAGTGGTATCAGAGCCGATCGCTTTGGAGTTGTTGTGATTTCTTCAAGGTTAAACCCCTTTAACTTCTACTTGAAGAAAGATTTATCTTTGCGTTTTCAAACCGTGTTATACTCTCATTCGTTTTCGTATCCCCCCATATCCGCTTTTATTTCAGTTATCTGTTGTGTTGATTCTGTGTTAGGAGTTGTTGTTGTGTTAGCAACTTCATAAATCAAAAAGTCAAAAAAAAAGAAAGAAGAAAGAAGAGAAACAGAGAAGGAAAAGAAAAAGAAAGAAAAAGAACGCAGTTGCGGGTTTTATCGCAAATCTCAGTTCCAGATTAAATCCAAAACTGCAACGTGCGAAGGTTTATAAGCTCAAAAGAGTGAGGTTGTAGTAGAAAAGTGAAAGGAAGTGGTGTACCAAAGATTGGTTGTTTAAAGCATTGAAGAAATCAAATATGTGTTCTTATTATTCTTGGTGTTCATATGGTGTTCATACAAGTTCATACCAAAACCCATATGAAAAGTGACCTTGATCTAATTTTTATTTCAAATTGAGCCAAAAGGTGTTTGTGCGCCAGAACCTTCTTTCATACCCTCTTGAATTCTGCTGCCAAAGAACCCCCCACTTTTAACCTAGTTTGCTTCAAGTAACTAGCACTTCATTTCTAAAATGATTTTTGCATGCTAGACGTTATCTTGAGGTATTCATTTTCGGGTTTGGCACTAAAGAGCAAGCTTTGAGAGCTACAAGCAAGAGGAAAGAGGGAAAAACGAGTGTGACCCCTCGCGAAAGGGCAGACCCCTTCGCGGAAGGAGAGGCCTAAACACGTGAGGAGCTTGAGAGGTACTAACTTTATTGTTTACATGTGCAGGCGAACTCATGGCGGAAGAAGACTTCCATTTCATTGGGTTTCACCCCTTGACAAAGAGGTGCAAACTTGAAGAGAACTTATGGCATTGGATGGAGAAATTGGAATACCACTTTTGGTATTACCAACTTCATAATGAAGAAAGATTAGACTTTGCCATAAGGTGCTTAAAGGGAGAAGCCCAGAGGTGGCATCGCCAAGAGCTCGCCCAACTAAAACAATATGGCGAACCCTCTATTCGGACGTGGAGCAAATTGAAGAGGTTGTTATGGCAAAGGTATGGATCCCCACAAGAGGAGCCACCCTCGCCATACTACCAAACGCGGCCCCCATCGCGCCTTACGCCTAGCGACGCCACCCGACTCCGCCACCAAAATCCACTCGAAGGGTCTTCGCCCCAAAGCGAATCGAGTCCCTCCAATGAGAGGAGGCGAGGACCCCCATCACCACAAACTCTTTCGGCCGCGCTGCACAACCCACCCACCAATGCTTGCGCAACCCCGACCCACACCCCAAATCCAAACCCTCATCAAAATCCAAATGAGGAACCTCTCTCTCAAATGATTGAAAAACTCAAGAATGAGTACATCGAGTATGAGAGAGAGAGAAAGAAAAGAAAAGAGAGAAGAAAGGAAAGGGCTCTCCAAAGCCAACTGAGTGAAAAGAAAGACTCACCCGGGCCTTCAACCAAACTCCAAGAAGAACTAACAACATCTTCTCAATCATGTTGTTCTTCTTTGGTTGTGCAGAAAAATGAAGAGGTTGCGGATGCGCGAGGGCTTGAAGATGGCGAAGGTGCCACGGCTTTGGAAGAAGGAAGAGTTCCCTTGGGAATTCCAACCGAGCCTACACTTGAGGAAGAGGCCACATCATTGTCTGAAGAGAAGAGGATATGCGAAGAGGACCTACACCTCCCTAACTTGGGAGAAGGTAACTTGTCTCTTTCTCCTAGCAATGAAGGATATGCGTCTGAGTGCGAATCCATGGCTTCCTTAAGTTTGCATGCTACGAACATGGGTGCTGAATCTGAAAGCATGCATCTCCTTCTCGTTTCTGAGGTGAAGGGAAAGGGCGGATTGTCCATCTCCGAACCTCCTATTTGTGCTAAGGCTAGTCTTTGCGTTCTACACTCTAGCAATTCTTCTATGACTAGCTTAGTTTTTCCTTCTTTGTCTTGGGAAGCACATATGCATGTGGATTGCGAAGACCACGCTTCCTTTGACCCACCCCCTCTCCATGAACAAAGGTCTACAATTTTTAGACCACATGTCTTCCTTGAGTATAAATTCCTTGTTAATT
The DNA here is from genome assembly GCA_024586325.1 of Stellera chamaejasme. NCBI lineage: Eukaryota > Viridiplantae > Streptophyta > Magnoliopsida > Malvales > Thymelaeaceae > Stellera > Stellera chamaejasme. The sequence goes on from CM044981.1 coordinate 25,806,674, forward strand.
GCATACAATACTCTAGGAAGCATGTCATGAATTTTTATCGACTTTTGTTCATGATTACGATGCATATTGGAGTTATTATGCTCCCCCATTTGTATGCATCGCCACCGCGACCCCCCCTAGTCTCCACTGATGAGCTTTCATTCACTAACCCCTAATGTTCTGTAAAAGTTTGTTGTGCTTGTTTCATTTGCAGAAATTTCTTCCCTTTAGATTCGAGGACGAATCTTTTTAAGAGGGAGGGAATGATGTGATCATGAGAGCTGCAAGCAACAACAAAGTATCCCAGATGAAGAGGA